>CM077097.1:135234679-136444368 GCA_039513925.1 Platanthera zijinensis | reverse complement strand
CTAATTTTTCCTTCTCTCTTATTTTTGTGAAATTACAAAAAAAAACCCCAATACCCACCTCCCCCAACCCCCCCCCCCCCACCCCCCCCCCCCCCCCCCCCTCCCCCCCCCCCCCCCCCCCCCCCCCCCCCCCCCCCCCCCCCCCCCCCCCCCCCCCCCCCCCCCCCCCCCCCCCCCCCCCACCACACACACACAACACACCAACACACATCGACCTCACGTGGATTGGGAGGGGGGGGTTATAAAATGTAAACTCATAGAGGAGGTTTTTGTAATTTCAAAAGGTATAGGGGTGCGACTTGACATTATGCTAACTCAATTAATAGTATATTCACTACACAAAAACCCATCCATCTAATATAGCCAAAGACGCATCATACATAGATTAGGACTAACAAACAGTACTTAAAGAACTAAATGTGTGATTAGATAGAGAAGGACAAAAAAAATTGCATTGAGACATTTTATGCAAAAAAAAAAACATTTGGCACCACTTACTTAGCATCACCCATAAATTCTTCCAAAGAATCCGGCTTCAGATTATAATTGCTTTCAGGTAACTTCTCACTTTTTTCCAAGGAATCTTCCAACCAATTATGCCCCAAAACATATAACTCCTTCTGGTGCAAAAGACGGCGTTGACTAGATGGAAAGCTGTAGTAAGCATAAAAAACAAAAGTAAACTACAAATTTTATTATTACGTGGCTATGAGCATCAAATGGCAAAAAAGAGATAACAACGAAAAGAAAATTACAAAATCATAATATTCTACTCGAGCACCTTGCATCACCCTCTGTGATTCATTATACAAGAACAAACAACAGCTAAGTAATGCATGCAGAGCACCTTATGTTAATGACACGGGGTAGGGATGTGTAAGTGGGGCCTTAGAAGATGTAACCCCTAGGTGTAGTGCTGAGAGAAATTCTACCTAAGCCTAGGATGATGCATGCATATGGGTTGATCTAACAAAATTAGCAAATAATAAACACAACACACGTAATTTAAGCACCTAGCACCATAGATCACATAAATTTGAAAGAGAAAGCAACTTTAGTTCTCCTTTCAATTGAGTGCTTTTAACTTAATGTGCAATATGAATAGGCCCTACAAATCAAGATCGATCGCAAAGCAAATACACGAACAAAAGTATATGTTACGAGTCCTTTAATGGCATTATCAAGTATTTATTATTTCTTAATATGTTTTATTCTGTTTTAAGAATCGCGTCCTTATATGATGTCATTATTGTATTGTGTCCTTTTCAAGGTTGTCAGGATCGAGATTCTAGATGAGATCATTTTGAGGTTGGATCGGATCGGATGGTAGGATTGGATCGAGGATCGCTTTACAAAATCTGGATCGATTTACAAAATCTAGATCGTATGATCGTAAGATCCTATGAGCCGGATTGTGATCCTGACAACCATGGTCCTTTTTAGTCACATGTCCAAGTCTGTCGTTATTTCTTTTAATGTTACTTACTTTTTGGTGTCGATTGTAAGTCCTATTTAAGGGGATCTAGTGGGTCTTGTATCAGTATGAATGAATGAAAGTTCTATTACCCTAACCCTAAAAGAGAATGTGGAAGCTCTCTCTCTCGAGCACACCCCACTTAGACAGCCGCGGTCAAGGCTCCATAACATCTCCGCATCCATCATCTCCACCGCCGACCACTCCTCCGGGAAAAATTCCAAGACCCTTAACAACTTGTTATCAAAGGGAAACCCTCGTCGGGCCTTTCCGAAACCATGCAAGGAGTCAACGTCGCGCCAAGGCCATCCTAGCCACTGCAACTTTTAGCGAGATCCCGTGGCTCAGTTCACTCGGCCACTGCTCCAGCAGCCCAAACGCAGCCTCGCCGCCACACCTCCCACGTGA
Source organism: Platanthera zijinensis (assembly GCA_039513925.1). Taxonomy (NCBI): domain Eukaryota; kingdom Viridiplantae; phylum Streptophyta; class Magnoliopsida; order Asparagales; family Orchidaceae; genus Platanthera; species Platanthera zijinensis. The sequence continues at coordinate 136,442,486 of CM077097.1, read as the reverse complement.
TTCTTCCGCGATATCGTCCGCTGCAGGCCCTCGCCACCGCCGAAGCTCTTGTGACCACAGTTAACCCGACATACGCTGCCTCCCCCAGTTGCAAGCTTTCAGTCGTGCCCTGATGGGCATCTTTCGACGGGTGCGTCTCCAGCGGCGTCAAATAACGCCGTCTGCGCTGCGAATTAGCCACGAACCAAAACGCCCGCCCCATGCCTCAACCCTTCAATCTATACGCACATCAATTCCAGAACAAACACTTGGAAATGATCCAACCGACCCTTCCTACTTTGATTCAGAATATTAGACGCGTACGCGCCTTCCTCTTTTGATCGACCCTCCCGCATGGGGAATTAATTCAACTCCGATCCCACCCACAACTAGCAACAAGCCACTTGCTTGAAATATTATTTTCGCACCATTGGGAAACGCCGAGGCTCTCGCGACAATGCACAACCAACCGACTTCGAGCAATCTAGCCGTCCAGTCTCCCGATCCTTATCTCGTGCCACCTCCATCCACAATATGGGAGACTCGACCGATTTCTTGGAAGCTATAAACCGAGTCCACACTGTCATATCCGCCATGGATGCACACCTTCAGGACGTAGAAACATGCTTTCGGGACGCCAACGCACGTCATCAGGACGACACAGCGAACCTCACCACCAAGCTTAAGGGACTAACAACACCACCTCCAGTAGTTACCACCCCACCCACGGATCACGCCAGCAACAGTCAAGTTCTGCTACCCTCGCTCATCCGCCATGAGCCGCCACCACAGACCCTTTTTTTCCCCTGAAGCTGCTATGCCAACGCGCTATACATGGTTGGAATTTCCCACCTACGATGGGAAAATAGATCCCTTGGGTTGGCTCACCAGATGCAAATAATTCTTTGGTCATCAACAAACTCCGGCAGCTGAATGACATCCTTTGCCCTCCTTCCACCTTCTCGACTCAGCCTTGCTTTGGGCCAACTGTCTCCTAATTGATCAGTCGGGCCTGACGTGGGACGACTTCAAACGATTTTGCAACCTGCGCTTTGGCCCTCCAATACGCAACATCCCCCTCAGTGCCCTTACAACACACCGCCAGACGAGCTCTGTGGACGAATATCTGGACCACATTCAACTTCTTCTGGAATATGTTACATTGCCCCGAGAGATGCAGGTCAACATCTTCACCGCCGGACTTCGTGGACGTCTGCGACTTGATGTCAAATTCGAGGGTCCTCCAGGCTTAGTGACTGCCATAAGTCTGGCCAGGTTATATGACCGTTTCCTCCAACTGGCATAGAAAGCCTATTGCCCCACCGACAAAGGCATTCGGCCGGGTTATCCCAAGGGACATCCAACCCCACCAATCCGTAATCTATCTCGGGGCGAGATGATAAACCGGCGCGCTAAGGGCTTGTTTCAACTGCGACGAGCTGCACACACGCGACCACAAGTGCAAACGGCTTTTATATCTGTAAGTAGAGGACGCTGACGATGAGGGTGTCTGATAATGCGGGATACTATGGATCGCCCTCGAGCTTGAGGACAAGCTTGTTTTCCAAGGCGGGAGAGATGTTACGGGTCCTTTGATGACGTTATTTAGTATTTATTATTTCTTAATATGTTTTATTCTATTTTAAGAGTCAAATCCTTATATGACGTCATTATTGTGTTTTGTCCTTTTTAGTCACATGTCCAAGTCTGTCGTTATTTCCTTTAATGTTATTTTCTTTTTGGTGTTGATTGTAAGTCCTATTTAAGGGGACCAAGTGGGTCTTGAATCGGTATGAATGAATGAAAGTTTTATCTCGTTAACCCTAAAAGAGATTGTGGAAGCTCTCTCTCTCTCGAGCACGCCACGCTTAGCCAGGCGCGATCAAGGCTCTGAAGTATCTCCGCCACCACCGGCCACTCCTCCTAGCAACATTCCAAGCATGGTTATCAGGATCGCGATCCGGATCGTAGGATCTTACGATCCTACGATCAAGATTTTGTAAATTGATCCGGATCTTACCTAGGATCTAAATCGACACATCTACGACGGGGATCGCGATCCGGATCTTAGGATCTTTAGGATCGTGATCTTGACCCGATTCTACCGGTCTGGCCAAAGGTAACTATAAATATGTCCAACCTTATTCCGACCCTATTCAACCGGTCCAACGCCCATAACCCATTGTTCAACCTTATCCCAATCTCGCCCCATACTCCATCACAAAATCATATCATGCTGCTTTACCATATCCCAAGTGTCGATTGCTGACTGCAAACTGAGGCCAAGAGCGGCTTCTTCGGTCGCTTCCAGTTCAGATTTGTTTTTAGTGTTAGTAAACATTTAATGTCTTACCTGAAACTGAAATTGATCTTAATATGATATTATCTTTTTGATTTAATTATTCAAAAAAAATAATATAGTTATTTACATACTACTCAATTTATTGATTTTTTGTTAATTGAACAAGAAATTTAACGATATAAAATTCAATTTTTTTTGGTCTTAATTTATGAATATTGTAGGATCTTGCGATCATACGATCCGACCCTACGATCTGATCTAACCTCAAAACGATTCCACCAAGGATCTCGATCCTGACAACCTTGATTCCAAGACCCATAACAGTATACACCTATAATCATATAGATAATCAGGTCCAAATAAAAATAAAGAAAATGAAATCTAAATAAGGAACTCACATATTGTGGCTATCCGGGGGATGAGCAAGGCTATATGGGATAATTGCTGGGGGATGCTAGGGTAGTTTTGTGTGTGCGTGAGGAGGTGGAGGGGTGGGGGGGGGGGTGGGGGTGGAGGCTGGAATAGGTTTAGGGGGCGGTTTGAGGAGCCAAAATTGGAGTTGGGGAGCCAAAATTGGACTTGAGCTGCCACAACTGGACTTGGGAAGTTTCGCTAGGGGACTGGGGTGCAGAAATGGTTCCGACCAGGTCTGTTGATGGCCTGGACAAGGGAGATGGGTATGTTTAGGGCTAGCGGGCTTATGGGAAGGTGTTGCTAGGCTTGGGGAGACCTTTGAGTCGGCGGATGGATGGGGGAAGGCTGTTTGGAGGGTCTAGACAACAGTTTCAAGGGTGTCTCCTGGTTATGGGGGTCGACTGAGGATGAGAAGGACGGGGTTGGGGCAGCAACAATATAAGACCAAGAAAATAAAAGGGAATGATAATACCTAGGAGTCCGTAAGATGTATGACCGAAAAAGAATGGGAAGATGAATCCAAAATCTGTGATAGCTTACAAACCAGCCCCTATGTCTGTTTAAATAGATAAACAACTCTAGGGAAACCATTGTGAATGGCTAGATCACGTGATCGTGATTAGAGAAATAGATTCAGCCTCTAGGGCTTTTCCGAATTGATCTTAATACCAAGATACTCAAAATAAGAGTCATATCTAGATTTATATAGTGTCTAGCTTAAAACACACACGGGGTAAATGAAAATAATCACACGGCCTGAAAAACATGTGCAATAATAAAACATAGATTTGACGAATGCGCGTTGCCCGTGCGCACTTTTGGCCAACATCCGCCATCATGTTGGGATCTGTATAATCATCTTCTCAGTCCCTGCGTTGATACAGGCCATGTCCTCGTCCCACGCGCTCAATCGTATTTATAACAATGTCGTCCTCTTAAAAATTCGCCTTTTCCTCAATGCAGAAGTTTGAGAAGTGGGCGCAGGATGTGCCACGATCTACCCATGAGGTCTCAGATGGGGGTTGGTCAACCAACAACACCAAGACTGGATTCACAAAAGCATCCTCCCCGGGCAAAGTGCGTGTATCCTAGCGAAGCTAGGGGAAGTAGTCAGGTTGGGGATGCCCGACAGAACTGAGAGCAATGCCGTCTCCACCGACACAAAGGTTGAAGGTGGGTGGCATCGACAAAGATTCCTGGAAAAGCGTCCAGGACGCACTGCACTTGGAGTGGTACATAGGAGTCTGGGTGGGTCGGCTCGATGTCGTATCATAAGTACGCAACAAAGTCTATTGCCACTATTTGATGAGGAGAATGCAGACCGCCGCCTAATGGGTGAGGTTAGGCTTCCCTTGCCTAAAGTAAAGGAACTCCCGCTTGATGGAAGCACATCATCATGCAATCCCAATTGAGATACACATCACAAACGGTATGAATCCACACAACGCCTAGTGTGACATCAACGCCATTGAGTTTAGATGACTAGAAATTTCCTCAGAAAGGGAAGGAGCCTACAATCAGTTCTAGCCCCGTATAGAGGCCCCAATGGCTCTACGACGATTGTCGCATATGCAAATAAAGAAACGAGGAGCATGAGATGAGCGGATGTCGAGTTGTGTCATTAGGCACTGAGAGATAAAATTGTGATAAGTTCCACTGTCAATCATCACAATCATGAGAGTGCCATGCATGGAACTATAGAGCTTCATGGTTTGGGGGCCAGAGATGCAGCTAACCGGGAAACACGACATGTATAAATGATGCAACCTCCCTTGGGGTCCATTGCCATGTGGTGTGTCATCGCCTTATATGGTTTCAAAATCTCAAAGGGTGACTTTGGGGTCCTTGCCAATGATGTTATGGGGATACTTTAGAGGGGCAATCATGAGTCAAAGGGTAGGGCTGTTTAGATGGGAAACAAAGGCCTTTAGTGCGAAAATCATGGTACTCCTGTTTAGTCATCCAGGGGCCGATCAACAGACGAGACGACCGGGGATTTGGCCCAAGACGCTCCCGACTGGGGTGGCGGTCGGAAGGGTTCTGGAGAGTAACCAGGTTGTCGGTGCAAAAAAATCCCCAGGGGATGGCTAGTGTCAACATATGTGACATTGAAGTCTGCTTTCACCATGCAGACGTGGCATTAGTAATCGACCAACAGTGGTGGGTGCGAAGGCGGAACTGGATGCGAAGATGTAACCACTGCATGAAGAAACCCAAATAATGATACAATGGTAAGCCTAGAACGTGTGTTCTCAATGCACTGAACTCGTCAATGTAATCATCAAGGAGGCTCGATTAAAGGATTCCACATAGATGTTCCACTGTCGTTCTGGAATAGCGAACATTGTAGTGAAGGATGATAACCTGTTGGAATTTCGACCAAGAGAGGGAAGGGTTGTTTTACAGGAGCAAGTGGACCAAATGGGGGGTCAACCCTTCCATGACGACAAGCACCGTGGAGATCTTTTGTGCCTCAGAGTTGTGATGGATGTTGAAGAATTGCCCCACACATGCAATCGAACCCATCAATTCTGTTCTGTTGAAAGTAGGAACATCCAAGGAGCAAGTCAGTGGAAAAGCAGGAAGGGTGATGGGAAAGGCTCAATAGTGGGACCAGGAGAGAAGCCATGGACCAAAGGGGAGCCCACATTGGAAGTCGGTGCGGTGGCCGACCATTTGGTGATGAAGAGATCAAACTTTGTATCCAAATGTTGAAATAGGTCTTAGAGAAATGCGATGGACTCCTCATGAGTATTGAGTTAGCAAGCGGTGGCCAGGTCAGTGGGGGGGGGGGGGGCTGAGCCGCGAAAATATCAGATTGCCCCATAGAACGTAGATGGGGCATACACTCGATGAGAGGGGGGGGGGGGGTACTGTAGCGGATAAACTGTTGTCGCTGCTGCATGACGATCAGTTGTAGTAGGTTGCGGTGCGAGACATGGAAGAACCACATTTAGGAGTTGTAGTTGGTGGAACGCGTGAGTATGTGGACACAAGATGGTGTGCGGGTTGCAAACGGACGGGTAGCAGGAGTCATCACAGGCGGAACCAAAGTGCAGTCGTAGGAGAATGTGTGCACAAACGGTCATAAGGGGAGTGTTGGAGCTCCTATGGGACGACACTAGATGGAGTGCGTCGAGGATGATACATGTGTGCCAGGGGGAACACATGAGCTCATGCGGGTCGTTGCTCTCGCAATTGGAACTCGTGTATGCCAGAGGGATGGAAGTCAGAATCGCAATTGACCCAGGATTGTGGAACTGAGCGTGGAACAAACAAGGCAGAGGAGGCGCGAGATCGTTCTTCAGGCAATGAAACCACTGAAAGCAGGGAGTAGGTGTAAGACCCGGCTGTATAATAAATAAATAATTTTATTTTGATAATAAAAAGAATTCCCCGATGATGAAAAAGAGAAATTCAGTGCCGATTCGACGTCGCACGTTTATTTTTTATCTTAGTTATTAAAGGCGCAAGACGCACCAATGCGCAAAGGGATCTTGGAGCCTAGGCGCAAGGCTCATGGCGCAGGCACGCCCGAGGAAGGCAAAACACAACTACATTCATTTTAAATAATCAACATCAAACATAAGTTCATCTTTCTTGATTAGATTCTTCATATATTCTACTCATTAATCATTCGTTATTGTCATTTATATCTCTTAAAAAATAAAATTAGTATGGTCGTTTGCATCATATTTAAATCTCAACGAACGATTATGTTTCAAAAACACTACATTATATAAAAATTATCGAGTTCAAGAATTATTTTTTTCATTATTTTGAAAAAAAAAGTTTACAATAAAAATCACACTCAGGTGTGCCATTAATGGCCAAAGGCGCAAAAAAGGCACACGAAGGCGCAAACCTCTGAGCCTGGTGAGCCCGGAGCCTTAGGCGCGCCTTTAACAACATAGTTTTTGATGTTCGAGCTTTTCCAATTGATTTTGTGACGCTCATTTCGTTTTCGTTTAAATTTTGTTCTGAAATGAAATATGGCTACGGCGTGAGGGTTGATTTGGAATGAATGCCCAAGTGATGTGGCTGCATTTGGGATTACTAGAGGGACTGGATTGAGAATGAAATTAGATTAATGGACCGGCTGGTTGGCTGTCTACGTATATGCTGGATTAACATGGGCTGGTTTGACTGGTCCTGGATAATATTTTAATGGAGGTCTTGAGTTAAGCGGTGGATACATTTCTCCCTTATAGTTATCACCTCTCTCATTCTTTATTCAGCCATTTCGCCTCTCCTAGAGCTCTCTACGGTCTAGCTCCTGCATAGGGTTTGTCTGCTCTTCCTTCCGCTTGCTGCATGCTGCGAGCTATTGTTGCCGTCTGCGGTGGGCTGCTGTTTTCTTGCGCAGCTATTGCTGTACATGGCTGGAATCTGGAGCTTGGCTGGCAAAATTGAGCTGCACATCCACTGTGAGCTTCTTTGTCCCTTCCTCTCCTTATGATTACTAAACTATAAATTTTTATGTGGAAAATTGGAAGGAATATGGTTAGGGCTTTTAGTTTTGGGAGTTTTTCTATGTTGTTCGGCTAGAGTTTCCTTGATTTGGGCTGATTAGGTGTTGCATCAATTTTTGTTGGTTGATTTAACCTTAATTCTCCATGGAACTTTGGAGAATCTTTTCATGTCCTGATGGCCGGCTGTTTGGTGATGCTTTTCCTTAGACTTGTGCTTTTTATGGTGGGGACTTAAGAGTGTTGCTAGCTGGTTTTGTATTTTCTGGCCAGCTGTTGTATTGGCCTTGATTTACATGGGAGTTTGGAGGAAATTGTTGGCCGGCTGTCTTACCATTTCTTGACTACTTTATAGCTTTGGAATTGTAATAATTATGATGGGCTTTTGAGAATTGAAGCTGGCTGTTTTGCCATGCACTGACCGGCTGTTTTGATAGGGTTTTGCCTTGGATTCGAGCTGTTACTCGCAGCCCTTGGCGTTGCTATTGCAGCAGCCCGTGGAGCTGTGAATAGCAGCTATCGTTGCTGATGTTGGGCTGCATTTGCCCCTTGTAGTGGGCAATCCTTTGTACCGATTGGCTGCCGGGAAAGCAGTTTTGTGCCGCTTTGGTTGGTTGGGTATTGGTTACCTCTTTCGACTTTTAATTAGATTCCGAAGTGGCTGGAATATGAAGTCATTTGTGGTTGAATTTTGATTTGAGTTTGCGTCCGTTTTGAGTCACCTAAGCGAGTCCTTCCCTAGGCAACTCCTAGAGGTTGTAGTTGTGACCGTCTTAGTAGTCTGCTCGTAACTATTTTTCGACGCAATCCTAAAATAAATGATTTTTTGATACTGCAGAGGATGGCGTTCGACGATAGACGCGACGAGAATCCTACGAAGGACAATGGTAAAGGAAAAGATGTGGTGAGTTCTTATCGCTTTGATTTCGTATATTTTTGAATTATTTTGATTTATGAACGTGGAGAACTATTTTAGTCAGAGCTACTTCTTTGCATGGACAATGAATATGAATTGAATTGAATAAATTCGAAGATTTGAAATCACTGAAAAATATGAAATCGCTAAAACCTAAACATGGATTAACAAGCGATAGAAACTCAGAGAAAAAATTTATTTCCTATATTTTGAAAATGAATATGAATTGAATATGACAAGAATATGAAATTCGTGAGTGCGTCGACGCATCAACAAGCTAAGGATCAGCCTTGTAGGGGGGGGGGGGGTGAGTCACAGACTCCTACACCTAGTCGGTGGGGGGGGGGGGGGTAGAACTCCTACACCCAGTAAGGGGGTTGAACTCCTACGGATGTTGATACTGCATGTCGAATCTAGGAGGCATACTAGAGTAGACATTGATGTGACGGGACGATGAGCCCAGATGTTTGATTAAGATCGACCATCAGCATTTCAGAAGAACGAATTGTGATATAAAGTCTGAACTGAAGACAGAAATGCATACAAATGACTTAGAATATGCATTCTGAATTGAATACAAATTGAATAGAAATAACTACGAACGAATTATGATATGCATTCTAAATTGAATACTGAATTCTGAATTATACTATACATTCTAAATTGAATACATAAACGAATTCTGAAGTAAAAAATGAATAAGAATGACTTATGATACCATAATTAAAAGTTTTATAAGCATGCAAGAAAGAAGAATTTGATACCAGAAATTATTTATTTCTGTTCTACTGGCTCACTAAATAGTACACTACTTGCTTACTTATGCGCACATTCATGTAGAATTTATAACCGCCAATTGAAGCTAAATTTTCCTGTTTGCATGTAGTACGGTTGAAGAGGCAAGGAACTCCCTTAGTTTTCAAAACTAACTGGTTGTCGATTTCTATTTTTAGGATGAGACCGCTAGCGGACCAGGCCCCGCTAGGATGATTCTTGCGGAGGCAGATCGAAAATAGAGGGAAGTAGTGGTTTGCTCACGGGTTAGCGATTGTTTTTATTTGTTCTAAATATGCTATAATATGTACTTGATGTATATAGAAGTGTAGCCATTTTACCTTGTACCTTGAATGGATATGATATATGTTAGGTGTTTAATATTTCTTCGGGTACACCTCCCGTGCTTTACATATATGAACTGCTCCGTTATTTAATTGTAAAAACTGCTTAGAATAAAGATTTAAATTGTGGCGGATTGCGGGCCATTACAGTAGGTCGGGGGGGGGGGAGAAGAAAAAGAGGAGAGATTGGAGAAATAGGTTTAGCCCCTCATGTTGGGATCTGTGTCTTGGTCTCCTCGGTCCCGACGTTAATATATGCGCCGTGTTCTTGTCCCATTATCCTTCGCCTTCGTCCGTATTCATAACATAAACTTGTTAAAATAAAAATACATAGAAATAGGTAAATGACACGCAGAACGCTATCACGGACTCGGATTGTTCACATGTTGTCAAATATGGCAAGTGACAAATTAGCCATGAATGAACCTAGAAGGAAACTCGTGCTCTGAATGCTCTCATTGTTCCCATCAGTTAAGCAGCAAGTGCCTAAGGATGGCGCTCAGTATATACTATTTCCATAATACGATAGACATCTCTTTTATCAGAAACACTAAATGATGTTAATTTATCATATAAAATCCATGGACCTCTTTCTATGATAAAATTGTTTGTTACTCTTTTTTCATTTATAAAAGAAAGTAAAAATTTGTCTTCTTGCTCTTCTTCTTGTAATTATCAATATTTTATAATCAATCTCCTTCTAATGACGATCCTCTAATAAACATCAGTGAGTGTGATGTGCTTAATTGAAAGCGTTATCTTACTATGTCTGGACATGAACCTAACCAAGGGAGCTTCTAGGCATGAGAAACCTTGATTGCCAGGATCTAAAACAAACCCCCAACTGCTGGCTGGGAAAAATTTCTGGTAACATAAATTAATCTGCCTCCTAAAAGACTCAAAAAGTAAAAATAATAAAACACAAACAAAACAAGGGAATATCTTTACTAAACATCTGCATGAATGAAACATCAGTTACCACTAAACAAGAATTTGGTATAACCGATTGATCTAAAAATGACATTCTTATTCTTGTCCAATTATTGAAGCACCAGTATTTCAGCTGCTTCATTACAAAACGGTAATTGTACTGCTTTTCAAATTGTTATTATATACAGCAACCTAGGATGCAGAAGAATACCTCCGATATATCTCATCGAATTCATGTGAGCCTAGCATTGCATAGACTAATAAATGTGTCGCAGATTGAAGATTATCACAAACTTTACCCCCACACATAATAATTTCAAGTTTCATTCTTCTAATGGCCAGCTCTGATATCACTTTGAAGTCAGTTTTCCTTTAAGAGATGAAGAGAATATACTCAGCTTTTGAGTGGCACATGACTAAGAACTCATACACAAACAAAAATGATCATGGAAGTTACCCAAAGGGGATTTCGTGCAAGTAAATGAAACAATGGTGGAACAAACCCATTCTTTTCACTGGAGAATATTTCTTCCTGTAATGCTCAATCATTTTTGAGTTTTCAGATCCAACCATATTACAAAATATCTGTGCGTTACAAAATAAGAGAACTGTTAGAAATAGAGATTGGCATGGAAAATTCATGTTTTACGCACAGATCATATTTATCCAGAAACATAACAAAAGTGCATTTAACCACCATGTGCAGAGGATTTAACAAATAACACAAGAACAAGAGATCCTTAAAGAAATCAGCGTGCGAACCAAAATGCTCGTTAAATCATGGAAATGGAGATCAAAGTCATGGATAGTACATGCTGAAGATAGTGGTCTCCAGAATGGAAGGTACTCAAATGCCCATATGTAGATTAAAAAAACACTCAAGCCTTTATCCCACTATAGTGGGGTCGGCTATATGGATCCTTTGTCGCTATTGTGCCCTATCTTTAGTCATAATCTCACTAACGCCTAAGTACATCATGTCTTTCTTAAATGCCCAAATGTAGATACCTCAAGAAAATTATGGTAGACTCACATTTAGGACCCATTTGTTTCTGCGTCTTTGCTCCATTTCAGTGACGAGAGAACACCACAAGAGCTATCAACAAATCTGGATAACCTCAAAGTCCGGCTGCAGCTCCAAAAAATTCCATTCATTTCGGGATTTGTTACTGGAGGGGGCAGCTCCATTTCAAGCGTTAGGAATAGAAGTGGGACTGGAAATATTCAATAATTCCCATATCTTTGATTAGGTAGCAGCATGTTTCTTTGACAAGCCCCAAGATGAAACCATAGCAACAGAGCTGACAATCAACCACTGCACATTTCTCGACCAGACACCATCAAGCTTTCTTTCCATTCCTGGCAAGCTCCTCGTCGCATCACACTATTCTTCTTTAGGGCATATTTCCCATTATCGTTACGTTTGTCTCCGACAGTAGGTCACCGACAATGTATTAATTATGTTTATATTAAGGTGATGAGACTGGAATCCGACAAGGGGGAGGGCCGGCGGAGGTGAGGAAGGAGCAGCAAACAAGACGAAATCCTTAGTGAGCAACCCTAATTTTCCATTCATCCAAGAATACAAAAAAAGAGTACAACACACCCCTTTATAGGCGCGGGGTGCGGATAACGAAAACAATGCGAAAATAAAGCTTACACAACAAAAAATAATATAACAGCATGCGAATAAAATAATCATGTCGTCGGCGCATCTTCAGACTCTCCTCCTCTCGGACCCATCATTATCTTCTGTGGCCTCGCCCCAGCGTCTTGACTGTGTGTGCGTGCCTCGTCGGCATGCGCAACTGTAAAAATGGCGTCGTCTGAAAAATATGCTTTGTCCCCAAAGTAGTAGTCGAAGGACTGGCGTCAGAAGTGATATAGAGGCGGCCAAGTAGGTTCGGACTCCAGACGGTGAGACCCAGCTACAAGAACCTCCTGCGAGCCAGAGTCCCTCGGAAGGTGGTAGCAGCGATCAAGTAGCTTGCCAGGGTAGAACAGCGCCAACTGCCGTCTTTCTTCAAGACTAGAGAAGGCTGGGCTGATGGCAATCCTGTCGGAGGCTAGACGATGTCGGCAAGCGCAGTAGAAGACTCTTGGTGGTCCGTCAGAAAGGAAAGAGGCATAACGGACGGGCCCGAGAGGCCCCACAGCCCTGCGGGGAGGTCGACGTTCGTGGTCCGCTAGATCGTGCAGAGGGAGATCCGAGAGCGCAGGAGAGCGGGGCCACCGTCGAGGCGACATGGCTGACCCTCGTGTAGGAACTGCATGGAAATAGTCTTCCAATTGACGCATACCTCGCCGAGCGTGCGGAGCCACGCTACCCCAAGAATGGTGTTGGACCTCCTAAGCCGAATGCGTATAAGTACATGGTCACGAAACAGGACCCCACGAAAAGAGAGACGACAATGCAACGCCCTGAGTCGGTCTGTGGCGCCCATCGCCCATATGGAACGTAACATCCGGGGAAGGAACCGAGGGAAGACGGAGCTATAACACCAGATGCTCAAAGATGAGGTTGTGGCTTGCACCGCTGTCCACATGATGATGATCGGGCAATCCCGCAGTGTGCCAGAGAGCTACATGGCCTGCTAGACGGAGATCCCACCCGTCGAGGCGCAAGATAGCTCCAACCAGTGGAATGTAGCTGCGGCGGAGTTGAGAGGTGTATCCCCTGTTGAGAGGTCCAGGGCCTCAAATTCAGCCAGGGTAACTTCAGGATCGACATCACCGATGATGGCGTGGAACTCCTTCACGGAACACTCATGATTGGGGTGAGTACGGTTGGCGGCCCGAAAACACAGACCCTTCCAACAAAGTTCATTGTAATCACTGTTCGAGAGGTGCTGCAGGGTCGATGGGCGGCCCGATTGGTTTCCCCAAGGCGGCAGCCGCAGTGGAGGAGTTGAGATTTACGGGGTCGCCAAGGAGGCTGAGGTTGGTGGTGGTCGTCCGTAGGAGTAGGTGGTCGGGGGGAGAGGTAGGATTCCACCAGATGCGCCAAGTCCATGGCGTCAGAGGCTGTGTAAGGGTGATGCGTGCGGAGACGAGAGCGGATATGTGGCAGTAGAACTTGCATGAAGAAGCTCAGGTAATGATCGGGCGATAGCCCGGGAACGTGGGAGACCAGGACGACAAACTCATCAACATAATCGTCCAGGCCGTCTGTCTGGCAGTCGCCGCAAAGACGCTCGATAGAGGAGGAGCCGGAGTAACGAATGTCATACCGCCAGATCATCTCCTACTTGAGCTTGAGCCAGGAGAGGCACGAGTTAGTTTGGTGGATCTACCGAGCCCAGTGGAGTGCCGAGCCGTCTAGGACAACAACCGTCGTAGACACTTTGTCGTGCTCCAGTGTGTAGTTGAGGTCGAAATATTGCTCCACCTTGGTAATCCAACCCATCGGGTCAATGCCGACGAAAGAGGGAATGTCGAGGGAGAGGGCGGACCGGCCCGGAATGGCCGAAGTAGCGGCCCCGAAGGGAATGGACGACGACCAGACACTGAGGAGAGAGCTGCCGACCACGGGCGAGCCGGGTCCGAAGGCGGCGATGGACGTTTGAAGGGAGTCGATCTTGGAGTGGAGGGCGAGGAGCGAGGCGTGCATGGAGGCGACGAGTTGCTCTTAAGCCTCCAAGAGGCGACTTAGGGCTTCGTTGGTCGCGTCCAAAGGAAGATCTCCGGCCGAGGAAGTGTTGGGACCCATCATCGTCTTCCTCCGTTTGTGGCCTCGCCCCGATGTCTCGACTGCGTGTGCGTGCCCCGTCGGCATGCCCAACCGTAACAACTATCAAGGAAGCGAAACAACCTCTACCATTGGGATAATTGGTATCATTTAAATTGATATTAGTACCGATGATGGAGGTGGGTTTCAAGTCAATAAGAGGTGAGGGAGAGGCTATTTATGTGATATAGAAATTAAGATTTGATAGTTAACTCAGATAATTGAAAACGGATGATCGAGTTGCCATGTCCTAAGGTAGATGACGCGTGTGTAGCAGGGATATAGAAACACACATGCAATCAAGAGATTGAGAGCAATGGTGGGAGGGTGAGCAAGGCTAAGGGGTGACAATGGAGGTATGGGGTAACGAGAGGGGAAACACTTTACTGCATTTTAATTAATAGAATACCCCTTTATTTGAGAGGGGAAAACTCTTTATTGTACAAACATTGTAATGTTGAAATAGGTCCTAAGCGTGAGCTTGTCAGTTATAGTATAATCGTTGAATGAAAAGCACTGTTGCATTAAGCTGAACAATCTTTTGTCATATATTCCAACATCTCTCTCCTCTTTCTCTTTCCGTTGTTTTCCTTCCAATCCGTATTAAAACTACAGTGTTCTCATCTCAGGTGCAGGGGGCTTATTTTATTGTTTCAAACTCCTCTAGGGTTATCCTGCACCACAGCACGGTGAGTTAAATATAACAGTGAGTTTTGACTTGATTTACAGTAAGGAACGGGCTGATTCCAGTAATTTCAAGGTTCACATCGATTTCACTCCATATATGCGAAGGTGCCTCAAATGGATTTGGAGCAGGCAGCTCATCAAAGCATCATGGAAGAGGCTGTAACAGAGTGCAGACTATTCCCATAATTCAAGGGTTTCTGGATATTTTGATGAGCACAATCATGCCCTGGCTATTTCTGTGATTCAAATTAGTGTATTCAGGTCACAGTAAGGAAACCAAACTCGTCAAATTTACACCTTTCAATCCCACTAATTAAAATGAAAATTTACTGGACTACTAGTGTCTCAAGTAATACAAATCTGAAAAATATGAAAGTATTTCATACTTCATCTCCCTAAGGTTTTTAAGAGATATTTACCTGTTTTATGTCTTCAATGTCAATGTCCCAGTAATAATAATCAGATAAAGCATCAATCTCTTCTCGGTATTTCTTCCTTGAAGAACCCGAAAAAAACAAAAAGTACCTTCATGATGAAAGAATACAGTATTAAGCCTAAATGAACAAAAGAAAAAACGTGAAGACATCTTTCAATTAATACCAACTTAGGCTTTATGTGCACTAGTTGCTTCAGTTTGCAACAATCCAAAACCCAAGAATAATGGATGACATCTCCATAGCGCATGGCTCCTTGATACTTGATGCCTGCGAGGTTACGCAGGTTTTGCAGTTAGTGAGAATAAATAGAAATTCAATCAGAGAAGAGTACCTTTTTTCTCAGCTGCAATGCAATGAGTTACGGTATCATTCAGATTCATCGAAAAAGATCCTCCATTCTCAACAACTACTTTGTGGAAGTAATCTACCGAATAAGAGGAGGGAACGTTTACAAAATCTACAACAGTTAAGGAGAAGATTAAACAATAACAATAAAATTTGGGTAAAAATTTTGTAGTATAAACAAAATGACCTCCTTCGCACCACAGGGAAGTAAAAAACTTCAAAAATAATATTGAAAAAATGTGCTATGTAATTCAGATTTGGTATGGAATGGAAAATAAATGGCATGGTACAATTGATCATATAAGGATACAGAACATCATATTTGCAAATATCAGCGTCTCCTTGATAGTGGATATGTCAGCCTGCATGGAGTGGGGTGCGATAACAGAAATGCCTCTTTTCTCTCCCTTCTTTACGGAACGTTTGGGCTTGACATCAGGATTTTGCAAAGCTCCTTGATCCATTCCCCTTTGTGTATTGCCATTGCTTGACAGTACCAAAGCCCTAAATGCTGAAACAGTCCTCATCTAAGTAAAAGGTAAATATACTGAAAAAGTAATATCATCATAAATATGTATGGATGATACAATATTGTTGGAGATTGTATTTTTTATGTGTTTCTTTATATCATAATGTGTAACCCTATATATATATATCTTTACTACATTATATCAATCTATATATTTGAGAGCACACCAACCAACCAACCTAAACCGTTAGATCAAAGATCTTCTTTTATCTCATCCATTGGATGAAGAGAGAGAAAGAAAGTTTGAGGGGAGAGGGAGAGACAAAGAAAGGGAACATAAATAGGTGTCTTAAAGCTAAGAGAGAGGGGGGAAAGAGGGAGAGGGAGAGAGAGAGCATGTGGGGGGAGGGAGGGATAGTGGGGAGATGGGAGAAAGATGGAGGTGGTGTGTGGTCAAATCACTTTAAGAGGAGAGAGAGGGGGGATAAAAAAAAGAAAAAAAGAGGTGGGTCTCACGACATTTAATGAAAGAGAGGGAAAGAGAGGGAAAGAGAGGGAAAGAGAGAGAGAATGAAGAAGGATTAAATGTCCAATCAATTTTTCTTATTTTTTATAATTTTATAATTAATAAAATAATATATATTGCTTATAAATAATAAAATTATTAAATAACTGCCGGGGGCGGGCGAAGCCCGCTTGAATGCCAAGCGGGCAAAGGGGCGAAACCCACTTGAATGCCAAGCGGGCGAAGCCCGCAGCGACGCATCGAGAACGGGCGAAGCCCGTTCGAAGTTGCTATGTGCGCAATAATAGTTTTGATCCTTTCCACCTACATGGTATCAGAGCCAGAGATTTGGGGTTTGGGAAAAAAAACCACATCCCACGCTCGTTCGCCTCCACACCACCACTGCTCACCAACGCCAGCTCCTGCCTGCTTCTCCTCCGTTCTTCTTCCTCTCCAGAAACGCCGACCACCTCCGCCCTCTTCCTCTCTAGTGGTCGACCGCCCAGTTTTCTCTCCAGCGCCGCTACCTCCCTCCGCCCACTTTCTCTCTCTTTTTTTTTAGGGACGCCGGTTATATGGGGCTTGATCTCCCTGTTTCCGGCGTTCCCTTTTTCTTTTTTTACTTGCCATTTCTTGCCCTCTCTTGGGTATGTGGTTCTTCCCCTCTTTCTATGAGGGCGAACTTCCTTCTTCAAAATCCATTGTGATTTTTTTGTGGTGTGCCCTCGATTTCTATTCGGAATTTCATCATGGCTGGAAGTGATTTCTCTACAACTATGTCTTACGGTGGTGCGGCTTCTCCTACTGCGGCCTCCGTGGGATCTTGTTGTGTCAATTCCGATCACGACACTCCCCAGATCACCACGATGAAATTGGATGGTTCTAACTACCTCCTGTGGGGTCACTCTATCATTCTTACCCTCAAAAGCCGACGGCTGTTTGGTTATGTCAGTGGCACGATGAAGGCTCCTTCTTCTGTTTCTTCACCTGAGTGGCTTCAGTGGGAGTCTGAGAACTCCCTGGTGATGTCTTGATTACTTAATTCTATGACAGAGTCCTCGCACAGAATTATCTCTTCTTGGATACGACAACAGATATTTGGAAGCACGCAGAGACTACCTACTCGTGTCGTGGTAATGCAGCTCAGATCTACCAACTTCGACACAGGTTATTCCTCCTGCGACAGGGTGATCGACCTCCCTCTGCCTACTACTCAGAGTTCACTCAACTTTATCAGGAGTATGATCACTTTGATTTTCTGACCCTCGTGTCTACAAAAGATGAGGTGCTGGTGCGCGCAAGGGAAGAACGCAATCGCATCTTCGAGTTCCTTCATGGCTTACATCGGGATTTTGATTCGATCAATATTCAGATCTTTGGTCGCTCTCCTCTTCCTTCTTTACCTGAGGTATACAGCCTTGTCCCACAGGAATTCGACCGCCGCCACTCTTCTTTTAGACTCTGTCACTGAGGGATCTGCTCTTGTCACTTTTTCTCAGTATGGGGTTCGTCTTGCTCGTGACACGAGGTTGAAGTCTGCAGAGAAAAATTACCTTGTCTGTGATTATTGTAGGAAGGCCCGTCATACTAGAGATACCTATTTCAAGCTCCATGGTTTTCCTCCTCCCCAAGGCAGCCTTGCACCTCGTGGTGGTCGTGGGCTTGGTCGCTCCCAACACCATTCCTCTCTGCCCGCCTTAAAAACTATAATGAGTGATTTTGTCATTATCCATCAAACCTCCTGTGTTTACACCCCTGCTCAGAATGGGGCGGCTGAGCACAAAAATGGGCACCTCCTTGAGGTGGCTAGATGTCTCCTCCTTCGGATGCATCTCCCGAAATATTATTGGGGTGATGTTGTTCTCACCGCTGTCTACCTCATCAATCTTCTTCCTACATGTGTTCTTGGATTCCATACTCCTCTCACCATGCTGGGGGTCCGTCCCACTTCCCTCTCTCCTCGGGTCTTTGGATGTGTATGTTTTGTACACACTCATCCTAAGACCAAACTTGATCCCCGTGCTCTAAAATGTGTTTTTATAAGCTACTCACCTACGCAGAAGGGCTATAAGTGCTTCTATCCCATTACCAAGCAGACATTTGTTATTATGGATGTCACCTTACGGGAAATGGAGGCCTATTATGGGACCTCACTTTAGTAGGATACGAACACTACGGAAGTGAGTTCCCCCTCTACTGTCCCTTTGCCTATTCCACCTCCATCTATGTTGTCTCCTCCCGTGCCTTGTGATCTGGTGCCCCGGAACACACTAGCTCCCGCTACTCAACCTGGGCCATTATCTGATCCATCATCAGGTACTGCTAGAGGTATTTTTGCTTCTACCCAGCATTCTCTCTCACTTTGTGACTTATGACTCTTTGTCTCCTTCACATAAAACATTTCTCACCTCCTTGTCTTTCATATCTATTCCTAGCTCTTGGTAGGAAGCCCTGGAGTACATCAAGTGGAAGGCAACCGTGTTGGGGAAATAGGAGCTCTTGGCAAGAATCATACTTGGGATCTTGTGTATCACCCTAAGGAGAAAACGGTTGTGAGATGTAAGTGAGTCTTCTCGGTAAAGCAAAATTTTGAAGGCCAAATGTTGAAAGGTACAAAGCCAGTTTGGTGACTAGAGGATATACACAAACATCAGGTATCAACTATCAAGAGGCATTTACTCCGGTTACAAAAATGAACTCTATCAGGATCTTGCTCTCGTGTGCAGTGTGTAAAGGATGGAGTCTCCTTCAGTTGGACGTGAAAAACACATTCCTTCACAGTGATCTTGAGGAGGAAGTCTACATGTCCCTGCCTCCTGGTGTTCTCAAAAAAAGATCGGCAGGGAAAGTTTGCAGGTTGAAGAAAGCCATGCATGGCTTGACGCAGTCTCCACATGCCTGGTTTGGGAGGTTCCATCGGGCAATGATATTTTTTGGATACACACAGAGCAATGCTGATCACACCTGGTTTGTGAAACACAGGAAGGGTAAGATGGCTGCTCTTATTGTTTATGTGGATGATATAGTGATAACTGGTGATAATACAGAAGAGATTGAGCTCCTAAAGTCTAAATTGACTAAGGAATTTGAAGTGAAGGATCTTGGATCCCTCAAGTACTTTCTTGGCATCGAAGTGGCTAGATCCAAACATGAGATCTTTATATCTCAAAGGAAGTATGTTTTAGACTTGATTGAAACAACTGAAATGCTCGGGTGCAGGTCAACAAACACCCCAATTGAGGTCAACCACAAGCTAGGAAGGGATGGCAGAGAAGTTGTTGACGACATACCAGTTTTCAATGACCGGTGGGGAAGTTTATCTACCGCTCCCACACTTGTCTCAAAGGAATACTGTTCTCAAAAAACGAGGCATTGACGGTAGAAGTCTGTACAGATGCGAACTGGGCGGGTTCAGTTGACGACCGAAGGTCGACATCAGGATATTCCTCCCTTGTTGGGGGCAATTTGGTGATCTAGAGAAGCAAGAAACAACACGCTGTAATCAGATCTAGCACAGAGTCCGAGTTCCGCGCTATAACACAGGGGATATGCGAAGGGTCGTCGATTCAGTTAGTCATGAAGGATCTTTGCGTAGAGTGTGTTGGTCCAATCAGGATCTACTGTGATAATATAACTACTATCAACATTGTCCACAATCCGGTCCAACATGACCGTACCAAACATATGGAGATCGACAAACACTTCATTAAGGAAACATAGGGGGATTGTAAGTACCCCTTTTGTTCCATCAAATCAGTAGCTTGCAGATGCATTTACCAAGAGGCTGAGCCAGAGCTCGTTTGACTAAATACTGAGCAAGTTGGGCATGATAGATATTACACGCCCAACTTGAGGGGGGAGTCTTGGAGATTGTATTTTTTATATGCGTTTCTTTATATCATTAAAAACCAGCCTATGCCGGTCCCAAGCCCGGATGAAAAATGGTGAGGGTTGAGTTAGGTAGACAGTTAGCTTAAAATTTAGTCACCCTTATGAATATGACTCATTTGTGCTGTTATTTTTTATATCATTATGTGTAACCCTATATATATAGGGGCTGCTATGTGCGTAATAATATTTTTGATCCTTTCCGCCAACAAATATAATGATACATATATACATTTTTCTTCAATTGGTATAGTTTGTGATCACTTTAAAGAATAGGATATAAGTAGGATAAAAAGACATCGTTCAAATTGTGGATAAGAATAAGAGTGTTTTGTGTTAAGAGATTATCATATTAGGAATTGGGAGGGGGAAAATTCATAATAATACTTCATCAGAGAAATGGAGAACAAAGAAAGCAAAAAACAAGCATGTTGCGGAAAATTGTGATGAAGTTTGGAAGGAAATTTGGTAGGTAAAAAATGGATATTTGGCACTTTGCACCCCCAAAATATGGAGTTTTGACACTTTGCACCCTGATTTTTTAAAATTGGCACTTTACACCCTCGAATTACCGATGTCTGACACTTTGCACCCCAAGCCAACATTTCAAGAGTATTTAGGTCCGGGCAACGCCAAAAATTCTCATTTTTATACTTTGCACCCCAGATTATTGGGGCTGCCCGGACCTAAATACCTTGGAATGAATATTTTTGGTGTTGCCCGGACCTAAATACCCTTGAAATTTTGGCATGGGGTGCAAAGTGCCAGAAATCGGTAATTCGGGGGGGTGTGCAAAGTGTCAATTTTAAATATTTGGGCTGCAAAGTGTCAAACCCCCCCTATTTCAAGGGTGTAAATTGCCAAAAGCCCATAAAAACAGTATATGCATCTGTAGATAATATTGAATGGTAAAGCAGCTTCGTAAAACCTGCCCCAAATAATTGAAATAAAGTCCTACTACCTGATTTTGATGATGACAATATCCAATTAGTTCCTGAGGTGAGAAGATTGCTGATCTTAAAGTTGAAGGTAAGTAATGAAAATGGAAAGAAGAGCAAGAGGCGATCAAGTAAAGGAATTAAAAAGGAGAGAGAAACAAAGAAGTTTGAAGAGCAAGAGCTTGGAATTAACAGCTTCATTGAATGAACATTGAGTTGTGACGCATTTTTATTTGTGCAAATGCGTTTAAAACTAAGTATGCTCAACCAGGCATATTAAAATGTTCATGCTGAAACGCTAACTCAAAATTGAAACTCAGAAGTGGCCTTAAGTCACTAGCTTAAAGACATACGAGCGGATGAAGCAAGAACAACATAAGAAATGTGGAGCACTACAGGTGTAACGAAGAGCACAGGCATCAATGTGATTCATAGCTTCACTTAAAAAGGGTGCTTCAGCATGCTTTTGACAACACTTATAACAAATGCATGACAAAGGCCTATAAATTGAATTACTTATTACAAATAAATAAAAGAAAATTAAACTTAAACTGTATGAAAAGGATAATTCTTACAAGAAAATGCTTTATAATTTCTGGACTAAGGCCCTGTGTTTAGGGCGCTAATTTAATACAGTAGTATCTATGGACATTAAATACTTCATTATCCAAGAACCAATATAAAAGTAGTATCTTTTTTTGCAGAGCTAAGGAAAACATTTTTATGCTATAAAATTCTTCTGGTTTCATGATTATCAAAAGGTACTCCATTTCTGTAAGTGCTAAAATTCCAAAGTCTCATGTGTGGTCATTCTTCTTTCTTTATTGCACTAAATTCACCATTTCTCAATGATTGACCTAAAAAGAGAACCAGTTAGTAGCAACATTGACCCATTAAAACAACATTGATGACCCAGAGCGAAAAATCATGGAATAAATTATACAACTTGTGCTTTGCACTAAAATCAAGCTGAGCATGTAGAAAATCAATTGTTACATTTTAGTAGTCTTGGGTACTACAGGGCGGGACAAACAGTAGTTATAAGGCCATCTGAGCATGCCCTGTTTCTTTAACACAATAATTCTATTCAGTCCACATTAAGGACCGTCTGTCTCATTTGGATTCAAGAAATTCTTACATTCAACATCGAGGCATTCATTCCATGGCTTGTCATATCTCACACGCTGAATGCGTGGAAATCTCAAACTGTAGGGTGCAGCAAAAACCTACATACGAAATTGCTTTCACAATAAAGAAGTTTCAAGATTACACAAAAGTGCATGGTTCTTAAAAAGCTAATAAGATTACGTAAAAAAGGGATATGTAAAATTGACAACAAATTCTTAAAAAATACCTCAGATTTTATTGTTCTAATATCACTGGTAATACTGAGTATGACTGACCTGAGAAGCAGAGTACATAATGTAATAACAAGTGCATATCCAGGTATTTCCATGGGGAAAAAATGAACAAGTTACTAACTTATCAGGGCTTTCAACCCATACATCTGGTCTCTCTTTTGAATTATTTGTTACTTCATAGAAATGTGGCAGCCTTTTGGGATACTCATTCTTCCTGTATAAAAAAAGATGAGAATTTTAGTTTTCATTCTAGCTAAGAACTTAGCTTCATAATTAGAGACAATAAAATAAAATGTGATAAAAAAATAAAAAAGCTCAGCTACTATATTTTGAAATTAAAACTAAGCATCGGGCAAGAAAACTAGCAAGCAGGAACTCGAACAAAAATAAAATAGACCCACTGAAAGAAATGGTATGGTGCAGCTGTTGTGTCGAACCAATTAGCAGTAAATTTTGAAAGATATGTGCCCATATTTCCATAATTACAGAAAAATGTAACAAGCACAATGTTGGACCCGGAAATGTCCACGGTCAGGCTGAACTTACTGATATGCTGCCTGAGAACAACGAAGGTGGCCGGTGAACGCCGGAGATCCCACCTCAGACCTGAGAGGTAGCTGACGGAGCTCCCTCTCCAGAATTGGCCTTAAGATTCCCATTTCCAGAGCTGGAAGGAAGAATGATGCGGGGACAGGAGTCCACCTGCCCCGCCACCTTGACATCACCACCAAGGGGCCCACCTGGAGTCAGCACCAGACGGCTTTATCAGGCCCGCGGGCCATACACCCCAACCAGCTCTCCGCCACGGCATCAGCACCGCGCGGTAGGTTGTTGAGGCCAGGGCTCGATCCCCTGACCTCCTAAATAAGAGGCCCTCAAGCAACCTCTCATCACCAACTGATCCGTGGATCAGTTGGTGATGAGAGGTTGCTTGAGGGCCTCTTATTTAGGAGGTCAGGGGATCGAGCCCTGGCCTGAACAACCTACCGCGCGGTGCTGATGCCGTGGCGGAGAGCTGGTTGGGGTGTATGGCCCGCGGGCCTGATAAAGCCGTCTGGTGCTGACTCCAGGTGGGCCCCTTGGTGGTGATGTCAAGGTGGCGGGGCAGGTGGACTCCTGTCCCCGCATCAAAGAATTCCCAGAGAAAGCGAAGAAAAAGGTTCCAGCCCTTCATTGTTCTCAAGTAGGTCTAAGGTTACAATTATGGGATGAATTTGTAGAGATCTTAGAAGATTTTGGACTGGTTCTGGCACAAATTCATCCAAATAGTAATGGTTTGATTGCACATCCATCGAGATCTCCGACTGCACTGGGCAAGATGGAAATTCAAGATGTTCCATTACCTTTTTACTATCCACGACAATAAGGAGGGGACTGTCCATTTCGTCGGCTTTACCTTGAAGACGACCAATATGGAGAATAAATTGCAAGATTGAAATTCGTATTTTTTAGGGTTAGGGGTCCCTTCAGTGTTAATACACGAACGTCTTCTGCTGCACGGAGTGAAGTTGTTTTTAAGACGCTGCATCTTTCTCCTGAAGAGGAGAGAATGAAGTTTTTCCAGATCTAAGTGCCAGATGTCGCACTGTATTGAGATTTAGTCGATAGTGTGTCGACTGGATTACACCATTTGTAAGTGTCTCATGTTTTCTTGTGTTTTGTATTTTGGGGAGGAACTCATATCGTTATTTTTGTGTAGCGGGGAAAGATTTATGGAGGAGAAAATGTTGCCCTCGGAAGCGAGGGGGACGAGAAATTTCCTCGAAAAACAAATCTGCCGCTAAAGAATGATGGAAAGAAGCGAAAGGAGTCTTCAGAGCCCAGCAAGAGGCCTGAGGCGAGTAAGAAGAGGGCTTTGGAGAGTTCCGCGAAAAGTGGCAAAGCGAGGTGGTCGTTGATGCGACTGCCAACGAACCTAGTGGAGCACTCGTCCCGCGTGCCGAAAGAGGCGAAGGTGCGGGATGTGATGGGAAGGCCAATTTTTATCAGTGCGGATGATGGGTCTTCTGTGGACTTTTCTGCCAGAATTGCTTCGGTGATGGGGCGAGAGGGGGGGCAAATAGCCTATTATTCAGGTATGGTGCTATCTTCCTGGGATGATATGCATGCCTTGTGGGACCTGCAATGTCAAATGCTCGTGGTGGAGAATTGTAAAGCGTCATTGGCGGTTTTCAAACACATGCACATGTTGGGCCGAAAATTCCTCGAGGAGGTGAACATTGCAAAACATCACCAAGATAAGTTAAAGCTTTTTGTGACGCAACATGAGCTTGGTCAGATCATCGCATCCGTGAATACATAAGTCGTTTGACTATGAGTTGTATCTGTATGATGGTTTGTGTTTTATAGGAGCTGACAAAAGTAAAAGAAGAGGCTGAGCAAGTGATTCAAGAGCATGAAGGGTGGGAAGAGGAGTGACGGGTAGCGCATGTCAAGGTGCAATCGAAGGCTGAAGAAATGCGTAAATGGTACATGGATGAGATTGTTCATGGAAAGAACTAGAGCACATTCTATCTTCGGAGCTTGAACAGAAGGGCCTCTGCCAGGAGAACGCCAAGTTGAACGAGGAGCTAAAAGCAGCCAAGGAACTCACGAATGAGCAAGTCGAGGAGGTTAAGGAGGCTGGGATAGAGGGTATGCGATTGATGCTAGAATTGCTTGAAGAAAGGGGATATCATTCGAGAAAATCGACTCTCGAGCAAGTTTGCCCTGATGTCGTGGGGGTAGCAATGCATGTCCAGAGATCATCATTGGCAACTCTGCCCTGATCTTGCGAGCAATGTTGTTTGCTCTGCCTTTGTATAACATTTGGAATCATTTTTTGATAGACATGAGATTGTTTTATGAGTTGCATGTATTATTTTGTCTATGCATAGCAAGTCTGACATGTGTATTTTTGTTAGAGATGAGCCGAGGACTCAAGGTTTTGCAAGACGCTTGCATATTCTAAGGGTCGCTAGGTAATAATGATATGAACATAATATAATCTTTTTCTTGGATTATTCCCACGCCTATAAGAAGATGTGACAGTCGACAGATGGGTTTTCCGAAGAGCGGTACACTCGATTGCCAGGCCATAAGTACCGAGGCAAAGGGGGATAAGTGTAACAACTCCTGAGTTTTCTTCTCTTCCTTCTTTCTCGCTCGACGATGATATTTAAAGTGTCAGAGTGTGCTTAGAATTTTGTGCGGCCCCGTACATCTTTCGAAGCAACCATGACTGAGGCAGCTTTATGCGTTTTGAGAGAACCATATATTATTCCTGAGGAGTTTAAACTGGAATGTGTAAAAGCAGTTCAGCGGTGCAAAGTGTTTAGCTCCGATCTCATTTTTTGCAGACCAATTCCATCTATGTTTGCGCCTTCCTATCTCGGAGGTTGTGGTGATCCTGAACATATTCGGGTTAGTGTCTGCTCAGATTCATCAGAATAGTGTGTGATTGATGATGGCTTTCATTGCATATTTACGTCGTCATCTAGTGTGGTGGAACGTCCACATGTTTGGAGCATTTAGTATTCAAGGAAACGAGGGCGGGATAGTCTTTTATAGTGGATACAGATTAAAGGTGATGAATATGGAGAACAAAGTTTCGGGGTGGTAGGAGCAATTTTTTCGAGTACTGGGACCTTTTCTCCCAATCATGTCGATGCAGCTGAATGCTCGAGGGAAGGATATGTAAATGTGTTTAAGACGATGGTCCACTCGTCTGTGTGTGAAGAACGCTGCAAGTTTTTCAGTGACCAGTTCTTGGACGTGTCGCTCTATTATTGCTCGGTGGATGAGGTGTTACTGCTAGATATGACTGTGTGTATGTTATGTTAAAATGTTTATTTAATTTACGATGTTTAGCTTATCTTTTCTAACTGTTTATTGCACAACGGAGAAGATGTTCCAAGAGGAAGCATTTGTGATTTCGTTTGGCAAGCTGGAAAATTTTTTACTGAAGAAGAAAGAAGAGCGATCCTAAGTGTAGAGTTGAAAGAGGGAGCAGGTTCAGGCAGTCGGTGAACCCTCCGCGATGCATGAACACAACGAGCGAGTTGAGAAGGGGTCTGGTCCCTAATGTGGAAAAAAATGTCAACATCTGGTGCTCCCCTTAGCGGAGGGAAAGGAATCAAAGGGGAGAGGTGTTCCGCCGTTAAGGAAAAGGAGAGTGAGCTCCTTATTGCGAGAAGATCCAACGTGCTTGACGCTGAAGAGAAGCTTGTGCTTGAGAGGTCGGAGGATGAATCAGAAGTGCGCCTTTGTGGAAAGTTGTCGTCCTTCAAGTCGGACCCGAGGGGTTTGATGGCCTATGAGCTTGGAATGACTCTCTTTGATTGAGGATTTAGTGGAATGTAATTCCCTCGGGCGGGATCAATAGGTTTTGGAGAGTTAACAGGGCGACATTTGTAGCTTATGAACACACACATGTTTGTCGGAGATTTTTGGAGGTTCGCGTCAGGCGAGGACGCATAAAGAGAGAGTTGTAGAGTTAAAGATGAGTGTCGTTGATGTGTGGCATTTATCTTTTTCTTGTATCGCCTTGGTGACACATTTCTCTTTTCTTTGTAGGTTGTAACGAGCAGGCAAAGAAGATTGAAACCTTGCAACAAAAAGAGGCCAAGGTGCTTCCCTTGTTGGAGCTGTTGAAAAAATCAATGCTGATGAGGTCTCTCGTGCGGATGAACTGCAATGCTAGCTTGTGGCGGAGCGCGCTAGGGTAGAGGCTTGACAAGAGCGTTGGACGAGTGTCGCCGATCATTGGAGGACGGGGCAATCCTCTTGAAAGCTATCCAAACCGAAATGTGCTTGCTAGAAGCCCAACAGATTGAGGAAGTAATGGAGGCTGCCTTGAAAACATGAAGTTGATGTTGGAGTTGCTCCCTGAATGAGGACTTTGCGTCAAGGTCATCCCGTTCGAGACAATTTGTTCTGATTTAGCTCTTGTAAAGGGAAAAACCCCTTGAGCACATGAAGTTGATGTTGGTGTTACTCCTTGAATTAGAATTTTGCACAAAGGCCATCCCGTTCGAGATAATTTGTTCATATTTAGCTGAGAAAAACTTGAAGAGTGTTCTCATGTATTTTATTTCATAATGGGAACATGTAGTTAGAGAATACTTGTAGATTGTTTTATTACTGCTTGACTTTACCTATGTCGTTAGTGGTATGAATGAGGCGGTGCGAGAGGACCAAGTCATAACTTTGTTTGCAAGATAACAGTAATCTTTGTGAAGACTCTGGCTGGAGGCTAGTTACGGGCTTACGAGAGTTCTAGAGAGATGACGTGAGAGGACTAAGTCACGATTTTGTTGGCAAGGTGACAGTAGTCTATGCGAAGAATCTGTTTGGAGGATGGCTTCGGGCTTACGAGAGTACTGGAGGGATGAGAGAGGACTAAGTCACGACTTTGCTTGCAAGGCGACAGTAGTCTCTGCGAAGGCTCTGGTTGGAGCCTGGTTCCAAGATTACGAGAGTTCTGGAGAGATGGCACAAGAGGATTAAGTCACACCCTTGTCTACGGCTTGGCGCATGACTTATGAGAGTAAGGTGACAATAGTCTCTACGAAGAGAGGAGTGGGCACAACTGAAAAATACAAGATGTTAGTCATAAAAAGGTAAAGAAAAGATGGTCGTTAAGAGAATTTGAGGTCATCGTCACTCCAAGTGTTTTTCAATACATCTCCTTCGTACGTTTGTAGTGTATAGGCTCCATGTGCCAACGCATTGTGAATGATATACAGTCCGAGCCAATTTGCATTTATCTTGCCTATTAATGCTTGTGGAGCGACAATATCGACCTTCTCGAGCACTAAAACGCCCTCACCGAAAGTTTGTGTCCTAACCTGCTTGTTGAAATATCATGTTGCCCTTCGTCGAATCTCTTCTTGCCGCGTGAATGATTGGTCCCGAAGGTCTTTATATTCGCTAAGGACGGCAAGGAGCTCTTACTGGTTTGCTACTTTGATCTTGATGGAAGTTCCTTTAGATTGTCGTGCCCATGTCACCCGTGCGCTAGGCACCTCCATCTCGATAGGGACGACACATTCAAAACCATGCGAGAGGCGAAAAGGTGCGTGTTTGACTGTCGCGGTAGGAGTGGTCCAAAGGGCCCATATGGCATCGTCTGCTAAATTTCCTTTTGCCTCACCAACCTTCTTCTTTAATAGCTTCAGTATAAGCTTGTTGGCTGCCTCTACCTATCCATTGCTCCTAGGGTGGTGGATGTATGTAAAACGATGATCAATCCCCCACTCTCAACAGAAGTTCTCAAGAGATATGTTGGTGTGGTCTGTTATCGATGATAATTGCTTGAGGAAGTTCATACCGACAGATAATCTCGGCCCAAATGAAATTGTGTATGACCAGAGAAGTGACCTTCGTTAATCCATGAGCCTCGGTCCACTTGGTGAAGTAGTCGATGAGTACCAACAAGAATTTTGTGTCAAGACACGGGAGGGAAAGGTCCCAAAATATCCATTCCTCGGATGGAAAAAGGTCAAGGGCTAGCGATTGAGTGTAACAATTGAGCGGGTTGAAGTTGCAAAGAGGCATATTTCTGGAATTCGACACATTTCTGTGCATATCCATTCGTGTCCTTGCTCAAAGAGAGACAATGGTATTCTTGTTGCATATTTTGTCGGGAGAGAAATCGGCCAAGTAGAATGACTACCACATTTACCGTCATGCACTTGAAGAATTTACTGAATTTTGGATCATGCTTCACATCGGGCCAACAGAACTACTAGAAATCGACGATATAGTGTCTTGTTTATCAAGGTGTAGTATGCAGCTTTTTGTCAGAGTCGGTGCTTCTTTGTAACAACAGTTTGGTATGTGTTTGTTAACAGATATTGAACAATGGGAATCATCCAACTATCTTTTGAATTGACAATATGTGACGTCACGTAAAATTGTATAGGTAAATTCTTATATGCTATGACATAACTAGTTGTTATTATATAAGCTACGTTAATAAGCTAAGTTAATAAGCTCAGTTAATAAATCGGCAGTATGCGGTCAATTCGTGCGTGTCATGCTAATAAAGTGTGGCATCGGGTAAAAGGGAAAGAAAGCATCCCGTATTCCTCCACGGTAGCCGCTATTCTTTCTCCCGATCCCGCAATACAGCCGGGCGACAGCGAGAAGCCGCAAGGAGCCTCCGGACGCCGATCGCTCCAGAAACCCCAGATCTCCTCCGTTTCTCCAGATTTCTCCTCATAACGAGAGGTAATCTCCTCCTCTCCAGTCCTCTTGTTCTTTTATGAAAATTTTACACAGATTGAAATGGGTAGAAATCTAGGGTTTGAGCTTTTGAGATTTCTTTCATCTATTTCCATCTGAAAAGTTTCTGGAATGGGTTTTATGCCCTAATCCGTGATTTCTATGTAATTTTGGCGGAACCCTAGGGGAGGTCATGTCGATTTCAGATATTGGCTTGTTGGGTTGGGGAAAAAGAAACCCTAAATACCTATCACATGTAGGAAAAGCTTTACACATTAGGGCATAATTAATTTAGGGCATGCCAAATTATTTAGGGTAGCATAATCCCCAGAATAATCCCTAATTGGAGGAAAGGGATTATTCCAAAGGTTAGGGATTGCTACCCTACCCTATATGAGTGAAAAACCCTAATTGAAAACTTAGGGCAGCAATATCTAACATTGTTTAGCTTACGTAAGTGAAGGGGAGATCTATATAAAAGAATTTGAAGCCTTTAAATATTAGGACAACAATCCCCTAGACGATTGAAGCCTCTTTTGGCCTAATTCGGTCAAGGGGATTCCATATAAATGTCTAGTGGTGTAGTAACATACACCAAAAGTATCAACTTGAGAGTTTTGGATGATATGTTGTAGTTTTTGACGTCTCAAGGCAGTGGTAGACGTAATGACGAAGGAAGGAAGGATAAAGACAAAGAAAAGGTACGGGAAAATGAGCAACGCAAGGATAAGGGCAAAGAGAAAGTAGGGGTGAGTTCTTCTTCCCTATGCAGGTTACTATGTTTTCTTTATTACTTATGCTTATATGTCGTGCTTACATCTTCGCTATTAACAAGATAATATAAGCTTATAAGCAACCTTTTATATTCAAGGAGAAGAAAGGAAAGAATGCCGAGTGATGTAAGCTTATAAGCAACCTTTTATTTTCCTTTAGCCAAAGGGGGCTTTAGCAGTAACTCTTGCACCTTCCCTTCCTAGAACAACCGATGCAGGAACTCTTTTAGGTGCCGACACTCATCATTAGTGTGGCCTGTATCACGGTGGTACTCACATTACAAAGCTTTATTCCTGGGTCGAAGCGGGGGTAGCATAGGAGGAGGAGGTCGAAAAAATTTGGAGGGTCAAATGGAAGCAAAAATCTGCGATAAGGGTTGATTCATTGGAGGGAGATTGACTTCTCGCGAGAGGACGAGTGGTAGACGATGCATTGGCAGGGGTGCTTGTTGTGGTGCCATGTGACCAACCCGACCACCACGATGGGGGTCGCGATACTGTTGGAGGGCCAAATCGAAGTGAAGGGGACAGTCATACTTTCCTAAACATCCATGTGTCTGTTGGCGAGCTCAAAGACTTGAGAAAATGTGAAAGGGGGAAGAACATTCAACTGATACTTGAAGAAACTGTCATGAAACCCTCTGAACAGAGCAACATGGGAGATGTTGTCGTTGCAGAGCGTACTATGACTTTTTCTCTCAAGAACAGAGTAACGTAGTCCCGCAAGGACTCTGACGCAAATCCAACAAATCACCCGGTCCACACTTCAACCTCTTCGAACTAGCAAACTTTGATGCTAGTAAGGTCTTGAATTCACTGTAGCCGCTAATGCTTCAAGCTGGTAAGACAGAACCAATTGATCGTTGATCCTTCCAATGTAGATGAGAGGACCATTCCGACCACCATGACGGAAACAACAGTTTGACGTTGTCTAGGCCCAATATTTGCAAAGGAGGAATCGATCTCCAACTGGGAAGATCAATAGATCAGAGAGAGGTTTCGACCCGTTGTCTAGGGCAAGGAAGAAGATGACTCAAGGTCCTTCTGTCGTCGTCCTAAGCGAGCCGAGACGACTGTCATAGCAAGAGCTTCCATCGATGCACTGGAACGAGGGAGAGAAGTGCCTTCTCTGTTGGCCGTCTGGAATGAAAGGAGAAAAAACCTAATTCCACTCGCTCGGGACCGTGGGACGGGAAATACATGAGGGTAAGTGAAATAGGTGTGGCTCTTGGTTTCCAAATAGAGGGGAGGTAAGGATCCCTTCTTATAACAATTATGACATTACTCATCATTTCTATGCTCTCGCGAATTTCTAAATCGCACCGAAATTAAAATTTCCGGATGTAACATATTACATATTTAAGCAACAAATATCATTAGTGAAGGGAAAACCAGTAATCACTACCCATAGTTCATTTTGAAAGCTAGTAAAACTGTACTTACGAGAAGATACAAGTACCTAAAGTAGGGCTTCAATCTTGTGATGAGAATATCAAGATCCTCGTCTGAAAGACCAGAACCCACCCGACAGAAAGAAATGAACCTAAAACAATCAAGGAAAAGTTAGGAGTATCAGATTAAACTTTTATCTTAGTAAAAAATAGTAGATCTGCTGTGTAAGTGTGTGGATATCTGTGAGGCTTAGTGATAATTGCACAAGGAACCAAAGCATTATCCAGGCGATGCTTAGTGATATCTACACAATGAGGCAAAGCATTATTTCAGGAGATGCTTAGTGAGCTGTTAAAGTTGAAGATGTTGCAGTCATATAAAAGGTATTCATCGCTCTAATAAGAAAATGGTAGGGAGAAAAGCCAGACTTCTAAGAAAATTCCTAAATTAAGAATAAGAACTTTTTTTACAAGAGAAAGCATTTCACTATTTCAGCATTAACATGATTTGCAAACGAGCCGTAATAAATTTTACAATGTAGATATAGCCAATACAACAAATGTTTACAAAATTATGTGAGCAGAAAGGGATGAAGTTCACTAGTTTCATACCGTGGAATTATTTGTTTGGTCAATTTCACTTTTTAGTTAAAATTTGGTTAGTGATAAGAATCTCAAATAAAAAAATATTCATTTCTATCATAACACAGAGTAGCCAAAATTTTGAATGCAATATAAGCCTGTGCTACTGGATGTAAAATTGCTAAATTCTCTCCCTACTTTATTTAGAAAACTCCAAAAGTGAAATCATCGATATTTTGTAAAATTGGAGGACTAAATCCTCAAATTCGAGGATCTGATCCTGTATATAAGATTGTTGCCCCTGTAAATACACAAAAAAAGTAGGTGAAATCTCCTTTCGAATGATCTTTAGGGCAAGTTTGCACCACATTTTGCTGATGAATCTTAATCTACTACACGGATTTTTTTCAGCTCAGGACTAGTTCTGTAAAACTTCCATTTCTGAGTTATTGCTAACACTATTCTTCCACAACCTTCACGTCCTGTCAATTACAACATTGACAAATGTTTTTTCTCCAATCACAGATTGTGTCCTTAATTTTTGTTATTCATTGCTTGGAAAACTCCCAAGGACTACTGATATATCAGCATGCTTGCTAATTTTTTCTCTCACTTTTTCTTGGTGAAACTCATTCTAGAATCACCACTGAGTTCATTCATGACTCACCAACTAGGAAACTACAAAAAGCCAATATGTGGTACACTTAGTAACTACCTAGACAAAAATATATGTGGTATTGCTTGTTTTAGCTTAGCTCAACCCAACTCCTACAAAGATCAAAAGCAGGGTTTTATTCTTTCCTTGAGGTAGTCTTCGAGTATTTCTCAATATGTCACACATCCTGAAACAACTCCCACAAGAAACCTTAACTGTTACATGGGTGAACTCTACATATGCTCTGAAATTGTCTCTTTAATAACTATTACTCCAATTAAAATGTGAGGTTTAATTTATTCATGCGCCCCTTTTCTCCTAGAAACTTGCTAGAAGATGTTTTTTATCAAGATGTAATTGCGCCAAATACACTCATCGCCTTCATCAAGCAAGAAGCTATAATCGACGAGTCCGGCTGCCCTACCAGAACTCGCCATTACCACCTCGCTTGACTGTGAGTCCGGTTGTCATGGTTCTACTTTCTTTTAATTTTTACGAGATTTTTTCTGTCATTTTCCTTGGATTTTTTGAGAAATCGTGGCATATGCTTTCTTATATGAGTCTAGCAGCATGGTTTTTCTATTTTCTTGGGCCAGATCAAGGTGAAATTCTCATAGAGGGAGAGTAGTTTCTCTTTTTCTAACACTGGAATGTGGACTAAATTTAATTAAATATTGACTCCCTCTATTAATTCAAAGGTTCCCTCTCATTCTACAAACCTCTTAAACATAATGAAATCATCATTGCATTTCATCTTTATATATTGGAATGATTACAAGTCATTTATCCTTGAACTTTTCATTAGATTTATATTACTTGGTGACATTCCAACCCTCAGGCTCTCCTAGGTCAGTGAGCAACAATTTATTGAAGTCGGATGGTTATCTGCAGAGGGCTATCCGCAGATTATCTGAGTCTGAGAATAGTATTTTGGTTAAGGTTGAGGCCGCAACCCGCAGACCAATAAGATCAATATACCCCCAAGATGTTTTGCCTATAAATAAGACCCCATAACACCTCGGAGAAGATGGACCCAGCCTCCTAGAGCTCGCACCTTTCGAGCTTTTTCTCCGTGCCATCCAGGGTGCCGAACTCAGTTCATGATTTAGGGAGGGAAAGTTAAGAAGAGAACTTTCAGGTGTGTGGCGAGACCTCCTCACTGCAGCTCATGAATCTGAGTAGGCATTCCAATCTTCAATCGGTGAGGGTCAGCTCTAGGCTCAGAATACTCAGTCTCAGGTGTCCGACCGTGGGTTAAGTAACTCAAGCTACTCCCTCTTGGTTCAAACTCCGTTGAATCGGTATTCGGGTTTCAACATGGAGCATACAGATTGTAGGCGCTAAGCTTGGAAACAAACTGTTGGTATAGTGGGCAATGTAAGACCTTGGTGAGAACGTCAGAAACTTGCTTGGTAGCAGGTATATGTCTCAAGTCCAGTTTGCAAAGTTGAATTTTTTCCCAGATAAAATGACAATCGAATTCGATATACTTGGTAACGTTCATGAAACACAGGATTTTCGGCAATATGAATGACAACTTGACTAACACAGTATAGAATGACCAGAAAGGGGACTTTTACATCAAGATCGGTAAAAAAGACTTTCCAACTACATTAGTTCAAAAACAACAAACGTATTTCAACAATACTCGACCACTGCAAAAGAGCGCGCCACTATTATTTTCTTATTACTTAGTCAAGTAATCAGGTGTCCTCAGAAATAGGTATAGTAGTCACTTGTAAACCGATGATTATTGAGGGAACCAACATAGTCTACATCAGAGTAGATAATTAATGATAAAGAAGAGAAGGGCTATACACAAGACCTTGCCCCAGAGCATTCTTCAAAAACAGAAGGATTCATTCGACAGCCTGAAGGTGGGATATCCGAGAAGTATGCATAAAGCCATTGACCACCCCAACAACAACAAAATATATTGGGTCGTGTAATTGTCAGATAAATAAGCTTGCTAACAAGATGATGATTGTACTCCAAATCAGGGAGAAAAAGAATAGAGTCGGATGCATGAGCACAGAGCTTGTGGTTGACATCCATTGAGGTGTTAACATGCTTGCATCCTGAGTAACCTGCATAGTGAAAAA
This sequence comes from Platanthera zijinensis, assembly GCA_039513925.1. Lineage (NCBI taxonomy): Eukaryota > Viridiplantae > Streptophyta > Magnoliopsida > Asparagales > Orchidaceae > Platanthera > Platanthera zijinensis. The sequence continues at coordinate 136,407,292 of CM077097.1, read as the reverse complement.
AGTCGAGACAATACTTCTGTTGAGACAAGACGAGACTATCGGGTCGACAAACTACCTCGATACCCAAGAAATATAGGACGCGACATAAATCTTTGATTTGAAAATGTGAGGCAAGGTGCTTCTTGATCATAATTATACCATTAAAATCATCACATGCAATGAGAATATCATCAACATAGACAAGAAGTATCATCGTGCAGCCAGGTGGCAACCAGAAAATAAGGAGAAATCTGTCGAGCTCCAAGTGAAGCCAAAATCTCAATGGACCTAATTGAATCTATCAAACCAAACCCGAGGAGACTGTTTGAGTCCATAGAGAAATTTCTTGAGGTGGCAGACAAGGGACACTTCCGTGATTTCATAACCAGGAGGTTGCTGTATGTAGACAGTTTCAGTGAGATTGCCATAAAGAAAGACAATCTTGAGGTCAATTTGATGCAACTGCTAATGATAGTGGACGACTGAAGAGATCAATACTTGGACGAGAGAGAATGTTCCTTCATAGCCGATGACACATAGTTGAGTGAAACCGCGAGCCGCAAAATGGGCTATGAAGCGCTTAACAGTCTCATCAGAATAAAAGGGGCAAGGTCCCATGTCTGATTGGCCCAGAGGGCAGTCATTTTCCCATTCATCGAGACCCACCACCCCAGAAGTTGAAGAGCTTCCTGCACAAAAGAGGCGGTGGAAATGGAAGACAAGAAAGTCACAAACTTGTGAAGGTCGGGAGATAAGCGGTGTAAGGAGATGTAATAAGAGAGAGGGTGAGCAGTAGAAATCATAGTATGATCAACTGGTCGTGGAGCGTCATCAATAGGGGGTAACTGTCTCATGGCGCCAGACTGAGGACGACAGTGAGTGTACACATGAAAAGGAGGAGGTGACAATGTTGGGTACGGGGGAGGTGGTGTTGCTAGCAGGGGAAGTGTGTTGTTTTTGACAGGAATGTTAGGACGTGAGATGTCAGGTGAGAAGGTATCACAAGGAGTAGAGAAGTAGAAAGGTTTATTCTCAAGGAAGGTGACATCGGCTGAGGTAGCAAATATTTTATCAGTGGGAGAGTAACACACATAGTCCTGTGTGCGAGAGTACCCACCAAACATATACTTGGTTGCGCGTGTGACCAGTTTATCCACAATAGGGCCAAGATGATGGACAAATCAAACACTTCCGAAGACACAAGGAGTCAAGGGGAGGTGGGGTGTTGGAGGAAAGAAGATGAAAAATGACGTCGCAAAATTGAGAATGAAAGAGAGCATGCAATTAATGAGATAGCATGCGGTGAAGACCACAGTGTGCCAATAGGTCTTGGAGACCTGCTTTTGCAACACAAGGGAGTGGGCAACAACGAGGAGGTAATGATTTTTCTGCTTGGCCACACCATTTTGTTGTGATGTATATGTGAATGATGTTAGGTGGATAATACTCAATGTAGTTCAAGTTTCCTTCAAGTCGTTACTTGTATATTCACGATATTTTAATAGAACACGAGAATTGAGTAAGGGTCTCAGCAATGGAAGAGGCAAAAGACATGTAATTCAGAGTGATTGCGCAGCAAATGCAATCAGGTTATGCAAGAATAATCATCAATAAAAGTAAGAAAATAATGATATTCAGATGAACTAATTTCATACGGGCTCCCAATGTCTGAATGCACTAAATCAAATGGAACAAAGTTCCTTGTATAATAAGGGGAGAAGGTTGAGAGATGTTGTTTTCCGCAGATACATGATTCACAAGTAAATTCAGAAAAAGAAAATTAGGAAAAGCTTTCTGTAAGATAGAAAGAAGAGTATGGTCAAGACGTTAGTGCCAATTAACAAAGAGAACTGAGGTGGGAAGGCTAAGAGTGTAAAGCCCATTTGGCAGTCGTGGTCTACTAATGATATTTTGCATGCGTCGATCCTGCACCACAAAAGAAGAGGAGGAAAAGTGATGGAGCAGTAATGATTATGATTAAGATTGACAGAAAGGAGATTACATTGAGATCTAGGAACATGAAGAACATAGAGAAGGGACAGGAGAGAGAGGAACAGAGTGAGAGGCATATTGCCAGAGCCACAGAACGAGGTGGTGTCGTCATTGGACACTGATAAACTGAGGACAAGTAAAGTTCGTGTGCCAAGAAGGCTTATGCAGAATAATGTGATTTGTAGCGCCAGAGTCCACTATCCAAGAGGGACTACGGGAAAATTGTGATATACATATTGTACAACCCTTAATGGTCAAGGATGACCCCACTCAGATCAAAAAGTTAGCAACAGGTCAAAGTCAACATATGGAGGCAGAAGAAGACTTGGGCGAGTATGTGCGAGCATCCCTTCATACTCGCCAATAGGGAGACTAGGGGAATTACTCGCCCAAGCCAGGCGAGATCTTCCTATAGTCGCATAATCGCCAAGTAAGGGTCGGGCTACAAATAAGACCCCCCCTAACCCACCCGTTGGATTTCCCTATAAATAGGACCCCAGGGGTACCAGGAATTGAACTTTTGACTGAGCTTCTGGATCCGGTTTTCGAGACTTGGGCCGTGAGATCTTGCCACCCTTGATGACCACTTGTTTTCAGATACTAGCAAAGTTAGTCCCTTCCTCGTACTCTGCTCCGCCATGTTTGGTTGTGGAGGGTAAGTTTCTTGTAAGTTTTCAAGTATGTGGGGGGATCTCCCTGCCGCAACATTAGGGGTCTTGTAGTGCTCTCTTAGTCTCTTTGTCTTTGCCCCTCAATCCGTCAAGCCCGATTGTCGGACCAGTAACCTTAGGTTGCATTGATCCGAATTTTTGTAGTAGGGATTTTCCCGGCTTCAATACCAATATTGGAGATTGAGGCGACGAAGTTGTAAGTACTAGTGACCATCCCCGGAAGATGTTGGAGTTCCTCTCGCAAGGTGTCAATGTTGGAGCGTGATGTGGTAGGAACATACACTACAGGAGAAGCGTGGTTCTAAGAGTTGGGCGGATGCGGCGGGAACCCATGTTTCCTGTAACACGTGGCCATAACATGATTTGTCTAGCCACAATAAGCACGCATGCGAGTGCTTTGTCCCTTGGAGAGATTCCGACCTTCACGCCCAATGCCCCGAGACTCGTGGCAGCCTCCACGAATCCTAGTAGAAGGAGGGAGAGCTTTAATGAAATGTTAGAGAAGGGCAAGAGAGGGTGTCACTGAGACATCGGTGGGCGACATCACCTTCAAAATCATAGAGCGGACATCAGAGAGAGAGGGCATGGTGGGAGAGGATAAGATGTTGGCACGAACGCTGTATAGATGAAGAGGTATCCATGCCATCATTAGGAATATGTCAACATCTTCCTTATGAGCTCGTTGTGTTGTGAAATCTAAAGTCGGTGACTAGTGTTGGATCCACGCCACGACGAGGTTCTTGTACTTGGCAATCAAGGAAGTCAGGCTCCCTTCCACACAAAATTTAACTTTTTTGTAGGTCCGTAAAGATCAAACACATGTTGGAGGTTGTCCTTCCTAGAGTATAGAACCACAAGCTCGTCACACATGGCTTTGCCAGTATTGCGGTACATAGACATACGATATAGCTCACTCTCCATGGAATTCAAAATTCATGACTGATCCCGAGCATCATCTCGAAGCCCTCGATAGACTCAACAGGCGGGTTACGAGTTAGATGATGAAACAACCCCTTAGTTTGAAGGGAACTTTGTACCGAGTGGAGACATTAAAAAACAATTTCTTCCCAGTAAGGGAGATTGTGGAAATGCGCAATTCATCACGGACGTCGGGGAGAGAGGCCACACCAAGGGTTTTTGGAATGGTGGATAAGGAAGACACAACATTTACTCCTACATGAGTAGACATTGCTGGAAGAAAGCGAGGACAACTGTAGGGGTTTGCGAGCTCTGAAGGGAGGAAGCAGCTTGCAAGGGGGGCTACAAAGATTGTCAGGGAGCTGTAACAAGCTCAATAGGTAAGTGATAGTAGGGAACAGGAACCCAAGGGAAGCAAAAGTAGGATGGAGTGGGCAGCAAGAAGCAGTGGCGAGAAATCAGAAGGGAGCGGCAAGTCTGAGATCGTGCGCTCTTACAGTACATGCACCTCTTGCGAAACCGTGGAGACAAGCGACGAGTTCTGGAAAGAAAGTGCGACAAGTTCTGGACGGGAGGTGCGGCGAGTTCTGGACGGGAGGTGCGGCGAGTTCTGGATGGAAGCTCATGTGAATACTGGGAGAGAAATGTCGTCGATCACGTAAACAAATGGAAGTCGGCAAACGTGGGAGAGGAGCAACAAGTATGATGGCTTAGGGAAATGGTGAGCCCTGCTTGCAGAGGTAGCAAGTGGTACAAAGATAACAATGTTTTGCGACAACGCAGACAGAGGTAAGCAAAGGCAGCGAATACACAGGAAACCGTGGTGCCTATAAAAGTTGGGGCGGGTTGGCTTATTTGTGGAGACAACATATCACAAAGACTAGGCAGCTCCCATTAGAGTCGGCGAGCACTTGGACAAAAAAAGAGCAGGAGCAAAATGAAGGGCTCAATCGGCAATAGGGAAACTGATGTAGGAATCACCACAGGAAGAGGGACGGCGGAGCCTTCCGGCCGGAATCGCACCTCACGGGCGGGGGAGCGTCGAGCGGCGGAGCGGGATCCTTCCGGATCGGGTATTCTCGCACGGAGAAGAGGGAGGCGGCTAGGGCAATCAGCTTTCTTGATGCAATACAAAAACTGGAATGAAAATACACTCTCCTCCCTCTTATACTATGAGGGGGAGAAATAACTATTAGCACACACACACTAATAACATACACATAATAGTTCCACAGAAACAAATACATAAGCAAAGAGAGCATAAATTAAATAGCGCCGCCTCTTTATTTAAACAGTTCGTGAAATCCAAAGCGGGTCGAACTTCTCAAGCCATGCAATCCCCGGTTCGGTGAGGGTCACTTCGCTGACGGTGCTGGTCGCACCGTATTCCGCATCATTCTCCGCCACATGGGAAGCACTCGACCACGAGTGGGCGGCATAAAGAGGCACGTCCGGGTAGAACGGAGACAAGTCGCTCACGTTGAAGGTCTTGGAGATGTTGAACTCCGATGGTAGATCAACCACGTAAGCATTGTCGCTGATCTTGCGGGTGATGGGGAAGGGGCCGAACTTCTTCGGCATGAGCTTGTGGTGGGGGCCGGCAGGAAGCCGCTCTTTCCGGAGAAAAACCATAACCAAGTCGCCGACTTGAAAAATCTGCTCGCGGCAGTGCTTGTCGGCTATAGCTTTATACTTTGCGTTGGATTCGAGCAACTTGAGGCGGGTCTTGGCCTGGACGTCGCGGGCCTCTTCCGCTAACTGCGTGGCCGAAGGGGGGGCGGCGGGTAAGCGGGCCAAATCTAGCGCGTGCCAGGGCACCTTGGTGTAGACGATGGAGAACGGGGTGCGACCGGTTGAGCGGTGGACCGCATTGTTGTAAGCGAACTTAGCTTGGGCGAGAGCGAAATCCCACTGCTTCGGCCGGTCTTGGCAAATACAACGCACTAGATTTCCCAAGGTCTTGTTTACCACCTCGGTTTGCCGATCCTTTTGGGGGTGAGCGGAGCTACTAAATTGGAGAGATGTGTAAAACATTTTCCACAGCATGGTCCAAAAATGGCCTAGAAATTTTGGATCGCGGTCGGATGTGATGGTGGTTGGAACGCCATGCAAACGGACCACCTCGCGGAAGAATAGCCGCGCAATATGGAAAGCATCGGATGTTTTGCGGCAAGGAAGAAAATGTGCCATCTTGGAGAATCGGTCCACCACGACAAACACTGAATCGACTCCGCGCTGAGTTCGCGGAAGGCCCAAAACGAAATCCATGGAGAGGTCCTCCCACACGCAAGAGGGGACCGGGAGAGGTGAGTAAAGACCGGTGTTGTGTGCTTGGCCCTTGAATTGTTGGCACACATAGCACTTCCGAACGAAAATCCCCACGTCCTTGCCTAACTGCGGCCAGAAATACCTCTCGTGGAGACTTGCAAGTGTCTTGTCTCGGCCCAAGTGACCACTCATCTCGCCACCATGTAGATCACGAATCAGCTTCTCCCGTAATGAAGAGCGGGGAATGCACAGGCGGTTGTCTTTGAGTAAAAACCCCTCGAGTATCAAAAACCCGCCACGTGAACCTCCCATCGAGCAGGCGCTCCAAGTGTCTTTAAAATCCGGGTCGTCGGCATATGACTCGGCGACGATATAAAAACCAATGATCTCGTGTTGTAGTGTGGTCAATAAACAGCTCCGCCGGCTGAGGGCGTCCGCGACGACATTGGAAGAACCCGGCTTGTGATGAATAATATACGGAAAACGCTGAAGGTAAGTGGTCCAACGGAGATGCATACCATCCATGCGTTTCTGACTGTGGATAAATTTGAGGGCTTGATGATCCGTATATAAGATGAACTCCTTGTGTAGTAGATAATGCTCCCAATGTTTGAGAGCCCGGACAACGACATAGAACTCTTGATCATAAGCGAACCACTTCCGCCAGCATCACTTAATTTCTCGCTGAAAAAGGCAACCGGCCGCTTGTCTTGGGAGAGGACCGCCCCAATGCCAACACCGCTGGCGTCGCTATGCACCTCAAATAGCTTGTCAAAACTGGGTAGCGCCAAGACCGGTGCCGAGCTGAGCTTCTGCTTGAGCAAATGGAAAGAGCGGTCAGCCTCGTCCCCCCAAAGAAAACGCCCCTTCTTTAGGCAATCGGTCATGGGAGCCGAGATGGTGCTGAAATCGCGAATGAACCTCCGGTAGAATGTGGCTAACCCATGAAAAGACCGCAACTCGGAGAGGGATGCGGGTGCCGGCCAATCTCGGATGGCTTGTATCTTTTCCTCGTCAACTTGTATGCCGTCCGCACCCACCACAAAACCCAGAAAGTTCAGCCGCGGGGCAAGAAAGGTGCACTTCTTGAGGTGAATAAATAGCTTGTTCTCCGCCAAAACTTCCAACACAGCACGTACATGAGATAAATGCTCCGCCCGGGTCTTGCTAAAGATGAGAATGTCGTCGAAATAGACGACCACCGACTTGCCCAAGAAAGGTCGCAGCACCTGTGTCATAAGACGCATAAAAGTGCTTGGAGCATTAGACAAACCGAAAGGCATTATCTTCCACTCGAAGAGGCCGTCCGGAGTTTTGAAGGCGGTCTTCCATTCGTCTCCCGGTTTGATGCGGATTTGATGGTACCCGCTGCGGAGGTCAATTTTGGAAAACAGTTGTGACCCGTCCAACATGTCCAACATGTCATCCAGGCGGGGAATGGGAAAGGAGTACTTGATGGTGATGCGGTTAATGGCGCGAATGTTAACGCACATTCTCCAGGACCCGTCCTTCTTGGGAACCAAAAGTGCGGGAACACCGCATGGGCTAAGACTCTCGGAGATAAAGCCTTTTTGTAGCAGCTCTTCAACCTTTGTACATAAGACGTCATGCTCCTTGGGGTTCATGCGGTAGTGGGGCAAATTCGGGAGGCTAGCGCCCGGTATGAGATCGATCTTGTGTTGTATATCACAAAGTGGTGGAGGGTGGTCTGGCAAATCATCTGTGGTGATGGCGCGGAACTCATGAAGTAATGCCCGAACGTCCGGGTGCGCGGCATCCATCTCCCACTCGTTGGTGGCGTACAACCCGTAGGGAACGAGGGCCACCACCTCCTTGGCCTCCACAACGTCCCGCTCGAACCGTGAGGTGTCATCGTGCATCACGAGTAGACTGCGCCCCTTGTCGGTGGGCGGGTTGGCCGCGGGTTTATCGCCGACCCGGGCCACAATTTGAATCTTCTTGCCGGCCCAAGTGAAGGAGTAGATATTGTCGCGGCCCTTGTATGCAACGTCTGTATCATATTGCCACGGCCGCCCCAAAAGTAGATGGCTCGCGTCCATCTCCACAACGTCGCACCAAATGTAGGCTAGGTAGTGTTTGCCCATAGTGACGGGTACGTGTGACCGGTGGGTGACGCGCACGGAGGGACCCTTTTGAATCCACCCAATGGAGTAGGGGTGCGGGTGCGGCTCGGTTGGTAGTTGCAAGTAGGTGACCAACCGACTAGCGACAAAATTCTCGCAGCTGCCATTGTCGATCAGGACATCACATATCTTCCCCTTGATGTTGCAATAGCTCCGAAAGACATTACTACGTTGGGCGTGCTCATCCACCCGCGGTGTAAGAAGGAGGCGTCGGACCACGCAAGCAGCAAAATCGCCATCTTCTGCAAACCCATCGATGACCTCATCGGCCTCTCCCAAGTCATCCTCCGGATCCTCGTCCTGAGTAACAGCGTGTACGGGTTGGCGCAGAAGAGGGCACCGGGAGGCAAAGTGGCCCGGTTGGTGGCACTTGAAACATGTCCCCGGTGGTGCGCGGTCAGGTGCCCGACCCTTAGGTGCGGAAGGCATGGCCGACACCTCTCGGCTGGTAGAGTCCCGAGTATGCGACCCCGACGCATCCGACCAGGGACGGCGAGAGGTCGGGCGGGTTGAAGGTGTCGCCGACGTCTCCATGAGTTCCGCCTTGAGGGCCATGTTGTAGGCCTCATCCACCGTGCGCAATACATGCAAGCCGACCTTCTCACGAAGGGATGGGCGTAGCCCATGTAGGAATCGAGTAACGCGTTGGTCGTCCGACTCGGTCAAGCCGTTGCGGTCCGCGAGGCGGAAAATTTCAGCCAAATATTCGGTGACGGTGCGAGAGCCTTGCGAGCAACTTTGGTAGAACTGGAGCAGGTGTTGGTCGTAGTCGGGTGGTAGGAACCGATTTCGTAACATTTTCTTCATTTTGAGCCAGGTGCGGACGGGGGCCTTGCCTTGGCGTTGCCGATTGAGCTGAAGTTGATCCCACCAAACCGCCGCGCCGGATTTAAGGCGATACGCGACCATCTTCACTTGGCGGTGTTCGTCGAGCTCGGCCATCTCGAAGAAACGCTCGACCTCCGAGATCCAATCGAGGAATTCTTCAATGCCCAAGTTGCCAAAAAACTGTGGAATGTCCGCACGCATGCGGTAGCCGTGTTGCTGCGGTGGTGGCGGGTTGCGCCATGGAGGGGGATCAGCCCCGGCGTGATAGTCATCCTCGGAGCTGGAATCAGACAGGGGAGTTGCCGGGCGGGGAGGTGCCGCACGGCCACGGCGGTACTGCCGGCCGTAGAAGGCGTCGACCGGAGGTGCTGCAGCGGGTGCGGGATCGCCGGGCGGAGGTGGCTGCGGGTTGCCGAGTGCTGCGGTGAGGGCGGCGAGCCGTGCGGTGATGCCATTGATGGCCACCCACAAAGCTTGGTCGTCCCTCAGGTTATCTCCCATTAGCGTGACAGAACGAGAGAACGAGCGGGGCTTTGCAGCGGATTGAGTAGATCGATGCGGCGAGGCGAGCAGGGAGGACCGGCGCCGAGCTAAGAAGTCGGGGCAAGCCTCTGATACCAACTGATGTAGGAATCACCACAGGAAGAGGGACGACGGAGCCTTCCGGCCGGAATCGCACCTCACGGGCGGGGGAGCGTCGAGCGGCGGAGCGGGATCCTTCTGGATCGGGTATTCTCGCACGGAGAAGAGGGAGGCGGCTAGGGCAATCAGCTTTCTTGATGCAATCCAAAAACTGGAATGAAAATACACTCTCCTCCCTCTTATACTATGAGGGGGAGAAATAACTATTAGCACACACACGCTAATAGCACACACACATAATAGTTCCACAGAAACAAATACATAAGCAAAGAGAGCATAAATTAAATAGCGCCGCCTCTTTATTTAAACAGTTCGCGGAATCCAAAGCGGGTCGAACTTCTCAAGCCATGCAATCCCCGGTTCGGTGAGGGTCTCTTCGCTGACGGTGCTGGTCGCACCGTATTCCGCATCAGAAACTCAATCGACGAGAGCCTAATGCTACGAATCGAGTCACTTTGATACCATATACAAAAAGAGACTGAAGTTCCAATATTTAATTACTTCACATGAAAAACTTAAGGGCAGCTGTAACGGCCCAGAATCCGCCACAATTTAAATCAATCTTTCTGAGGGTTTTTCATAAACATACGCAGCAGTATATCAAAACAACAGGGTATACCAGTGAGAATATATAACATCACAATTTCTTAATGTACAGAATATACACACTATCCCAAAGCCAGGTAAGGAAAAAGTCTACATCTAGTACATTTCATCTAGCTATCATAGTACAAACTCAGGCTAACCCGTAGACGAGTCACATCTTCAACTGGTCTTCGATCTGCATCTGCCTGCGCCCGCCTAACGGGGTCTAGTACGCTGGTACTCTGCTCCTGAAAAAAATTAGGAACCAATTAGTTTTGAAAACTAAGTGAATTCCTTACCCTTACCAGTATCTTCGCACTGCAATCAGACAAGAGAGTCAACAGCAATAATCATAGGAGCAAAGCTAGTAACGGGAAAACTCAACAATTCTATTCGGATATCAGTTCATATTTCATTTATTCTGTTTCTAACAAATTCCATTAATTCGTAATGTGCTTCTTGAAATACTAAGGGTCATTCAAATATCTCTATCATCCGGGTCCGTCGACCCTTCATATCAATCCGCTTTAGGGCGCTCAAATGCGCAGCAGGCTTCCACGCCTCCTAAATTGGATTCTCATCATATTCCGTAGGAGTTCGACCCCTCCTACGAGGTGTGAGAGTTCTACCCCTCTCACGAGGTGTAGGAGTCTGAAGCATCCCCCCTACTAGACCGACCCTTAGCTTTTCGATGCGTCGACGCGATCTCAAATTCAATTCTATCTTTCCGTTTCATTTCATTTTCTTAACATAAAATTTATTTATATATTTTCCCCTCAGAAATCTATCGCTCGCTAAGCCACGTTAGCGTTTCGGCGATTCATATATTTCAGTGATATCAAATATAGGAAGTAACTAGCATAACCAGTTCACCAGAAAGTAGTAAGGACTCACCCCAACTTTTCCTTTACCCTTGTCCCTCGAAGGAGTCACATCACGTCTATCGCCGGACGTCATTCTCTGCAGTATCAAAATATCATTTACTTTAGGATTGCGCCTTACATATATCCGAGCGGACTCCTACGACGGCCACAACTACGACATCTAGGAATTGTCTAGGAAAGGACGAGTGTGGGTCAAACTAAACATGTATCAGTCGACCAACATATAGTTGAAATACCCATGAGAAAATTCCAAATTGCTCCGATACACAACCGCAAGGGTTGCCACCAAGACAACACCAAGGGTTGTGAATAACAGCTCACCTCAAGTAGAAATCCATTCGTAAAATAGTCGGACAGTTAACACAAGCAGCCCAAACACAACCAGCATCCAAGTAACGCACAGCCGGCACACTCACAGCACATACAGCACTGTCCAAGCACAGACTCACTTAAGGAGCCTAGACTCCACTCAAACCCTAGCCTCCAAATGTGATTCTAGGGAAATACAGAAACTTTTAATTCCAAAAGGGAGTGAAGAAAACCAAAAACCCCAAACCCTAGGTCTTCACCCATATGAAATCCTTACATCAACTTCAAAATCAACACAAGAGGAGTTGAGGGAAGGAGATTACCTCTCAATTGCAAGAAAAATCGCAGAAATCGGAGGAGAATCGAGCCCGATAGCACAAGCGGCGGCAGCGGCTTCTTCTGTCTCTTCCTCCCGTCGAAATGAGAAAAAGATGATAAGGATAAGAATATAAGGCTCGGGATACTTCACCGCCTAACCGGTAGAGCCGATCCAATATCCGGTAACCGGTAAGACATTGCAAATAAAATAAAACCGGCCACAGGAGAACAAACAACCCAGCACCCAGCCGGTCCAAACAAAGAAACCCCAAACCAAATCAAGCCCAAACTCCATCAGCTCATAAAACATCCGGCCAACTCAAGCCATTCAATTTGAAACAGAAACGAAACGACTGTCGCAGAATCAAACGGAAAAGCAGCCTGATGCACAAAGCATCCCCGCACAGTGAGGGTCCGGGGAAGGGTCCCACCATAAGGGTGAAATGTAAGCAAATCTTACCTCGCATTTTTGTAAGAGGCTGTTTCCAGGACTCGAACGCGTGACCTCAAGGTCACACGACGACACATTCTTCGTTGCGCCAAGGCTCCCCTTCACATGAAAAACTTATAATACAAATATTGGACACAAATTTATAGGAAAAAGAAGTGAAAACTCAAATTCCAACCAAAATATGGACGAATGTACAAAAGGGCCACCTAGTGCACAAAGCATCCTCGTGCAGCGAAGGTCCGAGGAAGGGTCCTACCACAAGGGTGAAATGTAAGCAAAGCTTACCTTGCTTTTTTGCAAGAGGCAAATCTATACAGAATGTGAACTAATTTATACATGAGAAAAATGGGTCTTTGCATGAGCCTTTTTACGTAGTTCCTCTACAAATATGAAATGATTATACAAACATGATTATAAGAATAACACATACAGAAGAGAACACAACACTAAGTGTAATCAATTTAAACATATATGAAAAACTTTTTAATTGTATTCCGAATAAAAATAATAATAGAGAGATACAACACACTATATATGGGAAAGGACATAAAATAAACCAAAAATACACAAATACCACAAATATCAACATCCCGCTCAAGTTGGGCGTGTAATATCAACCATGCCCAACTTATCAATGATCTTTTCAAACACACTTGTACTCAATCCCTTAGTGAGGATGTCGACCAATTGTTGTTCTGATGGAACAAATAGAGTGACAACAATGCCTCTCACAATGTTTTAATTAATGAGGTGTCGGTCGATCTCAATATGTTTAGTACGATCAGGTTGTACTGGGTTATGAGCAATACTGATGGTCGTCTTGTTATAAAAATATAGTCTGATAGGCTCCTCTCTTTTACGATCAAGATCTTTCACGATAGTTAGGATCCATAGCACTTCACAAATCCCTTGAGTCATAGTCCTAAACTCCGACTCAGCACTGGATCTGGAGACCACATGTTGTATTTTGCTCTTCCAGGTAACTAAATTTTCACCCACCATTGCATAATATCCTGAGGTGGACGGTCAATCATTAATTGTTCCAGCCCAATCAGCATCAGTGTAAACTTCAATAGTCAGTTCATCATTTGGTGAGAATAGGATGACCTTCCTAAGTGAGAACTTGAGGTATCTAAGGATACGATAAGCAGCATCAAGATGATAAGTCTTTGGGGAGTGCATATATTGGTTGACTACTCCAACCACATAGGAGATATCTGGACGAGTATGAGACAAGTATATTAACTTTCTCATAAGTCTCAAAAAGATGGGGATATTTCCATTGGTTTCACCATCATCTCTTCCAAGTCTATGGTTAGCTTCATTTGGGGTGTTGTAGGTCTACACATACTCATTCCTAAAGCTTCAAGAAGATCAAGAAGATCAAGAATATATTTCCTCTATGATATAAAGATCCCATTTTTGGACCTCGCAACCTTAATACTCAAGAAGTATTTAAGGTTCCCCAAGTCTTTAAACTCAAATTCTCTTATCTACTTTTCTTTTAAAGCAAGTTCCTCATCTTGACCATCTCCAGTTAAAATGACGACACCCACATATACTATCAGAGCAATCACCTTTACATCCCTATGCGTGATAAAAAGTGTATGATCAGTATTGCTCTGGGAGTATCCAAAAATTGTCATGGCTTTGTGAAACCTTCAGAACAAAGCTCAAGGAGATTAGTTCAGTCCATATAAAGCCTTCTTAAGCTTGCACACCTTACATTCTGATCCTTCGGGGGAAGTCCAGGAGGTAGATACCTCCTCTTCCAAATCCCCATGAAGAAACGTATTCTTGACATCCAGTTGACTGAGATTCCATCCCTTACAGACAACACATGATAACAGTACCCTTAGTTCATCTTTGCAACAGAAATAAAGGTCTCCTGATAGTCAATCCCTACTATCTGAGCGTAACCTCTTGAAACCAACCTTGCCTTGAATCTCTCTATAGCCCCCAGGAAGTTTTACTTGACAAAAAACACTCATTTACATCCAACAATGGTCATACCTTTAGGTGAAACACCCCAACCTAGTTTAACAACAAATGAGCCGTCCGATCGGGCCCCGCTAAGAAGTAAACTAAGCAACGTTACTAAAACTGACACATAGCAGACAAAAACAAAAAGTTTTAAAAGAAAACTTACATCGGAAGTAGAGTAAGAAAAACTAAGGTTAAGAGTATACCTCAATTTCTGAAATCACAGAGTTATTTAGAACTGAAAGTAAACTATGAAACTGAAATACTGAAAATCTGGAATAGAGTAGTACATTAAAATATGAATGAAGTACAAATACATAATGTCCGAAATAAAAAGGAGTACAACAAAAGGGAGGTACAACTGAAGGGAACTAACGGCGGTGAAGACCGCACTGCCTATCCTATGTGAATCCCCTGACCAGAGACCCCTGTAAAAACAAGTTCCAACTGGGTTAGGCCCACTAGAGAGTAAGAAAGACTACTCCTCCCTACAACACTAAAAATATAAATATAAATTTTTCTTGTATAGAAAATAGGTAACATTGAGTACCATTAATCTTGTCATTTTGTACTCTTGATCTGATCATGTGATGGACTTATTATGAGTTGTCTCATTTTCTGATTTCTGCTGGATAATAATTTATGGAGTTTCTAAATTGCGTATGTGACAAACCAAAAACAAACATTTCGTACAATAAATAAAGTTTGGTTTTATACATGTTTTTAAAAAAATTTCAATCCCCGATGATGATAACATAAAGGCAGTGCGCGTTTTACGCAAACGTTTGTGTTTTGGGTGATTTCCATTGCTATTTTGGTATAATTGTTTTTATTTATTTATTTGAGGTTGCTGCCTTTGGGGTAAATTCTTCATGTGGGTTGAATTGATGGACTTTGATTTAAGTATACACTGAGTTGGACTTTTGAGTACATTCTACATGGTTGGCCCTATTCTCTTGTTGGGCTGAGGTTGGTTTCTATGTAGGCTTGCTGTCTTAACAACTTAACTGCTTTAAAATCTTGCTGGCTGGTCAAGTGTTGCGTTAGTTGCTGGCAGGCGGTGTTGATTGTGTGCTGGCTGGGTTGTAGTTGAGTTGGCTGCTTGTTATTAAATTGTGGGCTCGGCATATTACCACCTAAAGCGGTGCTTGGCTCGACCCTGCCGCCTAGCCGCTTAGTCTCTGCTATATATCGAATCGGGCTATTGCTTCTCTCGCACTGCTTTCGTCGATCTCCTGCTCCTGCGAGCTTTTCTGTTCCGTCGCCTTCTTCCCTGACTGCACCTCTATTCTACAGCTACTCTTTTCCCTGTCCCGAGCCCTTGCGCTTTCGTGCCCCGCTCCCGTACCGCGCTAAGCCTCCTGCGCCGACAACCCTGCTGGACTTTTTAGGGCTGCTTGGGTTCTCATTTTCCTGTGCCGGTCTTGCTGTCTCTGCTCTATTTCTCTGCCCCTGAGCTTGGGTACCTGCTGTGCCTTGTTCTTTTTGCCGCTGCTGCCCTCCCTGTGCCTTCGGTGGGACTGTGTGGAGCCTTAGGGGTGCTGCTTCTACGGAGTCCTAGGAAGGAGTTTGCTACTCTCCTGCGATCCATCAGAGATCGATTGCGTAACATTCCCCTTCCTCCTCCCGCTGTAAGCATATGGATTATTTTTCCTATATATTTCAGTCAGCAATTTGATTTATTTGTGAACGAATGTTTGGGCTGTTTTTGTACGGCTTTTTGGACTATTTTCTGTGATCATTTAAGAGCTGTTTCGCGTACTACTTTTGCGTTGTTTTCTCCGAATATGTTGATTAGTAGTTGGACAGCAAGTGAGAGGACAGGAAGTCCATTTTGGGGGCTGGTATAGCCCATACAAGTGATGTTATGGCTGTCCAATACTAATTAAGAACCGATTTTGGTGATTTCAATGCATCTTTCTTCTTCATTTTGCGAATTATCGGTTTTGGCGCTTCAAAGTAATGTATTATACTGCGAGTAAAACGAGACGCAACCCGAACTATATGCATCTTATTTCAGTGATTTCCAAGGCCAAGGCAAGCGAGGATGGCGTCTCGTGAAAATCAAGGTATTAATGCAGGAAAGGATAAGGGTAAAGGTAAAGCCTTGGTGAGTATTTTATTTCTTGAATTATGTTTATTCAAGTATTTTTATATTATTTTTGTTATTTCCAAGAATACTGCATGTGCATATGGATCTCGCCTTAATGAAATATCGCTAAAGAAATAACTGAGGGCAAGGGAAAATAATAAGCGATACAGCTTTTCTGAGGGGAAATATTTTATCAAATTTTATTTACGCATTAAGATAAAAAACTCTTTTAAAAAATCTGCATGGGGAAATGTGATGGTTTCGAGTCCAATGAGCTGGAGGCATCCACTGACGGATTCACCACGTAGGGGTGAGCCTACGGAAAGCCCTTAAGTGGGAAGCTCTTAAGTGGGTGATAGCCAATTCAAGTTTGCATCACCGGAACATTTCCCATTCTATGTAACTTAAAATAAGGGGGTGAATTATAGGATTAACTATTTATTGTTGTAATGTATGCATATTGCTAGTACACCCATTGTTTGCATGTACAACATTTCACGAAATAATTGTCTCACATAGTAATATTTGTATGACTAATCCAGTTGATTTACATGTTTTTAGGCAACAAGAGCAAGTCCCAGCGCACCGCAGAGGATTCTGCAGGAAGAACTGGCGAAGGTATGGCTGAAGATCTTTATTGGCATTGGGGAGTGCCAGGAGAACCATCGTAATGCAAATCCAAACTGCGAGTGCGATTATTGTACTTACTATTATTCCTAAGCTGGTGTCACGTTGTGTAAATAAATAAAGAAAGTAATAAAATGTCTCTTTTCTGTACTACTGTGATGCAATTTTTGAAAACTTATAATTGTTTCTCATATCATTTGGAGAAAACCTGCTTTAGGGTTTTCACAGCGTATGTTATAAGCTCTAATAGATTTCATGATAGTTTTATTAAACCTTTTTTTTAATGGCGACTGCGCACAAACTGAAATCTGGAGTCTGGGTAGCAAACATGATAGTACCCTGACCTGAGTGTTCCTCGAGAGAAACACAGACTCATATCTGAGGGATTCTACGACTGGAATAAAGGGTCATCGACCCTACGTCTGAAACTCGTATGGTGGCTGCTGGACATAAGTGTACGGTGGTGTGCCTCCACCAAAAGAATGAGGGTGAATCCCTCACGCCATTTTCTAGATTGATCTAATCTTATGAAGTGACATCCAACTTGAGTCCACTAGATTAAAGTTTTTCATGTGTTTAATCTTGTACTTTTGCCTATATGTTTCTAACATTTTAAAATGATCTTGTTCATGTGTTAAACGGATAATATCATGATCTGACTGTAAGTCCTGCTTTATTAACTTGATTAACATCTAGTTCTTATTTTAAGGCTAAACGAGATTTGATACTTATTCAATATAACTTACCTATTTTTTGTTGGCTTGATTTATAATGGTAAGAATTCTTATCTTGATGTACATATACTGACATAATTTATTTCATGAATTATACAAAATGATATGTTTAACTGAAAAGAATCGAATTTATTACTTGGTGGTACGGTGTTCGTAAACATGCCGCGGCGAGGAGGCATGATTCTGATTAGATTATTATGACTGCAACAAATTTGTTCTCCGATTAATAAAATGTTCGCTTCATCAAGGAACCTACAAAGAGCAACTATCACATAATTATCTCTCCTAACTTTCAAGGATGCTATTTCGTAATAAAGGAAGGAAACTTACAACAGCTCTAATAGTGGAGGGTTATGATTTTCTGAAACGAAAACAACTTCGTCAAAAAAGAAAGTTGCTGAAAAAACTACATATGTGAGGATCCAAATCCTAAATAAGATTCAGCAACGCATAATTGAAAGCCCTATAGGGTAGAGTACACAAATGTTAACTGAAAACGAAAAGAAGAACCATGATACCTGACTATCGAAGGGGAGATTTGATCGACCATAAATCTTTGCTGTGGAGACTCAAAATGGCATCTGAAATTTCTGGAATAGGGGAAATAAATTCTAAATATCTGAACTTAATCAAACGGGGAAGGAGAAGACTTGAATACAAGCAAGAACTGCTTTGCTAGAATGGGCTGACAGTTACCTTGCAAGGAGATAATCAAACGAAGCCTGAGAGGGATCAACCGACCTTCAAAAGCACGGGAGAAAGAGACCTCTGCAGCATGCTGTTGCCGATAACTTCAGAGAGATGCCTGTTGCGTTGGACCGAAAGAGGAAGAGCCGTTGTAAAGGGTCATACGAGAGTCGGGACTCTAAAAGAAGGATTGTGGGGTCTCTATGAGAAGCAGAGAGAAGGGGTTGGGGGTTTTCAAAGGGAAATAGGTACTCGCGCCCAATGTTGCAGATGTCGGATGTCGGGGACACGTCGCTTTGGGTTTTCGTGTTGATTTTTTATATATTAGGGATATTTCATATATCGGATTTTACATGACTACATCACGAGAAAAATTACTAGTTGAAAAAAATTAACATCAGAAAAGTCCTATAACTTCATTAGATCGTTAGATCTTCAGATATCTTTTATATTATCTACGCAATATTTTATTTATCCAACAATATTTTGCATCCTCAGTAGTATACTAGTAACAAAGTTATAACTATCATTCAAACTTTCAAAGTATCCAACAAAGTGAACAAAGCATTCAAGTATCATTCAAACTTTCAAAACATCTCACATTTTATTTATCAAAAGGCACAAAGCAGCAAGACAACTAAAAATGTGATTGAATATACATGCATCATTGATTGCAAAATGAAGTTGGATAAATAACTATTAATAGGGGTATTTCAAATCATTTGTTGATTAATAAACATGTCAAATAAAAATAAGGCAGCAACTAATAAGACAAATAAGGCAACAACTAATAAGACAAATAAGACAGCAACTAATAAGACAAATAAGAACATGACAGCCATCATGCTACAACCAGCAAGTCAGCCACAAGACAACCACCATGCCTTGTTGCAGCCACCATGCTACAGCCGACAGCCAGCACAACAACCAACACAAAAAAAAACAAAGCGATAGAATGAGAGGGGGAGGTAGGGAGAAGAATGCACCAGCCAAGAGAGTGCCAAGATCGAAAGCACCAGTGAGCTAAAGAGGGAGAGAACCAGAGAACTATAGAGCACCAGCGAGCAGGGAGAAGAAAGAACCAGAGAACCAGCGAGCTAGAGAGGGAGAGCACCAGAGAACTAGAGAGCACCAGCGAGCAGGGAGAAGAAAGAACTAGTGAGATAAAGTGCGGACAACGCGCGCGAGAGAGAGAGCACCAGCGAGCTAGAGAGCACTAGCGAGCCAGAGAACCAGAGAGCACCAGCGAGCTAGAGAGCACCAGCGAGCCAGAGAACCAGAGAGCACCAGCGAGCTAGAGAGCACCAGCGAGCCAGAGAACCAGAGAGCACCAGCGAGCAGGGAGAAGAAATAACCAGAGAGCTAAAGTGTTGACAACACGCGAGAGAGGGAGAGCACCAGCGAGCTAGAGAGCACCAGAGAACCAGAGAGCACCAGCGAGCAGGGAGAAGAAAGAACAAGAGAGATAGAGTGTCGACAACACGCGAGGAAGAGCTAGGGCATGAGCGACGGGGAGAGATAAGGCAGGAGCGACGGGATGAAATGAAAACAACGGCATCAGAGGGAGTTAAAACAGCGAGTGTTAAATACAATAATAAATAAAAAACTTTAATTCAAAAAAACGGCCGACATTTCCGTTTTTTGGGCCCGGTATGTCGGTTAAAACCGACATATCGGCCCGTCATTTTCAAAACGCCACAACCCAATTTTAAAATGATTTCGTGTCGTTTTACCTCCCAAACCTTCATGTCGGCCGATATCGACAACACTGTCGCGCCTATTGCCGACGACGAGATCGCATTGGAAGAGGAGTCGCGGCGTCCGTCTATTGCGATAAGAACCAGAAAGCCCTAAACTCGCTTCACGCGGGTCGTCTACGAGAGAAAGGAGCGGCAATTTTCTTCTTGCCATGCGCTCAGTTGGGAGGTTTTTAATACACGCGAGAATGGGCGGTTATTACCTAGGTAAGGGCTGAAATAATGTGCTAGCTTCTAAACCTTCTAAAATTAGATTATTCCACTGAATTTCAACAATGCCACTACCTTCTAAAACTTTCTAATCCAAGAGTTGCTCCCACGCACAAAATTTGAAATTTTGCAGACACTAAAATTTGTAAACATTTAAAATAAGCTTTAACACGAAATAAAGACTGTGTAGGATAAACATACATCGATCCAACAAATGCGCGAGCGAAAGGCTAATCGCTGTCAAATCCTGAAATTAAATTTTATTGTTGTAGTAAAATTATGGATGTTACATTAGGTAGGTGTACCATGTTCCTGTGTGATTTTTGTCCAGAGTATGCATTTCTTCAGGAAGAGTTGTCTTTCACTTGTCGTTAAAATAAACTTCCCACCATGATGTAGGACTGGAAATAACAGATAAAGAAGAGAGAAAGCTCTATGGGAAGCCATTAAGGAGGAATAAAAGACAAACTGAGATAATGATGTTGTGCAGATGTACCTTTTCTTGGAGCAATGGGCCCATACGACGGGTCAAATATCGGCTTTGGGATTCTGAGAGAGGCATGTGTGTTTGATCCCTTAGGATGTCGAGATTAAACCTGTAGGGGAGGAACATGTGATTTTACCATAGGAGCATCACGGGTTGGCACGGGAGCAACAGGAGCCAGAGATGAGTGGGGCTGGTATAATAGAGGAATGGGTAACGAAGTAGTAAAAATGGGATCAGCGGGAGTCAAGGAGCTCACTTCTAACATAGGAGAGCCCCCCCCCCCCCCCGAAGTGAGGGCTTATAATAGCTCTCAGATTCACGCAAGGTGGCATCCATAGATACAAAAAAATTCTTGTGGATCGGGTCAAAGCATTTATAATACTTTTGAGTAGAGGAATACCCTATGAAAACGCACTTGTGAGCACGAGCATCAAGTTTAGTTTTTTGATGGATATGCACAAAGCACAAACATCCAAAAACACGAGGTTGCAAATTTGTCGATGGAACCCGGAGGGTTTTAAGGGGAGTGTTATGCACCAAAACACGTGAGGCCATAGAGTTAATAGGTGATAAGTCCTATTTATATAGGGTTTTTTGGACTCATCTGGGCTAGTTTTAACGCGTTTGCACTTCAGTTTTAGTTCTATATTATTCATATTTCTTCTAGCTTTATTTCCACATGAAGTGCACATTTTGGCTCGTTGTGGTGTGCAATTGCGCACTATTCTGTTGGGGGTAAGCACATGGTGCTCCCCAAGTCTCTCTTTTAGATCTTTTTGCATTTTTGGTGCTGGGAGCTTGTGCTCCAGTTTTGATTTTTGCTGTGCAGGTGGTGCATTTTCCCCAAGGCAGGAATTCTGATTTGTGGAAAACGCACGGCCGTGCGTTTCCTTGGCGCACGGTTTCTTCGTAATCGTGTGTTGTACTTGGTCGAGAGGATCTCGACACATTTCGTCGAGATGAGCTCGAAGATTTGAAACGCACGGTTTCGACCAAACCGTAAGAGAAGAAAACGCACGGTTGTCCTGTACCTTTCGTTTTGGCACCATTCTGCGGTTAATCGTGCAATTTGATCACGCACGGGCGGCAGCGCCCGTGCGCGAGAAAATCGCACGGTTCCACTGTTTTCCCCTGTTTTCTGCGCTCTGTGATTACCCGTGCGATTTCCTTCACGCACAGGCGGAAGAGCCCGTGCGCGAGTAAAACGCACGGGTCAACGCTTCTTCTTTCGCGATCAAGATCTGCAAGTTAATAACGCACGGTCGTGCGTGGGACCGTGCGTGACCATTTTTCTGATCTTTTTCTATTTAAGCACAGATTTTTCTCCAGATGGAGACATCACGTTTTCCACCCGGCATTTTCGTCCAGCTCCAAGGGTTCCGCCGCCCTTCTTCCTCACCATCGGAGAGGCTCCGGGCAAGCTTTCAACACCAGATTTAAGACGGAGTTTCCTCTCGGCCTCCTCCATCATCTCTTGGGCTCTATTTCAAGTTTTGGCGCCATATCCACCAAGCAAAGGGAACCTTGCAACTTTCTTCCGCAATCGTGACACGAAGAAGACGAGTCCATTGGAAGGTCGTGACAGCCCTTCTCTACCCCGGACGCAGTTGAGGACCGAGCTAGGACGCGGATTGACAACCCGGCGATTCCTTCTGTGAACCCTCAGCAAGACTTCGAATTCGGTCGATCTCTTGCCTTGTTCTTCCTTTATTGTTGTTTGTGTTGTTGTAAACTTCATTTATAGATGATGTGCTTTTGTTTGTAAAACGCTTGTATTAAATCATGTCTATGTGATTTTGTATTTCGTTATATTTGCTTGAGGTGCGCCATATTCAATTCACCACGATCCACCCTTGCCGCACTAGCAATTGCTAGTGGTGTAACACTCATTCCCAGTATTTCAGAAATCAGTCGTCCGGTCGGGTCAGCGATATAAAGAAAACTAGGAAACAATATTAAAAATTAATATACAGCAGGTAAAGAAGTATCTAATAAAAATTTACAACTTACAACGGAAGCTAGGAAAGGAAACTAAGGGTAACCACATACCTCATATCTGGATTCACAGAGCCACTAAACATGAATGGAATTGAAATAATTGAAAATCTGTTTAACATAGTCTGATATATGGCATAATAAACATTAATAAGTTACATTGACCACATTTACAAGTGTATACTGGAAGTAAGAAAACTGAAGGGTAATACACTACTAACTGACGCCACCATAACGCTCATCCTAGGCGTAGTTTCCCACCTGGGTCACCTGAAAAACAATGCCCACGAGGGATCAGAGTAAAGAAAAATGACTCCTCCTAGTGACACTAAAAACAGTTTTTATATGATGAATGCATGCCTCTAGAAAACAGTTTTGTACATTAAAAACTTTTATGTTATATGTTATGCATGTCTTCGCACTACTTTCTGGTCAAAACATCTATTCGTTCTATGTACGTGACTTCTAGTTCACTAACCCAAGTCATGGCGTTCACTAACTAGTGTACTGACTCGCGACAGGTCTATACTTGAGTCCTAAGTGACTTCTAACATGCACATCTACTTGGAAGGCTCTAGGCAGAGTAGCTCCTAACGCGCAACTGAAACTGGTGACCCGAGACCATCTTGCGAACACAATTGTTCTAGTGTCGCGCGGACACGGTCTCGAATCTACTAATTGTCTCAAATGGAAGTAAACTCTCAGGACTATACTGCTCACAAGATATCATATGCCTTATGAGAAAGGTAGTGCGCCTCTACCGAGCACGGAAAAACTTGTGTGCTCATTGACCTTTCGGTCTGATGCTACTGCTTGGGATATCTTTTCTGGTGTACTACTGAGCGACCATTGACTTTCTTGTGGTCGACTAGAAGGGACATTCACGCCCTTGGTTGGTCAAATTCCAAACTTACGTACGTGGGTAAAATTTCATACCTAAACTAACTGTTCATAATTTGGCTAACTTGGGCATGAAAAATGGCGTCATCCTACACGTTTTCCTCGACCATTTTCCTACCGCCACACTTCTCTATGCATGTTTATGATGCTTGTATGAAACTTACTCATGTGTATAACAAAATATAATTTTTGCTACGTCTAACTAACAAAAATTAAATTTCCTTACAGCGGTGCTGCGGCGCTCGTAGGCTCGGCGCGGCGACATTAGCTTTTCCGAAGGCAATCCTACTGCCGGGGATCTTCAGAAAACTGCCTCGACCCCTCCAAAGTTCTGCAATATAGGACAACCCTAATTTCATAATTTTTCCCTTACGATTTTCCGGAGGAAAGTTTCTATATAACTAGGGTTACCAAAAACAAATGCTAAACTTCATATTTTACCTTTACGTGGAGTGATTGAGGCTCTCTATGCGTCCTACTCAAATTCCGCGGTGGAACTCGAATCCCAAAACCTAAATAGGGCAAAGGAAACGAAAACGTAGGTTATTTTAGTTTCCAAAACGAAGGATTTCTACGAAGCAAAGAAGATAAGGGAGAAATAGACTCACCGGAAACCAAAGGTTTCCACTACCACCGGCTAGGGTTGAAAACCGACACTTCCAAGGCCAAGGAAAAGGAAGGCTTGTTGGCGCCTGTAGAGGAGGGAGGAGTGGTCGGAAAGGGCTTCTGGAGAGGTATCGGGCGGCGAAAGGCACCGGGAGGGGCATCGGGCTCGCCGTCGTCGGCAGGAGGAAAGAGCGAATCGAGAGAGGGCTTGCGGTTTGCGGCTTTTCTCCCGTAAGCAGAGAAGTGCGGCTTTATATCGGGTTGCGGTTTTATTATAAACTGTGAGGTTGGTTTTGATAACCACCTCCCCCCTCAATACCCAAAATAATGATGTTATAATGGCTATTGGCACACCCACTCAACACAAACACCTTTGCCGCACACTGCTTCTAAAATTTAAAAAAACGGTACACACTATTCTTAACGCACTTAACGAACTAACGGTCGCTATCACTAGGAAAAGTGACATTATACCTTGACGACGTGCTGCCTCGATCAAAATTCATCGCGACTCGGCCCTACAATTTTAAATAAATTTCGCGTCAAAAATTAGGATGTTACAAGTGGCGTGCGTTGCGAAGAGGTGCTCTCGACCCTCATTCTGCAAGCCTACTCGCCCATCCGCCTAGCGAATCGGTGCATAGCGGCCCGACTAGTCTTCCATCCCGCCTGACGAAGCATCGCATAGCGGCGTTGCATAGGAGTAGATTGATAGCATTTTATTTTCTTTTTCCGCAACAATCAAACCCCCCTTTCGATAACCCCGACCAAAGGACTTCAATCTCAAGTCCTCCTCAAAATTAACTCCACCTTAATGTGTTCCCTCGAGATCGATACTTGAGAAAATTCGCCCATTTTATATTACTTGTGTGACCGGTACACTTGCCGTCCAACGCATCAAGTTTTTGGCGTCGTTGCCGAGGAACACAGTCGTGTGAGTTTCTGGAGAGGGAGACGTGAGATTGTTTTGCTTTTCCTTTGTAAATCGCTTTTGTTTTGTTATATTTCTGTTTAGCCTGCCTTTTTCTTGTTTGTTTACGCAACTGTAGTAATATATTGTTGGATTTAGTAATTTGCACAATTTATTTTGAATCTGCTATTTCAACACAATATGGGGATATTCGTATGCCCAATGTCGTTGGTGTGGAAAGTCCTCCCACGCTAGTCATGAATGCCCTACGAGAAATATTGAGCATAAGTCTCAGCGCACAATGCATGAGATGTTGTTTTCGTACAACCCTTCAAACACTGTGCCCCGAGCTTATGGTCATCCGCCCTCGCCGCATACACCGTTCTCTTATGCTTCTCCGGTCTCATAAGGACCGCAGAGTACTGGGAGAAAGTGTTTGTATTGTCGTAGAACAGATCATGTCCTGAAGGATTGTGCCGAGTACCTCCGTGTTATGGAAGAGGATGATGAGCCAGACATTCGGATCATCCCGACTCCTACCCTTGGTGGCACACCTTCATCATCTGGATCTGTGTCCCTGTCACCTTCATTTTTTGAAGGGAATGATGCGGACACAACCATCAGATGTGTGGTTGATCTTGGCTTCGACATGGCTGAGCCCATCTATCCTGTGCATACATCTCCAAGCGTGGAGCCGATTCTTTGTGAGGAACCTGCGCTTGACTTTTATCCAAGCAATGTTCTTCCTCCTTTTGTGCATTCTACTACAGTCGTTTCTTATGACATTTTCGACGATGTAACACAAGTTGAGGCTTGTGATACATGGATTGTTTCCATTCCCATGGAGGAGGACAACCTTCCTGGTGTCGAGGATTCTCCCTCGACACCAAAGGAGGAATTCCAAGTCTTGGTGGAGGCCTCTATGGATCATGCCGAGCCTTGTTGCATTGTCGACAAAGCCGACAATATTTTTCTACCTCAGCCTTTGGGGAGTGAAACCGGGATCACTCCCCCGATTATTTCCTTATGTTCTTCATCTCTTTTATTCCTTGATCCCCCTTCTTTATCTGAGCCCGTGCGGGTTGAGTCTTCGCGGGTGCTTCAGGAGGAATTGGAGCTTTCAGCTCGAGTCATCGATGTTAGCATCCTCTTTCACGAGGAGGTTGATTCCTCCTCTGTTGAGGAAGCTCCATTGATTGTTTTCTCCTCTTGTCGTCACCCTGTCGTGGACGATACCTTGCTAGGCAAGGATTTGTTTTGTGGTGACATGAGCGAGGACCAGCGCTCCTCCTCATCTTACTTCCTATTTCCTCTACCTGTGTTGAGCGAGTATTATTATGTAGGTAGAGGGGTAACTGCTTTATCTCCGTATCGGTACCCGTTACCGCAACGGATAATGGAACAGTTACCTGTCCATTTTTCTTTTCATAGGCCCATTAGCTAGAACTTTATAGAATTTAATAAGTCGTGTTGGGATGACAATAACCCCAGTAGTTATCTTATATATGCTGCATTTTTATTTTCATGTCTATTTTATTTTTAGCATTTCTTTTTGTATATTTTTCTTTTGCTTTTGCGGAGCTCACCCCTGCAGGTATTCATGACAACTTTGTGTTGGCGGGGTTGTGATTCTTCGTATGGCGAGTCTGCTTCAGGTTTTTCACGCGTCTTCTGGTATGCTAACTGACTGAGCATTGGGTAACCTCTTCCCTTAGCCTTTTATGATTTTAATTTCAATATCTTATGATGTGTTGTTTATTTTAAGTCTGGGGGAGAGCTATTGTTTGTTACCTTTTGCACGTGCACATTTCATGTGCATACTAGAAGCTTTTATTGTTTTATTTTGATTAATTCATTACATTGCACACCACTGCACCCACATGAGCGCGTGTTTAGTTGTTAGCGTGCCGCGAGTTAAACTCATTTCTTTGTTAGCTTTGGGAAAATTATGGTGCTGGCTTAGGATTGTGAGACGGAGTAAAAAGTTAACCTTGTTGTTCTTCTAGTCAACTGCTCTCGTCTCGTGTAGAAATTTGAGTAGATTAAATTTTTTTGTATGCTTATAGGTTTATATTTTTTTCTATTTGCGTAGATACTTTTTATTCTACTTAAAAGTTGGTGAATCCGGTGTGAATAAAACGGTAGTGTAGGGATGTGTGTAGCCGTCACTAGACTCGTTTTGCTCGAGTCGGGAGGAAGGATTATCTTTCTCGATGGCTAAGAACTTGCCTCAAGCTACTCTCGAAGCATTGGTGCATGGTTAGTCTAGCATGAGTGTGATGTAGGCCATCATTTTGGCCCGTTTGAGCTTTGTACCGTTCCTAAAGTCTTATCCTTGCTAGCCCGGTTGTGCCTACCCCTCTTTTGATTCAGCTCCACTTTCATTCACCAGAGCCTCATAGCTGATCTTAGTCGCACACCCAAGTCGAGCTCTAGTGTTTTATATTATCATTTTGGGTGCTGATATGGTGAAATTATTTGTGAATATGTGGATGTGCTCCAAGGTTTATATTTGCTGAAATTGTTGAAATAAAAAAATATATGTGAAAAAGAAAAGTGAAAAGAAAAAGTTTAATTGAAAATCTTATTGGTTATGTGATTATATTTGGAGTAGGCGGTGCACACACCCATATGTTAAAAGTTAAGTCTGGGGGTGTGGTGTACTCGTTTATATTGTGATTAGCGACTGGATTCTTTTTAGGCTAGCTCACTTGGGTTAGGTGCATAGCCTTCACGTTTATCATTGTTTACCTCACCGTAACCCAAGCTCGTGATTATCCTAAAGTCCTACGGATTCACGCTTGAGTCTAACTAGTGTCGTGGAGAGAGTGTGAACGGGCAAGCGTATGGTCCCCGACATTGGTGGATTCCTTTGGAGGTGATCCTGAGCCCCGGTCTTTGGCAAAGCTCACCTTAGTGGTCTTCCTACTTTCTTCCTGCGCGTGACAGAATGATTCACCGTGATTCTATTTTTGAGTAGTAATAAAATTTTGATACGCATTGTGAAAAATAGAAACTATTCTGTATACTTAGAAATTTTCTCTATTAAATTTTTACGCACGCGAGCATGCGACTTAGCATGGTACTCTGCTTTTCAATTTCTTTGTTAGCTAGTAATTTTCCCTATCGGCTTAGATTTTATTTGCTCGGGACGCGCAAACAGTTAAATCTGAGGGTGTGATGAGTCATATTTATATAGAGTTTTTCAGACTCATCTGGGCTAGCTTTAACGCATTTGCACTTCACTTTTAGTTCTATATTGTTCATATTTCTTCTAGCTTTATTTCCACATGAAGTGCACATTTTGGCTCGTTGTGGTGTGCAATTGCGCACTATTCTGTTGGGGGTAAGCACATGGTGCTCCCCAAGTCTCTCTTTTAGTTCTTTTTGCATTTTTGGTGCTGGGAGCTTGTGCTCCAGTTTTGGTTTTTGCTGTGCAGGTGGTGCGTTTTTCCCAAGGCAGGAATTCTGATTTGTGAAAAACGCACGGTCGTGCGTTTCCTTAGCGCACGGTTTCTTCGTAATCGTGTGTTTTACTTGGTCGAGAGGATCTCGACACATTTCGTCGAGATGAGCTCGAAGATTTGAAACGCACGGTTAACGCACGGTTTCGACCAAACCGTGCAAGAAGAAAACGCACGGTTGTCCTGTACCTTTCGTTTTGGCACCATTCTGCGGTTAATCGTGTGATTTGTTCACGCACGGGCGGCAGAGCCCGTGCGCAAGGAAAATGCATGGTTCCACTGTTTTCTCCTGTTTTCTGCGCTCTGTGTTTACTCGTGCGATTTCCTTCACGCACGGGCGGAAGCGCCCGTGCGCGAGTAAAACGCACGGGTCAACGCTTCTTCTTCCGCGATCAAGATCTGCAAGTTAATAACGCACGGTTAGCGCACGGTCGTGCGCGGGACCGTGCGTGACCATTTTTCTGATCTTTTTCTATTTAAGCGCAGATTTTTCTCCAGATGGAGACATCACTTTTTCCACCCGCCATTTTCGTCAGCTCCAAGGGTTCCGCCACCCTTCTTCCTCCTCACCATCGGAGAGGCTCCGGGCAAGCTTTCAACACCAGATTTAAGACGGAGTTTCCTCTCGGCCTCCTCCATCATCTCTTGGGCTCTATTTCAAGTTTTGGCGCCATATCCACCAAGCAAAGGGAACCTTGCAACTTTCTTCCGCAATCGTGACACGAAGAAGACGAGTCCATTGGAAGGTCGTGACAGCCCTTCTCTACCCCGGACGCAGTTGAGGACCGAGCTAGGACGCGGATTGACAACCCGACGATTCCTTCCGTGAACCCTCAGCAAGACTTCGAATTCGGTCGATCTCTTGCCTTGTTCTTCCTTTATTGTTGTTTGTGTTGTTGTAAACTTCATTTATAGATGATGTGCTTTTGTTTGTAAAACGCTTGTATTAAATCATGTCTATGTGATTTTGTATTTCGTTATATTTGCTTGAGGTGCGCCATATTCCATTCACCACCATCCACCCTTGCCGCACTAGCAATTGCTAGTGGCGTGCGTTGCGAAGAGGTTCTCTCGACCCTCATTCCGCAAGCCTACTCGCCCACCCGCCTAGCGAATCAGTGCATAGCGGCCCGACTAGTCTTCCATCCCGCCTGGCGAAGCATCGCATAGCGGCGTTGCATAGGAGTAGATTGATAGCATTTTATTTTCTTTTTCCGCAACAATCAAACCCCCCTTTCGATAACCCCGACCAAAGGACTTCAATCTCAAGTTCTCCTCAAAATTAACTCCACCTTACTGTGTTCCCTCGAGATCGATACTTGGGAAAATTCGTCCATTTTATATTACTTGTGCGACCGGTACACTTGTCGTCCAACGCATCAATAGGATAGGCTGCAGTGAGGACAACATTCCCCCAATAATACTTGGGAAGATGCATCTGCAGAAGAAGACACCGGGTAACCTCTAAAAGGTGACGATTCTTTCGTTCCGGCCACCGCATTCTAGGAGGGAGAGTAAACACAAGATATCTGGTGGATAATGTCATGATTAGTGAGATAGCGTTCAAAATGTGAGTCAATATACTTGTGACCATTGTCAGTACGAAATGTTTTGAGAAGGGTGCCATATTAGGTAGAGATCATTGTAATGAAATCGTTGAAATAAGAAAAAACTTCATTTTTTTGTTTTTACTAAGTAAACTCAGGTTGTTCGAAAAAAACAGTCAATGAAAGAGACAAACCAAAAACGCCCAAAAAAAGAAGCAACAGAGCAAGGCCCCATACATCACTCAAACGATGCAGAACTAGGAGAGGAAACATGATTAAAAAAAGCACAATGATGTTTGTCAAGTTCACAAGCATCACAATGAAAATTATCAACTAATACAGGTGGCATAGTAGGAAATAAATGTTTCATAGACAAGATGGAGGGATGTCCAAGACGACAATGCCAGGACTCCAAGGTGACCGACTAATCAACATGAAGAGTCGTGGGAGGAGAAGCAGTGTGGGATGAGTCAAGCACATAGAGCCCATCCAACAGACTACCATAGACAATCACCGTTCACGTATTCAGGTCCTGAAAAACACATGACAAAGGGAAGGTCACAAAACAATTCATAGAATTTTTTAGATGACTAATGGAGAGAAGATTGTGAGTAAACTTTGGAACATGAAGCACAAAATAAAGGGTAAGAGAGGAGCAGGAGATGGAACCTTTCCCAGCAATCAGAGAGAAATATTCATCGGCAATGATCACCTTATCCCTACTAGACGAGGGAAGATAAGAAACAAAACATGTGGCAGAACCGGTCGTATGATCTGTGGCTCCAAAATCAATAATCAAGTGAGTAGACGGACGAGAAGATGCAGCAAGAGCACCGGACAATCCTTGATGAGCATATGAGGACGAAGAAGTAGGAATCTCAGAAGAGAAGCCCTGAATCAATCAGCGGAATGCATGGATCCCATCGGCAGATAGAGGCAAAGGAGCTAGAGTTTCATAGCCTCATAGGAAGGTAAGAGCTCTGTCAAGGCATCAGAGAGATGAGCAAACCAAGACTGAGTAGAGCGGGCTTGAGAGAGACCATAACTACGACCTCCTCTTTGTGCAGAACCACCTTGTAGTGTAGGAAAACCATGAAGTTGAAATCAAGTGTCCCTGGTATGAAGAGACTTCCCACAGCAGTCACATAACAAATGATCCTTGTCAGTAGACTTAGACATTGGGTCACGAGAAGCTCTACTACTAAACAGAGCGGTGAGGGCAGAACCTTCAAGAGCAAAATCAGGAGTCCAACTCTGCCTCCTATCAAATTCTTGTTGAACAAGACTATACACCTCTAGGAGAGAAGGAGTGGGGGAGCGCCCAAGTATTTGAACATTGATTTGATTGAAATCCCGATGGAAACCATGAAGTAACTTAAAAATTTTGTTCCTTTCTTCCCTAGCTCGGACAAGGATCTCATCCCCGGGGGACACAAGAGCGAGGAAGTCAAAATAATTGTATTCTTGATAAAACAGAGTGAACTCCAAGTAGTAGACAGAAGGAGGACGATCCCCTGACGGAGGAGAAATATTTTCTGCCTCAACAGATAAATCTGGGCAACAGAGACCAACCAAAAACTGAGCCACCTGTAAATATCTGCAGCAGTAATTTGATTAAAACATATTAATCATCTTTGAAAAACTCTACATAGGAGAGTGTTTGATCATTTAAAATTAAACAACCACCATACAGTTGTTCTCCTAAACAGATTAACAAGAAATTTTATTTTGAACACCACAAAAAACGTCCAAAAAGTCTTTACTTTTTCAGTCAATAATTTCCGATAGCTCATTTCCTACCACTATTTTCTCACCATTATTTTTCCCACCACCACCGCGGCCCCAAACAGAAGTCTCACTCTTGATGAAAAAGGTACGTGCTAGCCACTGTCTAACATTATCATAATAACTTAAAACTAAACTAAACAGAGACCAATGAACTTGAGTATATTTTGATAAGCTCCGAGACTAAATTACAAGTTGAATATTACTACCTACAATACCAATATTCTAAAACGACAAGCGTCTTTAGCATAAGCAGAAAAATAAAATTAATTAAGCCACCTTTTCGGGAAACTGGTTGAATCAGAGCGTTCTGCGAGACCAACCAAAAACTGAGCCACCTGCAATTAGTAAGACACGAGTTATGAAAAATAAGCTTACTACATAGCAATATGCCTCTATAAATTATTGCGAGTTGCATGGATACAGATACAATAGAAATAGTGCAATGTCGATAACCTTTTTTGTTAAATGGCTATGAAATGAAAAGTAAAACTCGTCAACTTTAATCTAACCTCGCCCCCATGACGCCCGGAGCCAAAATAACCACCTACAATAGAAAAGCATTTCAACACCAAATAGTTCTATATAGCTTGATATAATGTTATAAAAAGTGAAGGTACGAACCTATAATAAGAACATCAAGATCAGCAGCAGCGTGTACATAATCCGGCTTTAACTTCAACCACTTTCCACTTCGGTCACCAGGTTCCCATTTCGAACCAAGGTCTTTCAGCACAATTCCCTCGTCTCTGAGAAAAATTATTATAAACATAAATGTCTTCAATTGCGAAAGAGAAGGAAATATAAAGTACAAGAAATATCCACAAGAAGAAAAACCAAAATTCTAAAATGTAAAGCAATCATATAAACAGTTGACAACTAGTGATTAGCCATAAAGAGGCAGTAGAGGATGCCAAAAATGGTGGCCATAGCTGCCTCATACTCAACATAGGCCTAAGTGGGTCATAATGCAAGTGCTCCGAGTGATGAGACTGATCCCGTCAGGACTGCCTAACATATTCCTTTTCAGCTGTGGGCTTTATTTGCATGTTGCAGTTCCTTCTTACAATTTTTAGTATTTCCTACTTGCTGATTTTCATGGAACAGAATTTATTCAAGCTTATAGTTGGTCATGGTGATAGGAGTGATGAGAAACTAGGGCTTAACGCTAGGTCGTTCTCTCTCCTTTCTAATCCAATTTCGAAATTAAGATACAGAATAGGATGAAAAGAAAGATACTAGACCCCTCCTTTATATATAGGCCACAACATAAGACAACACAACAAAGTAAGTCAATCATTCCGCCGTAGTGCTTGGTCCACACACCCGTTGTGTATAAACAAGTGCGCATGGTTGGCTGATTACGGCCTCGTCCGTGTTCGTATCAACACCTCCGGGTTCCAGAATGACCTTGTCCTCAAGGTCGAAATCTGGGAAATGCGACCGGATCTCCTCCTCCAGGATTCGCGTGGCTTCCTCTGCAGGTAGTCCCCTCCACTAGATGAGGACTTGTCATACAGGCTGCTCCTAAATCTTCTTGATGCGTGATCCTAACAACGCCTCCGGCTCATAGTGGGAAATCGACTCGACCAGTAGTCCCTCGGGTAGGGTGGTGGCATGAAGGGGGTTATTTCCCACCACCCACTTTAACTGGGAAACATGAAAGACAGGATGAATATGACTGTCGGGAGGTAGTTGTAGGGGGTAGGCCATCTCTCCCAAAATCAAGAATGGGGCAAAGTAGCGAACAAATATCTTTGGGTGCAGGCGATCAACTAGTGTACTCTGGTGGCGGGGCCGTACTTTGACGAACACGTTCTCGTCCAACAAGAAGACCACGTCAAGGCGATGTCGGTTGGCTTGCTGGACCCTGCGTTGCTGAGCTCAGAGAAGGTATGCTTGAGCTGGCAAAGGGCCTCGTCCCGATCTTGGAGATCTGTGGCCAAAGCCTAAACTTGACACTCCCCTTGAAAACTGAACGATAGCCTTAAGGGTGATCACTCGTACACTACATGAAAGGAGGTAGAGCCCGCTGATGACTGATAAGCGGTGTTGTACCATAATTTCTTCCAAGCAATCCACTGAATCCAGTGGCGGGGTTGCTCGGTCGCAGAGCAACGCAAGTTGCAAGTATGTGTCGACGTAGCGATTGAGGACCTTAGTTTGACCGCAGGTCTGGGGATGGTAGGTCGTGCTGAACTGTAGCTTGGTGTCTTGTAGTCGAAACATCTCCTACCAAGAGGAACTAAAGAACACTGGATCGCGATCACTGATGATGGAATGGGGAAACACGTGCAAACGAGCCACTTCCCCTATAAAAATCCGAAGGCAAGCATAACACTGAGAGCTGGGAAGTCGAGTGATGAAGTCCATTGCGATGTCCATACTTAGAGAGACGGTCCACCACGACCAGAAGTCAATCATAACCCTGAGAGCGGGGAACTCGAGCAATGAAGTCCATCGTGATGTCCTCCCAGACTAGGTCGGGAATCAGACGGGGTTGGATCAACCCAGCTAGAGCGAGAGTCTGGTAGTTCTCCCTCTGACATGTGAGACACATGGCAATGAACTGTTGCACTCCCCGCATCATGCTCTGCCAGTATAAAGTGGTGTCCAATCGCAGATAGGTTGGTATTCGTCGGAGTGCCCTGTCGTAGAGATGGCATGAGACTCGAGAAGAAGATGAGGAATCCACGATGATGAAACTGCAACCAGTAAACGGAGTTGGTCCCCGATAAGGTGAAAGGGGGTGTGATTCTGGGTCTTGTTGCAGCTCTTGGATCATGGCGACGTAGTGGGGGTTCCCGCGCACCTCAACAATGATGGCACTTGCAACGCTCCACCGCGAGTGGGAGATCACTGCTAAAGTACCGCCACTAGCGTTGAGCGAGAGATCATCTTTAGCGGTGTTCGCGGACCCCGTCTTGTACTTAATGGAGAAATGATAGCTCGGAAGCTTGGCGATATCCATACTTCCTGTGCAGGGGTCGTGACCTTCTCACTCCAAAAGGTGCCGCAAACTGCGATGATTAGTACAAACCACAAATAGCCATCCCAGAAGGTAGAGGTGCCAATGTTGGACTGCCAAAACAAGTGCCTGAAGCTCACTGTCATAGGCTGAGGTCGCCACTCGGCAATCCGTAAATGCATTGTTGAAGTACGCGATAGGATGATCCTCCTGCATGAGGACGGCACCCACACCCTTCCCTGACGCATCACACTTAATGACGAAGGTCTTGGCGAAGTCGGGCATGCTGAGGACGAGGAGGGCGGAGACCGGGGCCTGCCCTAGGGTGTGGAAGGTTTCTTAGGCCATCGGGCTCCACTTGAACAATACCCCCTTCTTAAGGAGGTTTTTAAGAGGCCGCACGATTGCGCCGTAGTTGCAAATGAAGCGGCGGTAGTATCCCGTGACACCCAAAAATCCCCCGATCGCTCGTGTGCAGGAAGGTGTCGCACATTGGAAGAAGGCCGCAACCTTGGAAAGGTCCATGGAAAACCCGGCGTCCAGCCCCTCCCCCACCTAGCCCGCCGACCACCATCCCCTCCTCCCTCCTCCAGCCTGACTGCCGGCTGGCCCTCCTCAAAACTCGGCCACCATTTAGCCATCCTAAGCCCGGACGACCCCTCCATCATCACCCCCTTTGTGGAACCACCCCCAAATCACTCTAATTCTCTAGATCCATTAAGATCTGAGAATTTCAGCCCCGATATGTTATTTCCACCACTCGTATTTTCCATTTTTGCCCGGATCCAACCCAGAATAGCGGATCCAACCCTCCCCGGCCCGGATCTACTCGTACGTGGCCAGATCTACCCTTTTCTCACCCAATCTCATCATTTACCGCCGAGGACAGCCACCACCTTCATTTTAAGCGTCGTCGGTTCCACCTCCGATCGCCGATCTACACATCCGGCCGTAATTCTTCAGTGCCTCGGTTTAACCCACTACTTTGTGAGTTTTTTTGGTATTGGATTATTTGAATTGACATTTTCATTTAGTGAATTACCATATTTTGCTGCGACTCTTGTTCGTAGAAATTATTTTGGTCCGCTAATAATTTGCAGGAGGAGACATTCACCGTGCGCTTTGTTTTGACCCTTCGAGCGGAGGAAGCCGTTATAAATTGCAAAATTAATTAATTAAATGTTTTTCAATTTCAAATATTTGCATGGAGTTAGAATTATCATTGCTCAAATTTATTTGTCGAGATATCGACGATAACAATGCATTTAGGTTACAAGTGTGTCACCCTTGCACTATCACCTAGCGTCGTAGATTTTGTGCACCCGTAGCTTACCCCTACATCATTTTGGTATCAGAGGGAAGGTTAGGCCATTTACATGCTTCGTAGTGGTAGGTTTTAAATAGTCCTTGGGTTCATTTATGTCTAGTTATCGCCGTCGTTCGTCTCCTCTATCCGAGTATCCTGATTCTACCTATACCCGACCTCATAGAACCCCTTTAGAAAAACCTCCATATTATCATTATGATTATCATCGTTCCCCGCATGGCTCATAGAGATCGTGTCGACCCCTCGACAAATTCCATTATGCTAGAGGCGATCACCATGACGAGAGGTCCTCACGTCTTCATCATTACACCTCTCCCCGACTCCATGATGATAGAATTGAATATCGTTCAGGTCATCGCCGCTACACATCTCCTTTAGGAGGGGAACCAGAGTTTGGATATGAACGACCTCCACTGCACGTTTACAGGGCACATACGCACTCTCGAGCATAATCTGATTATGTTAGGGACTACCGTCTAGTCGACCCTCAGGAAACTTATAGAGGTCACCATCGGCAGGATCACAATACATGTAAAGTCCCTCCTAGTTTTTCACCTATAGAGTTACCTGAGGTTGAATTTCTACGATTAGTTCTTGACTGCTTGGATCTCTTAGAAGCTCAATTTGATCACCTAAGATCTACATTACAAAGAAAGCCTAGGGATTTAGGTCAAGCCATCGATGCGGCGAGAAGTGCTCCCACCGAGATAAGAGACTCGACGCTTGGTTTTGATCCTTCTCAGGTTGATGAGATTCAATGCTCATGTGATCTTGATGTTGAATCTGATCATGACCTTTTGATACAGGTGGAGAGTGATACTAGCATAACTAGTGAGCATGGTCACGTGGGTGAGGACGAGCGACCCAGTGACGTTGTGATGGTATACCCATTCTTTTCACCTCACCTAGACCTAGTGTCCTCTTTGAACAAAGACAGTTCTCGACACTATATCGATTGACCCACACTTGAGTCTGGGCACCCCCTACTCTTCTCTCAGGACTATCTCGAGTCACTTCACTACTGAGAGCCGAGAGTATAGTGTTGACTTCATATTAGCTACCTCACCCACTTACGAGGACACTACCTCTATCAGCGATACTCATCTGATGGATCTTCCCATTGTTAATGGACTCATTGCTGAATCTCCAGATAAGTCTCCTGATGAGCCACTACTCCCTTGGGAGGTTCATGAGGCTAGTGTTGACTTTGTTGTGGGTGTCCTACTTGCTCCCACAGACACTACTGTTATTGGTGCCCTCCTCGTGATGGACTATCATATCATTATCGACCTCTTCGGGATCAAGCCCCCGAGAGACTCATTTGACAAGTCTTCCGCCATACACTTTAGTGATGAATCGTGTATCCGCACTAATGATCATCTCACAGGTGATGATTTTTGGTATGCACCCCCTGATGAGCCACCTGATGAGCTATATCATTTGAGAGATACCCATCACACCAGAGCTTCGCACTATTTTGTCACCATCTACGTCGTCCCCACAGGCAATGACGTCGGTCACCCCAGATTTTTCTATCGACCACCCGGTAAGCCTCCTGATAGGCCACCCCATGTTAGTAATATCCAAGTCATTACCAGGCCTTCCCTTAGGACGTGTGTCGAGTATGTTATGCTTTATGTGCATCATTCGCTTCATTTGCATGAGTAAGTTTGGTCACTTGTTCATCATTTGCATGCATTACATGAGTCAGTTCGCCGACGAGTAATAACGAGCAACGAAAACTATAAAACCCATGCGGATTAGCGAAGGCGAGAACAAGTATCTAATGAAGACGAGGAAGTAATGGTGCGAGTCCGCCTAGAGAGTCTCCCCTCGGGGCCTGCCAAAAAGTTAAGCGTCAGGCGAATGGGTCTGTACTCTATTATTAGTCGTATTTGGACAAATGCCTACCGGCTCGATATCCCAGCTAGTATGGGAATTCATCTGGTGTTGAATGTCGAGAATCTGACGCCGTACTATGAGCCTCACGAGTATGTGGACCCGAGCAGTGGAGATGCCCAGCCGCCCCCGCCCCCACTTTCATTGCCTTACCACCCACTTACCCCACCTACGTTTGATGGCCACCATAGTCCGCCCCTTGCTACCACCCACCCACCTGGGGACTCGTCTTCTCTGGTTTCTCCATCGGCACCACTGATCGCACTGGGATCCACCACTCGAGAGATGAGCGATGAGAGCATCACAGAGTTCAAATTCCACCAACTTGTTCCTACTTCAGATGGGTCGCGCTGTCTCTACTTGGTACATTGGCGGGGCCGCCCTGACGCAGTTGACGTTTGGATACTTGCAACAGAGCTTGATCGATTCGCCTCTGGACTTCGACTTCAGCACGACCATCTCCATTCACTGGATCTCAATTCATCGGGAGATGAATTCTTTCAAGCCGGGGAGATTGATGCGCAGCAGAGACGAGCACGAGCTTGGGCCCATTCGGGGCTGATTTGACGACTTACCAGTTACCATATATGGCGTGCCCGGATCGACGATAGGACTCCGCAGATGTGTCTGGATACCCACCGCGAGTCAAAAACATATATTAGTTTATTTTTTTTTATTCATTAATCATGTATTTTAATGGCCTCTCTCATCGGTCAATCATAGCCGTAAGATTGGGATGTCCTAGTGTTTCTTTTTATTATAAATATTGGTCTAAGAGCAAAGTTGTCAGGATCGAGATCCTAGATGAGATCGTTACGAGGTAGGATCAGATCTGATAGTAGGATCGGATCGAGAATCGCTTTACAAAATCAGGATCGATTTACAAAATCTGGATCGTAAGATCCTATGATCTGGATCGCGATCCTGACAACCTTGTCTAAGAGGTTGAACCAAGGCATTGCATAATTTGGAGAACCTCATTCCCGGATTCCAGCGATCCCTTCCCGGTGCCGACGTCGTGGAACCCTAGGTGACGATTCCTAGGTGCTCGTTCCCCCCCCCAAATTACCCCATATCCTTACCTTCATTTTCCACCCCTCAAACCCCCGTTTCCACCGTTGCAGCCCCCCGAAATAGCACCCTAAACAGCCCGACCGGCTGTTTCCTGCAAGCTGCCAGCCGCCCTGCCGCTGTGCAGCCGCCAGCATACTGTCGGCCGCCTCCCCTTCAGCGCCTCCCCCACCTAGCTCGCCGACCACAATCCCCTCCTCCCTCCTCTAGCCCGACCGCCAGCTGGCCCTGCACAAAACCCAGCCACCATTTAGCCACCCTAAGCCCGGTCAACCCCTCCATCATCACCCATTCGTGGAACCAAAGTTGTGGATGTCGGATATCGGGGACACGTCGGTTTAAGTTTTTCATGTTGGTTTTAATATGTTGGGGGATATATCGGGGATATTTCATATATCGGGTTTTAATATTTAATTATTTATGTGTAATTATTTATAAATTTAATCCTTTTTAAATTTATATATATTAATGTATAAATAATTTGATATTTATTAAACTCTTAAATTTATCAAACTAATATAAACATTTTGTGTTCCACAAATAATAGCGGTATAACGCGTAAAATAAAACAAGAGAAATCAGAATGTCGCGACATTGTCGATGACAATGGAAGATAAGGAATCTTTAGTCCATAATTCATACACCATGCATAATTGAAGTCGATGACGAACTTGAGCAAGGAAGAAAGTCAGAGGAAGGGAAAAAACAATATAAACAATGAAACAATGTTGGTCTATTATCTATTGGACCATAGACACTAATTAAAATAAATTGAAAAAAATCAGTCAATAAAATGTAGGGATATATCGGCGAATATATCAGTCAATAACAAACATATCGGAGAATATATTCCAAAAGGATATTTTGCAAAAAAAAAAATCGGAAACATGTCGTTTTGTGCATAAAATTTTTATGTCGGCTGACATGTCGGAGGATATCCACAACAACGCGTGGAACCACCCCCAAATCACACTAATTCTCTAGATCCATTCATATCTGAGAATTTCAGTCATGATCCGTTATTTCAACCACTCGTACTTTCCATTTTTACCCGAATCATACCCAAAATAGCGGATCCATCCCTCCCCGGCCCGGATCTACTCGTACGTGGCCGATCTACACATCCGGACCCTAATTGCCTCGGTTCAGCCCTCTACATTAAAATTGTCAATTTTAATGTTATAAAATTAAATT
The DNA here is from genome assembly GCA_039513925.1 of Platanthera zijinensis. NCBI lineage: Eukaryota > Viridiplantae > Streptophyta > Magnoliopsida > Asparagales > Orchidaceae > Platanthera > Platanthera zijinensis. The sequence goes on along the minus strand of CM077097.1, from coordinate 136,367,060 downwards.
TTCAATTCCAACCGTTGAAATCAGAGATACAGCCGAACATCGGAATTATCAATTCCAATACTGATGACAGAATTCCTGCATTTAGCCGAACAGCAGAATTGGAATTGACTTCAATTCCAATTCCTGCGAGAATTGGAATTGAAGCCAATTCCAATTCCTGCATCTCAATTCCCGCTTAATGAACGGAGCCTTAGTGAATTACTATATTTTGTTGCGACTCTTGCTTGTAGAAATTGTTTCAGTCCGCTAATAATTTGCATGAGGAGACATTCGTCGCGCGCTTTGCTTTGACCCTCCGAGCGAAGGAATCCAATATAAATTGCAAAATTAATTAACTGTTTTTCAATTTCAAATATTTGCATGGAGTTAGAATTATCATTGCTCAAATTTATTTGTCGATATATCGACGATTACATTGCATTTAGGTTCAGATTAGTGTGTCACCCTTGCACTATCACCTAACGTCGTAGGTTTTATGCACCCGTAGCCTACCCCTACATCATTTTCTAGGGTTCCACGGCGTCGGCACCGGGGAGGGATTGCTGGAATCCGGGAATGAAGTTCTCCAAATTTTGTAATGTCTTGGTTCAGTCTCTTTAACCAATATTTATAATAAAAAGAAACATTAGGGCATCCCAATCAACGGCTATGATTGGCCGATGGGAGAAGTCACTAAAATACATGATTAATGAACCCAAAATAATAAACTAATATATGTTTTCGACTCGCGACGCGGATCCGAACACATCTGCGGAGTCCGATCGTCGATCTGGCATGCCATATATGATAAGTCCGATCGTCGATCCGACTCAGTGGATGCGTCCGGATTCGTGTTGCGAATCAATTTCATATATATCTTTGTACTTTTTGGATTTTATTTCATGTAGTTTTGGCCCCGAGACCAACGGCCAATCATAACCGTTGATTTCGGGTGCCCTAATTTTTATTTCTTATAAATAGGAGGTTTAGGGCTGCCGTCATTTTCATTACTGAATGTTTGGAGAAGAGAGTGTCTTCCTTCATTCCGGTGATCTCCTCCGCGGTGCCGACTCCGTGTAACCCCTTGATGACGACTCCCAGGGTAAGGTCTTGTATCGTTTTTTTTCCTCCCCCCACCTTTCCTATTTTGCTGCCCAGCTGCCACCCTCCCTACAGGAATTTCTCTTTGTTGCCCATCCCGGCGAGCCCACCGCACCACTCTCTCTTCCACTCCCAGATCAGTCGTCGGCCTCCCTGGATTGTCCCTCCAACCACCTCTCTGTTTCCCGGCACAACCACCGTCCCCCCTCATTTTCCCCATCAGATCCAGCCCGCTACCCCTCACAAACTCCCCCTCCTTGCTGTCCAGCTCTGTCTCCACCCACCTTACAGTTGTCTGGCTGTGTGCAGCCTCAAAACAGCCCAAATCTGGATTTTTCCAGCCATAACCAACCGCTAAGTCTTTCATTATTTGTTGTCATAACTCCCCGTCACGTGGATCCACCTCCCAACAACCGGTCATCACCAAATCTGTCCAGATCTGGGCATTTCAGCCCAGATTCAACCACTTACCTCTCCAATCCAGTCTTCCTAATCCCCCAACCAGCCTTCCTCTTACCCGATCCGCTCCACCAACAACTAGAACCCCTCTTTGAACTCCCCCATATTCAGATTTGTTTTATTTACAACAGCCCTATTATTCGTATTGTGTTTTTGTATCGGTATTTAGTTGTAAAACATTGTCACAGTAGTTTATTACATGGTTGCTTGAGTGTTCAGTTTATTATAGTTATTTGTGCATGGATTAATCTCTAACTGCAGGAAGGATTCATTCGTCGCGCGCTCTTGCTTTGGCCCTCCGCGCGGAGGAAAGCCTAAGCTTGTTTCGCCATAAATAAAGTATCTTTGTCTTGCTGTGAATTAACTGCGTGGGATGATTTTAATTTATTATTTAATTTGTGATCTAGCCGTCGGATTTGCATAGCATGTAGGGTTAGGTCGTAGATTTTCTAACGCCTATAGATTCATCCTGCGTCACGAACCTTCGACGAGAACTAAAATAGCAGTGGACAAACATTCGACCTTGGAGTACAACAAAGAAAAGGAGCCATATCTCGGCGAGAAAACCTTCCGATCGAGAAAGAACGTCGGACGGCAGGAAATGCAAGAGAAGAGATGGGACGCTCGCGGGAGAGAAGAGTCGAGACACTCGCGGGAGAAGAATGGGAATCGCGAAATCTAACCTCCGTAGGTCGGACTTGGGAGGGGGTGTTTTCCTCCTATATGCAATTTTCGTGGGAATTCAAACGGATTCCAATTGCGAGCTCATTTTATGGCCGTCGAATGCTGGAATTGAAATTGCCAATTGAATTCCAATTCCAACGCCCTAATTCCGACCTAACGAACGGAGCCTAGTGATTTTACATCATAACATACGTACCGGCCAGAAAATATAGTGTACTTAGTAAAAGAAAAAAAACAGTATAGAAAAAAACAGCAGTGATCTACAAGAACATTTGGCATTGATCAACAATAGTCAACTGATGGCATATTAACATAAGATAAAGTGAGATTTAAGAACCTTTTCTCAATGGTTTCTTTAAAAAACTTCTCAACATCTTCCACACAATTTGCAATAATAGACCAGCACGATTCATCTGTCAAAGCAATATAGAATGCAAAAGATCAACCCGCAAAAATTGGTGAACAAAGGAGTGGCAAAGAATACGGAAATCACCTGCTAATAACACAGGGAAAGTGGTAATGCACAAATAGAAGCCACATGCTGATTTTTATTTGTAGAATATTATATTAAAGAAAAATTTCCGGCCAATGGAAATTGCATTTTCCAGTAGCTTTACAAAAATACAAAAAATGAAGTTATTTCAAAGATCACAGGACTCAGTTTTATCTCTTATTTAGGATAATACTCCAGCTGAATAACATGAAAGCATTAACACATCACCAGGCTTACCAATTGGAGATCATCATTAAGACCATTATTGCCCCAAATTTTTCTAAGAGACCCTTTAGTGGATGACAAGTTCATCAAGCAGTTCTTGTAGTTTAGTCAAACTCTGGTGAATAACACTAGTGTCTCCAGCATATATTAAAAGAAAAGCTAACCATATCTTAGATATGTGGTACACATAATCCAAGATATAACCAAAAATATAATCTAGGCTCCGTTTGAGGGAGTGCCAAGCGCTGAATGCGACCAAAGTCATCCATGCACGGTTGCGATTAGCAAGAAAACAGTGGTTGACAGTGTAGTGGCAAAAGAAGAGACGCTAATCACCGGATTTGTATGAGTTAAGCAACTTGATGGTGGCTAGTGGAAAACTTATCGCATAGAAAAAGTTCCATTAGATGAAGCTTAGGTAAATTTTATGAAATAGATGCAAATAATAAAAAATTCAAAATGAGGATGTGTGAAAGTTCTAAAAGATATCATCAGCACTAGTATTATACCAAATAATTCATACAAACTTTACGAGCCCTCATTATCCATTCATTTACTGGAATAGCATACCATAGGCTTAACTCTCATTTAAGATAAAAATCCAGCTGCAATGACATGAAATCATAAAAAACAACATAAGCTTACCAACTGGACGATGATCATTAAGGCCATTATCGGGCAACAAAACTTCTAAGTGACCCTTTGATGGTTTCACAACTTTTTGAAGAAGTTCTTGTCGTTCAGTCAAACTCTGGTGAATAACACTAGTGTCTCCAGCATATAGTATATCAAAAGCAACATCTAAGATTGCCTTGAGTTATGTAAAACACACTTGTCCAAGATATAACCAAGATATAATTAGCTAAACTGTATGAAATTGCTGTAGCTAACCAAGAACCAAAAAGCAGATGCACGAAGGTAATAAAAGATGGCATTCATCGCATTAATTATGTACCAAATACTCCATGCAAGATTTATGAGAAATCGTGAACCATTTATTCAACTCGCAAGGAGACTATTTTGAACAAATATTTTTGCACAGCCTCTTTATATGTTACCTTATGTCTAATCCCTTTTCCTTCCAAGACGTTTTACATTAATTTTATACACAAGTCTCATAGATATGCATTTTCTACCTCCACGGTGCATGTCCGCACCATGGACCTTTACATTACCTTACACTAAATAAATGCTACTCTCACTATCCTTCTAACAGAGTTGTTTCTAAATCTAATCCTACTTTTTATCATGCCCACAATCAATTGGCTACAGGTGATTTTTAGATGTCCAAGATTCATCCAACTATGTAATCAACATAATTGGAAATTGAATAAAATGAACTTTAAATCTCCATGATACACAATAGTGTCCTCAACTTCAAAAGTAGCTTGGTTCATGTGGATGCACACAAACAAGAAGTTTATTGAATGTGCCCACATCACCAAATACTACACCTCCAAATCCACCCTTCTACATAACTCTCTGTTTTGGTGGGAAACAATGAATAACAAACATGTGTTTGTATCAACACCCAAGTCACATTCACCCTCGACCACCACACACACCTTCATTCCAATTCCTCCCCCGTTAATAATCGCCTCTCCGCTACCCTGATTTTTAGAACATGGGCTAGAACAATAAATAGCCAACATGCTTGTTGATAACATCATTCAACCTAGTATTGACATGTTCTTTACATCACCCTACTTGGTCTGCAATAAAGACAATTCACAACGCTTCTGCATCGCTATGATGCCTTCAACAGCCTAGCCATCAAAGATTACTTTCTGATTCCCGATTCCGAAAAGTTAGACAAATTTGTGGCATCGCATACTCCTACGCTACGGCTTTCATAAAATTCACATCTACATGGATCACAAAAAGGCAACGGTTTTTTGCACAAGTATAAGCCACTACATATTCAATGTAATGTCATTCAGGCTGACAAAGCTCCTTCAAATTTCCCAGTGGAAATGAAAAATACCTTCCTTTTCGTTCTCTGGTGTTTTGTTCTCATCTTCTTTTGATGGCATCCTCGTCTATAGTTTGGTTGGACTGCCCATCTGGAACACCCATCTAGAGATATTTCAAATCATACTTGCCCGCCACTTTCGCACAAAGACTTCAAAATGTATATTCACCCTCCGAGAATTGGAATACTCAGCCGCCCCATAATAGTAGAAGAGGAAATTATAGACATTCTCAGCCAAGACTCCTTCATTTGGTCCTTGGCCGACCACAGATTCACCCTCCTATAGTAAGGATTTAGAAGGACACTTGGCACCTCCTGAACTTCAACTCGCCCTTCACCCTCTACATCGACATAGGAATTGGAGCTGCAACCCAGCATGGTCATCCAGTTGCGTTCGACAGTAGTAAGATCTCTCTTTGTATACAAGCCAACTCCACCTAAACCCAAGATAGGTATGTCATCGAAATTGTTGACAAATGATGTCATTATCTACTTGTCTAAAACTTAAGGTAACATATTTGGCTCCACAAACTCTTGGGCAACACTTACAACATATCATATCGCAGAAACTAAGACATTGAATCACTTTATACAACCCATAGGTCTCCTTGGTCCTCATATGCTATATTTTCTACCCACACCCCTCTCCAACTTTATATTCTTCGACCATATCCACACAACATTTTGCGAAGAGTCAAATTGTAAACAATTACATGACGATACTAATAGTCGCTCAAACGATTTCCCCTACTACAACAATAGACTCATATACCACCATAACCATTCATTTTATTTGGCAACTCTACACTGCACGGAGACCTCTTCATCAAACTTCATGCGACTCTCACTTGCCACTCAAGCTTTCATTGGATCCTAGCTCGCTTCTGAGACTTCTTCTCTTGAATTGGTCTTTATTGCAACATCTTATGATAGTTTGACAAATGCCACAAATGCCAACAAGAAATCGACTCGGGAAGCCAATTTCCTTAGCCTCCTTAAGCCCATGCCAATCCAGAAACAAATATTGAAAGAATATGGATGTCATCACAAACATCCCATTGAGTAACACTTTGTTGTCAGACTCAATGGTTTCCAATGTAGTACTATCAACAATGACCTCATCTTTTTGAGATCACTATGTCATAATTTGTTCGAACTCTAGAGCTCAAAAATAAATTTGTCTACTAACTACAAATTAAAATCCAAGCTGAACTGGTCAAAAATTGTCTCGCATACATCTTTGCAACCTCTGCTGAAATTTTTCCTACCAAAAGTGTATCCTATCCTATCAGGGAAAATATTGGTACAACATCCTGGACAAGGTCTTCAAGTTCATGATATGTCGACCTTTCCTGGCCATATAGGTGGCATTGTGGCAAACTGCAACATAAACTGACACCTAGAGGCACAAAATATTCTTCACACATGACTCTACACCAAGTTCAATAGCACACAACATTAAATATTTGTTGTGTCTGGGCAGGTTTAAATAAGGTTTTTGATTTTGCTTATGTTGTTTAGTCGTTGCGGTTAGTTTCAGTCTCACCTTAAGGCAAGAAGAAATGTCTCCCTCTTGCAAACATTGAGTTTAATTTAATGTTTCCGTTCCTATGATTATTTGAATTCACTCCGGAATATTTTGATCCGTCAAATGAATTTAAATATTAAATGCGTAAATTGACATGTTAGTGGTCTAAACTATTAATGTGTTTGGAATGGCTTAGATTTGTGATCATGAATGATTTTTATTTGGATATTCATCTAGATGAATGAATTTTTCATTTGAAGTATATATAGAAGTATGGTAGATTTTTTAACATGATCAACAAATATTATAATGATAATTATTAAGATTTCTTTTAGCAGTCGGATGATTTGTGATTTTATATAATATCCAGATCGTACAAATGTTTACTTGGAAGATAATCATGCATTAAAATTGTTAAATCTAGATTACTATTTGTCATCTCAAAAATGATGCATAGAAATCTTACCACTCGCGAATTCTTGACCCGCAAAGTATACAACTATCTATCTAGTTTTTGGTGTCATCAGATCTTTTTGCTTCTTAGGTATGTTTGGATGCAAGCCTTGGGTAAATATTGTTCCATAATTTGTTCTCCCTTTTCATGTTTATGAACTCTACTTTTGTATATCTGAATCAATAAATTAGTAAAATTTCTTGATATGCTAATAACTACTAAATCATGAATTCTTAAATTCATTAATGTCATAAACAATCATTGAAAAGTAGTGCTTAATTGATGTGACACCTTGACTCGAGTTTCCGCTTGGCTTGTAACGGAAACCAATGAATGGTCATAACAAGCACAACTTTTCTAATAAGTCTTGCATCTAAACTTATACTAGAACCATGTGCATCAAATAGAAACACTTACGTCTTTCACTGATTACAGTTTGTGTCATTAGGTGATCAAATCTATGCTATACTCCGGAGTCGGCTAATAATTAAAGTTATTTCTGCTAGACACATTTACTTGTCTGTCATACTAGATTTGTCTCATATAAAAATTGGTACACAAATATTAATGTTTTTCATGCTCGTATTTTATTTTACTTTGCTCACTTTTTTTATTTCAATGTTCTGAGGTTTTTTCCCTTCTTGTTTTGGAATTTGTCTTAGCATTCGTGTCTGTGTCATTTGTTACTCTGAGCCCGATCTGCGTCAAGATCCTGCTTCTAGAAGTTTATCTTATCGCCGTGTCAGTATCTATGCAATTTTACTTTCTTTATTGTCGTATATTTTTTTATGTAATAATTATGATCAGTCATTTTCTCTGTTATCATGGACAACTGCTAGGCTAATTAAGTTATATACTAGAATTTAACATTTATTTGCATGTTCATGTATCTGAGATTGTCATTACATAAAAACTATATCAGAACTTGTATCATGGATTTCTATTAAAATACATGTGTATCTGTTTCTCACCGTCATATTTTAAAGCTTTCAAATAAAAAATCTATTTTACTTAAAATTAATTATTTTAAAACCAATTTTTAATATCTCAGCTTCCGCCTTACCGACAAGGATTTTTCTTTCGCCCATGTTTGTGGCATCACGACCCGCCTGAAGCGTGCTCTGACTTTTGTTTTAGACGGGTCGTGACAGTTGGTATCAGAGTCAGGTTAGCTTCTAAAGATAAAGTATTTATAATTTTCACCTAATTTGAATCTTTCTATATAAATATATATATATATATACGTGCATCATTCTTTTGCTCACTTTCACATTATCTGTTGTTCACGGCTGAAACACGCACAAACTACACTCTTACGCATGAGTAGTATGCACATGAATGTTAGAGGATATGCGTAAATTTAACATTCTTGTGTATATGAATTTCCAATAGAATATACATCGATTGCAAATATTAAATGATTATAGGCAGTTTAATATTTTCAAGTGCGAAGACATTAGATCATAATATACATGACATGTTAAGTGAAATGGACATTTAACATGACATGTGTATCCATTCATTTGTATTCATATCATAAATCATTGCACACATGTGAAACTAAAAACAACAATAATGATTGTACACACATAGATTTATTATTTGCTTGACATCACGCATGATCTCATTGTTGCATTTGCATGATCATTACATAGAGTTGCTCAATGAAAATGATATAATTATTACATGATTTATGTACCCAACGGTATGAAATGTGTTCAAATCTTTAGTTTCAAGTCACAGGTATTCGTATTTAGTCCTTTCTGCTTCGCTAGACTATCAATTCTTTTCAGTCCTCTAGTATCCCCCTTTTAGTTAGCTTTTAAGTGTCAACGAGGAATGAGAGTGTTCTTGTAAATTGCTCTACATAATTACTTCAGTGTTGTTTTGTGGTCTTCCATCACTAGAGTGACGCGCTTCTGCTGACACTCAATCGTCATTCAGCTTCTTTTCATATTTGATGTTCTATCTTTACTTCGTGCAAAGACTTTTTCGCTCTCGAATTCTTGAATCTTACCTCTTAATTTTGAGTTAATTAAAGAAGTTCGTGTGTTTGATAAAGCCAATCTCTCGTATTCGGTCAGCCCTCTAAGATCATGGAGTATCAAGTATGTAAGCTTCGAAAGAGAATCATTCATATGGTCAGAGTGCTTTGAATGCATGACAAGTCAGAGGAGTGCGCTTGGGAACTTGAATCTGACATTCATAGCAAGTATCCGCAAATTTTCTCTTGATCTTGGTAAGTCTCTGAACTTGTTCTCTTTTTTATTTCAGTATATTCAAAGTTAGCTTACACGTTTTGATTTACAAATTTTGTTGGAAAGAATGACATCTGAATCTTCGCTATAAGAGAAACTCAGTCAGGAAATCCTCAGAAGTTTCAGGAAGAAAATTCTAAGTATGAGAGAATGTAACAACCATGTATTGAAGATAAAAATAAATAGTGTAATTTGATGAAGTAAATTGAAATGCCATTTTTGGTAATAACTTAAAAGGGGTTTTATTTTAATCTTTAATCTTAACCCAGCCGAGCAGCCCCCCCCCCCCCCACCGACTTTTCCCTTCTACGGTTCATCTTAGGGTTTTCGCAAGTCGCTCACTCTCAGCCCCCCCCCCCTCCGATTCCCTCTTTTATATTTCTCGACCCAGCTCTCCCGATTTCACACCTTCCTCGACTCCCGCGTGTCGCAATGCTCTAGCAACCCCGCCTCCCACAACTCCCGGCTCCTGGCGCTTCTGACGATTTCGCCTCTGGCTCCTCTTCTTCAGGCCGATGGAAGCAAGTGCTCTCCCCCCCCTGCTCCAGAGTCGGCAACCTCCTCTTCAGGGCTGGTAGCCTCTTTCTTCTCTTTCGCCGACAACTTTCTATCCTCCAAGGGGTTGATCCTCACGACAGCAACAACTTCTCCCACTCTCATAGCCGACAACAGTGGTTCTCCTCCTCCTTATCCAGCAGCAACTCCTCCTACGTTCAGCCAAATCAGCCACATTTTCCCCTCTCCTCCAAGGGGTCGACAACCCTCTTCCGCTCTATTTGGGCCGGTTTTTGAGAAAGAGGCAACTAGGGTTTCCTCCCCCTCTCCTCCTTGGGCTCGGATTTGGTTCCTATGAGTAAGAATCTTCTTTTCCTCTTTATTCAGATTTTATTGCAACCTTTTTGATGATTTTGTGCTCCAAATTTTGTATAACTTGTGATTCATGATTTTTGCCCTCCTATAATTGTCTAACCGTCATTGTATTTGTGATTTCCGACGTCGTTCGTTGAAGTTATTAGCAGAATCTCTCCAAAACCCCTCTGATTTAGGGTTTCTTCTAGCCTAAGAGCTATCAAGTCTCTAATTTCTTATGGTATCTCGTCTCCCCTCACCTTTAAGGGAGGTAATTTCAAAACCTTCTAATGTTTAAGTTATTTGTTGAAAATACCTGTGTTAGTGTAAGGTTTTTCTTACTGTCAAATATCAATTTCGTTGTTCTTGGGCAGGTTTAAATAGGGTTTCTGATTTTGCTTACGCCGTTTAGCCGCCGCCGTCAGTTCCAGCCTCACCTTAAGACAAATAGAGATCTCTTTCTCTTGCAAACAGTGTGTTTAATTTAATGCTTTCGTTCCTATGATTATTTGACTTCAGTCCTGAATATTTTGATCTGTCAAATGAATTTAAATTTTGAATGCCTAAATCGACATGTTAGTGGTCTAAAAAGTTAATGCATTTGGAATGGCATGGATTTGTGATCGTGAATGATTTTTATTTAAAAATTCCCTTAGATGAATTAAGTTCTCATTTGATGTATAATTAGAAGTATGGTGGATTTTTGGGCATGATCAACAAATATTATAATGATATTTATTAAGATTTCTTTTAACAGTTGGATGATTTGTAATTTTATATGATATCCAAATCATACAAATGTTTATTTGTAAGATAATCGAACATTAAAATGGTTAAATCTAGATTAGTATTTGTCATCTCAAAAATGATGCATATAAATCTTACAACTCGTGAATTCTTGACCCCGCAAAATATACAGCTATGTATCTAGTTTTGGGTGTCATCAGATCTTTTTGTTTTTTAGGTATACTTGGTTGCAAGACCTGTTCTCTCTTTTCATGTTTATGAACTCTACTCTTGTATATCTGAATCGATAAATTAGTAACATGTCTTGATATGCTACGAACCACTTAATCATGAATCCTTAAATTCTTTAATGTCATGAGCAATCATTGAAAATTAGTGATTAATTGATGTGACACCTTGACTCGAATTTTTTACTTAACTTGTAACGGGAACCAACGAATGGCCATAACAAACACAAATTTTCTAATAAGTCGTGCGTCTAAACTTAGGGTCTGTTTGGCGCAGCTCTGGCGGCTGGAAAATCTCTATTCCAGCCGCCAGAGCTGCTTTCAGTCTGTTTGGGACAGCTCCCTGTGAAGAGATTTTCAAAAATCTGGAGCTGTTTTGCAGCTTTTCAGAAATCTCTCCCCCCCCCAGCTTCTGCTCCCGCAAAATAGCTTTCTCTCTCACATGTTTTGGAAATCTAATGTTTTCTTCAGTTGGAACATGCTCAGAGGCCGGACGGCCTTCCTCCGGCGATTCCGAGCCCTGGACGGCTTTCCTCCGACGATTCCGAGCCCCCGACGTCCTTCCTCCGGCGATTCCGAGCGCACTTCTGCACAGAACACCCAAACAGTCTGCAGCTTTTCAAAACTGCTCCCCAGAGATCTATTTTAAAACAGCTCTATCCGGACAGCAGCTTTTCAATCCGCCAGAGCTGTCCCAAACAGACCCTTATACTAGAACCATATGCATCAAATAGAAACACTTACATCCTTTACTGATTACAGCTTATGTTATTACGTGATCGAATCTAAGCTATACTCTTAGGCTAATAATTAAAGTTACTTCTGCTAGACTCTTTTACTTGTATGTCATACAATCTTTGCCTCATATAAAAATTGGTACACAAATATTTTTGTTTCTCCTGCTCGTACTTTATTTTGCTTTACTTACTCTTTTTATTTCAATGTTCTGAGTCTTTTTCTCTCTTGTTTTGGAATTTGCCTTAGTGTCTGTGTCTGCGCCGCCTGTTACTTTGAGCCCGATCTAAGTCAAATTCCTGGTTCTAGAAGTTTATCTTCTCGTCATGTCAGGTTCTATGCATTTTTTACTTTATTTACTCTCGGATATTTCTTTTATGTAAAAATTATGATCAAAACACTTGCTAGGCTAATTAAGCTATATACTAGAATTTGACATTTATTTGCATGTTCATATATCTGAGATTGTCATTGCATAAAATCTGTATCAGAACTTATATCATGGGTTTTTGTTAAAATATATATGCATTTGTTTCTCACTATCATATTTTAAAGCTTTCGCATAAAACAATCTATTTTACTTAAAAGTAATTATTTTAAAACTAATTTTCAGTATCTTAGCTTCCGCCTTACAGACATGGATTTTTCTTCCACCCATGTTTGTGGCATCACGACCCGCCCGAAGCGCGTTCTGACTTTTGTTTTAGACGGGTCGTGAAACTACCCTACATCAAAAAGCATTCTCAAGTTGGAAATATGAAGTGCGGTGATTAGTGCCATATATGAAAACTGGTTTAGTGTTTAAGCCATACCAACATTTTGGAAGATTTGACATGCAAAATTGAAGTTATGAAACCAGAATGAGGATTCAAAGGATACAACAAAGCTGCAAAGAAAAATTTATAGTACAGGCATCAGATCTTCCATGGTCAACTTTATAGCATGAACACTAATTACAGTTGGGCATCTCATAGAGAAGTAGATAAGGTACCTGTCTATCACCCTGTAATCCCTGCATTGCTGCCTTTGCTGCAAAGAAACATTTTTGTGGTGAGTAATTAACAGACGAAAGTACTACTGGTAAACAATGGGAGTATCTATGATACCTATTTCCTGGTTTGATCCGAACTCAGCAAAACGATTAGAAGAAGTATCCCATACCAGCATCTCACCATCTAGTATACACCTGCAAAAGGAATATTCATAGCAAGTGCCTTGTGGCCCTTGTGGAGTTCTAAAATATTCAAAAGAACAAAAACATATGTCGGTAAAGTTCTGTCATGATGAAAACAAAATATTGTTATGTGCTGCCAGACAATTCTCACATTATGGTCATTAATCAGATACACATCATATAAATTTTCAATTGCTAGATTAGGTGTAACTATTCACCTTGCCAATTCAGTTTGTTGTAGAAAGGAATAATGGCTCAGAAAGAATCTGAAACGATATTCCTATATCACTTTCTTTCTAAAATAAAAATTTCCACCAATCACTTCTATTTATGGACAGGATAAAGGGAACAAAACATCATAAACTAAAAAAGGGTTTGTTTAAGAAATTGGGCAGACTGAGTTATACTAAAAATGTAATTTAATCAAATAGTTCAGTAAATCGCAAGTGTTTCAACTAAAAGAGCAACAAACAACTTTTGCACATCCCATGACCATAAACCAGAAGTTGAGGTTGAAATTATATCAATAATCAATGGTTGAACTTATACCAAAATTAATGAAATCAATCAAATACTGAACTTTGCAGGATAATTGAAATAATTTATTTACACTGGATCCAAAAAAACATGGAAGGGCCATAAATGCCAGGTTAAAATAAACTAATTGCAGTAAATTGTAACACAGTTATCTTTCTTCCAGGAATCACATTAAATATTCAAGGTTTGCACTTTGAATGTCTGCTTCCCTAGAAGCCATTCGGTTTTATGAGCTAACATTTAGAGATTTGAAGTACCAACCTTGGTTCTCCCCATTCAAAAACCAATACAAAGATAGCTGTTTTACTTTCGCCCAGTGGTAATGAGTTTCATGTGAGACAGGAAAAAACAGTGAATGAACTTCTGAGAGAGCGCTTAAAAAGAAGTGTCACAAAATACAGCCCACCGATCCAATTCTGGTGTTAGAACTCACTAGTACATGAAATATAAGCTTTATGAAAATGAAGAGTGAGAAAAGCCAAGATGTAACGAGTGTCACAGTAAATGCTTAGGTTACTACATTCCAAAAAAATCTAGAGTGAATCAACCCCTCAGTTTAAAAAAGAATTTATGTGAAATACAACCAACTGATTCGTTTCTAGTGCCACAACATGCATGTCACAAACTGGGCTCATACTTCATCCCCGAAACTTTCCACTAAGTCATGAGTAGCAGTATGCTGAATGATGTACGGAATTCTGGGGACACGTGGAAGCTTCTAGAGTAGTGCTCTCTAATATTCAGAACTTTCTGAGTCTTGTAGATGGGTCTAGTCCATGGATGAACCAAGAGAGTTTAGAGCTTTTTATAGAATTGTGTGATGGGGATCCATAACATTCAAAACGTGCACTTCAGGATTCTCTCAAGATCAATTTTCGTTAACGGCAGCAACACGATAGTCATCTGAACGATTGAAGAACACAGATGCGATCATCCCTTTTTTTCTTCAATTTTTTTTATATATTTTTCTTTACTTTTTTATCAAGTCATATTATCAATTTTAGGAAAAATGTTGTGATCAGGGAATCTGGATCCTTGGACATTTACCCTAAATCTAGTTCCTTTAAATACCTCGTCTTAGGTCATTAGGACTATCAAAAATTTAATGAAAATATCAAACTCTCAGTCCAAGAGCATCAATACCAAATCCAACTATTGTCCGCTCTTCCAGTGTTGAAACTGTAACTATTCGTTCCCAGCCCTAGGTGCCAACGCCACATTTATCAAGTTGCTCATCTGTTATTAAAGGCGCGTCTCAGGCGCACCTAAGGCTCCAGGCTCACCAGGCTAAGAGGTTTGCGTCTCTGTGTGCCTTATTTGTGTCTTTAGAATATAAAAGACGTGTCTGAGTGAGAATTTTGTTGTAAAATTTTTATTCAAAAATTAAAACAAAAATAATGTAAGAACTCAATAATTTTTTATTGATTTAGTGTTTGTGAAAGATAATTGTGCGTTGAGACTTAGATATGATGCTAGTGACCACATTGATTCTATTTTTAAAGAGATATAAATGATAGTAATTGTAGAAAGAGCTCGAAAACTTATGTATATTTCTCAAGTGTATAAATACAAGGAGAGAATACAAATATATAGGAGGAAGAAGGAGAGAATCAATCCTATACAAGATGTGGGACAAAAGAGGAGAGAAGAGAAAAGGAAAAAAAGGGCCCAATAATGGGCTCTTTACAAGGGCTTTTCTAACACTCCCACGCAAGCTGGAGAGTACAAATCGTATGCGCCAAGCTTGGACAAGCACTGATAGAAGAGGGGCCTGGAAAGAGCCTTTGAGAGGACATCCGCAACTTGTTCAGACCCTGCAACATGCTTTAGATCGATCTTCTTCATTTGAACTTTCTCCCGGATGAAGTGACAGTCGACTTTGATGTGCTTCGTTCTTTCGTGGAAGACCGGGTTCTTGGCGATATGAATAGCAGCTTGGCTGTCATAGAGGAGAAGAGCCGGTGAAGGTAGTTTTACACCCAGATCAGTGAGAAGACTCTCAAGCCACGTCAGTTCAGACACCACAGATGTCATTGCCCAGTATTCTGCCTCAGCTGATGATCGAGCAGCGACCGTTTGTTTCTTGCTTCGCCATGTAACCAAATGTCCTCCAAAGTAGGTGCAAAAACCACTGGTAGATCGCCGGTCATCAAGGGAACCAGCATAAGCAGCATCTGAGTATGCCACCAATGTTGGAGCAGAAGAAGAGATTCTATAGAATGGTAGTGGGAAATGGTCCTTACGGGTGGCATCATTAAGTTTCCTATAATCGATGCATACCCGCTAACCCGTAAAGGTACGAGTTGGGACGAGTTCATTATGCTCATTTTTCACTACGGTTAGGCCGCCCTTCTTGGGCACGACATGAACGGGACTAACCCAAGCACTATCTGAAATAAGATAAATAATCCCCCATCTAATAATTTAATTATTTCGGCTTTAACGACGTCTTTCATGTTTGGGTTAAGACGTCGATGCGCCTGAATGGTTTTGCGGCAATTATCGGTTTGGAAGAGAGTCGTCGAGAAGGTAGAGCCCGTTCCGCAGCGTGCCTTTACCAATGGTAGTCTGCGTTCGCCGATCCTGTATAACAAAAGAAGAAGATGTGAATATGACAGAACAATCAAGATCACTAGTAAGACGTCCAACAGAGAGTAAATTGAACGGGGAGCTCGGAACATGAAGAGCTGAGCGAAGGGAGATCGACGGGTTGAGAGAAAGATCCGCCGAGCCGGAGACGGGAACCGTCGCCCCATTGGCCAAAGTGATAGACTTCGGATAAGGAGAATCTGAGTACTGGGCAGGCCGTCGCGAAGTAATGTGATGAGTGGCACCTGAGTCCACGATCCAGCACGAGCTGGTGGATAAACAAGCAGTACCTGTGTTGGAGACGGAGGCAATGGAGGCAGAGGGCGGGTTGCGCAGCCCCTGGAGTTGCTGAAGCTGAAGACGGACGGCCTCAAGATCAGGAGGGGCGGAAGAGGGGGTGTCAGCAACCACAGATGTCGTCAGACGAGGAGGATAACCAATTTTCCGGTAGCAGGTCGCCTCAAGGTGGCCGTCTTTCCCGCGGTAGGAACACTTCGGCCGACCCCGGCCACCACGCCCACGGCCCCGAGAGCCCGAACGTCTGCCTCGAGCAGAGGTAGGAGGGGGCGGTAGGAGCGAAGGGGCCTGCTGAAGAAGGGCCGGGGGAGAAGGAGCAGAAGTATCTGAAGGAGGTGACACGCGGAGAAGCATGGAGCAAACATCAGAGAAAGACGGTGTTGTGGGAGAAGCCAGGACCTGAGTTCGAATGCTCTGAAGGTGAGACAGAAGAAGGGCCATCATGATGGCAATGCAGACAGCTTCCTTCTGAGCGCGCTGAGCAGCATGATCATTGGTGGACGGCTGATGCTGGATCCAGGCCTCAGCATGGGTTTTGGCTCGAGCGACAAAGGAGGTCATATCCGAAGCCCCGCCCGTGTCGAGAGCGAGAAGATCAGTGATGATGTCGTAGAGATGCTGAAGGCTGTCGCGGCCTGAGTATAAGGAATGCATCTCATCCCACATAGTCTTGGCGGTGTCATGGTACATAGCCATCTGATAAGGTTCACCATCCAAGGAATTAAGAAGCCACGTCTGAACGCGGCCAGCATTGCGGAGCCAATCATCGGTAGGAGGAGAAGGAGGTGTCTGAGTAAGGTGAGGGAAAAGGCACTTGGCCTAAAGAAACCGTCTAACCGAATGCACCCAAGGGATAAAGTTTTTCTTCCCAGAGAGAAAAATAGTAGTTATTCGCAGCTCATCGCGGACTTCAGCAGAACAAACCGGGCGGTCTGCAGTACAAGACGGGCGGTCTGTAGGCGGACTAGCCGACGGGCCAGTGGAGTCGACAGACGAGCCCATAGAAGCAGCTGGAAAAGGAGACCGCAGCGAGAAGAGCCGGAGATCGTACGATAGGGAGGGAAGGAGAAGAACGTGACCTGAATGCGGGAAAGCAACAGTCCGCACGATCACACCGGACACCAGCGATCAGACAGACCGCGACTAAAATGCGAAAAGAAGATAGTCCGCACAGTCTGGGTGAGCACAGCAGCGGTCAGAGCAAAGGAGCCCGCAAGAAGAAAGCGAGAGGGCAGGGAGGGGAAACCGCGAGTAGAATAACTCGAGCGGAAAGAGAAGGCAGCGGGTAGGATAAGCCGCGAGAAGAGGTCGCGAGTAGCAGCACCCAAGCGACAAGAAGTAAGGAGAAAATGATCGCGGCGAACTGGAGCAGTCCGCGTGAGTAGAAGAGGCAGGCCGAATGGCGCGAGTGGAGAGAGACAGCGGCGGACAGGAGCAGCCCGCAAGGGGGGGCAAAGTCAGCGGACCGTAGAGAGGAGAACCCGCAGCGGTTAGGAGTAGTCTGTGGCCGAATAAATCACGAGACCGCGAGGCAGAAGAGAGTGCGGACAAGAGGAGCCCGTAACGGACAAGTAGAGCTCGCAGAGGATAAGAGGAGCCCGCAGCGGACTGAGTGAGAACAACTGGGAGAAGTGGACCCCACGGGTCAAAGAGGAAGGAGGCTATAAGAGGCCTGAGGAGGAGGGTGGAACCACGGAGAAGAAGAGGGAGCGGAATCAGAGATAGAGGCCGCAGTTAGCCGAGCGGCTAAGGGAAAGGAGCGGTCAGAAGTTGCAGACCGCAGGAGGCCGCAGGAGAGGAAGTAGACCGCCTAAGGTAGGCGGTTAAGAAAAGAGAGGTCGCCTAAGGAGGATCGCTGCCTCTGATACCATGTAGAAAGAGCTCGAAAACTTATGTATATTTCTCAAGTGTATAAATACAAGGAGAGAATACAAATATATAGGAGAAAGAAGGAGAGAATCAATCCTATACAAGATGTGGGACTAAAGAGGAGAGAAGAGAAAAGGAAAAAAGGGTCCAATAATGGGCTTTTTACATGGGTTTTTCTAAAAGTAATGAATGATTAATTAGTAGACTAGATGAAAATTTGATCGAGAAGATGAAATGATGTTTGATGTGATTATTTAAAATGTATGTGGTTGCGCCTTGCCTTCGTCAGGCGCGCGTTTGCGCCTTATGCCTGCGCTCCAAGACCCCTTTGCGCCTTGCACCTTAAATAACTAAGAGTTGCTCTTATTTAAAGTACTCTTGATTTTGTGTTAAAGTTATTAGCATCGTGCAGGATGCTTACAGATGATGCTTGACATAAAATTCAGTTAGTATGGCAGTAGGTAAATTTTCTTTGGTTTTCGGGCCCTGCAAGACCCTCCTTTCAAAGGGGGCCCGGGCAGACCGGGACTCGGCCTGGGCCCGGAAGTAATATAGCCCGGTATCTGAGGCCCGGCTTGAACTCGGAAGTAATAAAGTTTGGCCCAAGGGACCGGGTCCAACATGTCTTTTTTGCATGACTAAGATAGTGTTGTTCAATTGGAAAAGAGAGTTGGTAATAACTTCAGTTACACAAACTAGAACAGGAGTCATTAACCACAAATACCAGTGGTAATTAATTTTGCTTCTCGAGGTGAGACTTGAGAGAAGATGAGAGTTTTCAGTCATACGATTGATACATCTGAGTTGATAAGCCACTTAACTTGAGCAGCAAATGCGCACTACCTGAAGAAGTTTCAATGGAGGCAGATTGTTTTGAAGCACAAATTAGAGCCCCAATATCAGTCGAGGAGAACCATCAGCCAAAATCTAGTAATGAAGTGCAAAAATCTGGTAATGGAGTGGAGGTGGTCAGAGAAAGCTCAGACTCAATAGTAGTGGCATAAACCTGAGGATGGAAGTGATAGTTCAACAAGATGACCAAGTCACCCATAATGTCAGCAAAGATGGTGATTACCCCCACGACCTCCAATGAGCCACATGGATATGTTGTGCTCCATGACCAATTGCATGAGCATAATTGTCCGAGGGTGGAGGTGATACTATTGGACGTCGGTACAAAAGGTTGGTAACTGCAGAGATGCGAGTGGCAGTAGCATCCAAGATGGAATGTCAGATTCTCCGAAGACTTGTTGGTGTATCATCTCATAGGAGTCCAGAAGATGAAAAAACAACACGCCACAAGGAGTTCATGAAAGTATTTCTGCTGATTTGCAAGGTCAATAGAGAAAGGTCAATGTTGGAGCAATTCTGCATCAAGCGATTGAACTTCTTGAGATGCAACATCAGGAGAGAGTGTTGACTAAACAAAGAGATCTGAGTAGACGGTGTATATGCAAGAGGTTTTAGTGTCATTAGAGCAAAAGGATGCAAGATGGCCCAATGCAAACCTTCACAGTTTCAACATGACAGATGATAGGTAAACACTCATCAAAGAGATTGTTTACAAGCGAAAACAAGAGCATCACCGTTGTCTTAGTCAGCATAGGTGGGGGATATAGGATCTAAAAGGGTATCAGAGAGATGATTTTTTTTAGCGTTCAAAGCTCGGATTAAAAGTGAAAGAGATACTCCAATCAGGATAATTTAGTCCAGTTAATTTGGAAGCCGTTCTAAAATTTCCAGACGCACTGGAAAGAGTGTGGGGAATGAGCAATTGCCGCGGGAGCAGGAGGGGGCATGGAGTGGACACAGTTTAGTTCAAGCGAGAGATGCGGGAAGTCCTGTAGCGGAGTCATCGAGCTCGGTTATAGGAGAGCTCGGTTGTCGGCTCGATGGAAAGAGTCGGTGAACTCGAAAGTTGACTCGATGGAAAGAGCCAGCGAACTCAAAGAGCTCGGAAGTCGCTACGTATCGGCGGGCTCGCAATCGAGGAGTTCGGCGAGCTAGCAGTCGGAGCACAATCGATTATGCAGCCGCCTAGGGGAATTCACGCAGTTGGAGAGTTTGGTGAGGATGGCTTTGCATGTGTTCGACAAGTTCTTTGTCGCAGTTGTAGGAGTTCGTGTTATTGAGGGGATGATCGGTCCCACATGAGCTCTCAGCGTTGAGGGTGAGTTAGCGTCAATGAGATTGTGGGTCATTGAGCCCGTAGGTCGCTGAATTCGTAGAAGAGGAGTCGTTGGAACAGCAGGAAGGACTTGCAGCAGATCGCATCACCGGCGAATGTCGCAAATATTAAAGAGTTATTATTTCAAAATTACTCTATATTACATAGAAGCCCTCCTTTTTGTATAGAGTAGAGGAGGAAGAATTTACACTTGGAGATATAGGACTAATACAAGAGAGAGAAAATGTGCAATGGACCCTTCTGGGATTTTTCAAAGTTGGGCTTTAACATTATAAGAAACAAATAGCCTTGGGAACAATCACAACACAAATATATGAAAGATAGATCCAGCTCAATATTAAATGAACTAGGCATATGTTAGATTTCTCTAGAGTCAACATATTTCAATAACCCAAACGAGTTTTTAAAGAAAGATGCTTGTCAAAACCTAGTTGACATGCAACACAAGTAAATTGACATGTGGCAGAAATTTAAGAACAAGGTTTTCTTTTCCGACCAGAAATAGCTGGGACAAGGCTTTTTATGATGAAACCGATGATGATGCAAAGGTTTACGTGAAACAAAACTTTTACAGTTTTTTAGTTTCTTCTATTATAAGGGGATAAATAAATTCTCAAATTATAAGAGAAAGACGTATGGATTGTTGAAACTTATCTACTTTGCATGCCTTTTTATAGGTCCATTTGCAAAAGGCTCACAGTTTTTCATCATTTTACATTCAAGTTACAACTACAATTTAATTGCGGGAAAAGATTCCTAAAGACCTCTTCTCGATATTGCAAACTCCTTCAGCTTTCATTTTTCTTCACGGATTTATGTTTTCTGCCAAGTTCCATGACGCCGCACTTAAGATATTTTCAGGATTAGTCCAATAAAAATTATATAATTTCTTCTAACTGGGCCAAGTACAATATTATACTAAAACATCTTTCTTGGAATCTTATTTTTATGTAATTGATAGTAGAGGTATTTCTAAATTAATTTTAGTCAAGAAAAAAAAGTTAATGCACTTTTTTTCATATTTTTGAAATACTAAACTAATTAAGTACGTTCATTCAATAATATCATTTATATTTTAATGAAAATGTAAATCCATAATTATTATCTAGTTCAACTATATACCAAGCATTGCCTGGGGTTACATGCTAGCACATACAATTGCCGAAAAATGGTGTGTTTCGAGCATGAAGAGATCTGTGCATGAGGAGAAGTCACTTCAAAAAATTGTAATCTTGTCACATCCAAATCAAAATTTGTGTGCCTGGAAGGCTGGAAGTTTAGAAACTGTTTAGGATTGCGGCTGTGGTGTGACACTATGATACGAGAATGAACATAAGGAACACGTCAGCATTTTCCTTGTCTGAGGAAGCATTCGGCCCCAAAACTCCACTTTGGGGTCGAGGCACTGCCTCCAGTAGTGTTTTGGCCTCAAAATACTGTTTCGCAACCGCAGCGCGTGCTACCACAGCAATCCAAACACTAATCATGTTTTCAGTACTCATTTTCAAACTCTCACAAACAGAAGTTTAAGTGACATAAAATGAGAGAAGAAGAGATCAACAGATTGCTTCTTCCTAAAAAGTTTCAGAAAAACTGTGGATTGCTGTTTCATTAGCCAAAATAAAAAAATAGATGGAAGAAAAGAGTAACAAGTGGTCAGATAAGCATTTTCCTTTAAGATAAATAAATACCTGTCAACCAGAACATTATGTAAAATAACATCAGACATCCCATGCAAATATTCTGCGTGATCCAAAAAATTGCTGCACAAGTATACGCTATTTATAATAAACACTTAAAAGGAAAAATTAACATTGCAGGAAAACGCAAATATATAAATTGTATATAATATCTCATAGCAATAATTTGTGCTAGCAATTGTCCCGTAAAACTTGTTATGCAACTTATAAACAAAGATAGGAGAAGAGCATATGGAAAAGATGGAGTTCACATAAGAGATTAAGTACAGGAAGAAATATGAGGAGTCATAAGGGGCTAGGATAAGGTCTTATGCATAGATGAGTCCCATAGTGGTGAGGTGTGACAAACTTCGAGATGGCCTGGAGAGGCTGGTGCTACAATGAGATAATGAAATAGGAGTGCAAATCCTGGTTAGAAGCTGCAGCACGTCAAGGTCTCTTTCTTCCACAACAGTGGCAAGCAAGATACTGATAGAACTAAGTTTGTGGTGAATAATCCACTGAGACAAATGATGAAAAAATTCCTCACAAAATCATAAGATTGTGTTGAAGATAAAGTATTTTATTATTTTGAGTCTATTAATGCGGGAGTGATTTTAGTCCCACACCGTGAGTCGAGTGTTATGTGTCCATGTAAACACTTATATAATGCCTCATTGTGGATAAATATATTTGCACTGTCTAATTCTTTCGCTCTTCCAACATGGTATCAGAGTTGGAATTGATTCCTTGAAATTTAGTTTCCCTAGTTGTGGCCTATGGGCAACGTACGTTTCACCCACGAACTTGCAGCGGACGAGACAAGAGAGCTCGCACAGTCTTGAAGGCATCGGGAGAGCGACTTCTGCAGAGCAGAATAAAAGAGACCGCCGAGCGATCAAGCGGTTAAGGGAGACTGTCGACAACGGAGGCTACCATCTGCGGACGGACATTCAGGAACTGCGGCCAGAAGTGGTGAACGATCTAGCTGCGATCAGGTGGTCACATGAGCAAGAGAAGACGAGCTGCCAGATATGCTAACAGGCGCGCAAGAGTTCGCCAAGGGAAAAGTCTCACTAAATAAAGATAGCTGGGAAAAAGGCCGCGGTGGCTAGGGGACAGACGCAGGAGACAAAGACAGCATGTCAGCAACAGATGCGGCTGGGGGCGGGAAGCTGCAGCAAACTGGAGAGCAGTCACGACGATCAAAGGCGGCCAAATCTACACTGGGAGAAGCCGCTGCGACCAGTCGATGCGAGTAGAGCAGGCGCTGCGGGAAGAGGATGTTGCAAGGAGAAGCAGAGCGAGTAGTTGACCGGCGGAACCAAACAAAAATGCGGCAAGAAAGGTAGACCGCGGAGGTCGGCATAGGCGGGGCCCAAAGGAGGGGAGGAGAAACGGCTATAAAAAGGAGAGGGGAAGGAATGAAAAAGAGGAATCGTTGGGAAAAGGGAAGTTGAAGTTAAATTATGTTTAACCGCCCAGGTGACTGAAAAACGTGGTCCAAAAGAAGAAATTTCATCGCCCAAAGACAGGGAATACGAGCAAAAGCACGACGTAAAAGGATTTTAGGATCGATGCTCTGATACCATGTAGAAATACAAGACAATTGAGAGAAATATTTATTAATTTCTCTAAAAAAATACTTTCATACATCATGCATGTATTTGTACACTTAAATAAGAGGAGAAAGGGAAGAGGAATCCTATCTTAAGAAGTGGGACTAAATAAAACTAATAAGATGGGCCTCAAAATGGGCCTATCTTCGGGCTTTTACATATATTCTTTAACAATAATCAATACAAAAGATATTACAGAAAATATGCACCTCATATAAGGAAGGAATGTACACAATAATGACTGAATAATATTAAATATGTTAATATTTATAATTGGGCACTTGCAATTTCTTATTTTTTTTCTAGTGATAATATTCAATTAAAGCCAGATAAAAGCAACTTTTGATGCTCCAGCGTATGAAATCACATTTATATGTTGCTGCTTGCAATATCATAGATCAACACAGAGATCATTTTGTATACATTTGTAATGTAAAGTTCATGCCACAATAGAGGTATTACATGACTAACAAAACAAAATCAATTGTTATTCCACCATAATACAAATAGAGAACTGATAGCAACAAGAGAGGAAAAGAAGATACAAAAGACGAAAGGCAGAGATTTTATAAAAAATGATGAAAAAAAATAAAAGACTGCATCGCATTCTTCTATAAAGAATACCGTGAAAAGAAGTGTATCTCTTTCCCATTTTTGTGGATTTGAATGCGATCACCGTCAAATTTGCACTCTGCTACTACCTGCTTACCATGAAACTAGAGCAACAAAAGCAAAATTATGTAAATAATATTTGTAAAGTATGAAATACTTTTTTTCATTCTAAACTAATTTTTTAAAAAAATTTTGTGTATAATAATATTTAAGCAAGAGATAACTTCATTCTGATTCAGAGCCCTCAACAATACATAAACTGAATAATTACAGAGAATGTCAAAGGTAAAAACTCGCCACTGAGATAAAGATAAATATCAAGCCACGCAGGAAAGCAAAATATTATCCTGAGAAAAGGAAAAATACATAATCACAACGAGAAAGCTAAACTTTAACATGATAAAAGGAAGTATATAGAAACTCACTGGAAATGCCACACGCTGTCATACTATAATATGCATATTAAATATCAATTAGTACCAAACTAAGCCTTATACCTCACTAATCTAGTCTTTTTAATTGCATGAATCCCTTTATAAAAATAAATAAGGGGTCTAAAGCATAACTCATATTGATAACAAAGGTTCAATTATTGATGGTTCATCAATGGGTATTTTTAGCTTGCATGAAAACTGTAATTGCTAGAAAACTGTAATGACCAAGAACAATTTTGTGGATTTCATCGTAAAAGAATATGATGATGATGACCGTAATGGTGGTTTTCCCATTGGAGTTAATATTGTTTATGCCGCAATTGATGAAGAAAAGATTGACACTAAGTAGGATTTATGTTTTAATAACTACAATTGTATAAGTCCCAAGAATTAAGATAAAAGAAATGAATATTTATCATGCCATCACCTTCATCTAATTTGTCTTGATCTGAAAAAAAAGTTCATTGTTGTCTTTTGATTACAAGATGGATGATAAATTTCTTCTAAAATGATTCAAATTATGTATTCCTCGTACTTCCTTGCGATTTTCTTGCATGGAACTACATGGAGGACAATGTTATGGTTTCCTTCTTTGTCTTCGAATACACTATGACGGATGACCTCTTGATAGAAACCTACAAGAAATAATGGATCAAGATATGTAAGGTAGAGGGTAAGAAAGATCAAAGAGTACAGAATGGGGGGGGAGTTGAAAAGAGGAGAAATCATTGTATCCATGCATACTCATAATCGGTCAGCACTAAGACTAAATACAACATAAAGAAAATGTCTTATTTATAACATAAATTTACATAAATAAGAAGAGAAACTGACCTATATCAGAACTACAACACCAACAACACTCAAGCCTTTATCCCATTAAAGTGGGATCAGCTATATCGATCCTTTGTCGCCATTGTGCCCTATCTTTTGTCATAATCTCACTAATGTCTAAGTACATCATGACTTTCCTTATAGTTTCATTCCAACTCTTTATTGGTCTACCTGACGCAGGACGAATCTATAGGTGGTGGATGTAATGTTGATCTAACCCTACATGCAATGCAAAGCCCGGCAGATAATTAGTTTAAGCAAGCGAGTTAGGTTTTCTTCCACGTGGAGGGCAAAGTAAGAGCGTGCGACGAATAAATCCTGCAAATCACAATAATAATCTAAAACAAACAACTACTATACCGGAGATCCAAACAAACATGAAATCCAAAACCTCAGATATTAATATTGCGGATTGAGTTCCATACAACAAGAAAACTCACAAGACATGGGAGCTTCCAAAGGTGTAGAGATCCGGCGAAGCACGGTGCGCTGGAAATAATCCGAAAAGGAAACAAGGGTTGGTTGGGTAAATCCGGTTGTATGGAAGCAGATCCGGGCTGTGGGAGGGTAGTTCTGATTGTAGAGAGACGGATCTGGGCGGTGGGGACAGATCTGGGCATGGGGAAGCTTGTGGTGGTTCCACGGAGGGAGGGGAGGGCTGGATGGGGAGGTGGTGTGCTGGAAATAGTGAGGGGCGGCTGGTTTGGATCAGGGGGAAAGGCCGACGACTGGATGGAATCAGGGAGGAAGGGTTGGCGGTTGGCTGGAATCAAGGAAGAAGGGCTGGCGGTAGGCTGGAATCAAGAAGGAAGGGGTGGCAGCTAAGCAGGGAGGAGGTATGGAGTGGTGGTTACTGGACAGAAAACGAGAGTGGGTGGCTACTGTTGGCAAGCAATAGGAAAGGGGGGAATGGTTGATGTCTGGAGGGGTATGGAGGGGAGATAGAGGGGTTAGAGGTGGGGAAAAGTGAGCTAGGGTTAGGTATTATCTTGGGGAGGAAGATAAGTAAGGTTCCACGGAGTCGACACCGTAAGAGGGGATCGCGGGAGGGGATTGCAGATTCCGGGAATAAACTCTCCAAAATCTGTAATCGTCTCCAAGCAGCCCCCTACTCATCTATTTATAATAAAGGGATATTAGAGCATCACACCATCAACGGCTATGATTGGTCGGAGATGGGTAGCCCGATTACATCAAAATAAAAGTCAAAATAACAATATGTTGAGATGAGTTTATCTTTATTATTATGTTTCCGCAATAGTAATTGTTTAGTCTCACATTTCATATCTTCCTTTATGTGCTTTGTGTAACCCTTTATATATTCCTTATATGGATGAATAAAATTTGAAGTTTCTTTTTCCACAATTGAACATGGTATCAAAGCCTTAGGGCATCCTCTCCCGTGTATCCGCCCCCGCCGCTTTCGTGTCCCGCTCCCGCATCCCGCTTCTGTCCCGCAATCCATCCCGCTTCCGCGTCCCACAATCAGTCATGTCTCGCTCCGTCGCTCGTCCCGCAACCAGTCGCGCGTCCCACTCTCTAGCAGTCGCAGCCTCCAGCAGGCGGTCTCCTCCTTCTACTCAGCCTCCAGCAGCCTCCGGCAGCCGGTCTCGTCCTTCTCCAGCGACTCCGACAGTCTCCAGCAGCGGCTCACAGTCTCCTCAGCCAGCCTCCTCTTCCTCCATTCTTCGGCCCTTTTTCAGTGGATTGCAGTTGTTCGGTTCTTTTTGACACTGGAAATGTGGCTCTAAACTGATAGCATTTTCGGTGTCGGTCCTTATTGGAGGTTCCTTCGTGATCTTGGTATTCTTCCTTCTTCTATGAGCTAACCCTAGTTCCTATCTAGGTGTTTGTGGTGTTTCTTGTGCTTGCTCTTGCACATCATGTCGGGGAATGATGGATCTCTTACTCTCTCTTTCGGTGTCGGGATTTCCTCCGCTACCTTGCTATCTGGTGACTTGGCTCGGTCCAATCATGACCACAATACTCCTCAAATCACTATTATTAGATTGGATGGTTCTAATTTTCTCCTGTGATCTCGGGCTATTACTCTTGCCTTGAAGAGCAGACGTATGTCTGGGTATGTTCTGGGGACTATATTCCGACACCAGCCAAGGATTCTCCGAATTGGCTACAGTGGGAGTCTGAGAACTCTCTCATGATGTCTTGGTTGACAAACTCTATGGTTGACTCGATTGCTCGAAATTACTTCTTTTTGGAGACTGTAGTGGATATTTGTAAAAGGGTTGAGGCTACTTACTTCTGTCGGGGAAATGCTGCCCAGATTTTCCAGCTACGACAGAAGATCTTCCTCCTACATCAGGGTGATCCCCCTCTATCTGTCTACTACTTGGAATTCACTCAACTTTATCAAGAGTATGATCACTTTGACTCCCTCACTCTTGTGTCTACTAAGGATGAGATCCTCGTTCGAGCTCGGGAAGATAGGAACTGTTGAGAGAGCTCAAAAACTTGTATGTATTGCTTGTGTATGTAAATACAAGGAGAGATACAAATATATAGGAGGAAGAAGAGAGAAGATATTCCTATACAAGGTGTGGGACTAAAGGAGGGGAGAAGATAAAACAATAAAAGAGAGCCCAATAATGGGCCCTTTACATGGGCTATTTTAACACTCCCCCGCAAGCTGGAGCGTACAAGTCGTATGCGCCAAGCTTGGACAAGCATTGATAGAAGAGTGCCTTGGAGAGAGCCTTCGTGAGGACATCCGCAACTTGTTCCGATCCTGGGACATGCTTTAGGTCAAGCTTCTTCATCTGAACCTTTTCCCGAATGAAGTGACAATCGACCTCAATATGCTTCGTTCTTCCGTGAAAGACCGGGTTCTTGGCGATGTGTATGACAGCTTGACTGTCACAAAGGAGAAGAGCCGGTGATGGTAATTTTACACCCAGATCAGTAAGAAGACTCTCAAGCCATGTCAATTCTGATACAACCGATGTCATTGCCCGGTACTCTGCCTCGGCTGAAGATCGAGCAACGACCGCTGGTTTCTTGCTTCGCCAAGTGACAAGATGTCCTCCAAGGTAAGTGCAAAAACCACTCGTAGATCGCCGGTCATCGAGAGAGCCAGCATAATCAGCATCTGAATATGCCACCAATGTTGGAGCAGAAGAGGAGGTCCTGTAGATAAGTCCCTGACCAGGAGCGGTTTTAAGGTACCTGAGAATTCGTTCCACCGCTTAAAGATGAGATTTTCGAGGAGAGTGCATGTATCTGCTGACAAGTCCAACAGCAAAAGAAATATCCGGTCTGGTAACCGCGAGATATATCAATTTTCCAACAAGACGGCGATAATATTCAGGATTCTGGAGAAGAAGATCTGAGGTAGATGCCTGGGCACACAGTTTGTGGTTCACATCCATAGGAGTATCACTTGGCTTGCAGCCGGACTGACCCGCATCATGAAGGTCAAGACAATATTTCCGTTGAGAGAGAGTGAGCCCATCCGGCCTTCTGGCAATCTCAAGACCCAAAAAATAGCGAAGAAGTCACAAATCCTTTGTCTGAAAGACTGAGTTTAGATGGACTTTGACTGCCTGTATCCCTTGAGAGTCATCTCCAGTAATGATAATATCGTCGACGTATACTAACAGAATAACCGTTCTTGTTGGTTGGTGACGAGTAAAGAGCGAGAAGTCGCCCGAGCTCCGAGTAAAGCCAATCTCACGGAGGACCTTGCTGAATTTTTCAAACCATACCCGTGGAGATTGTTTGAGACCATATAGAGCCTTTTTAAGATGGCAGACCTGAGACTCCCCCGTGGTCTCAAACCCGGGTGGTTGTTGCATGTAGACAATTTCCTGGAGATCCCCATTCAAGAAAGCATTCTTGATATCCAGCTGAAAAAGAGGCCACCGGCGATGGACAGCAATAGAGATGAGGACGCGAACACTATTAAGCTTCGCTACCGGAGAGAACGTTTCCTCATAATCTAGCCTCTCCTGTTGAGTGAAACCTCTAGCCACAAGACGGGCCTTTAGACGGTCAATTGTCTCATCGACAGCATGTTTGATGACAAAGACCCACTTGCACCAAACTGATTTCTGACCCGGTGGAAGGGGAACAACAGACCATGTCTGGTTAGACCAGAGAGCAGACATTTCTTCCTCCATGGCTGCTCGCCATCCTGGATGTTGAAGTGCCTCCTGCACAGAATTAGGAATAGCAACCGAAGAGAGAGAGGTAGCCAAAGTGTGTAAATGGGTAGAGAGGCGATGAAGAGAGATGTAGTTTGCCAGAGGATGAGCAGTGGAAGGCGATACCTGATCATTTGGACGCGGAGTATCCATGGTAGAGACCGACGGCAGAGGGGCAACGGAAGTGGTAGAGCGACGAGTGTAGACTCGGATAACGGGTGGTTTGGAGGGAACGACAGTCGGTTCAGAGGTAACCGGCAGAGGTGGAGTAGTTGCGGGAATGACTGGGCATGGGATGGATGGAGGAGGAGGTGTGGGTGGTAGATGGTCGGGTAAGGGAGCAGGAAAGAATGGTTGATCCTCGCGGAAAGTGACATCAGCAGAAACGGAGATCTTGCGTGTAGCAGGAGAATAACAGACATACCCCTTTTGGGTGCGTGAATAACCAACAAAGATATGTTTAGCCGCTCGGAAATCCAACTTATCCGAGGAAGGCCCCAAACGGTGGACGTAGCAGAGGCTGCCAAATACACGAGGTGGGAGAGGAAAGGCCGGAGTGGAGGGAAAGAGTATGCTAAACGGAGTAGCATAGTTGAGAATGGAGGAAGGGAGACGGTTAATGAGAAAACAGACGGTCGAGGCCGCAAAGTTCCAATATGGTTTAGGGACATGCATTTGAAGCATGAGGGAACGGACAACATCGAGTAAGTGTCGATTCTTGCGTTCGGCAACACCGTTTTGTTGCGGCGTGTAAGCGCGGGAAGTTTGATGTAGAATCCCGAACTCAGAACATAAAGCAGTAAATTCGTGACTAGTGTACTCACGAGCAATGTCAGTTCGTAGTATCTTGATGGCCGTGTGGAATTGCGTACGGGTTTCGAGGACAAATGCCCGAAATACACGGGGAAGCTCAAAGCGATCACGAAGTAAGTATAGTCATGTAGTGCAAGAGTGATCATTAATAAACGTTATAAAATACCGGAAACCGGAAATACTAGTAATTTTAAATGGTCCTCAAATATTCGAATGCACTAAATCAAAAGGAGCAGCGCTGCGAGTACAATGTGAAGAAAAAGAGGAACGAGTCTGCTTGCCGAGGATACATGAGTCACACTGAAAAGGGGTAAAAGAAACATCCGGGAGAGCCCGCTGGAGGACCGGCAGAGGAGCATGCCCAAGTCGACGATGCCAATCAGTTGAAGAGACGGAAGAGAGGATGGTGGAAGAGTCGTCGAGAAGGTAGAGCTCATTCCGCAGCCGGCCTTTACCAATGGTAGTCTGCGTCCGCCGATCCTGTATAACAAAAGAAGAGGACGTGAATATAAAAGAACAATCCAAATCATTAGTAAGCCGTCCCACAGAAAGTAAATTGAACAGGGAACTCGGGACATGCAGAGTCGAGCGAAGGGAGATGGATGAGGTGAGAGGAAGATCTGCCGAGCCGGAGATGGGAACGGTGGCTCCATTGGCCACAGTAATAGACGGTGGATAAGGGGAATTCAGGTACTGGGTAGGCCGACGTGGATTAATGTGATGAGTGGCGCCAGAGTCCACAATCCAGCCCAAGTCGTTGGAGAGACAAGCAGTATCTGTGTTCGAGACGGAGGCAATGGAGGCATATGGTGGGTTGAGCAAACCCAGGAGATGCTGGAGCTGAAGACGGACAGTTTCAAGATCAGGAGGACCTGCGTCGGTAGCAACAGAAGTCGTCGGGCGAGGAGGATAGCCAATTTTCTTGTAACATGTAGCCTCGAGATGACCATCTTTCCCGCAAAAGGAACACTTCGGTCGACCCCGGTCACCACGACCACGGTCGTGAGTTCCCGAACGACCCCCCCCCCCCCCCCCGAGGAGAGGGAGGGAATGGTAGAAGTGGAGGTGCCTGCTGAAGAAGGGCCGGAGGAGGAGCCGTAGTATCTGGAGGAGGTGAAATACGGAGAATCGTGGAGCACACATCAGAAAAAGATGGTGTGGTAGAGGAAGCCAGGACCTGAGCACGAATGCTCTGAAGGTGAGGGGGAAGACGGGCCATGATGATGGCAGTACATGTGGCTTCCTTCTGAGCGCGCTGAGCAGCAGCGTCATTTGTGAATGGCTGATGCTGGATCCATGCTTCAGCAAGTGTCTTCGCACGAGCAACAAATGAGGTCATATCCGAAGCCCCTCCAGTGTCAAGAGCAAAGAGGTCAGTGAGGATGTCGTAGAGATGCTGGAGGTTGTCCCGTCCAAAATATAAGGAGTGTAGTTCAGTCCACATATCTTTGGCAGTCTCATGATACATAGCCATTTGATATGGCTCACCATCTAAAGAATTCAAAATCCAGGTCTGAACTCGGCCATCATTGCGGAGCCAGTCATCGGTAGGAGGGGTGGGAGGAGCCTGAGTCAGGTGATGGAGAAGGCCTTTGGCCTGAAGAACCCGTCGAACCGAATATACCCAAGGAACAAAGTTCTTCTTTCCTGAAAGAGAGATGGTAGTGATGCGCAGCTCGTCACGAACTTCTGGAGGGTAAACCGGGCGGTCAGGCGGAGAAGCCGGGCGGTCAGCAGGCGGGATGGCCGCCGAGCCAGAGGAGTTACCGGACGAGCCCATAAGGGCAGACCGCAGAGGCAGACCGCCGAGGTCACCGCGAGTAGGGGAGCAAGGCCGCGGCGAGAAGGAGATAAACCCCTGGCGAGAAGACAAGGAGACCGCCGACCAAACAGGAGAAAACCAAAAAATGCGGAGAGGCAACAGGCCGCACGGTCAAGCCGCGAGATTGACTGAGGAAGACCGCGACCAAAATGCGGATAGGCAGCAATCCGCACGGTCAAGTCGGACACCAGCGAGTAGTCAGTTCGCGACCAGAGGGCGTAAACACAACAGAGAAACCGCCAGGTCAAGGTGAAGCCAGCAGCAGTCAGAGAGCGGATACAAGCAGTCCGCGCGGATACGAGCAGTCCGCAAGAATCCGCAGCGAGAGAGAAGCAGTCCGCGCGGATAGAAAAACCATTGCGTGAGAGATACCGCGCGGATACGAGCAGTCCGCACGGTTGGACAGAGAGAATCCGCAGCGGTTTGACAGAGACCGCGCTGCAAGCAAAGAGAGGTAGATGCTGCGCGAAGCGGGGATGCTCGAGCGGACAGAAGAGAAGACGAGGAGGGCAGAGGAAGCAAGCAATAGAGGAGTGGAGCTCGCAGCGGACAGAAGACGAATCCGCAGCGGATAGAAAAGAGGTGGACCCCATGAGGTAGAGAGAATGGTGGCTATAAGAAGCCTGAAGAGGGTGGAACCACGGAGAGGGAGAGGAGAAGCGGTATGCAGAGTTGCAAACCGCAGAGCCCGCGGATAGGAGACCGGAGCGAAGAGGAGACCGGAGCGGATAAGCCACGCGGAGAAGGGGGGAGGGCTGGGCGGTTAAGAGAAATGAGACCTCAGAGGAGAGACCGCTCCCTCTGATACCATGTTGAGAGAGCTCAAAAACATGTATGTACTGCTTGTGTATGTAAATACAAGGAGAGAATACAAATATATAGGAGGAAGAAGAGAGAAGATAATCCTATACAAGGTGTGGGACTAAAGGAGGAGAGAAGATAAAACAATAAAAGAAGGCTCAATAATGGGCCCTTTACATAGGCTATTTTAACAGGAACAAAGTTTTTTAGTTTTTTAGTTTTTTCATGACCTACATCGCGACTTCGATTCGATCAGTGTGCAGGTTCTTGGGAGCTCTCCTCTGTCGTCCCATCCAGATATTTTCAGTCTTATTCAGCAAGAATTTGATAAGCGACAAACATGGAGCCCTAACACTGCTCCAGAAGGTTCTTACCTGGCTGTTCAGTTTGGCCGTAGAGCTCCTCGTGATTCCAGGCCCAAGTCCACTTGAAAAGATCACTTGCTTTGTGATTACTGCGGGAAGTCTCGTCATACTCGGGACACCTGTTTTCGTCTCCATGGAATTCCTGCACCCCGTGGGGGCTCTGCATCACGTAGAGGTCGTGGTTACGATCGTTCTCCAGGTCGCTCTACTCAGCCTCGTGTTACGGATCCTTCACCATTTATCTAGTAGTTATAACTATAGGTTTATTTATCTTATCGAGTCGATTCTTTATGTATTGAGACGAGTCGTTATTATCGAGTAGAGTCGTAGTCTTAACATTGTTGTATTTTTATTCACACATTTATTGTTGTATTTACGATTATTTCATTATGAGTTCTATTTAAGTGGACTCATGGGGTTATAGTAGTTATGCAAGAAATTATAATCAAGTATTCTTTACCTCTCTAACTTTCTCTATCTAGTTCTTCTCTCCTCACCCCTCCCTTCTAGGGTTCATCTTCTCTTATCTCCGCCGTTTTTAGAATCCCTTGTATCCTCCACCCGCAGCCCTCCTCCAACGAAAAACAAAAAGAGGCATATAACATATTGGTATAATAGTGGGAATTTTAAAGAAAAATGACCTTCTAGTAGTATTGACCAAGAACTCATAGCCATTTGTTATGGGTTAGATGCTTTTTGTCTGTTCATCGAAAATAAAAATGAGATTTTAGTACGAACAGAATGCAAGACAATTGTTAAATTCTGCGAAAATAGAAAAATTAAGAAAATAAGTTACAAACGTTGAACTATTTTTTTAGATCACATCATAAAAAAAAACTATAAAATTATATTTGAACATATAAAAGGAACGATCAATAAACTTGCAGACCAACTTTCTAGAATTATTCATGGATGACATAGAAAAACTCCACATATTACATGCCGAAAATAGCTGTCTCGTTAGGATTTTAGAATATTTAGAACAAGACAGCCAAAAATTAAGACTTGTTAACCATAACCTATCCAGGGAAGTATTAGATATCAAACGATTTATTATTACTCTCCGAGGAAATATTGAGCGAGAAATATCATTACTTGCCAATGAAGAAACCACCACTGAAAGCGAGCCTAAAAGTGATTAATTTCTTTTGCAGATGGACTTTCAGCAAAAATCACATTACCAATTTGGCCCTTTCCGCTTACAAACTTATCTGACATGTAGTAACCTACGATTTCGCACTAACCATACGGTTACTCAGCTTCAGCAAAGTCTCCTTGATAATTTATGGAATTTCAAGCGAAGCGAGAACATCAATGATATTATTGAATGTGTAGAAGGGCATTTTACATTTTTGAATTGTCAAACAAATGGGAATTATCAAGTAAATGTGTCACTACCCTTAGCAAATACTACTCTCATTAATCTATGACCTAATGGTACTAATGAACTCCAGCTCCTCAAAGCATCACTTAGCCAAGCTGAGAAAATACTAGCTGAACAAAAAAAATTTAGTGAATTAGAACACTAGCAATACAGATACATAAAGATTTAGCATCTACAGTAGAAAATTAGCAAATATACCCAATGTCAATAGTAGTGAAAGAAAAAAATCTTAGCCAAGGTGCTTAACCGAGAACTAATTGCATCTACCGAGTACCAAAAAGTACTTAGACACTTAGCATCCTCAGTATTAGACCAAATACGAGGATATAATATAGCATATAAAACCTATAAGGAGCATTGCTAGTTACAATTCTTCTATTTAACACTAGAAATTGATGCATCCAAATGCCATGGTATCACTATAGACACAGTAGTCTTAAATATCATAAACCTAATGGATCTGAGATTAATATCCCAACTAATAATTACAAAACTTAGGCAAGTAAAATGTATTAGAAATACTTTTGTAGTAGATGCACTATTTCAACTCCTCCAACAAATACAAAAGGAGGAGCAGTCAAAGTTATAATTAGAGTTATCCACCATGTTTTGAAGCAAACTTTTTAGAAAATACCAAATATGAAATCCTCCTAAAAACTATAAAAGAGAAGTAAGTCTTTTATCATACTAGCTTCGACACGGATGCCCTCAACACAGAAGCGTGCCCTCTACAACAGCAAATCAGGTCATGCCGCGCCTATATAAAGTCTTTTGAAGAAGACATCCCCTTCCTAGACAAATGGTATCTAGTTGTTGAGGATTTCGACTACCGGTTATTCCTCAACATACAAGAAAATATAGATCTTCATCTACGAAGTCTGAGCTTTAAAAATGCAGACAACCGATTAACACATTACTTTTTAAATAATCGGGCAAAAGATTTTATTAAGGAATATGGCAGTAATAATGAAGCCGAAAGCAACTTCATGGAAGAAGAGACTATAGTTACGCCACAAAGCTGGTCATAATCATCCAGCTTAATTAACCATGTACAAGACAAGACACCACCCCTGGTTTGTGGGCGTACCCATTGGCAAAACAGATTTCCTTTAGTCGCTACTAGATCATATCGGGAAAAACTGTGAAAAGAAATTTTGTCATTCTAGCCAGATTCTCACTATCATCGCTGGCTTAAAGCCTTAAACACTTAAAAGAAGGTATCCTGCTAACTTATCTTTCTTAATTACTATTCATGTCATCGCCAGATACAACCATTTGGAAGTTTGTGCTACCTTATCTTTATTATGTCAGCCTAGTCATTGTCAGCTAAAAATATTTGGAAGTTTGTATAGGTTTCTTATCTCTTGAATAAAAAAATGTATTAGTTGGCTTTTTATATTATGTGAGAAATAATTTCTCCTTCGTGACTTCCCCCCGGATGCGACCTCCGCTTATTATAAATAGAGGGAAGAAGCAACCTAAAGGACACATGGTAAAGAATATCAAGTGTGCTTATGTAAGAGTGTTTGTGAGAGTGCTTTGTAAGCAATTGTGCAAGTGAAATCTGCTTTTGTAAGTCAAGTTTTTTCTTCCCATTTCGTGCATTGTAAGTATCATTAAGAATATATTTTAAGATCTCTCTAATGAATAGTGAGTAGTCGTTTTCCTCTTCTCTTCGGAGGAAAAGAAACAAAAAAAGTCTCAAACGATTAGAAATGATCCAAAGGTATGTGCTTTAGACAGCACACCAGTGGATTACAATCCACAAGCTCTATCTATGGGTGGCTGAGGCTAACCACGAAGATGTAAGCAGTTTTATTAGGAACTTCATAGCCTTTAAATTAGTTACCATTATGGAGCCAGGGGCACCTTGGGAAAAAGTATCGTCACGTAAGAGGCCATAGAGAAAAAGTACCACAGCCGCAGGCAAAAAACAAATATATGATGAAAAGGTTATGGATCTTAATCAAAATAACTGAAATCTAAGGGGACGCAGTAATGACTCATGGAATTATCTTATGCACGGGATGACCCTCCTACAGATTATCTTCTAAAAAGCGAGACGAAAACGAGTTTTGAGTATGTCGAAGAGGAGAGGGTCTTAAAATTTATTAAAAATAAGAAAATAAGTAAATTGAAATATATATATATATATATATGAGAGTATAAGAAAATGAATGAATTAGTATATCCTGGGATCCTACCTAATAGTCAGTCGGGCTACAAGAGTAGTAGAGATAAGAGGAAAATAGTTATTTAAAAATATAGTTTAAATATTAGTCCCTATAAAATATATTGGTATCTTTAAAATATTAGTCTTTTAAAAATTAAATATTAGTCAGCTAACTTAGCCTCTTAATATAACTTAATATATAACCTCTTAAAATATTGTCTGCATACTTAGCCTCTTAATATAACTTAATATATAGTAACTAACGAACCTATTAATAAAAAGTTAATTAGTAAAAACATGATACTACAGATAAAGCAGACAGATAAAAAATTAGTTCACTTAGGGCTAATTGTTATAGGATTAAAAGGATTGCCCTGTAAAAAATTAGGAACTAAAGTATTAATAACCCTTCTAGATAAGAGATGACATACCGATGTAAGTAAAGCAATGATAGCAGCCATAGAAGTTGACATGTCCGAAAATAAAGGAATCTTTTATTGCAGTCCCGACTTTATGGTAAGTATTAAAGATATTGATAAAATAGAACTAGGTATACAGTCTAAAGGATATGAAGAATTTACAGGCAATAGTAATTTGTTAATAGATATTGCACTATTAGGAAAATTAACAAATAATAGTACAACAAAATACAAACTTAACAAAACTCCATCATGTTGTTCAGCGCTGCCGACCGCATTGAGCTCCTCGCCAAGCTGGCCCGTAGTATTGCTCATCGGAAGACTCGACTCGGCCACGTCGATGCTCAGCTCGACGTCCTCTGCATCTCTTGCGACTCGTTTGTGGTTTTTCTGTCACCACAACCACTGGAGCTAGAGTCGTCGCCTCTCCCTCTAAAGATGGTGCCACCACCGTCCTCAGTCGTTCATGGCGAACCGTCGTTGTCGCCGCCACTGCCACTGCCATCACTGCCTTCGCCGTCGCCTCTAACGGCTCTTACTCTGCCAACCCCAGCATTGTCGCCCCCTCCGACCACATCACCACCGCCACCGTCATCGTCGTCGCCACCGTCATCGTTGTCGCCTCCTCTACCTGCTCTAACTCTGTCGTCCCCTGCCTTGTCGCCTCCTTTCGGCCATCTCACCGCCTCCTCTCTCGGTTCTTGCTCTGCCGGCCCATGCCTTACCGCTCCCACCGGTCACATCTTCGCCTTTTCAGTCGGCCCGTGTACAGGTGACCCCGACGGATCCATTCCTGCTGCTGGTCGTCGGCCCTCCGACCTCCGTGTGGTTGCGGCTCACAGCCCCTCCAGCATCCCCGCCAAAGCCATTCCATATGCCGCACATTTTACTGATGACACTGCCACTCCTCACTGATGCCACCGCCGCTGATATACGTTATCGTGCGTTGTTCTGGAGGGAGGTCAAAGTACCAGATGATCTGACCCCTCGCATAGTGCACAATCTTGAGAGCAAGCTCGTTTTGAAGAACGGATGGAGTGCTACGGATCCTCCACCAATTATTTAGTAGTTATATTGATAGGCTTGTTTATGTTATCGAGTCTTTATGTACTGAGACGAGTCGTTATTATCGAGTAGAGTCGTAGTCTTAACGTCGTTGTATTTTTATTCACGCGTCTATTGTTGTATTTACGATTATGTCATTATGAGTTCTATTTAAGTGGACTCATGGGGTCATTGTGGTTATGCAAGAAATTTTGATCAAGTTTTCTTTATCTTTCTGACTTCCTCTCCCACTCTAGTTCTTCTCTCCTCACCCATTTCTTCTAGGGTTCGTCTTCTCTCATTTCCACCACTTCTAGGGATTTAATACCTCGTATCCTCCACCCGCAGCCCTCTAACAATCCACCAAAAGACGCATGTAACACCTCGCTCTGCTCACTTGTCTAATACCTCTACGGAGACGCTTCCTCCCACTACTCAGTCTGCTCCTCCTCTGGTTGTGCCTGCCGATGAGATCCATGCCTTCTGTCGTCTGATGCAGCAGCAGTCTTTGGAGGCTTTTGTGTCCTCGTCTTCCCATGCTCATCAGGGACCCTCTAGTGCTCATAATGCGTCATCTCGTCCTTCCACCCACTGGATTCTCGATTCTGGAGCAATGGATCATATGAACGACTCTGCTACAGGTTTTTTGTCTTACTTTCCTTTGTCTGATCGAGACAAAGTGAGCATTGCGGACGGTTCCTTATCTCCAATTGATGGGAAAGGAACAATCCCCTGCTCCTCTCTTACTTTTTTTTTTGTTCTTCATGTACCTAAGTTTACTTGCACTCTTCTCCCAATTATTCATCTGACAAACTCTATGAACTATTTTGTGTCATTCTTTCCCTCGTCTTGTGTGTTCCAGGACCTGAAGACGAGAAAGGTGACTGGCTTTGGTAGTCTGGTGGATGGGCTCTACGTGTTTGATT
Source organism: Platanthera zijinensis (assembly GCA_039513925.1). Taxonomy (NCBI): domain Eukaryota; kingdom Viridiplantae; phylum Streptophyta; class Magnoliopsida; order Asparagales; family Orchidaceae; genus Platanthera; species Platanthera zijinensis. The sequence continues at coordinate 136,327,610 of CM077097.1, read as the reverse complement.
CTTTCACTCCTGCTTCGTCTCCTCATGCTCTTCATGTTGATCAGATGGTCACTTTGGAGTCCTAGCATTGCTGCATTGTACATCCCTCTATTATGTCTATTAGTTATTGTATTAGTTGATAATTTCATTGTAATGCTTGTGAACTTGGCAAACATCATCGTGTTTCGTTTCATCCCCTAGTTCTGCACCTTTTCATGTTATTCACGGTGATGTTTGGGGGTCTTGCCCTATTTCTTCTAATTTTTGGGTGACGTTGGTTTGTCACTTTTATTGACTGTTTCTCCCATATATCCTGAGTTTATCTAATAAAGGCTAAAGATGAGGTTTTCTCTTTATTTCAGTGTTTTCACAAAATGATTTTTACGCAATTTGATACGTCTATCAAAATCCTTCGCACCGACAATGGTCGTGAGTACATTGATTCTCAATTTGACCGCTACCTTGCTCAGCATGGCATTATCCATCAAACGTCTTGTTTTTACTCTCCTGCTCAAAATGAAGTGGCCGAACGCAAGAATCGTCATCTCTTGAAAGTTGGTCGGTGTCTTCTTCTCCAAATGCACCTTCCAAAGTACTATTGGGGGGGTTATATTCTCACTGTCACTTATCTTATTAATCGTATGTCCTCTCGGGTCCTAGGTTATAATACTCCCCTTCACACTCTTGGGGTGCCGCCTACAACTCTGTATATTCGGTTGTGTTTGTTTTGTCCATATTCACCAAAGGACTAAACTTGATCCTCGTGCTCACAAGTATGTCTTCATAGGCTATGCTCCTACTCCAAAGGGTTATAAATGTTTTTATCCGGTTCATAGGAAGGTCTTTGTTACTATGGATTTCATGTTCCTTGAATCAGAGAGCTACGATGGGCCCTCACTTCAGGGGGGAACCTCTCCAATGTTAGAAGTGAGTTCCTTGACTTTGTTACATATTCCTCCATTACATCACTATCACTCGACTCTGTCTCCTATTGCTCTTGTGCCAACTCATGCTGCTCTTTTGGTCAATCCCCTGCAGGTTTACTCTCGTCGTCCCAAGGGAACAAACACACTGGCTCCTATCAGAGTCTCAGAGAAGACATTTGATCTGTTGTCAGGTTTCATTACTCTAAGGGATGGTGCTTCTACACAACATTTGTTATCTCAATCATCTCCTATTCATCCCTAACGGCTTCCCATAAAACTTTTGTCTCTTCTTTGGTTGCTACTTCCACCCCTACTTCGTCACAAGATGTTATTTCTGATGACAGGTGGAAGGCGGCTATGCTTAAATAAATGCAAGCCCTGGACAAAAATCACATATGGGGTCTGGTACATCTGTCTAAAGGAAAGACTATTGTGAGATGCAAGTGGGTGTCCTCTGTTAAACAGAACACCCAGGAGTTTGTAGAGAGATACAAGGCAAGGTTGGTTGCAAGAGAATACACTCAGACGACAGAAATTGATTACCAGGAAATTTTTGCCTCGGTTGCTAAGATGAACTCTATAAGGATTCTACTGTCGTGTGATGCTTGTAAGGGGTGGAGTCTCAGCGTGAAAAATGTGTTCCTTCATGTGATCTGGAAGAAGAGGTATACATGACTCTACCCCCTGGTCTCTCTCCTAGAGAATCTGAAGGTAAGGTGTGCAAGTTAAAGAAGGCTCAGTATGGCCTGAAACAATTCTTAGAGCCTGATTTGGAAGATTTCACAAGACAATAACATGTTTCGGGTACTCCCAGAGTAATGGGGATCATACCCTCTTTATCAAAAACAATAAAGGAAAATTAACTGCTCCGATAGTTTATGTGGATGACATCATTATAACAGGAGATGATCAGAATGAGATTCAGACATTAAAAGTGAGACTGACAAAAGAATTTGAAGTAAAGACTTAGGGAACCTCAAGTATTTCTTAGGTATTGAGGTTGCGAGGTACAAACATGGGATATTCATATCACAGAGAAAATATACTCTTGACCTCCTCGAAGCCTCAGGAATGAGTGGGTGTAGACTGGCTGACACTCCAATCGAAGCCAACCACAGACATGGAAAAGATGATGGTGACACAATTGAGGACATTCCCAGTTTTTAGAGGCTGGTTGGGAAACTGATCTACCTGTCGCATACTCGCTCAGATATCTCCTATGTTGTAGGAGTGCTCAGTCAATATATGCATTCCCCAAGGACCTGTCATGTAGATGTTGCTCATCGTTCTATCGGATATCTCAAGTCCTCACCAGGAAGGGGCATCATGTTTTCATCAAATGAAAAACTGATTATTGAGGTGTGCATGAATGCTGACTGGGCTGGATCGATTGAAGATCGACGATACACGTCTGGGTATTGCACTATGGTGAGTGGAAATGTAGTCACCTGAAGGAGCAAAAATCAGTATGTGGTTGTCAGATCTAGCGCTGCGGCGGAGTTCAGGGCTATGGCTCACGGAATCTGTGAAAAGCTATGGATACGAACTATCTTAACCGATCTTAGGCTTAAAAGTAATGAGTCTATCAGACTATACTACGACAACAAGTCTGCGATCAGTATTGCTCACAACCCTGTGCCAGATGACCACACAAATCATATTGAAATCGACAGACACTTCATCAAAAAAAATATAGATAGAGACATTACAGTTACTCCATTTGTGCCCTCTGAACAACAATTGACATACCTCCTAATGAAGGGATTATTCAGTGGTTTCTTTAAAGAGCTTGTTGGCAAGTTGGGAATGATCGACATCACACACCCAATTTGAGGGGGGTGTTGAGATGAGTTTATCTTTATTATTATGTTCCGCAACAGTAATTGTTTAGTCTCATATTTCTTATCTTCCTTTATGTGCTTTGTGTAACCCTTTATATATTCCCTATATGGATGAATAAAATTTTAAGTTTCTTTTTTCACAATTCAACACAATATAATATATGAAATCGACTGCAAGTGACGAGTTGAACGCATCCGTGGAGTCGGATCATCGATCCGGACATGCCATATATGGTAAGTAGCTAATAAACCCCGAACGGGCCCAAAGTTCGTCCTCCAATGCGGGTCTGCATCTCCATTCTGCATCACTACCCCTCCTTTGTTTAACATGCCTTGTGACTAGACTCTCACAACGCCTAACAGATGACTCTAGTAGTCTCCTTTGTACGTGTCCAAACCAGCTTAGTCGAGCTTCTCGCATCTTCTCTACAATTGGTGCTACTTCTGTCATATCCCAGATACATTCATTCCTAATTTCAAGTCTCGTGTGTCCACACATCCACCTAAGCATTTTCATCTCCACAACTCCCATTTTTTGCTCATGTATACAATTTAATGCCCCTACGGACCATAAAGCATCGCTGGCCTAATTGAAGTACGGTAAAACTTGTCCTTAAGTTTTAATGGTATTTTACGATCACATATGATCCCCGACGCGCCTCTCCACTTCAACAAACCCGCTTGGATTCTATGTGTCACATCTTTATCAATATCACCGTCTTTTGAACTATCGATCCAAGATATTTAAAACACTCACTACGGGAAATATTTTGATCACCCAATCTAATAACGAAGTCATCTGTCATTCTTGCACTATCAAATTTAAGCTCCATAAAATTTGCCTTTGTCTTGCTCAACCTAAAACCCTTCTTTTCTAAAGTGTCTTGTCAAGATCCAAGTTTTATGTTTACACCCACTCGCACGTCTCATCGACCAAAACGATATCATCCCCAAACAATAAACACCAAGGTTTTGCTTGTTGGATATGTCAGGTGAGTTCATCTAAATTAAGGGTAAAGAGATAAGGGCTTAAAGTTGAACTTTGATGTAAGCCAACAGTGATAGGGAATTCATGTGCTAATCCTCTAAATATTCTCACCCTTGTCAATGAATTTGTATACATATCTTTGATTATATCAATGCATGATACATTTACACCTTTCTTTTCTAAGACTTTCCATAAGATCTCTCTCAGAACTATATCATAAGTCTTCTCAAGATCGATAAACAGCATACGCAAATCTTGTTTTCTTTCTCAGTAGTTATCAATGAGTCTCCTCAAGAGATTTATAGCTTTCATGTCAAATCGCTCTGGCATGAATCCAAATTGATTCACCGAGATATTAGTCTCCCGTCTTACTCTTCTATCTATTACTCGTTCTCATATTTCATGATATGACTCATCAATTTAATTTCTATATAATTAACACAATTTTGTATATCTCTTTTGTTTTTATACAAAGGTACCAAAATACTTTTTATTCATTGGTCTGACATACTCTTTGATTTCAGTATCTAATTAAAAATTTATAAGCCACAAAATTCTTTCATTCCCTAGACATTTTCATACTTCAATTGGTACATCGTCTGGCCTAACTGTCTTTCTAATTTTCATTTTCTTTAGGCCATCATTACCACTGATACTTGAATTTTACGATAAAACGTTATGTTCATATACTTGTCTGATTTATTTAACTATTTCAAGTTCAATTCATTATCTTATGTTTCATTATAGAGTTGATAAAAATATTTTTTTCATCGTTCTTTAATATCTACATCAACCATCAAAATTATATTTGTTTCATCTTTTATGCATTCTACCTATCTTAAATCTATTGTCTTCATTTCACTAGCTCAAACAATTTTATATATGTCAAGCTCTCCATCTTTGACATCAAGTCGCTTATAAAATTCTTTATAAGTTTAACTTCTTATTTTACTTGCTGCATGTTTAGCTTCTTTTTTGACGACTTTATACCTTGTTAAGTTTTCATCATTCCTACGAGCGTAAAATGATTTATAATAGACATTCTTTGCCCTCACTTTGTCTTGCACTTCCTCTTTCCAAGACCAAAATTCTTTATTTGGAGGTGCACGACCTTTTGATACTCCAAATATATTCTTTTCACATATCATTAAATATGAAAACATAACTTCTCATGAGGCATTATGATCAACATAAGGGTCATCAACTAGTTGTTTCATAACTGTTATCTTGAAAGCAACCTGCTTTTTCATATTCAAGTTTCACCACCAAATTTTTGGCAACATTTTTGTTTGTCTTAAATTTGTTATATTTAATTTGTACGTCTACATCACTAACCTATGTTGTGTTATCAAACTTTCTTCTTGTATGACTTTGCAATCCTTACAAATCATTTTATCCATTTTGCGAGTCATAAAATAATCAATTTGTGATTTATTTGATCTATTTTAAAACGTAATTAAATGTTCTTCCCTTTTATAAAAAGTGTATTTGTCATAATTAGTTCATGTGCTACGACAAAGTTTAAAATGGTTCGTCCTTCATTTCTTTCTTCATAACAAAATCATATATGAACAGTTGTATAATCTATATTTTGCTTCCCTATATGTCCATTTAAGTCTCCTCCTATGAAAATCTTCTCTTTCTGTGAGATTTCTCTTACTAAATCATCTAATTCTTCCCAAAATTTCACTTTAATAGCTTCACTTAATCCTACTTGTGGAGCGTAAGTACTGACCATATTAATAGTTTTCTATCTCATGAACAATTTAAGAGTTAAGATTTTATCACATTTCTACTTACCCTAACAACTTCATCCATCTAAAGTAGTATCCACAATAATCCATACTCTACTGCTTATTTTATTTTTTTCTGTGTACCATAATTTAACACCAGAATTATCTAAAATTTTAGATTTCTTACCCACTCATCTAGAATCTTGCAGGCATAAAATATGTATCCTTCTCTTAATCATCGTATCCACAACTTCCATCGCGTTTTCCATTAACATACCTATATTTCAACTTCAAAACTTAAGTCGGACACAATTCTTACGACATACTTCCATAGGACGTCTAATATGTGAGAACTTTTGCCTATTTAGCACTACATCCAAGTCCTCTTGAAGGTCCAGCGGTCATTGCCAATGCCAAGACATCGTATTCGGACCGTACAACGAGGACTCTGGCATATTTAACACTGCACCCAAGTCCTGGAGATGTCGCGGTCTTTGCCAAGATGCTGCATTCGGACCATGCGATGCGTTCCTTAAAAAGAACAACCTAGCTTTTGCACAGTTTTTAAGAGGTGCACCCCTGTAGTTGCAATAATGATGTTGTATTGTTCTAACACTTGGTCCACACGCTCCACGACTGATGTAGATGGTATATGGGAAAGGAAGTGGGAGGATCACGACCAAACATGGCCCTGAATAGTGTTTTTGGGAGGGCCATGTGATATGAGATAATGTATCAATACTAGACTACACGGCCCATGGGATCCAGGATACCCAACCACGTGGTTTATCCCTCACCAGGCATCTGAGATACATTTTGATCATTATGATATGATTTTTGTATGGTTGTCTGACTAGGAGTGATAAGTTGCTTATAGAGGCAATTTGGTGTCATTTAGTATAAATAGCTCCTTCCACAATCTTCTTGTGTAGACTTTATGGCGATCCGACGTCTCGATCTCTAGTAGCTCGTGCAGGAAGAATGCATGTTCAAAGAAAACTTGGGCCACATTAACGGCACTGTAGGAATATAATACTAGAATTAAATGTGCAATCTTCAAAAAGCAGTACCACCATGAAACAAACTGCCTTTAGCTTTGGATTTGAGTAAGTTATGGATGAAATTCATCAATATGTTGGCCCATATTTGAGGTGGGCATCCAGAAGTTGAAGTAAGCGGACTAGGATAAGATATGCCATTTGTATTGTTCGGAACAGTTGTAGATAAATTTTTGAATTTAATGCTTTAGCCCACGCTAAAAAAAATCCCCTCTAATGCAACAGAGAGTTTTATGTATGCATTTTTGGATGGTGTAATGTATGAAGGAGATCGGCGGTTGTCAACAATGATGTGGGGAGGAGGAAGAGCTTCCCCTTGTAGTAAATGAGTCAGCGATGCAGGACGGCACGTAGGGCTTGCGTGTATGTCGGTTATTTCTAGGAAACCCTAAATGTATGCAAATAGTTTGGACGATAATTGCACGAGCTTTGAAAAATAAACAGCTTAAGTTTTTTGTAAAGCACAAAAAAACTATTTTGTTAAAAAATGATTTTTCTTAAAAATGGTTCAATTCTAAATCCGAGGAAAGAAGGTTCGTAACTTTCATTTTTTCCCGTTGTCGTAGCAAACCGAAAATCGTGAACTCCAAATACGTTTTTGTTTGGAGTTTTTGACGTAACGTTCGCTGACAAAATTTGTATGAAAACCCTACAATGAATCTAATCAACCTAAGAGAAAATTTAGGCGCACACAAAGGAAGAGAAAGAAGCAAATTACCCACGAAAAGAGACGTATTTCCGCAATAGAAGTCGACGGCGATCCCGCGAGAAATTTCCTCGTCACCTTCGATCTCCCGCTCAGAAGTCGGCCACTATCGCACACGGCCACCATGGAGAAAATTGTCTCACTCTCACACGAAAGTGGATCCACGGAATCTCCATCACTCAACAGTGTAAGGAAGTCACAAACTAAACAACCTAAAACTCACTCTCTCACACAAAAATGGTTCCACGTAATCTCTAACACAAGAACTAAAATTCACTCACTATTCACACAGAGAGTGCAACAAAATAGTTTCTCTAACAGGAGAATAGAACACTCAATCTTCACAGAAGCCACAAGCAGATTCTATTATCTCTCCAGCAGCAATTTCACAAACTCTCCATGGAATTATTCACGGAATCAACAAATAAAACAAACAACAATTTTCATTTTCCCATCAACAGTAATCAAACGGGCTTAAAGAAAATCATTCCACCATAACAGTTACAGGAAGCAGGGCGAGAACTTTCAATAATCCTTTCAATGGGAAAAACAGAGCGGAAATTCTAAATTTCAACTAAACTCTCTACAGGACTCAAGGGTCATTTTCCCATCAACAGCAATCTTTCATGAAAGTAATCAAACAGGCTTAAAGAAAATCATTCCACCGCAACAGTTACAGGAAGCAAGGAAAGAACTTTCAATAATCCTCTCAATGGGAAAAACAGAGCAGCAATTCTAAATTTCAACTAAACTCTCCACAGGACTCAAGGGAAGCAAAACTCAAAACTGGAAAAAACAACACTCAAAAGGGAATTCGGAAAATACACCAGCAATTAATCTTCATCAACATCAACAACCCCTTATTTCATGTTCTTCTTCCCCTTTATATGTATATATAAATACATATATATATATGTACATATATATATATATAATGTATATACTGCCAAAAAAATAAAGTTACAGGAATTTCCAAAAATGCAAAAAAAATGACAAACAAAACGTGCAAAATTCAGGGCCGAAAGAGGTTCGGTCAGGTGCGGCGTCGGGTACTTTTGCGACGTTCAGATCGGGGCTGGTCTCTGCCAGTCAGTCTAACACTAATCATGTTGTCTCTGCCTCTTGATCTTGTTCCACCTCGGCACGCATGTTGGAAAGACATGTGATGTCTTGAATTTATTGCCTAAATCTTTGAAGAGATCGGCAATTAACTGAGAAATGGCATATAGTATGCCAGTATCTTCGTTCTTCTATGAAAGAGCATTCATCTTCTCGTTGAGTATTTTCACATGATACTCCACTATGAAATCAAAGCCCATTAACTTGCACAGTCTGTGTTGTTGAGACAAAGTAATCAGTTTATGTTCCAATAGGTACTTCAAACTGAAGTGATCTATAGGGATTAACAATTTTCATTCCTACAAGTACGGTCTCCAGTATCCAACTTTCACCAATCCTATCAGTTCCTGCTCATATGAAGGTAGCTTGGTATTGTGGTCCTTCTGATTAGAGGAGAAAATTGGGTGCTCTTCTTATTCCAGTACCAACCCACTTTGCTGCCCCAAGGCATCACAGTGAACAAGAAACTCAAATAAATTTGACGGTGGTAGAATGGGACCTGTGGGCAAGGAATATTGTAATGATAGGAAAAGTTTTGTCGCAGTGTCTATCCACTAAAATGATTTTTTCTTCATAAGTGGTGAGGGGTGTCCCTTTGAAGTTTTGAATAAACTTCAGGTAATAGTTGGTCAAACTCGGGAAACTTTGTAGCTTTTTTGGGGAGCGTGGTTCCAGAGAATCCGGACACTCAAGTACTACCTTGATTTTCACAGTATCTTTCAATGCTTTATGTCCAAGGAATATATGTCACAAATAAGCAAACAAAGCTATTGCCGAATACATAGTTCTACAATAGGTGGCTTGAACGTATGAATTCATTGACAGGTTTCACAAGATGGATGCGGTGTATCCATGATTGTTGTAAATGAGTGTCATCAAAAAATAATAATATAGATTTGCAGAGCTACGAACGAGATACCTCATTCATCGGTGTTTGAAATGTGAAGGGCACATTAGTAAAACCCAAACAACATAAAGAGAAATTCAAATTTCCAAAATGTGTTTGGAATGTTGTCTTTAATATATACATAGGGTGGATGTGCACATGATAAAGTAAGCACAGATCCATTTTGGTGAAAATGGTAACTTTGTGCAACTCGTCCAATAACTCATTGATCATCGGGACATGGAGTTTATCCTTGATTATTTTGGTATTCAACTCCATGTAGTCAACACACAAGTGCTGCACTCTTTTTTTATTAGGAAACAGGAGATGCGAACAAATATTGACTCAGTTGAATGTGTCTTGTGAGTGCAATGGGCTTCTATCTCATCCTTTAAAAAAGTAATGACACGGTCGCACAACCGCTGGTAAAGTACTTGATACTAGAAAGATCCAAAGATTATGTGTTGTTGACAGGGAAGGCTGACAGAGTGACAGACTTTCCGAATATATTGGCAAGCTCGTTCAGAAGGTTCGCAAGAGACAGTGTGAGAATAGTGTTTTTCTAAGTGATGAAGGTCTAGACCCTATTGTTGTTGTTCACCTGCCCAGAGGACAAGTTTGTTTCCTAAATAGAAAGACATCATTGTGGAGATGAAGTCGTGCACAATTGGTCCCAAAATACTCAGCCACTTCTCTCCTAGAACCATGTCGGAACCGTCTTAAATTGCACTCATACACAAATCTCGGGCCTCCAAAGCTTCTCCCTGTTAGCCAATACAACATTATTCTCGGAGCATTTTGACAAATCAAATAATGTGCACTCCCAGTGTCCACTAGAGTTAGGAGCAGTTCTATAAATGGATGCAATTGCAAGAATTCCAAATTCTAGTCATCGTGTGGATAGAAATTTCAGAACAAAGGAGTTCATCGTTGATGTACACCGAGAGGGGCAATTCGAAATTTTGCCCTTGAAATCACTCTCGACGTTTGAACTTCGAAAAAAGACGTTAACCGTTATTTGAGAATGAACTCTCGAGTGTTTTACGAGTCAAATCGTCATGATATCCTTTCATCCACAAGCTAAATCATAAATAATAATTTATGGGCAAACAATAATTAAAATAGCATGAACGTCTGAGGCAAGCTTATAAATATTTAACCGGATCGCATAAGGTTATTCTAATTAAATAGAGTAAGCAAGATGAGGCGGAGTATCCCCAAGCATACACAAGCGACGACCGGGAGAAGATCTTCCAAGCACAGTTGCACGCAGTGAGAACGTCGTGCGAACGGTTGACGGATGATAAAGTTACTTTTGATGTCTACCGTTGGCGGGAAGAAAGGTCCAGAGGGGTCACCGAAAATTGGGGGGGGGGGGGTCAACGACAATCCTCTGGAAGGCGCTACAGTCAAACGGATGTGTCTCTCGGTGAGCTCCTTCCAATTCGGCCGAGAAGGAGGTAAAAGTCGACGATCTCGTCGGGAAGGAGGTTGTGGAGCATAAACGGGTCAAATGCGGGGTCTTCATCGGTTCCACAGAGGAAACGAAAGATTTTGTCCTCAGTAAATTTTGATTCCTTTTTCTTCCTCCACGGGTTCCCTTTAATAGGATCCAAGTTATTTCCTCTTTTATTGATTTCCTAATTTAATTTTTCATATCTTTTAATATTGAATAGCGAATAAGCTTTAGAATCTATAAAATTTCATTTATTTCCATTTTAACCATATGCGATCTTAATTAAGTTAAGTTTGTCTTTTTCGTCCTAACTATTTAAAATTAAAAGATCATTTATTCATGGTCTCACCAACTGGTCCAACCGATAGAGCCGGAAATTCCAAATATAAACTGATGTGCGGGAAAGAAACATACAACAACAACACTAAAGCCTTTATCCCACTATAGTGGGGTCGGCTATATGGATGCTTTGTCGTCATTGTCATTGTGCCCCTATCTTTTGTTGTAATCTCACTAATGCCTAAGTGCATCATGTCTTTCCTTATATCTTCATTCCAAGTCTTTTTTAGTCTACCCCTCCCTCGTTTAACATGCCCAATGACTAGACTTTCACAACGCCTAGCAGGTGCCTCTACTGGTCTCCTTTGTACATGTCCAAACCATCTTACATGATAAAAAAAATAATAATAAATAACTGATGTGTGATGACATCTAGCGTCCTTAAATGCAATGGAGGATGCGGCAGAGGATGCACCAATCACACTCTTCCCCGTCTAATTTTTCCAGATCCAATTCCTTAACATTGAATAATGAGTGATAAAACTCCACATCTATGTATATTCAACCTTGCAGACCGTGGTGAAAATGGGCACTTCTTGTTTTGGTATAATCAAGCTGAAACTAGCTAATATAGCTGAGTCTTTCTAATTTTTTTTGTACTGACCCCATTTTCTTTAAAAAAATATCAATTCACCAAGCGGGTTTGTCGTAGTAGCATACCATATTGCATGTTACATGATAGTTTGGAGTCCTCCCAAGTCATAATGCTGTTCTTGTTCATTTGCACAGACCAAAGTTGTGTTGCACTGTTGCTCTGACCAGATGGAAGGCTAACACAATCTACACTGTCCAATGTGTTCATTAAATCAGGAAGAATTGTTCAAATCATATAATCCATTCTAAGGAGTTGACGTATCCTGTGTACAATGAAAATGTAGCTTAACAAAATGGGATTTCTTCCATTGTCCACGAGTCCACTTGAATAATCTAACCAAGATAATGTCCTGCATGATTGAATCCGGCGGAACAGCTACCCAAATTTTAACTTGGGTTGTGTCCTTCGGACAGTTGATAAATATTGGTTGATCCATCGATCCAGCATTTTGTTGGTGCTGCCCTAATCAATCCGTGAGATCCCCCCACCCTAGTAGATTGTGTAGTGATCTCCGACATGATCGGGCAGTGGATTTTGCTTAAGAGATACCCAAAATTCGCAATGAGAGTTAGAAATGTAGTGGTTCTAGGGCTTCTTCTCATTAGGTCATTGAAGCAGGCATAGACAATGCCAAAGGCGGTCATTGAGACGCTTGTCTCTTGAAATTGAAGCATGTTCGAAGTGATGTTGACGAGTACCAACAGAAGCATGTCTTGAGTTCTCTACTTTGGTCGGCCAGTTGTTTCGTGAAGACTATCTACGATACCAAGTTGTAAGATGGAATCAGGTGACCAACCGTTGCAAGATGGGATAACTCATGATAGAATGCGAGAAATAGAATATATAGGTAGGAAAATAGGAAGAGATTGGTAAGAGAGATTTAGGGATGGAGAAGGGGCAGGGAGTTGAGGAGAGGAGAAATCACTTTGTCCATACATACAAATAACTGGTCAACCCTAGTGCCTAATGCGATATAGAAAATTTAGCTAAAATGCCCTTCCAAATATAAAAAAATGAAAAAAATAAGAAAAAGTCCACCAACCAGTATCAGAAGCCTGATTAAAGGTATCAGGGGCTTTATTCAAACTTTGAAACATGTCTTCCATTGATATTGTTCTAATAGAGAATCTGGTATATTTAATTGGGCTCTGATTAAATTCAAAGTGCATTGATCAGACAATCCCAATAGGATTAGAACCTCAAACCACCCATTGTGGACCTGATAGTTTTAGAGTTGCCTTCATTTCCCTTGTAAAGGTGCTACCAATGAAGAAGGCCATGACAGATTGGCTAGTTACATAAGTCGTGACAACACTAAATGAATAATAGAGGAAAGCAAGCACTAGCTCTATTTTGAAAGTATAATGCTAGAATGGTGAGTCAATGTCGAAGATCACAAATGAAAAAAGTAATCAAAAAAATTTATTGGTGCATATGCATTTTTTTTTATTTAATGTTTCATGGTGAGACATTATGGAGTTTGATTTGGATTACCAAGGCTTGTTTATGGTCAATGATTCTATATTATTGTAATTGAGATAGAAAATTGGGTAATTCATTCCATGATTTAAGGTTGTAGATGCATCTCAAGTGGCGAAATTATTCTTTCAAAGAAATTGTGATGAAATCCAATTTTACAAACTCGAAGGCGATGAAGAGCAAATCAACTCGTAGTTCGCTCACAATCTTAGAGCAAGTTGAGAGGTAAATTCCTTGGCGCTCGCAACATGAATCTTACGCTGATCGATATTTTCACAGGCAAATAAAAAAAGAGCAGCCCGCTGCACAAAGCATCCCCGCACAGCGAGGGTACGGGGAAGGGTCCACCCTAAGGGCGAAATGTAGGCAAACCTTATCCTGAATTTTTGCAATAGGCTGCTTCCAGGACACGAACCCGTGACCTCAAGGTCACACGACAACACCACAATCGATGCGCCAAGACTCCCCTTCAATTATATACAACAAAACAATAACAACAAAATTCAATTACCAAGCGTCAATTTTGCAGTGGTCTGGTTCGACTCCATGGGCAAATATTTGCATAAAATATTTTATGGAAAATAGCGGCAATTTTGAATAACTAGGAAAATTTAAGCAAGCTCAGTATTACTTAAAGAATTGGATAAAAATATTTTAATGAAATTTAAGCACTGGAGATGGGAGAGTTTTTACAAAGCACGTAAGAAGGCTGCAACTAAGGAGTCAAGTTCAATCAAGCAAGCGTTCGGCGAAGTCGAACCAGACCACTGGAATTGAGGCGTCGATGTCAACAATGGTTTGTGGTAGTTCGCACGGGAAGAACAAATCCTTGGATTGGTGTCGACATCAATAAGGCTCTGTAGAGATTCACGGGGAATCGGGTACAGGAGTACTGGAGCTCGCAGGGTGCACCATCCTGAAGGAGTTCAGCTGTCGGAAAGGTCGTCAAGGTCGAAGATGGCAGATAGGCACGCTGGAAAGGACGTCAACGGAAGCCGCAGATCGCTGGAATTTGTTTGAGGTGATTGACTTGAGGAACTGGAGTCGTGGGAGGGTTCAGGGAGGTATCTCGACTGTCAGTTGACAGAAAGAAACGAGAAAGATTCTCATTTCCTCTGTAATTGGCCTCCCCAAGAAATAGGTTTTTGAATAATTTATAACCTTCTCATGCTAATGAATCAATTTAGGTTGGATTTTATTTGCTAACAGATTGCTTATTAAAATGGTCTTTCTTTACAAAGTTAAATTACTTTTATTTGCTAACAGATTTTATTTGCTAACCATTGATATCATTCCTTTTTGTTTTTATTTGTTATTTAAATAATTACAGCTTGCTTTTTTCTCCTGAACTATCTTAAATTGCAAGATCTCATAATTCATGATCTTACTGGAGGGTCAACCAAGTAAGTCGTCTTCAAACGAAAAATATGAGCATGCGAAAACAACATAAGAATATAATGCAGACAATAGATAAAACAATATGAAACTACTAAGGTTTGTCATCGGATGTGACCTAGGGTGCATCAATTTGTCTCTCTACCTAGTCTTTCTTTATGATTGTATTATACATGGACATAAGATTTGGTAGTTATTTCTAGAAAACCTTATGGGAATTTGTAACTCAAACAACACTCAAGCCTTTATCCCACTATAACGGGGTCGGCTATATGGATCCTTTGTCATCATTGTGCTCTATCTTAATGTCACAATCTCACTAATGTCCAAGTACATCATGTATTTTCTTATAGTTTCATTCCAAATCTTTATTGGTCTACCCCGACCCGGTTTAACGTGTGACAACACTAAATAATGGTGTGTCAATAACAAAGAGTAATAATAGGAGTAATCGGTTCCAAAGAGGTTTGAACCGGCAAATGCCGGTTAGAAGGTATCGTGGCACACGAGTACGAAGCGGCGCCCGATTTTAACCCAAGCAAAGAAGTCGTGGCTCACTTCACTCTCTCCCGTTTCCCGCAAGAGTTCGCTGCAGGCGACGGACAGGCCGAACCCGCCGATCTTCACCGCAAGCCCGTTTCTCCTCCATTTTCCCTGATTTCTCTTCCAATTGAAAGGTAATCTCTTCCTCTCTAGTCTTTTTGTTTCCTTTTCCAAGATTTTTCACGGATGGAAGTTATTATGATTCCTAGGGTTTAGGGTTTTCTGAAACTTTTAGTTTGTTTTGAATGGAAAAGTTTCTGAAAGGGATTTGTAACCTAAATCCATGATTTTCATGGGTATTGATTAAACCCTAGTTAGGTTAAACAAATTTTGTTACTTTAGGATTCAAGAGGAGAAACCCTAAAACTCCAAACAATTATTGGAGGTTAAGGCTTATTGCCTTTCACTAATTCAGTGGTAGGGCAAGATTGTACTTTGCCAACTGAACCAGAAAAATCCTAATTTCCATAATAGGATAGTTAACCATGGAACCCTAAACGACCCTTGACCAAATTAGGCCAAGTGAAGTCGTCAAGAATGTTTCGAAGTGTTAAATTCAATTAAAAATTTTATTAAAGAGAATTCATTTAGTCTTTGACTAATATAAATGTAACTAAAACAGGTCAAAACGGAGGCTACTCCCGTTAATCCTGCTGGCGCCCCTTCTCGTAAGGAAAAGATGTACAAGATCTGGATTGAGGTCATCACAGCTGTCTTTGGTTACATGGATGCCCACAAGGAAGCTTGTC
Organism: Platanthera zijinensis; assembly: GCA_039513925.1. Lineage (NCBI taxonomy): Eukaryota > Viridiplantae > Streptophyta > Magnoliopsida > Asparagales > Orchidaceae > Platanthera > Platanthera zijinensis. The sequence continues at coordinate 136,311,818 of CM077097.1, read as the reverse complement.
GCGACTCTGACTGCCACCACGATGAATTCCAGTTTTATTTTAAGTATTCTACTCATGTTTATGTCAAGTGTGACAGTATAGTTTTGATCTGAGTTACGAGTATAGTGTATTATGATCAGGTTGTAAATCTTTAAATGTAACTCAGATTTTGTGATGACTCCGCTTTTGTGTTAATATACTGAGTCATCTGTTAGATATGTATGATATTATATCAGTTGTTTCATACATAAAGGAAGGTCGTGAGTTGCTTTTAGATAATATTGAGATTTTTTGTCTTTCATATACCTGTTTTCGTTGATGTTCAGAAGAAAGGAATTTACAAATGAATACAAAAGGGCAACGGTAACCTAATAAATTGGGACCGTTACATAACGTGCCTAGTGACTAAACTCTCACAACGCCTACCAGGTGTCTCTAATGGTCTCCATTGTCCGTGTCCAAACCATCTTAGTCGATCTTCTCGCATCTTCAATGCAATTGTTGTCACTCATGTATTATCCCTGATACATTCATTTCTAACTTTATCCAGCCTCGTATGTCCACACATCCACCTAAGTATTCACATCTCCGCAACCCTCATTTTTTGCTTATGTACACAATTCACTGTCCAACACTCAGAACAATAGAGCATTGCTGGTCTAAATGCAGTACGATAAAAACTAGTGAAATCAACATGTGATTTACAAGTTTTATTACCAATATGGATTATACGTCGGATCGACTCATGACATACATGCAAATGATGAACAGACAACACAACAGACATATGTAAATGATGATTTACATACCTCTCGTGAATACTACGCGAGAACCATACCTGCACTTGCCAATGAACATTCACATGTGATTTACAAGTTTTATTACTAATGTCGATTATACGTCGGACCGACTCATGACACACATGCAAATGATGAACAGACTCATGCAAATGATGACGAAATGACTCAACAGACTCATGCAAATGATGTCAATGACACATGACCGACACAACATGCTCTCTATGGGAAAATCTAATAATGACCTGAAAATCTATCAAGGGAGGTGGTCTATCAGGAAACTCTCACGGTGGCGTGTAGAAAAAATCATCTTGTGTGAAACGAGCCCTCAGATGACCACGAGAGACATCAATACTCAAACGTAAGCTCACAAAGAGCCAAATGTCTCTCGGGGAACGTAGCACATCAGGGGGCTCATCAGGAGGTGTGTAAGAAAAAACATCGCTGATGAGACGACCACCTAAATGAAAATCGTGTACACAGACCAGAAGGCATGACTCTATAGTACGGGGAGTATCCCTGAAAATGAAGAACTCGTCTGGTGGGTCAACAGGTGGTGCGTCTCAAAACTCATCTAGAGTGTGGTGCGTCAACCGGTGGTGCCCTAGACACTCAATGCGCCATACAATATCCATTTTTGGGGGCAAGGCCGGGGACGATAATGGAAGAGGCGTCAATAACTCAGAACTCGTAAACAAACGGCTCACCTGAATCGCATCCTCACCCGGATATGGCGGATCGTCTGGTGGCTCAACTGAGGGCTCGTGATAAAACTAGTCACTAGGGTCGTGGTCCTCCAGATGAGTACCATCGTGAGGGGTAGAGTCCCCGTGAATGGGTGACATAGCCACTACGAGATCAGTATTAGGCTCTGGGCTCTCAGTCGTGATGTGACTCAGGGCAATGACCATGGCAGAGCGACATAGGCCTACACTCAAGAATGGATCTGTGGGTAGGGTGCTAACTAACCCGGTGCATGGCAGAGGAAGAGGTGTGGGTAAGGAACAAAACATTACAGACTCAGTAGGCCGCTCAGGCTCACTCTCAGTCGGGGTCACAAGAGACGGGCCAGAAACATGAGATAGGTCACTCACTGGGCTAAGCACCTCACTGGGGTGAGAGCAATCCACATCAGGTATCACTTCTGTCGTGGCTGACAGGACAGTGGTACGCATTGTGGTGACCTCAGTATGGGAGGGACTCGTACTGCGGAGGTCAAGGTGAGAATATCATCGACTAGCTCTTGCGGATCTCAAAGACTGTTTGTAACGAAGGACGAGCTGATATGTCGACTCGAGGGACTTCGAGCTATGATAAATCACCTTAGTACGAATGTCAGATCGAAGCCCAGACCGAAATCGGGAAGTGGTCATGGTTGGGTCCTCTCGGATATCACTCCTCACTACTTAACTCATTGAAGCAATCCTTGTACTCATCGATTGACATGGATCCATGTTGAAGGGCAAAATAATTAGTCGAGCAAGAGACTCTAATACGACGAAGGCAAATACCTCTGACACAATAGACGCTTCATGCCCACCCAACTAGTGATGCGACGAAAATGGCCTCGCTCGCGGATCCTCTCAACGCTAGACCAATAAGCCCTCGCATGATCTAAAAGTCTAAGTTTTGCAAACTTGACGTGACGCTCACCGAATAAATAAAAATGATCAAGATAGTACTCCATATCCACGAGCCAATAGTTGAAAGACTCGGAACTCGATGAGCCGTCAAAGGAAGGGGCAGCAGTACAAAACTGACTCATAAGATCTCTCTCAGAATGCTAAGGTAACCGAGTTGTGTCGAAGGATCAACACGATCCGCTCGCGTATACGGATAAGAACGATGACAATCATCATAATGATCGTCTCTAGCATAGTGGGGTCGTGTCGGTGGGTCAACACAATCTCTGAAAGTGGTATACTGCGATCGAGAATGATCGTCGTAATAATGTGAGGATCTCCCTGACGGGGTTCTGTGAGAACGGGTATAAGTGGGCTCGGGACCTCTAAATTGAGGAGGAGAATGATTGTGAAGCCTAGACATAATGAAAAACCTATAGACTCTAGGATTACGTATCAAAAGAGCGTGTAACCTGGATCTGATACCAATTGACGCGGGAGGGATCTATAGGCGGAGGGAAAATCGGTGACCTAACCCTACATGTTATGCAAAGCCCGACGATTAAGGCACAGTTAGGTAATAATTAAAACATCCAACGCAGTTAAATTCACAGCAAGACAAAATAATTAATTAGGGCGAGACAAGTTTAGGCTTTCCTCCGCGTGGAGGGCCAAAGCAAGAGCGTGCGGCGAATAAAATCATACAAATCGCAATAATGATAAAAAAGCAAACAACTACCATACAAGATATCCAAACGAGTGTAAGGTCCAATCCAATATAAATATGCTGAAAAATAATAATCCAATACAGCAATACTCACTAAATAATGGGCTGACCAAGACAATGAAAACTCTGGAGCCGGATGTGTGGATCGACGATCAAGAGTAGAACCGGCGGCGTGGAAATAATGGAGGTGGCTATCCTCGGCGGTGGAAGGTGGAATCGGCCCGGAAATGAGTAGATTCAGCTATGTGTAGGTGAATCCGAGCGTAGGAGGGGCGGATCGGGTATGGTGGAGCGGATCCGGGCTGTAGAAATGGTGGGGAGTCGATAACCGGGCTGGATCTGGACTAGGAATCCAGGTCCGGACAGATCTGATATGGAGAGGGGTCGAGGTGGCTCCACGAAAACAGGGAGGGGACGGTTGATGGTTGACGGTCAACGGAAGGTAGGGGAAGGTGCGGCGGCGGCTATAGAAGAGCCGCCGAATTGGGACCAGGCGATGGAAGTTGTGTTGTGGAGTGGGCGGACGATGGAGGGGAGGGGGGCTCAGCAGGGTGGTGGTTTATAGGGGACAGGGTGCTAGGACGGCTGCTGCAGGGAGATGGCGGATGTATGGAGGTGGACAAGAGGATGCGGCTGACTGTGGAGAAATGTGGAGGCGGCGGCCAGGCAGGGAGGGTCATTGTTATTGAAACTATATAAAATGAATAGTGGATTTCATTATTCAACAGTAACTAGAAGAGAAATCTTACTTTCTGGACAGCAGGTAGGACAAGGGGCCAGCGGCTATTTGGGGGATTATAGAGGCTGCAACAAGGGGTTTTGGAGGGGAAAAATGAGGGCTAGGGTTAGGGGGTACCTTGGAGAGGAAGATACAAGCCTATCTTGAAGCTTACATGAACTTTATTGATGATTTTAAGATTTTTCCTGTGTGATTTTGAAATAGGAAGTTTATGGGTCGGTTTTGATACGAAGATGACTCCTCGTGCCAACCACACGTCTCCTTATCTATTTATGTAGCCTTAGGGCATTTATGTAATTATATATGTCTCCACCTATAAAATTGATGCGGAGCAGAGACGAGGGCGAGTTTTGGGCCCGTTTGGGGCTGGTTTGGCGACTTACCATATATGACGTGCCTGGATCGATGATTGGACTCCGCAGATGTGTCTGGATTCACGTTGCGAATCAATTTGATATATTATTTCACCATATTTGCATTTATTTTGTTGTATTTGGGTAGCCTCACTTCCGGCCAATCATAATTGTTGATGGGGGAGGTCCTAATCTTCTCTTTATTATAAATAGACCTCATAGAAGCTGATCTAAGGGATTGCATAATTTGGGGAAAAGAAATCCCGGATTCCAGCGATCAAGTCACGGTGCCGACTCCGTGGAACCCTATATGACGGCTCCTAGCATTCAAGCCACCTTAAACACATAAATGGGGTGTTAGAGCTCGAAAATAGAGCAAAAAATTGCAACTATCAATTACAAACAACAAACATAGAAAAAAATAGGGAGAAACTAGGTTGGCGTTGAAGAATATTTGCTAGCACCGATAGGAAATAAGGCCAAACCATCATGCCTATGAAAGAACTCTCGTCGCGCTCAAATGCTTGTCGAATGATAAGGAGAAGCTCCTCCAAGTGTTGTTGATAAGGCAACTAGATTTTTGCCTATGCGTGAAATCCGATCAATCGTGAATGTTCAAATGCCCAATTCCACCACACCGCAAACAATAAATATAGAAAATATTCAAAAAAAATTAAGTTGGGGATGGATGATACTTGTTGCCACAACAATAAATAAGAGCTATCATCACATAAAGATGGTGTGGAACGATAAGAAAAGGAGGAAAAGCTCCTCCAAGAGCCGCCGACGGGTTGTTAAGTTTTTGCATGTGTGAAATTAGATTTATCATGAATGGCATATTCCATCGCACTAAAAACACCCCGCTCACCTATAAGGTTTTAAATAATGTCAGCAATCCTACGCCAACTAGTGTTGAGTGCTCCAAACATCTTCTTCGTGCACGGAAATGAACTTTGAAACTCTCATGTTGTAACAATCCACCCTCACAATATCAGAAGTATTATCCGTTTTGGTTCATCTCAACCCACACTGAGTTGAACCACACGGTTTTACCCTTATCCATAGGTGACCTACAAGCATTTCTAAGGAGGTCACCCATCTCAGGACTGCTCCTACCAGAGCACACTTAACCTTGAAGTTTCCAACACAACTCCACCAGTTTCTCTGAAAATGCACCTATGATATTTGAGGATTCAAATTATTACTTAAGTCAAACAACTTTCCGATGCAACCTGAATTGCATCATTATTTATTTTACTGCACTTCATTTTGTAGCACATGTCGTCGCACAAGTTTATCCTTTATTTTTTGGTGCATTTGTGTATTTTGTACCGCATTTGCGCAATTGTTCGTACGACTTATAGGTGTGACCGACCAATAATTCCCTGAATAAATTGGTTCGTCACTTTAGGGGTAGAGTTACTTTAGGCAAGCAAGAAATGAAATTTATTAAATATTAATTAAATTTGAAATTAATACCTTAAGGTGATAATTTTATTTAATTTCAGATTTAATATCAAACTCGTGGATTCCTCCTAAATATTTTTTAAAGCCAAAACAGCCGACTCTTCAAAACCCTTGCCCTCCATTGTCTTTTAAGTCCATTTTTTTGTAACCCATGCATTTAATGTTAAAAGCCTTGGATTGTTTTTTTACAAGCCACCTCCTAAAACGAGAAAGAGGAGCGGGTTAGAAATCGAGCAGAGCTTGTCTTCTTTGCTCGGTAATACCACGACTTCTTCCGCCGCCACTTCCTCCCGTCGACTGAAGTTCGTTCTACTCGGGCCACCGCCGCCGTCGGAGTACTCTCTGCTCCTGGCGTCCACAACCCGCCTATTGTTGACCCCTTTGACAAGATCAGAGCCTTCCCCCCCCCCAATTTGAACGCCAACTGCTGTTAAAAGTTTGCATCCTACCCAGCGACTGCCTCCAGGGCTCTCTCCTCATGTTTTCCCGGCCAGAGCACCCCGCGGCCATCAGCAACCAACCTTCCACGACATTTCTGGCCACTGATGTAGCTTTACTGGGCCGAGACCTCTCATACAAAGCCTCTCCACTGTCTAGATCCAGTCTAAAGGATCTCTGTCCTTTACTCTACTTCTACGCAATTGGGACTCGTTGTTGCACACAATGTTGGTATACCACTCCTCATTTCACATCTCGATTACTCTTAGTCCACTTTCATGAATGCATGCGAATGATTAATAATTTTCAGACCTTGCTTGCCCAACTTTACCCAACGCTATATTTGTCGTTAATTTGCTTTACACTATTGATGTTCCCTCTCTTTGAAAAGCTTGTGGATGAATTATTTATATTGTCAAATATAGACAAGTGACAGTCATCATGCGGGCTTACAAATTCGTGATTAAATTAATGTGTCTTTACCCGGGAAGTCTTAAATGCGCTGCATAAATTTAACAAGACAACAAACTAAACAATTAAAATAAAACCCAAATTTAGGAATACATCACTTTCCCTCAAATTTTGTCGGGCGCTTCAGTTCTTTTTTGTACCTCCTTTCACCTAGAAATCTGTCATCATAGAAACCTGTCAGAATTGCTTTGTTTGGGCTTCACTGCCCCTAAAGCACTCTATGACCTCATTAGACTCTCTCATCGAATTTGGGATGTAACAAGCCCAGCAGCTTCCGCTTGGCTCGTCCTCGAATCATGCCTCGTATTGTAGGAGATCTAGCTCTGATACCATTTATAACAACTCAACTCTACAATATCAGAAGTATTGTTTGTTTTGGTTCATCTCAACCTATATTGAGTTAAACCACACATTTTACCTTTTCCATAGTTATCCTACGAGCATTTCCTAAGAGGTCACCCATCCCAGGACTATCCCTACCAGAGCACGATTAACCTTGGAGTTTCCAACACAATTTCACAGGTTACTCCGAAAAAGCTCATCTAATATTTGAGGATTCAAATTATTACATAAGCTCAGCAAACTTTCTCACTAATTTTAATGTATGATTCAGTTCATTCATACACCTCCTTTCACCAGGAAGCCTGTCATCCTAGAAGCATATCAGGAACTGCTTTGTTTAGGCTTCACTACACCTAAAGCACTCCCCGCCCTCATCAGATTCACGATATTAAACATGTACTTTGAACCACGCGTGAGAACCTTCTTTTACTGAAATTTTCCTTCATGGTGCTCCATTTAACGCCCCGGCCCTCCACCTTTGGGGTCACGTAGGCACGTTACCGGGCTGCAGCCCAAGCACCCCAAAGCCTCTCCGCGCATCGTTTCTCGGTCGCGGCGTATTGTTGAGGCCGGGTCTCGAACCCACAACCCCCTTGATAAGCAGCTCAATTGGTGATAAGGAATGGTTTGAAGGCTCCTTATTAAGGGGCTGCAGGTTCGAGACTCGGTAGCAACAATGCGCTACGGTCGAGAAACAGGTGCAGAGAGGCTTTGGGGTGCTTGGGTTGCAGCCCGGTAATGTTCCTGTGTGGCCCCTAAAGGGGAGGGTCGGGGCGTTACAATCAAATGTGCACTTTTTATGATGACCCGGGGTCGGCCCACTCTGGATCACACTGGATCACAGTGGTCTCACCAGGCATCGTCCGGGCTGCAGCCCAAACACCTAACCCCTCTCTATCCATTGGCGGGTAGTTGGTCATCATAGCCTCCCTTTGAAGAGCGAAACTTGATAGTTAAGTGAACAACATGGGGACTTCCCAGGAGGTCACTCATTCCAGTACTACTCCATCCCGAGCACGCTTAACTATGGAATTTCTCCACTCCTCATCACCAATTGAGTTGACTCAATTGGTGATGAGGAGTGGAGAAACTCCATAGTTAAGCGTGTCCGGGCTAGAGTAGTACTGAGATGGGTGACACCTGGGAAGTCCCTATGTTGACTACTTAACAATCAAGTTGTCCTCATCAAAGGTAGGTTGCGCTCTCCAACAACCCGTCTTTGGGCATGAAGAGGGGTTGGGTGCTTGGGCTGCAGCCCGGACGATGTCAAGTGAGGCCACAGTGATCCAGTGTGATCCAGAGTGGGTCGGCCCTGAGTCGTCATACACCACGCATCCTCTTCTTCACATTCGTTCTCCATGAAACATCCATAAATGGATAACATACAAAGATACTTTGGAGCCTCCATAGTATCCTACAATTATTTACAAATGGAACTTATTCATCCCTTCCAGCGGCCCTGATTATATGTATTGGGTGTATTCTATCATATGAGATTACATTGGGACCTTTAAGAGAACAATGTTACTTTGTTCTATGACAAACTTCTCCAATTTCAAATGACTTGCAGGTAACACGTAATAAGTTGCAATGCATTTCTCTTGACTAGCTTAATACAGACCAATGCATTTCTCTTGATAAGCCTAATACACACCAATGCATTTCTCTTGACAAGCTTAATACACACCAATGCATTTCTCTTGACAAGCTTAATGCACATATTCAACATAATTTTCAAAGAGATTTAGAGGGTAATGTATTGAAGGTGTTGAAGATGTGTATTAAGTTAGTAACGTCTAATATAAAGCTATATGGCATTCATTTAGGGCAAGAGCAACCTCAAAACCAAAAAAATGTTCTCCAGTGTTATTCATCTATAATCCATCGAACCATTCTTAAAGTTGAAGTTAGGCAAACTTCTTCAACGACGTCTTTTAGTTTCAACAACAACAACACTCAAGCCTTTATCCCACTATAGTGGGGTCGGCTATATGGATCCTTTGTCGCCATTTTGCTCAATTTTTAGTCATAATCTCACTAATGTCCAAGTACATCATGTCTTTCCATATAGTTTCATTCCAAGTCTGTATTGGTCTATGTCTCCCCCGTTTAAAATGCCTAGTGACTAAACTCTCACAATGCCTAACAGGTGCATCTAATGGTCTCCTTTGTGAATGTCAAAACCATCTTAGCCGAGTTTCTCGCATCTTCTCCGTAATTAGTGTCACACATGTGTTATCCCTGATACATTCATTCCTAATGTTATCCAGTCTCGTGTGTCCACACATCCAACTAAGCAATCTCATCTCCGCACCTCCCATTTTTTGCTCATGTACACAATTAACTGTCCAACACTCAAAACAAAAGAGCATCGCTGGTCTAACTACAGTACGGTAAAACCTGCCTTTAGTTTTAATGGTACTTTACGATCACATAAGATCTCTGACACGCCTCTCCACTTCAACAAACCTATTTTGATTTTATGTATCACATTTTTATCAATACCTCCATCTTTTTGAGCTATCGATCCATGATATTTAAAGCACTCACCGCGGAAAATATCTTGAGCACCCAACTTAATAACGAAATCATGTCCTTACTCTGCTAAACTTAAACTCATATACTCCGTCTTTGTCTTGCTCAACTTAAAGCCCTTCTTTTCAAAAGTGTCTCGCCAAAATTCAAGTTTCGCATTTACACCCTCACGCGTCACATCGACCAAAACGATGTCAACCGCAAACAATAAACACCAAGGTTTTGCTTGTTGGATATGTCCAGTGAGCTCATCTAAGATAAGAGTAAAGAGATAATGGCTTAAAGCTGAACCTTGATGTAAGCCAACAGTGATAAAGAATTCATGTGTTAATCCTCCAGATATCCTCATCCCCGTCACTGAATTTGTATACATATCTTTGATTATGTCAATGTATAATATATTTATACCATTCTTTTCTAAGAATCACCATAAGATCTCTCTTATAACCCTATAATAAGCCTTCTCAAGATCAATAAACAGCATATGCAATCTTATTTTCTTTCTCGATAGTTGTCAATAAGTCTTCTCAAGAGATGTATAGCTTTCATGGTCGACTGCCCTGGCATGAATCCAAATTAATTCTCTGAGATGCTAGTCTCTTGTCTTACTATTCTTTTTATTACTCGTTCTCATAGTTTTATGGCATGACTCATTATTTCAATTCCTCTATAATTAACACATTTTTGTATATCTCTTTTGTTCATATACAAAGATATCAAGAAACTTTATCTTCATTGGTCTGGAATTCTTTTTGACTTCAGTATCTTATTGAAACAATATGTAAGCCACAAAATTCCTTAATTAGTTAATTTTCTAGACATTTTCATACTTCGATGGGTATACCGTATATCCCAACTATTTTCTATTTTTCTACTCCTTTAGAGCATTATTTACCTCTGATACTTGAATTTTATGAAAAAATGTTATGTTTTTATACCCCTCCGATTTACTTAACTCCTCCAAGTTCATTTTATTGTCTTCTAATTTCAACATACAAAAAAATTGTTTTCAAGCATTAAGAGTAGGATATCGAAGTGATAAATAAATGGCAAGATTATCCTTCAACGTTGGGGTAAAGGCATAGTTTAGTCAAAAACATCACAACGTTATAGGACCTAAAACATAGGACGAAGGAGTTTAAAATTGTTGTGTAAGTATAAAGTACCACAACAACACGGAATGTTTATCCAACCAAAAAAACACGGTACAAGCAAACATACCTTCCTCCATGCAGTAGTCGCATCACTAATCCGCATAGCCAGTTGAGGCCTAACAGCTCTCCCGACCTCTATATCCTTAATTTGAGGAAAAAAGGAATTTCATAAGTAATAAATCAAAGTTTGCAATAAACTACTGGCAGAAAGGAAAACGTTCAAACTTAAAATTTCATAATGGAATGAAGATTCATTAAAATGCTATAAAGCAAATGAGTTTTCTATCATGGGAAAAGGGTTTGGCTGTGAGTGCTAGATAGATGGGTCATATTCTACCAAGATCTGAATAAAGTTCACAAAAAGATTGGATAGGAATATAGTAATCAATAATCAAACTCATGTGTGTAAAAGGGAAGTAGATCAATTAAATAACTACAGCCTCCAGAGAAAAAACTAAGATAAAAAGAATTTAGAAAGCTAAAAACAGCTAGTGGTTCATAAAAAGGTAATTTATATTAGATATTTTGTTATTGTGGCACAACACAGCCAACGAAATTTACAGAAGCCTAGATTCATGTTTACCCCTGAAAATGTGAAAATGGTTTCGATCAGAAGTATGATTGCCAAGCATAAAAGTAGCGGAGATCAAATAAAATTAGTGATTCAGTTATCAACTTTTGCACTTAATAAAGAATGCAACCATGTCTTTTAAAACTACGGAAGTAACAACTGGAATTATGATCATCTGTGCAGGTATTCAAATTTACCACATAAAATATCTTTCAAGAAATAGCACTAGAAATCACCTGTCTTTTATGTCGTTGGCCACTATCTTTTAGTTTTTCGCAAACTAGTTTAAGGTCGCAAGTAACATTGAAAAGGTCTTCAGCATCTGGATGGAACTCATGAAAAATACTCTTCTCACTAATTCCCAGCTTTAAGTCTATAGAAGTAAACCAAAAAAATTCAGTTAAAACCAGAAATATAAAAAGAAAGAAAAGTGCCGGGTCCTTTGGGCAATGTACCTTTGAGAATAATCATTAGAATCCATTTCATCTCAACTGCATTTGTTTTCTTAATGAGATCTGACAGGACAGCAGCTTTCTCCCCCCTGAAGGATCACCAAAAATATTTAATTAGAAATTATAAAAAAGGACTTCTATGTGAATATTTCCAAATTCGAACTGGGCAATGAATCAGAGAAAGGAAAGGTTCAATACGGATTATTCTGACCAATTTAACCGGGATATATCGTAATGATGCAATAAATATACAAATAGTATACAATTATTTAAATAATATAGCATTTCTAATAACATCTATATTAAATAAAATAATAATATATACAAAAATATTTAAAGGTAAAATATTATATTCCAATTTCATCTTAATCTGTTTACTAATTTTTAGCAAAAAAATTTATAAAATATCAAGATTTTGTATTTTTTTTATTTGGCTCAAAAATTGAAGGTAGCTCTAAAATTGGATTAAATTTTTAAAATCAAGAGCCCTGATTAAAAAATGATCTAATAATGGGTAGAAATCTCAAATTAAAGTTTATTTTGATTTAATTTCTAGTCAAAATGAATTAAAATACTCAAAATTTAATTACTTGTCAAATATATATAGAGAGAGATACGCATATTACTTGATTATTTCACAAATTTTTAAATCAATTTTATTGGTATAGTTTGGTTCTTGAATTATATAGTACATATAAAAATTATTCGCCAGCATTTAAAAACTAGCTAAGCAGCACAGTGGTTAAAGTAATCAAAATGCTAGTTGTGCATAAGTGTTTGAATCTTCACTACGCAAAATTTTATTTTCAATTGAGAACCACGTGATTCCCCAAAGCTCAAGATAAGTTACAGTCCACAAGATTAAAGCCGGTTCAACAATTCTTGGGTAGTCCACAGATACGGCAGTTTTAGAAATTGGACTGGACCAAATATTAGACAGGTGTGTAGTCCAAATGATTTAACCAGCCAGATATGTACCATTTTCAGAAATTACTTCAAATATAATAACAACACTCAAGCCTTTATCCCACTATAAAGGATCAGCTATATGGATCCATTTTCGCTATGGTGCTCTATCTTTAGTCATAATCTCACTAAGGCCTAAGTACATCATGTCTTTCCTTATAGTTTCCTTCCAAGTCTTTATTGGTCTATCCCTCACCTGTTTAACATGCCTAGTGACTAAACTCTCACAATGCCTAACAGGTGTCTCTAATGGTCTCATTTGTACGTGTTCAAACCATCTTAGAGGACCTTCTCGCATCTTCTTTGCAATTTGTGTCACTCCTATCTTATGTCGGATATGTTCATTCCTAATTTTATCCAGTCTCGTGTGTTCACACATCCACCTAAGCATTCTCATCTCCGCAACTCCCATTTTTTTGCTCATGTACACAACTCACTGCCCAACACTCAGAATGATAGAGCATCGCTGGTCTAATTGCAGTACGGTAAAACGTGTTTTTATGTTTTTATGGTACTTTACGATCCCATAAGATACATAACACACATCTCCACTTCAACTAACCTGCTTAGATTCTATGTATCACGTATTATCAACATCTCAATCTTTTTGAATTATCGATCCAAGATATTTCTGTGTCATTTCAATTTATTTGTTAATAAATTAGTCCAGTTGTATTGTATTTTCATCTGAGAATGAAACATAAGATCTGATAAAGCACCCAATGCGGAAAATATCTTTACTACCCAACTTAATAACGAAGTCATTTATCCTTCTTGTACTGCTAAATTTAAGCTCCATATACTCCAGTTTTGCCCTGCTAACCCCAAAACCTTTCTTTTAAAAAGTGTCTCGCCAAGATTCAAGTTTCGAGATTACACCCCCGCGCGTCTCATCGACCAAGACGATATCATCCGCAAACAATAAACACCAAGGTACTGCTTGTTAGATATATTTGGTGATAATTTTATACGATCGGTTTCAATTTTAAAAAAACAGGGGCCAATTCGAAGCTTTTGTGTAAACTACTCTTAACGTTAAACTTTAGCAAGATCGTTAGTCGTTACTAGAAAAACGAATTGAACCGTAGAAAGATCGTTAGTCGTTACTAGAAAAACGAATTGAACCGTAGAAAGATCCGTACAATCACAAACCACAAACAATAATTTATGAAATAAACGCCAATTAGGGCAGCAAGAACGTTCGAGGCAATTGGTGCGGTGAGGTTACCCAGTAGCAAGAACCCGACCCAGTCCAGGCGGTGCACGGTTCGAACGATAACAGACGTCAGTTGATGGAAGATAGCGATCAACGTCGACGTCGACGTCGACGTCAACTAACAAAGGCAGGTTGGACGGGATCGCCGGAGTTAGTACCGAGGTCGACGACGACCGAGAAGGCGGAGGAGACGGCAACTGTGATGAATGGACGGGTATTCGGGTTGGCAAAAGCGGTTCAAGTTGACGGTGCTGAGGTGATCGGCCACCAGATCGCTGGAGTAGGGCGACCTGTTGTCGACAACAGTCGGGAGGGGGGTATGATTTGCTGGTGCAAATCGGCATCAGATACAAGGCGGGAGACGGGCTCTCCGGAGGGCGGACGAGGCCGCCGGGGAAGAAGGACTGAAGGCGTGGGAGCTTCTGACGAGGTCAAACTAGAGAGGGCGCTGAAAATTTCAGTGGTTGTAGTTACCGGCAATACAAAGGGACGATGCGGGTATAGTCCTCTGTACTGTCCGGTCTCATTGTCTCTTACAGTGAATGCTTTTAATAGCGAGCAGCAAGAATTTCTCCAAATAAAAAGGTTTCCAAAATTTCTTTGGTAGCAGTGAATAAGATTAATATTTCTCAAATAAGATTTTTTCCAAAATCTTCCTTCATCTAAAACGAGCATCTTCGCACAGGTTTCACCCGCGCTCGATGCTCTCGGGCGGCCTTCGGCCGCATCCAGGCGGGCTTCACTCGTGCTTGATGCTTCGGACGGCCTTCGGCCGCATTGAAGCGAGCTTCATCCACTTCCACGTAATTCACCAGCTCGACGCCGCAACCGCCACTCGCGAACCCCCGGAGCGCATATGCAAAATCAAACAACAACCATAGGGCTTCGGGGAGGCGCGAGTGGCGGGTGCAGTGTCAAGCTGGTGAATTGCGTGGAAGCGGGCGAAGCCCGCTTCGATACGGTCGAAGGCCGCCCGGAGCATCAAACACAAGTGAAGCCCGTGTGGAGGCGGGAGAAGCCCACCTGAATGCGGCCAAAGACCGTCTGAGAGCATCGAGCACGGGTGAAGCCCGTGCAAAGATGCTCGTATCTTAGAGAAAATTTACGTATTATACGTATTCTTAATTTTACTTTTATAAGTATTATTTATAAATTCATTATTTATTTTATTTTACTTTTATATTGATTTATTTTACTTTTATATTGATTTATTTTAAAATCTACAAAAAATTTAAAATATATTTGTTTAATCAAATATTTATTTAAATGTAGATATATAGATATGAGTTTATAATGTATAGACTATAGATATGAGTTTATAACTTTATATACAAAATAAAACATATATAATTTATGTCTTAATCTATTTGTTTAATAAATATTTATTTATTTATTTATCTCGTCATTATCATCCCTCGTTAATTAATTTCAATGTCGAAGGTCCGCGGCTCTGTACCGTCGTTGCTGCCACAGCGTATTTCTGCCGCCGCCTCCCTAGCGCTAGCAAAACCCACCTCCACCGCCGTCTCCCTAGCGCTAGCAAAACCCACCTCCACCGCCACCTCCCTTCATGGCTTCAACAACATTGTAGCCGCCGCCGCGGCTGATGCCGCCTCTTTCCGTCGCGACCTCTGGTCCTCCGCCACCGTCACCGCTTCCTAGCCAAACCCACCTCAACCGCCACCTCCGCTCATGGCATCCACAGCTATGTAACATCGACGGATGGCTGGGCTTGGAAGAAATCGCCGGAAGCATTGGGGGAGGCGGCCTCGGGCGCACCCTCGTTCATGGTGGCCTCGGGCGCACCTGCATTTATGGCAGCCTCGGACGCACTTCCGTCCTGCCGGACCGCCTCCGACCTACCCCCGCCGGGGTTGCCGGCATCCGGCGACCCCGTAGGCGGGGTCCGGCCAGGCCACCGCCGTCATCGGTCATGGCCTCCACCACGAGTAAAAAAAAAAATTTAAGAACAGGCAGGCCGCAGCAACAAAGACGGGGGTAAAACTGGAATTCCAAATGTAACTGATGGGTTATTGTAGCAACGCAAAGTTTGCGTTTAATATAGTATAGATATTAACATTTCTTATTGTGTGTTGATGAGTCTGATATTTATAGGATTTTTGGACTCATCTGAGCTCATTTTCACGCACAAGCACTTCACTTTTGGTTCCTAATCTCTTACATTTCACTTGTTCCTCATTTGTACATGAAGTGCACTTTTTGCCCTTGTGGTGCGCAATTGCGCTCACTTTTGTTGGGGATAAGCACATGGTGCTCCCCGTTGTGTTCTTATCCTCGTATTGTTGTTTTAGACGTGTGGGGCCAGAGCCCAAACCCACTTGAGAATTCTATGTATTTCGCACGGTCGTGCGATTTTCCTTCATGCACGGGTGTTTTGCTCGTGCGTTCCCCCGTCCTGGATTGCGGTGCAGATTTTTATGATCGCATGACCGTGTTAATTCCTTCACACACAGGTTGTTTTGCACGTGCGTGACCATTGTGCTGAAATTTAGGGTTTTGTCGCTGCTCGTGCGTTTTCGTTACGCACGGTTGATTTCAATTGTGCAAGAGCAAATCGCTAGAGCGACCTGCTTTGTCTAAATTTTTTATGTTTTTATTAGTCATGTGTTTCCTTTATGCACGGTTAGATTCAACCGTGCGAGAAGAAAATCGTGTGAGTTGGTATTTGGCCTGAAAATCTGAGTTCCGTCTCAACCCGTGTGTTTTTGTTCGCGCGCAGTTGTTGACTTGTTGCAACCGTGCATAAAGAGAAATCGCACGAGTGGAACCCTTAGCCTGTAGTGAAAGCTTTCTCGTAAATATCGCACAACTGTGCGTTCGACCGTGCGTGACCAATTTTCTGACAATTTTGTATTTACGCGCGGAATTTTGCCCTATTTCGGATCCTTCATTCTTTTTCGCGCCCAGAGGGTTCTCTCCGCCCCATTCGCCACTCATTTACCGCCCACCATCGGGAGGTGCTCCGGCCACATTCTTCTTGCAAATCCAAGGCTAGGGCATCCTCTTGGCCTCCTCCATCATTCGTGTGTTTACAAGCTCTGTTTCAAGGTGTTAATCGTTGCATACTTTGAGTTCTCCGGTAAGACCATGGCTGAAGAAGATCAACGAAGAAGACGGGTCATTGGAAGGTGGTGACAACCCTTCTTTACCCCGGACGACAACCGTAGACCGAGCGCGGACAGGGATTGACAACCCACCGAATCCGGCCGAGAATCACGGCGAGTATTCGTCTTTGGTTGCAACGAGGTGCCTTCGACACTCATTCCGTCTATGTGAACCATCCATCCGCCTGCCTTCTCGCTCATCCGCCTACTAAAGCAGTGCATAGCGGCCTACATAATCTCCATCCACCAAGCGAAGCGGTGATTGCGGCCCACATTAGTGTAATTTAGCCTTTGTTTTCTTTTTCAAAACAATCCATAGCCCTTGTTTTTTAGTTTTAAATATTTATAATTCATTTTCTAAACAATAGAATTACACACCCCAACCTGCGTTCCTTAGAGATCGATACTCGAGGAAATCTTCTTGTTTTATATTACTTGAATAATCAGTACACTTGTCGTGAGTGCATCAAGTTTTTGGCGTCGTTGCCAGGGAACGCAGGCGTTGTGTATTCTTCTGTTTGGAAAATAGTTATATTTGATTTATGCTTCTTCTTTGTTTGTATGCAGGGGCGTGGCCCTGGTGAGATAGCTGAATTTGATCCTGAGATAGAGCAAAAGTAGTGTGCGCGACGCAGAGCTGTTGTAGCAATGGAAGGAATCAGGAACAATGTGAATGATCATAGGGGAGAGGTTGAGCCCAAGTTGGTCAAGTTGTTGATGAGCAAGATGTGATTCAACTGAAGCCTAGGGCAATGCGGGACTATACCACTCCCACTGTTGGGAGTGTGTACCCAGGGTTTGGCCCGGCGACCACCAATAACCAGTTCGAGATCAAGTTGGCAATCCTAAACATTATTCGCAAGAATGTCCAATTCTCTGGGTTGCCAAGTGAACCCCCCATCTTCACTTGGCCGAGTTTTCTGAAATGTACAGAACCTTCTGGTATGTTGGTATCTCTGATGATATCGTGAAGTTAAGACTCTTCCCATTCTCCTTACACGACAAAGCCTAAGCGTGGCTCCACACTATCCCACCCAGAGCCGCCACTTATGTTATTAAAGGCGCACCTCAGGCGCTTCTAAGGCTCAAGACTCACCGGGCTCAGGGTTTGCGCCTCCGTGTGTCGTATTTGTGCCTTTGGAATATAAAAGGCGACTGAGTGAGATTTTTGTTGTATTTTTAAATCTTCAAAAATTAAGAAAAAAATAATACAAGAACTTAATAATTTTTTATTGATTTAGTGTTTGAGAAAGATAATTGTGCGTTGATACTTAGATATGATGCAAGTGAACATATTGATTTTATTTTTTTAAAAGATATAAACGATAGTAATGAATGATCAGTTGGTATACTAAATGAAGAATTTGATTGAAAAGTTAAAATTATGTTTGATGTTGATTATTTAAAATAGATGTGGTTGCGTCTTGCCTTCGTCAGGAGCGCGCATGCGGCTTGAGCCTTGCGCCTAAGCTCCAATACCTATTTGCGCCTTGGAGCGCCTTGCACCTTAGTGCACCTTGTGCTTTTAATAACTAAGACCGCCACTACCTGAAAGCTTTATCTTCAAAGTTCCTCGCCAAATTTCATCTGGTTGACAAGATAGTAAGCATGAGGTGTGAAATTGCCACTTTTCGTCAAAATGATCAGGAGACCCTCACTGAGGCTTGAGAAAGGTTCTTGGACCTCTTGCGAAAGCGTCCCCAACAGGAGTTTCAGCCTTGGAATCCCGTGGAAAATTTCTATTTTGCCATCGAGCCGAATTATCGTGCTATGATTGATGTTGTTACGGGAGGGACCCTGATGAACCATATACCTGAGGACGCCCTCAAAATTTTAAAAGACACTGCCTCCCACAGCTCATTCTGAACCGCAGGAAGAAATACCCCCCAGAGGATCGTGGGGGTTGTTTGAAGTTAGTTCTACGATGCAACCTCTGCTGAAACAGCATTATCTCCATTTGAGAATTACGTTGTTGAAGCGTCCTACCACTAACTCCGCTCCAATCATGGCGATATCTTTCCAAGGATGTGGAAACCCCTGGCATCACTCTTACAAATGCCCCGTTAGTGAGCTCTCTAATGAATTTTCTAATATGAATTTTGATGAAACTGCCAATTATTTTAACAACCAGAATAGGTATGTTCCATTTTCGAATGCTTATAATCCGGACGTGAGGAATCACCCCAATTTTTTGTGGAACCAAAATGCCCCAGGACAACGATGGCAACCGGGCAAGCATCAGTTTGATGCACGGGCTTCTGGGAGCCAATTGAGACCGGCTCATCTCGGTTATAATCAGCCCGCTTGTGCCGAGGAAAAGCGCACTTGAGGAGATGATGAAGTTTGTTGACATGGCCCAATCAAATATGGCCAACCAAACAGCCTCGATGAGGAACCTAAAGGTGCAATTGGGCCAATTGGCTCAAGTATTATCGGAGCGTGCACAAGGCGCACTACCCAGCACTCCTGAGAAAAATCTTCGGGAGCAGGGAAAGTGTTTATTGGATCCTACTGGTGGGTGTGATGGAGATATGGTTGTAAACAATATTGTCAAGATCGAGATCTTACCTAAGATCGGTCGGCAGTGGTAAGATCGTAAAACGTGGGATCGACACGAAACGGTAAGATCTTACTTATTATACAAAATTAAAAAAAAAATCTAATTTAAAGATCAATAATCATAAAGCAATATATATATATAAAGAATTAAAGACACAAAAGAAGAAGACACAGAAGAAGAAGAAGAAAAAGAAGAAGAAGAAGAAGAAGCAGACGAAGAAGACACAGAAGAAGAAGAAGAAGACACAGAAGAAGAAGAATAAGACACAGAAGAAGAGAAGACACAGAAGAAGAAGAAGAAAAAGAAGCACCTGCTGCGACGACGGAAGCACCACGATGGGAGCAAAGCACCTGCTGCGACGACGGAAGCACCACGACGGGAGCACCTGCTGCGACAACGGCGGGAGCGCCTGCTGCGGGAGCACCGACTGCGACAGGATCGGGGATGATCTAGAATGCGGGATTGGGAAGAAATAATGCGTGGGATCGAGTCATTTTCATGTTCGATTAAAACGCTAGGATTGAATATGATCGTAGGATCGCACGATTGCAGGAAGCCCGATCCAGCATAGCTCGTGACTCGTTTTCTCCGTAAAACTCGTAAGATCGTCCGATCTTACGAGCAAAATCGAGATCTTAACAACCTTGGTTGTAAAGTGTATGATTAATGATATCGAAACCACGGCATTGTGCGAAATGGGTTCATCATGCAACGTTCTTGCCTTACAATACGTTGAGAAATTCAACGAAAATATCGACGTTGATGAACGGACGTCTCTTGTCCTCGCCAATGGATCTGTGGTGGAGACTGGGGGAGAAGTGAAGGAGGTTGAAGTTGTCTTAGATGGCGTTGTGGTTGTCACGAGCTTCCAAGTATTGGGACCTATGGAGAATGATTCCATACCCATTCGGTGTGTCCCATTCTTGAAAGAAAGTGGTGTCACCCTGCATATTGCTGATGGTAGTGTTTCCTTGTCACCCAAGGAGACACAGTTCTTTCTCATCCACTACAACTGAGAGCCTCGGCACTATGGTAGAAATTCTTGATATCTCTGTTTTGGTTTCTGATGTTGAGTGTAGCTTTGTTGTTTGTAGCCCTGATATGAATGATCTAGGTGAGGTTGATGTGATTGATGATGTTGATGAGGAAGAAGAAAATTATGAAGCCATTGATGTGCAAGATGATGTTAGAGTTGATCCTGATGTTGTACTTGTGGTACGAGTCAAAGGAAAGGAAGAGTGTGGCAAGGCCGCGAGGTTAAGTACCGATGCGGCGGGCGTGGCCGCCAAGACTTTAAATTCTTCTGATAAGTTCAATTTTGTTTCCAAAGAATTAAAACAGGTGAAATGGGTCGGTCTGTGCCCGTGATGGGTAAGGAAAGGAAGTCCCCCCGCTGACTCTAAGAAAATGGATGATGATTTTGATCGTGTGATTTGCAATCGCTGGCGCTCTCCATCCGTGCAGAAGTTGAAACGTGAGAAATTGTTGCACGCTTCGCGCTTTGTCACCCTCCGGCGCGATGAGGAGGTTAGAGGCAGGGGAATTAAACTACCCCTGAGCTCTAAAGCCTTCGCCACTTGTCCATCTCCTGTGGCGGGGGAGAATGATACGACCCGAAGCCGCTTCGGAGCGGTCTATCATCGGAAGGGGTCAAGGAACCGCGTGACTGAACCATCCGGTTTAGTCCCACTCTCCGCCTAATCACACCGGGAAGGCCCAGTCAGTCTTCGGCTGGGTATTTGGGGGGAGTGCGTCGCATCCCCGAGGGCATCGAAGATTTCTCACAGGTATTCTCGGTTCTTTCCCGTAGGAGCGGTAGCTAACATTTGGTATCAAAGGAGTTCTCCTCCATCGCAGGTCATGGCAATCCATGAGACGCATATCACGGCTCTGGAAGAAGGGCAACAGGGCCTTTGGGACCTCCTGGAATCACTGAAGAACGAACTGTCGCAGAAAATCAGCGCGGGTGAGGAACGCTCCCGTGCGGCTTTCCTGGAGGCGACAACGGCCCTCGGGGAGCAGTTGGGCCGCCTCAAAAGGGCTCCAGATCGCGGAAAGGGACCAGCGTTTGATGTCGTCGACCTTCTGCGGGGCTCAGGCTCCCTTCGTCCCTGGCCAGCGACCCCAAGGGCACCCGCTGTGCGCTAATGGGGTGCCCAGCGAGGGGTCTAGAGGCTTCGGCGGCCCGGCCCGAGACCCGGGGGGTTCCACCAATCACGACAGCCAACGATGTTGTGGCGGGAGGAATTCAGGGACCAGCGGGGCGCCGATACAACAAGGGGAGGCGGTCAGTTTTACTGGCAGCAACATATGAGTTGGGGGGAAGGAGAAGGCAACAATGGTACCGGCCCTGGAGGACGCGGGGGCGTTCAAAAACCACACAGAGGGAGAGGAGAGCCACTAGCGGAGGACCACTGGGGTCGGGGGCCCATCATGCAAGGTAGAGGAAGACATTGTCCACCAGATGCAATGGAGAATGGGGAGCCGTGAAATCAATGTTGGGGACAACATCCAGATTGTCCGGAGGGGCGACCACCGCAGCAACACTGCCCTCCAGTACAGCCCCGACTGACGAGGATGGAGTTTCCAAAGTACAAAAACGGAGACCCACTGGAGTGGATTGAGAGGGTCGAGATGTTTTTGTGAGTACCAGGAGCTTCCGGTAGACTCACGTATCCACCCACACTTTCATGTGTCGCTGCTCCAGAAAGCGGCACAGGGGGATGCTCCACCTATGAGCCCCTTACAGGAGGTAACTGAACTGGGCGAAGTTCGGCCCCGAGAGGGTTCTGGAAGAGAGGATCAAAATCGTGCACGGGAAATCCGTCGTATGACTGCAAATTCACTGGAAAGGCCTGGCAGAGTCCGACCGGACTTTGGTGGATTATGACGAGCTAAAGGAGACATACCCCGAGTTTCAGCTTGAGGACAAGCAGTTTTTTGAAGACGGGCAGTTTTTTGAAGACGGCGGGAATGATACGACCCGGAGCCGCTTCGGAGCGGTCTATCATCGGAAGGGGCCAAGGAACCGCATGATTGAACCATCCAGTTCAGTCTCACTCTCCGCCTAATCGAACCGGGCGGGCCCAGCCGGTCTTCGGCTAGGTATTTGGGGGGAGTGTGGCACATCCCCTAGGGCATCGAAGATTTCTCACACAGGTATTCTCAGTTCTTTCCCGTAGGAGTAGAGGTAGCTAACAAAGAACCACCACAAGACGGCGTATAGCTGATTCATGAAGGTTCTCTGTGCTGCTTTTATTGTTGCTTTTGTTGTATTTCTGTGATGCTTCTGTTTTGTGGATGCTTCTGTTTTGTGGATGCTCTGTGTGGTTGTTTTCTGTTTAGTTTTTATCAGACAATTTTGAGAACTCTACTTTATAATTGTTTAATACAGTTATTTGGTCCACCTTAAGGACAATAAACAAAAGGCTAATGGGAGACAACTCAGTTTCTGCTATTTTGTTTATCTAACTTACGTATATTTCTGCTTCTATATTTGTCGTGCCGAGTTTTTCCTTCTGCAAGTGTGGTGATCCTTTAGCGGCGGGCAAGGATTTTCTTTTTAAGATTAACGTCAATCTTCTGGTATGCTCATTTTTGAGCATGGGTAACTTCTCCCCTTAATTCTAATTTTATTTTGATTGTGTTATCTTTTGGATTGCATTGTTTAGATTAAGTCTGGGAGAGAGTCGTGTATTATTACCAACTGCACGTACACTTTATCATAAGCATGCTAGAAGTACATTTATTTCAGTTATATAGAATAGTTTCATATTCACTACACACCACAACACCCAATTGAGTGTGTGCTTATCCGTTAGCACGTCGTGAGTTGAATTTGTTCCTTTCGTGTGATTTGGGAAAATGACGGTGTTGGCTTAGGATTGTGAGACAGAGTAAAATGTTAACTCATGTAGTGCTCCTAGTCGAGTGCTCGCGTCTCGCATAGGAACTCGAGTAGAATTAGTTTTTCTTTATGCTTTTAGTTTATACTTTTTCTATTTGCGTAAACATTGTTTATTCTACTCAAAAATTGGTAAATCTGATGTGAATAAAACGGTAACGTAGGGATGTGTAAACGCTTTTTAGTCTCGTATTGCTCGAGTTGGGAGGAAGAATGATCTTTCTCGGTGGCTAAACACTTGCCCCAAGCTATTCTCAAAACATGGGTATAGGTTAGTTCCATTACACGAGTGTGATGTAGCCATGTAGGTCATCATTTTGGCCCGATTGAGCTTGTATACTCGTTCCTATCGTCTATTCATTGTTAGCCCTGTTGTGCTTACCCCGCCTCTTGATTCAGCACCACTGATATCTCACCAAAGCCAAAAAGTCAATCCTAGTAGCACACCCAAATCGAGCTTTAGTGTTTTATATTTCCATTTTGGTGGTGTTGATGTGGTGATTTTATTTGTGGATGTGCTCCATCGAAAATAAAATGAAAATGAAAGATGTGAAAAAAAAATTATAAAAAAGTTGAAATGAAAATCATTATGTGAAATGTTGTTTTAGAGTAGGCGGTGCACACACCCATGTTGTCAAGTGCAAGTCTGGGGATATGGTGCACCCGCATTTTTATTTGTGCGTGGATAGTTTCTCTTAGTGTTAGCTCATTTGGGTTAGGTGTGCTGAGCTCTCTTGTTTATCTTTGTATACCCCACCATAACCCAAGTTTCATCTTAAACCTAAAGTCCTACCGATTCGTGCGTTGGACCGAACCAGTGTCATTGAGAGTGTGCGGACGTGTGAGCTTATGGTCACCGACATTTATGGATTTCTTTGGAGGTTGTCCCGAGCCCCGATCTTTGGGAATGCTCGCCTCAGCGATCAGTCTACTTTCTCTCCACGCATGACCGAATGATTCACCGCGATTCTATTTTTGAGTATACATACGCTCTTAGAAAAGATATAAACTATTGTGCACAATGTTGCAGATGTCGGATGTCGGGGACACGTCGGTTTGGGTTTTCATGTCGGTTTTTTATATATCGGGGATATTTCATATATCGGATTTTAATATTTAATTAATTATATATGTAATTAAATGTTATTTTTTTATTTTTATACATATCACAGTACTACCTATTCTACAACCTATTGAACTTTTAAATATTATAATTTATATGTAGCATTTAACATACAACACTTTAAAGATGAAAATTTGCAAAACTAGTGATTTTAAGATTAAAATTTCAAAAATCAAATTTCAAACATATATCATTCTTCATCACCTAAAAACTCATCTATAGTCGGCAGAGTAGATAGAATATGATCTTCATCCGATGAACCCTCTAGATCTCCCTCGTCCACTTCAGATATTTTTCTCTTTCCTCTTCTTTGATAACTAATTGTCACTTCTTTACTTGTAGCTAATCTTTGAGGTCTCCTTTCATCATGATCGACGTCGACGATATTGCCAACTTGCGCCCATGTCAGCCCCTCGCCAGGAAAGACTTCATCATCGTCATCTTCATCCTCCTCAGGATCAACATTCACCATCCACTCTTGTACCATTCTAGAATAAACATTCTTAGCTGCCAATGGAGAGGGAGAGAGGGAGAGCACCAGCGAGCTAGAGAGCACCAGATAACTAGAGAACCAGAGAGCACCAGCGAGCAGGGAGAAGAAAGAGCCAGAGAGATAGAGTGCCGACAGCGTGCAAGAGAGGGAGAGCACCAGCGAGCTAGAGAGCACCAGATAACTAGAGAACCAGAGAACCAGAAAGATAGAGTGCCGACAGCGTGCGAGAGAGGGAGAGCACCAACGAGCTAGAGAACACCGGAGAACCAGAGAACCAGAGAACCAAAGAGCACCAGCGAGCACGGAGAAGAAATAACAAGAGAGATAGTGTCGCCAGCGCGCGCGGAAGAGCTAGGGCAGGAGCGACGGGGAGAGCTAGGGTCGAGCGACGGGGAGAGCTAGGGAAGCGGGATGAAATGAAATGAGCTCGACCCCGAGCTCATTTTATCCCTATTCCCTAATAAATAATAAAATAATTTATTTAATAATAAAAATAAACCTTTAAATAACGCCCGATATGGGCGATATTTGGTTCCGACATGTCGGACCGATATTTTCAAAATGACAAAGAAAATTTGTGCCGGTTTTGTGGCGTTTTTGCTCACAAACCTTCATGTCGGCCGACATGTCCGATATCCACAACACTGATTGTGCATAATTAAAAACTTCTTCTATTGAATTTCTACGTGCATGAGTATGCGACTTAGCATGGTACTCCGCCTTTGCAATCTCTACGCCAGCTATTTATTTATTTTCTTGTCCGCATAAGGGATGGTTTGCTCGGGACGAGCATGGTTAAGTCTGGGTGTGTGATGAGTCCGATATTTATAGGGTTTTTCAGACTCATCTGGGCTCGTTTTCACGCACAAGCACTTCACTTTTGGTTCCTAATATCTTACATTTCACTTGTTCCTCATTTGTACATGAAGTGCACTTTTTGCCTGTTCTGGTGCGCAATTACGCTCACTTTTGCTGGGGGTAAGCACACGGTTCTCCCCGTTGTGCTTTTATGCTCGTATTGTTGTTTTAAACGTGTGGGGGCAGAGCCCAAACCCTGTTGGGAATTCTGTGTATTTCGCACGGTCGTGCGATTTTTCTTCAGGCACGGGTGTTTGCCCGTGCGTTCCCCCGTCCGGGATTGGGGTGCAGATTTTCATGAACGAACGACCGTGAGAATTCCTTCGTGCACGAGCTATTTTGCTTGTGCGTGATCAATGTGCTGAAATTTGGGGCTCTGTCGCTGCTCGTGCGTTTTGGTCACGCACAGTTGATTTCAACCGTGCGAGAGCAAATCACACGAGCGACCTACTTTGTCTAAAAATTGTATATTTTTATTGGTCGTGTGTTTTCTTCAAGCAAGGTTGGATTCAACCGTGTAAGAAGAAAATCGCACAAGCAGACGAGCGGGTATTTGACCTGAAAATCTAAGTTCTATCTTTACCTGTCCGTTTTTGTTCGCGCACAGTTGTTGCAACCGTGCGTGAAGATCTGTCACCACCTTCTTTACCCCGGATGGCAACCGTAGACCAAGCGCGAACGGGGATTGACAACCCACTGAATCCGGCCAAGAATCGCGACGAGTCTTCGTCTTTAGTTGTAGTCTCACCTCCTCCTTGTTGTAGTAGTTCTACTTTTAATATTGTGTTGTGAATGGTGATGTCCATGAACCCTAGTTGCTTCCATGTCTATGTGGTTGATTTTGTGGTTTATACGAGTGAGGAGCGCTGCCATCCCATATTCTCCGTCCCGCCATTGCTAGTGACATGCGTTGTGACGAGGTGCTTTTGACCCTCATTCCGCCTGTGTGAACCATCCATCCGCCTGCCTTCTCGCTCATCCACCTACTGAAGCAGTGCATAACAGCCTGCATAATCTCCATCCACCAAGCGAAGCGGTGATTGCGACCCGCATTAGTGTAGTTTAACCTTTGTTTTCTTTTTCAAAACAATCCATAGCCCTTGTTTTTTTAGTTTTAAATCTTTATAATTCATTTTATAAACATGCATTCCTTAGAAATCGATACTCGGGGAAATCTCCTCATTTTATATTACTTGAACGATCGGTACACTTGTCGTGAGTGCATCATATGTTTACCAATCTTGGCAATATTTTGTTATTATCAAATATTTATGCGTATTTTAATTAACTAAAGTTTGTTTTTACCGTCCTAACTACCAAAATTACCCGGCCCTTTTATTTAGGGACTCATCGGATGGACAAACCGGCGAGCCGTGCAACTTCAAGTAAAAGCATGTGCGAGAAAAGAAATACATGAAATAAATAGTTACATAATTTATAAAGATCCATGACGCATGACGACGACATGCATAACTGAATGTGACAGAGGATGCATCAGAATTTTACGAACCTTGGATCGTTTGTGTTTTAGGCTCTCTTTCGGATAGGAATCAAGCAACTGTTTGGTGATGGTTTTCCTTTGATTTTATAGTTTTTTGAAGATGATTCGCCATGTTCACTAATAAAAGATAGTATGATAGGACTTAGGCTCCATTTGGTTTGGCGGTGGCGGGTCGATCCGGCGGGTGGAAACAGAGTGTTCGAATCGGAGGGGGGAGGTGGCTGCTCAAAACGGAGCTTTTTGGGGCATTTCTCAAGGCGGGCGGGTGGAAACGGAGCAAACGCCGTCGGAAATTCGTTTGTTTACCCTCCTTCCGGCGGCGTTTGCCCAAAACGGAGCAGCAAAACGCCCAAACAAATAGAGCCTTAAAAGGAAAGCTTAAACCTTTTGAGATTATTTTTTCCTGAATAGCATAGAAGAAAAGGTTCCATCTTTGCAAATGCATTCCAACCATGGGAAACAGTATTGCCTCAAGAAGCTAAACATGGTTATAATGCCCACATTCTGAGATGAAAGGAAATGTGATCTAAATGAGGGAGAGGCTCACCAAGCTCAAGGGCCCAGTCATCATGTCATTGAAATATAGGAGAAGCACAACACATAACAATCTTGACTTTGAGAGTCTAGAGATATCTTTAGCCAAAATAATGAAGCTCATGAGTGAGAAGAATGTCGCTTAGTCAGTAAAACCTAAGACTGATATTCACAGCAGTATGGATTTTATTTCTTTTTGACCTACGCCATAATCAGCTCAGGGCAAAATGTGCATAATTGATCGGTTTGTGAATTCCATACACCATGGTCAAATTGGCATATGCATTGGAGGTAAGGATCACTAGGAACGCTGCAATTTTAAGTAGTGGCGGTTGAAGTGGCGGTTGAAGTGGCGTCCCCCATCATAAAGCATAGTGCATGCGACGGCGATGATCATTAATTAGAAAAAAAATTAGTATGGACTTGAAAATAGTCATTCCCGAACAAATCAAAATTGTTAACTTCTAGGGTTGATTTACTATTCCATCGCTCCCCCGGTCTTGTCATTAAGAGAAATAACAGTGAGTTGTCTTGTTCCTCATATAGTTGATTTAGGCTCCGTATGGGAGAGCTCATTTTCACCGGTCAAGCGGTTATGGTCATAACCGCTTGACCGGTGAAAATAAGTTCCCCCAAACGAAGTCTTAGTCTAGTTGATTAGAGGCATCAGCTAACCATACATAATATTAAATAAGTTAAAATTTTAATCTAGACGAATAGATTTTTGGCACTGAGATAACTCAGCTGCTTATAATGAATATTAGTGAGAGACTTGGTTATGTCCTTTAAAATTTGAATATTATATTATGAGGGAATTCTTGGCAGCAGTTTTGTTCTATAATTTTGAAGGCCGAAGTCATTTAAACACTCAGGCTGACGACCAGATATCACCTTAAAGAAGAACATGGTTGACGAGCACATTTATTAGTTGGTAGAGTGGCTTAGTAGTGAAGTTATCACTTCACTTTCACCCATAAGGGCAGAGTGAGCTGAGGAAGTGTTGATTTTTTGTTGGGAAGATGAATATACTCGGAGTATTGTGAGTTGCATGGCCATGGATGTATCAACTCGATTCTTTAGTTGGAAATTTAGGTAGGACAAGGATGAACCAATTTTGGTGTCAAGTAATACACAGTGTGTGGATAATTACTTAGTGCAACATGAATTTTAGAATTTTGAATGTATAAATGCTTGGTTGTTCAACCTCAAGCAAATAACTCTACTTTTATTTTGAATTATTGTATTTTTATTTATTCTTGTTTGGTTTGCATTGCATTCATCTACTATCACAAGACTAACAAGATTATCAACTCGTTTTGATATGCTAACTTTGACTCTAATATTGAATCTTATTCTGATATAAATTTGATGTACACTGAAGGTGTACTGCCCAATTTAAGGCAAGATTGAATTTCTGGAGTTTAAAGGAAGCTAATGCTAAGATCGACATGCATTGCAAACTCAATATGTATTGCAAAATGAAAGAAATTAACAGTTAACTGACGTTTTGGGGGTAACCTATGGAATATGTGATAATAATCAAGAAAATATTAGTAAAAAATACGCTATACATCTTAAATGATATAAATAGAAGAAACTCAAACTTGTGTAAATCAATAAAAGATCTTCAAGGAGAAATTACTCATAGGAACATTAGATCATACTAGAATACAAACTGAGCAAGAGTTCACACACAAAACCGAACTCCAGGTGTATGCTCAATCGAAAAAAACGGTGTTTAACGTGGATATTCAGACGATGTTAAAGCATAGTACTCTTCAAAATCATCTTTTTATAACTGTTTTCTTTTTAGCCAAGTACAAGTAAATGTGAAATCTCTGCATCAAAACCAAATCACAGAACTAGTCATTATACTTGTAGAAGTGAACAAAGTTTCAACAAAATAACAAAATTATGAACTAAACTAATTAGTTTTTTAAAATCCTCAGTGTTGAAGTCGGGAAAATCTCTATCTCAAATATTCGGATATAAGTGCAGACTGAGATTACTGATTTTGAGGTCAAACGCCACAATTTGATCGCTAGAGCAGAAGAGAGAAATGTCTATAAGCACGTCCCAGGGCCCTCAACAGGGAGGTCTTGCCATGTATTTGAAAGTTTGGGAGAAACTTCCCCTCCGCAACCAAAAGGTTGGGTGAGGTACGAGGAAGGCACAGACTTGGCGAGTATCCAACTTGGGGGATCTCAACATCTTCCAAAGTATCATTCCTGGCACCCCTGGTGGTCTATTTATAAACAAATCCTGGGAGGGTATGCAAGCGAGAATACCACTTCGGGCTTTGGATACTCGCCCATGCTAGCGAGTTACGAGGGTTACTCGCCCAAGCCCGCCCATGCCCGCCCATGCCCGCCCATGCCCGCCCATGCCCGCCCATGCCCGCCCATGCCCGCCCATGCCCGCCCATGCCCGCCCATGCCCGCCCATGCCCGCCCATGCCCGCCCATGCCCGCCCATGCCCGCCCATGCCCGCCCATGCCCGCCCATCCCCGCCCATCCCCGCCCATCCCCGCCCATGCCCGCCCATGCCCGCCCATGCCCGCCCATGCCCGCCCATGCCCGCCCATCCCCGCCCATCCCCGCCCATGCCCATGCCCGCCCATGCCCATGCCCGCCCATGCCCGCCCATGCCCATGCCCGCCCATGCCCATGCCCGCCCATGCCCGCACATGCTCGGATTCGCGAATAGGTGTCTCTTTAAGAATTTTTGATCTCGACGAATTACGGGTTATACATTCAGTCAGACATAATTGTTCTTCATCATTTTCATAAACTGACTAAGACCTCATTGTCAACTTTCTGTTCCATCCCTAACCAAATTTCTGACTTAAGCGTATAATCTTGGAATTCCAATGTTTACTATAGTGAAGTCGTACTTTAGAACTTTAATCGACGAGATCTTAAACCAAAATGGAAAGTAAAATATAAAAAAAAAATGGTTGATGAAACAACAAAACAATTTTGCATTTCTAACAGAAACCTGCTACTTTTGCAAATCGCCAAATACGACGATGAAAATGTAATCGTTGCTCACAAATTACCTGCCCTCCTTCAAAGACAGCTGATCGAGCGCGTCATTAACCTCTCTGATCGTCAGCCCTCCCGAGGCCAAACCCTGCCTCCGTTGCAAAATCTGAGAAACCAGAGCAGGCTTCAAAAATTGAAGAAGACAGAGAAATCAACAAACGGGGGGAGAGGAAAGAGGAGGAACCCACATCGGCGGCCACAAGGGCGAAGTTGCCAGCGTTGGCGCCGGTGCGCGCGCCGCCTTTGCGCCAGTTGATGAGACGGAGGGCGTCGTCGGAGTCCTTGGAGATGGCGAGGGCGTCGACGAGAGCGGCGGCGAGGGCGGATTCCTTGAGGCCGTAAGAGCCGCGCTCGCGGTCGAGGAAAGGGAGGATGAGGCGGACGGCGGTGAAGTAATCACGGTCGGTGTAGACCCGGTCCAAGAATGTCCGGAACCGCTTCCGCTTCTTCGCCGCCGACCGGTCCCGTCCCATCGCTTGGAACATGCTGCACAGCAGGCCGAAGCGCACCGTCGAGTCTGACATCGCCGCTGCAGAAGATCTCTCTCGCTCTCTCCTCCCCCTCTCCTCCCCCTCCGGCACTGTATATATAATTATATATATAGCTCTCACTTCTCAGGCTCTGTTTGACATTCCGGCGAGGCGCCGTTCCGGCCTGAACGAGCCGGAGAAAGGGTGTTTGGCGAGCTCCGGGCGAGAACGGCCGGCGTAAAAGGGTGCCAGCCCGGTGTTTTCACGCTGGTAGGCGGAGCACCAGTCGACCGTTCTAAACGGCCGTTTCCTCTCTCCTCGCTGGTCTCCCGCCGGCCCGGAATATCAAACAGAGCCTCAATGTCTCCCACTTGGTCGTCTCTACGGCTGATGCAAAGGTTTTTTGTTTTTTGTTTTTTTTTTTTAGGCAGGCATGATTCTGTGAAGTTCAGTGTCATGAGCGAGCTCAGCTTATTTGTTCTGGTGAGATTGGACAAAAATATTGTTGTCATATTAATATTTTATGCGACAAATTTATTTCTTCATTTTGGAACGGTAATAACATTTGTCATACCAAACATATATTCTATGAAATGACGTTTTTGTCCAAACTCGCCGGAACATATAAGCTGCGATAAGCCGCGTCAAACGCAGCCTAAGCCACATTTGCACAATTCTCAAAGGAATGCAAATAAAGCCCAGCAGGTTATGGGCCTTAGCTTTATTCCTTTTGGGCATAGGCCCACGCCTGATCTTTACTATTGTTGGGTTTAATTTAGGGCAAATCGGGCCAGATCGAGGCTCAAGTCTGCCCATGAAAGGCAAAATATGTAGGTCCAAATAACGGGGACTCATCTACGCCATTGGTTTACATCAGGATATTTCGGAAATATCGGAGGATATTTCGGAAACATCGGGGATATTTCGGAAACATCGGGGATATTTCGGAAACATCGGGGATATTTCGGAAACACCGGGGATATTTCGGAAACACCGGGGATATTTCGGAAACACCGGGGATATTTCGGAAACACCGGGGATATTTCGGAAACACCGGGGATATTTCGGAAACACCGGGGATATTTCGGAAACACCGGGGATATTTCGGAAACATCAGAGATATTTCTACTTTACGCATGGCACCATCTCATTGGATTAAGATGGTCAGTACCGGACTTAAATATTTCGCCTTTGGAATTGGGCGTCTTGAAGGGACCGGCAACCGAGCCTTGGTGACGGGAGAGAAAGATAATGGGAGGAGAAAAACTCGCATAATGTGGATCCAGACTTTTGAGAGTAATCAAGATTGCAGCTTGAAGAGGAATTCATGGGTTATATTGCTTATTTTTCATGATCGAACAACAAGGGGTGGATTCAGAGGGGGTCTAAGGGATACTCCCCCCCCCCCCCCACCCACACACACATTTTTTGTGAAGTGTTATAAGAACGTCAATATTTGGCTATTCGTAGATCAAGTTTCATTATTCGCATATCAGGTTTTGTTATTCACACAACAAGACCAAATTTTTCACCACCAAATAAATTTCAATTAGGGCCCGCCTATCACTTCTTGCATGACGAAGTTGATCCCGCGTGTGAGATAACTAATTTTCAATTCTAGACGATGAATCTAATTATGTGTCACAGAGAAAAAGTGACTCTTTATTTGTGTTATGTTGATAGAAATGTAAGGTTAATATAGCGTTTTTTGGGTAGTGTGCATGTTCATGATACTGATGTTTTGCCTCTTAATGTTGCAACTAGACCTTTGTTAATGAAGCATACCTTGAATTTGTCTAAAATTCATGTACAAGGATACGATGGTGATAGTAATATGAGCAATGAGATAAATGAACTCCAAAATCTAATTTTGAGAGAAAACACATCGACTTATTATATTTATTGTTTTGATCATCAACTTCAGTTAACAGCAATTGAATTTGCTAAGATAAATGGTAGTTATCATTTATTTGAAGCAATTTCAATATTATTAAATGTGATTGGAATTTCTTGTAAGCGAAAATAAATGATTAGAGAAAGTCAAGTTCAAAAAATTGTTCAAGCACTAGAAGGTGGTGAATTAAAAATTGAATCAAATTTAAATCAAGAAGTTTGTTTGGGTCGATCAGGGATACTCAGTTGAGATTTACATCACAAAACACTAATGCATATTATTTCATTATGATGGGTCCCACCATCATTTACAGAGAAAGCCCCCTCATGATCTCCACTCAAAGAGGGATCATGGGGTTGGCTAAGTCAATTCCACCCCCATCCCCCATGAACTCTCATGATGAGGAAATCATGGGGGTGAGCCCCACTCCCTCTCCCCATGGAAGAAAACTGTCGTCGCCGGGCAGGTCGCCGCCGGCCGGCCGGCCTGACCGTCGTCGGCATTCGTCCTCCCGCCGGCCTCGCCGCGGTCGGCCTCCCGTCTCGACACGGCAGGCCGCGACCCGGCCGCGCCATACCGCATAGCCGTCGCTGGCCTAGCCGGGGCATGCCACTGGCCTTGTCAGGACAGACCGCGACCGGACCACCGGCCTTGCCGCGGCAAGGCCACGGCCAGGCAGTCCGTCGGCCTTGCTGCGGCAGGCCGCAGCCAGGCCACCGATCTTGCCGCGGCAGGGCCACGACCAGGCCCCGGCAGGCCGCGGCCGGCCTGGCCACCAGCCCGGCCGCGCTACGGCCAGCCTTGCCGCAGCAAGCCGCAGCTAGGCCACGGCAGGTCGGCCGCCCCCGATGCCGGCCACCCGGTCGGCCACCTCAGCCGCCTTGGCACCCCGTCGCCGTGGACGACCTGCCCACCGTCCGATCTGGGGGAGGCCCTCCTCGCCGTCCGATCAGGAGGGTAACCACTCACTAACCCACTACGTTAGTGGTGGGGGCCGCCATGATCCTCCTCTGGAGACTACAAAAGGAGCTCCAGGGCCTCCTCATTCTTCACTTTTCTATTCTCGGTCATCTTCTTCCTCAGGTGATAGCTCTGTCGGTCTCCTCCCTCAAGTCATCTTCCAGCCACCACGAGCCACCAGCGCGCCACCACGAGCCACCAGCGCGCCACCAGCGCGCCACCACGAGCCACCAGCGCGCCACCACGAGCCACCAGCGCGCCACCAGCAGGAAAACGCCTAAGTCCCGGAGTGAGCCGAAGGAGGAAGACGACTCATTCAAGCAAGCAAGCGTCGCCCCAGTATCAGAGCACCAAGGCCATCCCTCGCACTTCAGCATCCAAGTCACTCCCGCGGCGCAGCCTGTTGCCCGCAGGAGGTCGCAGTCTATCTCTCTCTCCCCCAAGCTGTAACGGGAGCGGCTTGTCGCCCCGATTCTCCAAACACGTTGTAATCTCCAGGAGCTAGTAGACTTTGACCGGCACAGACCCGGTCACGTGATTTTTTACCCAATTAAGAAGTTTTTCCACGTCATCACATCTTGTGTCAACCTCTCATTCTCATTGACTGTGTGCGCGCTCGACCGCTCCGAGAACTAAGGCGGTCCAAATAAATCCGGTGCGACCGGGGCATCGAGTTAGTCCGCAACACATTATATCTTATAGTTTTTACACTTTTGAAGATTGAGAAGAGTAAAGCAAATGATCCAGTGAAAACACAGGGTGTATTGTTTGCATTAGAATCATTTAAATTTGTTTTGATAGTTAATGCGATGAGTCGATGACAACTATATTTTGCTACAAAAATGATTTAAATCTTGTTTTGCATAAAAAATGTCAAAATTTTATTAATAGTATGTCTTTTATTAGTTTGACAAAAAAAAATCAATTACGAATCTTGCCAGATGATAAATGAGACATACTATTCAATAAGATCTTACTTTTTAATGATAAATATGAAATTCATATTCCTAAAATGGATGATCGGTATATTTTCTGAACAAGATAAAGACGATTTATTGAAAGCTACTCAAATTTGCATCATTATCAGGTGATAATCATTTTAAAAGCCGTCAATTTACAGTTACAATAGCTTAACAACCGATTTGATGAGGTGAGTGTAAAGTTGCCCTATTGTATGACATCTGTGAATCTCAATAACACATTTTGTTGTTTTCACAAGTAAAAAATGTTCAGACTTACAGAGTTTTACCCTAATGACTTTTCAAGTTTGAAGTTTTTAATTTTCAATTTGACAAATTCATTATAAATATGAGATGTGATGAGAGATTTTTTGACTTAAGGACCTTGATCACATCTCTATGAAGCTTTGTTGAAACTAGAAAACACGTGATTTATCAACAAATCTGTAAGTTATCAAAATTCATATTGATTTTTCATGTGGCTACTACAAATACTGAAAGAGTATTTTTGGGCATAAATTATATCTAGAACAGATTGCACAATAATATGGACGATCAAATATTGAATGATTGTATAATTACTCATTTTTGAAAATTTGTGATGGTGATGTGAACAATCGTTTTCAAAAAATGAAGACTTCTTAAGTACCATTATTATTTTTGTGTATTTTAATTTTCCAATTTAGATGTCTATATGTAATTTTGCATGACTTTATAATATTAAATATTTTTCATTTTATATATTGTCATTTAGAAAATTTTATTTGTGCGCCCCCATTACAAAAATCTTGAATCCATCACTGCGAACGACAACCATTAAAAGTAGGGATCAGATTCAATGACCGAGTTGAGTTAGGCTTCATTTGAGAGAGGGTTGCGGTTGTAAAAAAAAGTTGTTGCAAATGCAGATTTGTAAATGGAACTATTGGAAACTGATTGCTGAAAATGAAGATCTGTTTGGGTAGTTTGTGTTTGCAGAGCTATTTAAAACAGAGAATCGTTTGACAAAACAACAATAAATTTTTATAAATTATTTTTTCTAATATATATATATATATTTATATATATATATATATATATATATTTTCTTTATTATATAAGGGAATATAGATATTTGGAGGCACACCATGATTTTGGTTTCAGCCGTTGGATCAGATAGACTTTAAAGCATTGTCACCGTTGGATTGGGAGATCCGCATAAAGCCAGTCGGATATCTTTATTATATCTTGCAAATCTGGATGTTCAAATCCCATCCCTGTCCCGCACGTCCCCCCCGGCAAAGTCTTCTCTCCCGTCGTGTCCGCCGAAAGCAGCACGGGCTTCGGCATTTCCACCTCCCGCACGCCAACACGCCTCAACGCCTTTAACTCCTCAACTCTATAAACTCCATCATCGTTGCCGCTTCGGAACTCTTCCCGCAGACGCCTAGGGCATAGCCGCGCCTGAAACTTGCTCCGTCGGACGGTGGTGCCGAGCCGCGCCTGAAACTTGCTCCGTCGGACGGTGGTGCCGAGCCGCGCCTGAACCTTGCTCCGTCAAATGGTGGTGTCGGAACTCTTTGCTCGGACGGTGGTGCCGGATATCTTTCTCCTCCCGCACAGTAAGTCTTCTCAACTGCGCTTCAGATTTCTATCGGCCTTTTTCTGATCCTTTTCCCCCTCCCGTTTCAGACCTCTTCCCGCAGCCGCCTACAGCATAGCCGCCGCTGAACCTCACTCCGTCGGACGGTGGTGCCACTTCAAAAGTTGCACATCGTGGTGCTAACTTGATCTCCGCCTGCATCCGTCGAGGTGCCGGATATCTTTCTCCTCCCGCACAGTAAGTCTTCTCAACTGCGCTTCAGTGCCTTTTCCCCCTCCCACTTCAGACCTCTTCCCGCAGCCGCCCTAGGCATAGCTGCTGCTGAACCTCACTCCGTCGGACAGTGGTGCCGCTTCAAAAGGTGCACATCGTGGTACTAACTT
Source organism: Platanthera zijinensis (assembly GCA_039513925.1). Lineage (NCBI taxonomy): Eukaryota > Viridiplantae > Streptophyta > Magnoliopsida > Asparagales > Orchidaceae > Platanthera > Platanthera zijinensis. The sequence goes on along the minus strand of CM077097.1, from coordinate 136,274,598 downwards.
CATCTCCGCCTGCATCCGTCCAGGTGAAGACAGAATTAATTTTATTCATTGACTACTTGTGTAGGAAATTACTTAAGGTTTCTGGCAAATTAATTGTTGAACTCGAGGATAAACAACGCCTCCCTCATCATATGGCTTTTCATTAAATGGGTAAAGGCAGGCGTACAACCCCTTATGTTAAAAAATAAGGGCAATGTTAATAGCACCTCTCTATTGGCTAATAGCACCCCAAAAAAACCAAAATAACACATTGAAATGACTGCTAATAGCGACTTCAGGGGTGCTATTAACATTGCCCAAAAATAATAATAGTTATGAATTAAGAGTTTAAATGTTTAATGCTCAGATCAATTTCCTATTTACAGCACATGTGTGAAGTATGAACAACGTAGTTTCATATCTTTCTATTATAATATTACTTTTGAAGTCTCATACATGACATTGCGTGAATGGATTTTTCTTCCTAAGAGAAGATGTTATGATAAACTTGACTTTGATTTTGTGGGGTTATTAATTATGGTTAATAATGTTTTGTCTTCTCTGATTTTATTGATACACAGCTCTTTGTTGTCAAATGTGTAGTAGAATTGTAGCTTAAATTTGTAAATTCTAGCAGGTAATGTGTTTAATCACTACTTTTTTTTTACATTATTCATTGGGGGGTGTGAAAGCTATATGGTTCCACGAAATTCTTTTTTTTTTTAATTTCATTTATTAAATTTCTGGCAAATCCTTTCTAGGAACAAGCTAAATAATCATATTAATATGACGCCTAACAGGGCCACTGAACAAGCTAAATATTTCTGCACTTTTTTATTCATTTATAGTAGTTGGATCAGGGGCACTCAATTAATTTTATCTTCGAGTGTTTTTTTTTATTCAGAGGCACTCAATTAATAAGTAGTTGGATCAGGGGCAACAATTAATTTTTATAGATTTGTATAAACCTGTAAATAAATCCATATGTCTGCGTTGGGAGATGCACATAAATCGATGCACAAATCTACAGGTAAATAGGCCTGGATCTCTTCTGTATATATAAGATTTATACAAATCAACAGGTAAATCGATGTACAAATCAGCAGGGCATTCAGTAATAGCCCTGCAACTCTTTTGTATAAACATGTATATATAAGATTTATACAAATCAACGGGGCATTGATTTGTATAAACAACAAGAAAGTTTACATTCCTGTTTATGATCCCCTGTTTTGTACATGTTTCTTTCTGAATCAAAGCCTTCATCTTCAGTTTTGTGGTTTCATTTTTCTTAGCAATAATTTTACATTGGCTTTAAAATAAAATGGGCGTTGCTTACTCTTCAGTTTTATGTTTTATGATTTCATCTCTTACAGTTTTATTATTTAAAAAAACACAAATACTTTGTTATAGTCTTTTGTTAGCATGTCAAGAGGCTTGAATGCTAGAGAAGAGTGGAATTTTGTGTTCGAAATGATAAGAAGGTAACACTAAACACATAATATATGTTATGGTTAAAATATGGGCGCTGCTATCCGCACCGCAATTTTAGCTATTCGCACCGCATTTTCTCCAAATTTTTCGTGTTTTTTGGAAATATGTCTTGTACATGCATTTTAAGGAAAAGTGTTCAACACGAAAGTTGTAGATCTCGACGAGATCTACAACTTTCGTGTTGAACACTTTTCCTAAAAATGCATGTACAAGACGCTTTTGGAAATTCGCTCAGGTTTCACGCCTTTTGGAAATACGTCTTGTACATGCATTTTTAGGAAAAGTATTCAACACGAAAGTTGTAGATCTCGTCCAGATCTACAACTTTTGTGTTGAACACTTTTCCTTAAAATGCATGTATAAGACATATTTCCAAAAAACACGAAAAATTAGGAGAAAGTGCAGTGCGAATAGCTAAAACTGCAGTGCGGATAGCAGCGCCCTAAAATATTGTTCTTTTAACACATTACAAAACTGTTATTTAATGATTTTTTATCTTTACATCTTTGATTGAAACAGATGTTCTCATGACCACTAAATGAAATCTACTGCTGCATTAGGAGATGCTAATATTTTGATATGGGTTCAACTGCGAGATTCTGACGTGTTTTGGGGGGGTTTTGCAAGTTTTAGTTTTCAGAGTTCATATTTGTAATCAATGCTACTGTTATATACATCTCGCGTGCTCATGGATTGCTTCAATACGAAATGCTTTTCTAATATTATTTAGAAATGTGTTGTCTTCTGAGATTTTTTACTTTGCAAGTATGAACTTTATTCTGAGTTTTTTTTTCATTGTAAGTGCAACTATGAACTTTACATGTACGTGTTACAATCATGTTTCTTTGTTGTTACTTTTTAAAATAAATGTTCTCTACAAAGGACCTACGATGGTGAGGTTAAAGTGTTGCGTATAGGAAAGGACAACGTCACACCCCCCCCCCAAACAACGTCACCTCCCCCCGAAACAATGTCACCACCCCCCAAACAATGTCGCCGCCCCCGAACATTGTCGCCACCCCCGACCTTTGTCGTCGTCCATGAACAATGTTACCGCCCACGAACAATGTCGCCGCCCACGAACAATATCGTCGCCCACAACCAATGTCATCACCCACGACAAATGTCGCACCCACGACACATGTTGCCGCCCTCGACCCATGTCGTTGTCAAGCGGGCGAAGCCCGCTTGGTTGCGGGCGAAGCCCGCTTGGTTGCGGGCGAAGCCCGATTGGTTGCGGGCGAAGCCCGCAGCGACGCATCGAGAACGGGCGAAGCCCGTTCAAAAATGCTAGTATATATATTTATTATTTATTTCAACTAAATCAATGAATTATAAACTCATTAGAGAGAGAGAGAGATAATAAATGACAGTGTGGCGGGAGAGGCGGAAGGGAGAGAGAGAGGGAGGGTTGGGGAGAGAGAGAAGGAGAAATTAAAATTTATACATTAAATCGTATTTTTTTTTACAAAATAAAAATGATAATATTGATGTATATTTTTTACGGTCATTTTGATTGCTCATATGTATATATTGTGAGTGCAGGCCGCAGCATCACAGGCGTAGCCCGACAGGGGCGAGCAAAGTCCTCCGTCACCGATCAGGTACTGTCACGCTTGGCCGTAGGGGCACAGCCCTGTGTCGGGCACTAATTTTACTATAAATTGTTGGAAACGATATATATTTTTTTAATTATTTTTCTTAGTATAATTTTATTGTTTATACTATATACATTATAATTAATTTTACTGTTTATGTAATATACCTTATAGTTAATTTTACTGTTTATATAATAGTGCCTCCGCCGTGCCTGCGCTCTGCCTCCGAGCGCCTCCACCCTGCCGCCGACGCCGGCGGGCTCCGGGCAGGCCGGCGGCGGCAACCCTAATAAAAATGTGATCATGGGCCACAGGAGGGCGGCACAACGCGGGGCACAGGAGGGCGGCACAGTGATTTTTTTTCTCCTCCCTAAACGCGGCGAACTAGAGCACTCCCGCAGGTTCGGGCCGCGACTTTTACAGCCCAGAGAAAACGCTGTGTGATTCCAACCTAGGCGGAAAAACAAATGCAAAAATACACAGACGAATGCGTTTTGGTAAAATGCGATAGCCTTAAACGCCAAACCAAACAAGTCTTAATGGCATTAATAATAAAATATGTGTTCGTCTACATTTCACCAGGGAAAATTTGTATGACACAACTACATTGGAAGGTTCACAGCTCTTGACACGTGGAAGATATAACATTGAAGAGTGCTTCAAATGCTAAGGACCATGTCACCTGTAGATGCCCCCCATTAATGTCCAACTAGTGCTACTCCCAACCATGTCACCTGTATTTGCAGCAACAACAAAATCCAAATTAGCATAACTACACACACACGAGCATTTTCGCACAGGCTATCGCCCGTGATTGATGCTCTCGGGCGGGCTTCGCCTGCATGAGGCCCTTGCTTGCCGCTCGCACCCCACTGTCACGACATATTCCATCTGTCACTCGATAATTTTGACAAAATCAGTTGGTGTTGAGAACTCTGGTGAAAGACTCTTATCTAGGAGGTCGAGTGTTTGATCCCGAGCCTCAACAACCCGCCGCATGGTGGTGACTACATGACGGAGATGGGTTGGGGTGTATGGGCTGCAACCCTAATGAAATCCGCCTTGGTGGACTCTAAGGTGGGCCCCATGGTGGGACTCCAGGGTGGCATGCAGGTATGACTTCTGCCCTGCATCATCTACTCATCCCCCGTTTAACATGCCTAGTGATTAAACTCTCAACGCCTAACAGGTGCCTCTATTGATCTCCTCTGTACGTGTCTGAACCATCTTACTCGAGCTTCTCGCATTTTCTCTACAATTGGTGTCACTCATGCCTTATTCTTAATACATTCATTCCTAATTTTATTCAATCTCGTGTACAAAATAAAATCATACTTTTTCATAGAGCATAATTTGGAGTCATGATTATTTTGTTTAAAGCTACATTGGAAGGTTTATGATCAAATTTGAAAATTTAAATCAATTTCTAAAGGATCCACAGCCAAAAACCTTAGCCACCCAATACCAATAGCAATATTCTTCAAATCAATTTTATTTTAAAATATTAATGATCACAATAATCAGGAGTAGATTGAGTGGCTGAGATGGATTCAGTAAGTTAGAAAGCATTAGAAAGGTATAGCAATTAATTTTACTCATCAAACACAGTAACTTGATATAAAACTGGTACAAGAGAAGAAGGAAAATACCTATATAATATTGATCTCTTTAAGCCAAGCTGTATGGAGAGGACAAGGGTCACCCTTGCCCAGGGCCAATGCCTTTTCAGTGAGTGAGTAAAACCACCCATTTCTCCACTTAAACTGCACATGATAGCAAGTATAATGAAAATAGTGTCCAAGCAAGGCTGTAGGAAAATTATATGAACAGAATGGTAACTAGTGTGTATAATACTATAATATGCATTTATTTAACTCATTAATTGATTTTGAACAAAAATTAATGCTCCATACATAAATGAGCAAGCTTGAACATTGATACATTTGTTCAAAGATATGAGCATATCATTCTTTTAATATATAAAGTTTAAACTTTTAAGATTGTGGTTTACTAAGGGTAAAACACACACACACACAAGTGGAGGGAGGGGGCGTGCCCCGGGCGACAGTTCCCGGGCCGCGGCAGCGGGCTTCACCCACCCCCGCCAGTTCTTAATAAGTTTTTTTATCATGTAATTCTTTTATAACATATATTTTTTGTATTTTTTTTATTACTAACTTATTTTTTATATTTAAAAAGTTAAAATTAACATATATATACACACAAGCGTGCATGTGCTTTTATATATTGCATTATGTGTTTTAATAAAATATAGTTTTTAGAACACTTGCATATGCGCTCCTGGCCTAATGGATAAGTCAGCTGACTTCTAATCAAGCGACCAGCGGTTCGAATCCCACCGGGCGCGTTGTTTTTTTTATATCCATGAGCGCGCGTTTAGTCCCACATCGCCTAACAACATAGTCTTCATGTTGTATATAAGGAGAATATAGAGTGGAGCTTCAGTTATCTTGCTGATGTCGGGATAGTGGGCTGAGATCACGGGCTGGCGGGCCCTGATGTCGCGCTAATTGTGTTGAGGCTTAATTGTTCCAGAGCTTTTCTATTGCGCTAAATGAGAATTGTTTACCTGCCCAGTAGGAAAGGACGGTCAAGATTGATCTGAAGGTCCGTCGTGTTACACCGCGCAATCACAACAACCGATGATAAATCTTTGTATATAGTATAGATATATATACATACACACATTTGAGTAAATAAATCATGAAAGTGAAGAGATAGATACTACTCTAGAGGGGGGGTGAATAGAGTTATCAAATTTTGCACAAGACAAAACTTAATGGTCTACCCAACTCCCTTGGAGTGAAGTGCGGAATGAAAGATTATAGATATAGTTTTAACCCTAGAGCCTAACACAAGTGATGTGCACAAACTCAAGCTAACTGTAATTACAGTTAAGGCTTGGAAAACCTAATCAGCAACTAGCAACCTAGTTATATCTAATCACAGCCACAATGCAGGAATTAAACAATGGAATCCAGACGACACAAGGAAATTTATAGTGGTTCCTCAAACAACTTGGGTACGTCCACTCTTCTACCCACACGGTAGGAATCCACTCAGGTTTTTGATCAGGTGCCCTGCCACCAACAGGATCTGCTTCAGGTAGATCCAGAAACCCTTTAGACTTTTGATCAGGTGTCTAAAAATCAAGCACAGGTTTTTGATCAGGTGCCCTGCCACCAAGGGATACTTTTGAAGGGAGTAATAACCCTGTACAGGAGGGGGAAGAAGGTTAAGATGTCTTCTCTATTTTACAATAGATTAGAGAAGCACAAAAACTTGCACTGAGCTAGAGAGCTCTAAAGAATCAAGGTTCCCCCTAGCTCAAAGATGTCTAGGTGAAGTCTTGCTTCAGTGCAGAAAAAAACTCTTCAGAAAGTTCTGAAGGAAAAACTACAAGAAGATAAAGAATAATGAAATAAAAGATCTTCAAGCAGCTATCTTCTTCTTCTTCTTCTTCAAAGGAACTCTGAGTCTGAACTTCCTGAAAGCAGGAGAACTCAGGTTGAAGAAGAGTAGAAGATCTTAACACTTCTCAGTTAGATGGAAATTGCTGAGAGCAGAAAATGCTTGATCTTGATGAAGGCTTGAATGCTTGAAAATATCTGATTACTTAGTTAGCTTTCAACTAGCTTCAATCCTTCTTCAAAGGGTCCTTTATATAGCAGATACAAGCAACGGCTCTCTTCAGTTTGAATTACTTGTCTTCTTCTGAGACTTGAGACCTGGGCTGCAAATAACATACAGCAAAACAAACTCTGCAGCAGGATATACTATAAAAGGAATGAACCTCTTTCTAAGAAGCTGCAGGATTAAATCAAATAACAGAAGGTCTAAATAAAGTCACATCAAAGAAATACTCTTTATAGCAAAGAGAAGACTTTTCAGTCTAACGGCTATAAAGGGCTGTCAGCAGATAAAGTAATTTACAAAGACAGCTAATAAGACAAACAACTTTATCTAAAAAGATTTGACTCAGGCAAAAAGAATAGAGCAGATATTGCCTGGAAATATTATCGTAAATCAACTGAAATAACTTGCCAGGAAATGTATTAATTAATTAAACATAATAAATAAATACAAAATATAAAGGCAGACAGAAAGCGTCGAACGACCTTCGGAGATCGTCGACCGACGCACGGAGATCGTCGAACTATCGGGCAGATAGTCGAACGATCCAGATAGTCGACCTATCGAAGAAGATAGTCGAACTACCTCGGCAGATAGTCGACCTATCAGAACAGATAGTCGAACTATCAGATAGTCGATCTATCAAGACAGATAGTCGAACTATCAAGCGCAAACAGATAGTCGACCTATCAAGCAGATAGTCGACCTATCTCAGAAAACAGATAGTCGACCTATCAACAGATAGTCGACCTATCAACAGAGACCAGATAGTCGACCTATCAAAAGATAGTCGAACTATCAGATAGTTGAGCTATCAGGACAGATAGTCGAACTATCAAAGACGACAGATAGTCGACCTATCAACAGATAGTCGACCTATCAAAGCGGAACAGATAGTCGACCTATCAACAGATAGTCGAACTATCAGATAGTCGATCTATCAGGACAGATAGTCGAACTACCACGCCAAGCAGATAGTCGACCTATCAACAGATAGTCGAACTATCAACGCAGACAGAGCGTCGACCAACTGATAGACGATCGTCGATCAGCCGATAGACGATAGTCGAGCGGCGTTCGACTATAGTCGAACGAAAAACTACTTAACCAAATTCTCAATCTGGAAAAGTGAGGACTCTACAGCTAGACTACTAACCATTGACCATAGATAATTCTTGGGTCAAGGAGCACAAAGGAGAGGACTAAACTCAAATCAAACTAGGATACCAACAATCTCCCCCTATTTGAGTTAAGTCTCTCAAAGACTAAAGCAAACAGCTAGCTATAGAACACTAAAATTAATACAAGAAATAGATAGCAAATAACTAGCAGATTATCAACCAGATAGATAATAAAAATATATCACAGCAGACAATCAAACTATTAAGAATCTACAGAGTCTGGCAAGGGGGCAGAGGAACTAGGAACAAAAGAGATTTTCCTTAAAAGATCATCAGATTCTTTCTTTGATAGCTTCAAATTATGCACCCCAATGATCTTTAATTCTGCAGCTCTTGGGACTACTGCTTCAGGATGCTTTTCCATGTATTTAGAGGGGTCAAAGACCTCAGGATTAACCTGGAACTTTTCAAATTCTTTCTTTCTGAAAGCAGACATGGTAGTTAAACCAGTCGTATCTTTACCTTCTGCTTTAGCTTTTCTTATTTGAGCTGCTCCAACTAGTTCTTGAAAACGAGCCATCCTAAAATTAGGATCAAGCTCAGGATTTTCATACACAGGCTCAGGAGGAGCAGCATCGGATTCTTTATCTTTTAAAACAGCTTTCTCAGACTAAACTGGTGCAGGAGTTGAAACCTTTCTCTTAGGAGAAGGAGGAGGTGAAAAAGTTGGCTTTAGATGCACAACCTCCTTAACTTGTTCTTTCACTTCTGCTTCATGCATTTGACTGCCAGAATGATATTTTCCATAAGAACTGTAAGAGCTTTTCCTTGATTGATGCTGAGACGAAGCAGATCTTGCTGATGGAGCAGATTTTCCTGAAGATGCTGAAGGGTTGGCAGAAAGATTACCAGACGCTCCTGCACCTGGAGGAGGAGGAGGAGGACCTCTGGGAGTCCATCTTGAACCAGGACTATCATATCTTTTAGATCTTTTCCTCTCTTTCTGCTGGTTCTTTGAGAACCACATCCAATGCTGAAATTCCTTTGACTTAGGGTCAATGCCCTTCAGAATATAAAAAGGAGTATCATTGTCTTTACTGGTAGGAGGAGGAGCAGCAGCTTTCCTTTTCCTTTGGGCAGCTTTCTTTTTCCTTGATTTCTCAGATACATCAGAATCCTCTTCATCATCAGAATGAGATGAGGGAGGATTTTCATACGGATCATAGGCTTCAGAAACAGCCTTTTCTTTAAGCTTCAGATCTGATTTCTCTCTTTCCCCTTCAATGGCATCCAGAGCCAGAAGGGAATCTAAGTCCAACCCTAGTGAATCATCCCAGATAGTTGACTTTTCAATTTGCAGCTCTTTTTCTTTCTCTTTTAAAGAATCTTGTACTCTTAAATTCCAGGCAGCTCTTGCTTTTTCTTCTTCCACACTCAGAGCAGGAGTGTCATCTTTGATTTCATCTTGCTTTTCAGACTCATCTTCTCTATCATCTAAAAAAGATTCCAATTCAGGATCACTTGGGGCAGCCTCTGAGACAATTACTATTATCTGAGCAGATAAATCTTCTCTAATAACATCTGTAGAATTTATGAATACAGATCTGCTAAATAAACAGAAATCATTCCTTCCAGGAATTCACAAACTAACAAATTAATTGACTCATCAACAAAGCGAATGAATGAATTACCTTCATACTTGACCATCTCCCATGATTCATCTAGATATGAAGTTATAATTCCTTCTAGGAATCTAGCAACCACAGGAGTGGTGAGATCTTCTAGGCAGACTTTTACTGCAATTTCAGATAGCATGATTCCATCAGCTATTTCCTTATCAGATAATACTTGAACTACTTCTTTCTCAGCTGGAGCAGACTCTTCCAGGGCTGTCATTACAGTATCTGTTATAGCTGGAAGGGAGGCAGGAGGTTCTGAGGCATCTTCATAGAACATCTCCCCCTGCCTGATTTCAGTGGAGACTGAAACCAGGCCCCTTGAGGAAGATGGCTCAGCAGATTTTGAGAGAGATTTGATGGAGGCAGTTAAGATATCAATGGAGGATGCAAGGGGAGCGATTGCCTCTTCAATCATGGTCTTGATTGAGGGGGTAATCAACTCCACAATGCGGGAGATGAGTTCTGGAGTGATCTCAAAAGATGATGAATGTATAGTGGATGGAGCTGCAGCAGATATGGGTGAGGTGCTGGGATGAAGAATGATGTGGACAGGGGATTGAACTGGAGATGGAGCTGGAGAGTTAATTGGAGAATTAACTGGGGAATGAATGGGAGACGGAGGCGGAGATGGAATCCTCTCAGAACCTAACAAATCAAAGCTAGGAGCAGATAGAGGAGATGCTGGAGGGGAAAGAGGAACAACCGTGGTTGTTTCTGGAGCAGAAGAGGGAGAAGGTCGTACTTCAGCTGAAGTTGATGGAACTTCAACTGAAGCAGACAGCAAAGCAGAAGAGTAGGAGGGAATAGCTGAGCCAGCTTCGACAAGGTGAGGAGTGACTGATTCAGTCCTGGTGTCCTCAGATGTTGCTGGAGCAACCCCTGTGAGAGCGGGTTTCACAAAAGTTCTCTTCCACTTAGAGAACAGGTGGGGATCCATCTTCTTGCTTGCGTTTATTGTTGTTGCGGTTGAACTCAGCAGCTGGGGGTACTTTTCCTTCAGGAAGATGCCAATAACCCTTCCTAGGGTGACTTCTTTCTTACCAGTCTTTTTCCTTATTAAATCAAACACAACTCCTGCCCAATCTATCCTTTTCCGATTAACAATCGCACACATCAGTGCGAATTGTTGCCTTGTGATATTGTCGTGGGCAGAGTGCTTACCGAGGAGCACTTTTCCTACCAACTCAGCGAGGAACTTGATCTTGAAGGGGAAATTTACTTTGAGCAGCTTGGTGGGAATGCCCTCAGCATGTCCCAGCTCAACTAGCATTCTTCCGAATTCCTGAGCATCTTGCTCATTATCCTCTTCACCATTTGTTAAATCAAAAATTTCAGTCAAAACGGCCGGAGTTAGGATTACCTCTTCTCCGCCGATGGTTCCAGTCATCGAGTCGTCGGTGGAGGACGACGTGAAGGCTCATTCCTTGATCTCTGGGATGTTTATCTTAATCCTTGAGGACATTAACCTCTCGAGTCCTTGATCCCGGCAAAGCTGCAGAACTTCTACGATCCCAGCTTCGCAACTACTGAACGCGTCGAAATCGACACTAAAGCCTGCATCAAACTTTACAACTGCTAGAACTGCGGGAGAAATCGCCATGGATTCGCTGGAGAAAGCTCGAGAAGGACGGAGAAGACGACGGGGACGAAGCGGCAGAAAATCGCAAGCGGGAAGGCAGAATGCGAAAAGGCACGCTCCGTCGACGATAAAACACAAGATCTTTTAACCTAGGTCGACTATCGGCTTTATATTAGACCGGAAATAGTCGATCTATTAAAAAGATACTAGACCCGATGGTCGAACGACCGTTCGACGATCGGCTCAGAAGCAGAGTAGTCGGACAATCGTTCGACTATTTCTGGCTTCTCAAACAACAGACTATCGTCATCCAGAGATCGACGATGAGCTCGACTTGTTCGACGATGGTCGAACGCCGGTCGACGATCTTCAATCAGACAAACTTTCATCAACCATAGGTTGACGATGGGCTTGACCCGATCGACTATCTTCGAACGTCGTTCGACTATCTTCAAACAAGTTTCAATAAAGGCAGATATAGTCACACTTAGTCTCGTCCATTGATCATGCCTAGTTGAACTAAAAAGAACAGATGCTTCTGTTCATCTAAAGGCTTGGTGAATATATCACCTCTCTGAAACTCAGTGGATATGAACTCAAGACAAATCTTGTTCTTTTCCACACAATCTCTCAGGAAATGGTGCCGAATCTCAATGTGCTTCGTTCTAGAGTGGTGCACTGGATTTTGTGCAATTGAGATAGCACTGGTACTATCACACATGATTTTGGTGTTCTTGTGTGAGTAACCATAATCCACAAGCTGGTTTTGAATCCACAGGATCTGTGAACAACAACTGGCAGCTGCTATATATTCAGCCTCTGCAGTTGAAGTTGAGACAGAAGCCTGCTTCTTACAGAACCAAGAGACCAATCTCTCTCCCAGGAACTGGCAAGTTCCTGAGGTGCTCTTCCTGTCAACTCTGCAACCAGCATAATCAGAATCAGAATATCCAATTAATTGAAATTCTGACTCAGCTGGGTACCAAAGTCCTAGATTTGGGCATCCCTTCAGGTATCTCAGGATTCTCTTTAGAAGAATCAGATGAGATTCCTTGGGGTTGACCTGGAATCTAGCACAAAGGCATGTAGCAAACATTATATCTGGCCTACTTGCAGTTAGATATAATAGGGAACCAACAATGGCCCTATAATTCTTTTGATCAACTGGCTTGCCGTGATCATCAGAATCAATAACTACATTAGTAGCCATGGGTGTAGGCATTGCTGAAGCATCAGCCATCCCAAATTTCTTAACCAATTCCTTGGCATATTTGGATTGGGAGATGAAGATACCATCAGCATCTTGCTTAACTTGGAGACCAAGAAAGTAAGACAGCACACCCATACTACTCATCTCAAACTTGGAATGCATCAAGTTGGAAAACTTTTTGCACAGTTTGGGATCAGTGGAGCCAAAAATAATATCATCTACATACACCTGAACTAACAGGATTGTGTCCTTGTGATGCTTGACGAAAAGGGTTCTATCAACTACTCCCCTAGTAAAGTTGTGCTCTAACAGGAAACTAGCTAAGGTCTCATACCAGGCCCTAGGAGCTTGCTTTAGTCCATAAAGAGCTTTCTGCAACTTAAACACATGAGAAGGCTGAGTTGAAAAAACAAACCCTGGTGGTTGTTCAACAAACACCTCTTCCTTAAGCTCACCATTTAGGAATGCACTTTTGACATCCATTTGGAACACCTTAAACTTCATGTAGGCTGCATAGGCCAAGAAGATCCTTATTGCTTCTAGCCTTGCAACAGGAGCAAAGGTTTGGTCATAGTCTATACCTTCCTCCTGTCTGTAGCCCTGAGCTACAAGCCTAGCTTTATTCCTTACTATAATTCCATTAGCATCCAACTTGTTTCTATACACCCACTTGGTGCCTATGATCAGTTGGCCTTTAGGTCTTGGAACCAAAGTCCAAACTTTACATCTCTCAAACTGATTGAGTTCCTCTTGCATTGCAATGATCCAGTGGGGATCTAGCTCTGCATCTTTAAAGGTGAGGGGCTCAACCTGTGAGAGGAAACAAGCGTGCATCACATCCTGTCTTAATTGATGTCTTGTTTGCACACCAGCTGATATGTCTCCAATCACTTGAGATGTCGGGTGATCTCTGAGTGTGACAATATCAGCAGGTGGGATGTGATCTTCAGCAACAGTTGGGATTAATTCTTCAGGAGGAATTTGATCTACTGTTGGTGGTACAACAACAGCTTCAACAGCTTCAGCAATATCTTCATCACTGTCTGATTCAGTGATCTGAAGAGTTGATAGTTGAAGAATTTCTTGAGGGGCATCATGTACCTGCAAAGAACTTGAGGAAGGAGAATTTTCCTTCTCCTTGTAAAACATCTGAGACTCATCAAAAGTCACATGCACAGATTCTTCAATTTTACAGGTAGATTTGTTATAAACCCTATAAGCTTTGCTTACTTGGGAATATCCAAGCATGATTCCTATTGAGGCTTTTGCTTCAAATTTTCTAATATATTCTTTATTATTATTATGAATATAAACAATACAGCCAAAAACTCTAAAATAATTAATTTTAGGTTTCTTTCCCTTAAGCAACTCATAAGGAGTTTTACACTTAAGTTTGTGTATCAAACTTCTATTCAAGACATAATTGGCTGTACTAACAGCTTCTGCCCAATAGGAGAGAGGCATGTTAGCATCTGCCAACAATGTGCTAGCAGCTTCAATAAGTGTTCTATTCTTCCTTTCAACTACCCCATTTTGTTGAGGAGTTCTAGGAGCTGAGAAGCTATGTTTGATACCTTCTCTCTCACAGAATTCTTGCATGAGAAGAGAGTCAAACTCAGTACCATGATCACTTCTGATCAAGGCCACATGAGTAGAGTACTCAGTCTGCACACATAGTAGAAAGTCTGTAAGGGCTTTGAAGTTATCAGACTTAGTTCTCAAAAAGAAAACTCAACTGAACCTAGAGAAGTCATCTACAATTACTAAAGTGTAATACTTCCCTCCTAAACTCTGTATATTTATTGGGCCAAAGAGGTCCAAGTGTAATAGATACAGGATTCTAGGAGAATCACTCTTATTTACAGATTTAAAAGAGTTTTTGGTTTGCTTGCCTAGCTGACAAGCCTTGCATAGGCTCTCCTTCTTGCAGGGGCAAGAAGGTAAACCTCTAACAAGGTTGTGCTTAGATAACCTAGATATATTTTTAAGGCTAACATGACTAAGCCTCTTATGCCACAAAGAATTATTATTAAGAGTTACTTCATTAAACAGGCAGATTTCAGAATGAGATGAATTGAAATCTACTAAGTAAATATTACCTATTCTAATACCCACTAAAACAACATTATTATTTAAAGTAATATTGCAAGAGGAGTTAGAAAATGAAACCTGGTAGCCAGCATCACATAGCTGGCTAACTGAAATCAAATTATGCTTCAGTCCATTGACATATGCAACTCTCTTGAAAATAACTGCTCCAATTGTGATCTTGCCATAGCCTTCTGTCTGACCACAGCTGGAGTCTCCAAAGATAACCTTTGGGCCGAGCTTAGCTTTGAACTTTGACAGAAGATCTTTATTTCCTGTCATATGCTTGGAACATCCACTATCCAAATACCACTTATTTTGAGTGATTGGATAGGCCTTCACCTGCAAGACAATTATTTAGACAGTGTGGACCCAGGTAACCTTGGGTCCCTTGTTTTTCACATAAGAAAAACTGGAAATGTATGAAAATGCAGGCTGAGGGTGATAACCTAGTGGGTGAGATCTCCTAGGTGGGATTCTCCATGCAGATGATGGGTCAACAAACCTAGGGTTTCTATTTTCACTTAGGTTTCTATGGAATTGATTATGATTTTGAAAATCATGTTGAAAACGTCGATCGACGTTCGACGATGGGTGCTCAGATCGTCGACCTTCGTTCGACCATTGAACTTCCGATCGTCGAGCTGCGTTCGACGCTCTTTGCATTTCTTTAAAGAATTTCTTTCTCTTTTCTCTCTTAGCTTTATTTAAAGTTTTATTAACAAGGTTTACTTGCTCAGGGTTCTTCTTTCCACTAGCTGAAATGAAGTTCACTAGAGTTGAAAGATTATTTTTGAGAAGGACTGGGGGTTCATTGGGAGAAGCTCCTAAGCCTAGTTTGTTATTACCTGACCTAGTGTTAGTCATGCTGGTAATTTCTAACAACTTAAGGCTTCTACCATTAAGTGATTCCTCTAATCTCTTAAACTTAGCTAACTCTATTTTAAGAAATTTAATTTCTTCACTACAAGTAGTGAGATCTTCCTTTAACCTAATGTTTTCTGTAGCTATTGATTCTGAGTCAGCTAAGCTATTTCTAAGTTCTTTTATTTCCTTTTCAGAACTAATCAAATCTAAGCATAAAGATTTAAATTCTAATTTAAATTCTTCTGAAGTAAAATCATAGGAAGAGAGTACCTCATCTTCTGTAGGCATCTCTTCATCAGAATCAGAACTCTCTGCAGCAGAGTGGTTACTGCAGGCATCTATTGCCATTAGGCAAACTTCTTTTGCCTTCTTCTCTTCCTCATCCTCACTGGAGCTTGATGAGGAGGATTCTTCATCAGAATCACTCCAGGTTTCAGCAATGAAACCTCTCTCCTTCTTCTTGTTTTTGTAGGAGAATGGCTTGGAGTGCTTCCTGTGCTGTTCCTTTTCTTTTCTCTTTTCTTTGTTCTTCTCCTCTGGACACTCTGGCAAGATGTGTCCAGGCTTCCTGCAACCATAACAAATAATTTCTTTAGCTGGAGAACGATCATACCTTGGTTTGTCTTCATAGCGTGAAGACTTCTTTCTGAACTCCTTTCTCCCCATCTTGAGAAACCTCTTGGCAAACAATGCCATTAGTTGCTCATTAGATTGGCTGCCTTCAGAAGCATCAGCAGCCTTAAGAGCTAGAGATTGCTCTTTTCTTGTTGGAGTGGGGGTCTTCGCTTCTGCTTCAGCTTCCCTTGTCTTCAGCACTTGCTCAAAAGACTTGAGCTTGCCGAGAAGGGCTTCAGTGGAGATCTCATTTGTACTTCTGGCTTCTTTGATGGGCCAGATCCTTAGATCCCATGTGCTAGGGAAGCACATAAGAATCTTATCATTGACCTCTGTCAATGATATGTCCTTGTCCAGGGTCCTCAGCTCATTGATGATTGAGCTGAGCCTGGTGTACATTGCTTCAACTGATTCAGCATCAGTTTTCTTGAAGTTCTCATACTGTGAGATCAGGTTGGACCTTCTGTCCTTCCTTTCATCAGCTGAACCAGCTACAATCTGGTTCAGTGTGTCCCACATGGCTTTTGCTGAAGAGCAGTCAGCAACCTTTTGGAACACCTCATCGACATTGTCTGAGCCAGTATGTTCATTGCCTTGGCATCTGCAATTTTGGCCTTCTTGTACTCATCATTGTAATCTGGAGGAGGCACTGCACTCATATCAGATGATGAGGCAGTAGCAGCAGCAGGTGCTCTTGGGGGACCTGACAAAATAGAAGCAAAGATGCTTTCATCAATAGAATTCATATATAGTTTTATCCTTGCCTTCTAGATGCCAAACTTAGCTAAGTTGCATGCTGGAGGTCTGGTGCTAGAATAATCCTTGGACTGGGCCATAATAGTGAATATCTATAAGTTTTGGTATCTATCAGGATCTTGTGACTTAGGTGTTAGCCTATTCAGTCAGTCAACCTCCCTCTGATACCAATTGAAAGTGAAGGGATAGATACTACTCTAGAGGGGGGGTGAATAGAGTTATCAAATTTTGCACAAGACAAAACTTAATGGTCTACCCAACTCCCTTGGAGTGAAGTGCGGAATGAAAGATTATAGATATAGTTTTAACCCTAGAGCCTAACACAAGTGATGTGCACAAACTCAAGCTAACTGTAATTACAGTTAAGGCTTGGAAAACCTAATCAGCAACTAGCAACCTAGTTATATCTAATCACAGCCACAATGCAGGAATTAAACAATGGAATCCAGACGACACAAGGAAATTTATAGTGGTTCCCCAAACAACTTGGGTACGTCCACTCTTCTACCCACACGGTAGGAATCCACTCAGGTTTTTGATCAGGTGCCCTGCCACCAACAGGATCTGCTTCAGGTAGATCCAGAAACCCTTTAGACTTTTGATCAGGTGTCTAAAAACCAAGCACAGGTTTTTGATCAGGTGCCCTGCCACCAAGGGATACTTTTGAAGGGAGTAATAACCCTGTATAGGAGGGGGAAGAAGGTTAAGATGTCTTCTCTATTTTACAATAGATTAGAGAAGCACAAAAACTTGCACTGAGCTAGAGAGCTCTAAAGAATCAAGGCTCCCCCTAGCTCAAAGATGTCCAGGTGAAGTCTTGCTTCAGTGCAGAAAAAAACTCTTCAGAAAGTTCTGAAGGAAAAACTACAAGAAGATAAAGAATAATGAAATAAAAGATCTTCAAGCAGCTATCTTCTTCTTCTTCTTCTTCAAAGGAACTCTGAGTCTGAACTTCCTGAAAGCAGGAGAACTCAGGTTGAAGAAGAGTAGAAGATCTTAACACTTCTCAGTTAGATGGAAATTGCTGAGAGCAGAAAATGCTTGATCTTGATGAAGGCTTGAATGCTTGAAAATATCTGATTACTTAGTTAGCTTTCAACTAGCTTCAATCCTTCTTCAAAGGGTCCTTTATATAGCAGATACAAGCAACGGCTCTCTTCAGTTTGAATTACTTGTCTTCTTCTGAGACTTGAGACCTGGGCTGCAAATAACATACAGCAAAACAAACTCTGCAGCAGGATATACTATAAAAGGAATGAACCTCTTTCTAAGAAGCTGCAGGATTAAATCAAATAACAGAAGGTCTAAATAAAGTCACATCAAAGAAATACTCTTTATAGCAAAGAGAAGACTTTTCAGTCTAACGGCTATAAAGGGCTGTCAGCAGATAAAGTAATTTACAAAGACAGCTAATAAGACAAACAACTTTATCTAAAAAGATTTGACTCAGGCAAAAAGAATAGAGCAGATATTGCCTGGAAATATTATCGTAAATCAACTGAAATAACTTGCCAGGAAATGTATTAATTAATTAAACATAATAAATAAATACAAAATATAAAGGCAGACAGAAAGCGTCGAACGACCTTCGGAGATCGTCGACCGACGCACGGAGATCGTCGAACTATCGGGCAGATAGTCGAACGATCCAGATAGTCGACCTATCGAAGAAGATAGTCGAACTACCTCGGCAGATAGTCGACCTATCAGAACAGATAGTCGAACTATCAGATAGTCGATCTATCAGGACAGATAGTCGAACTATCAAGCGCAAACAGATAGTCGACCTATCAAGCAGATAGTCGACCTATCTCAGAAAACAGATAGTCGACCTATCAACAGATAGTCGACCTATCAACAGAGACCAGATAGTCGACCTATCAAAAGATAGTCGAACTATCAGATAGTTGAGCTATCAGGACAGATAGTCGAACTATCAAAGACGACAGATAGTCGACCTATCAACAGATAGTCGACCTATCAAAGCGGAACAGATAGTCGACCTATCAACAGATAGTCGAACTATCAGATAGTCGATCTATCAGGACAGATAGTCGAACTACCACGCCAAGCAGATAGTCGACCTATCAACAGATAGTCGAACTATCAACGCAGACAGAGCGTCGACCAACTGATAGACGATCGTCGATCAGCCGATAGACGATAGTCGAGCGGCGTTCGACTATAGTCGAACGAAAAACTACTTAACCAAATTCTCAATCTGGAAAAGTGAGGACTCTACAGCTAGACTACTAACCATTGACCATAGATAATTCTTGGGTCAAGGAGCACAAAGGAGAGGACTAAACTCAAATCAAACTAGGGTACCAACAAATCAAATTGAAATTAGAAATAATATTGACTGAATTGTGTCAATTTTGATGAGAATTTATGAATAAATTTACATTTACTAGTGATGATACATATTACAATTTTAGTGCATTATATAGTTAGTTATGCTGGTCAGGGTAAGATTTGCCTACTTTTCACTCTTCTCATGGGACCCTTTCCCGGACCTCACTGTGCGGGGATGCTTTGTGCACTGGGCTGCCCTTTTTATATATAATTAGATATCCTCGATTAAAGATCGATTCTGGCCTGAACTCACTGTTGAAAAATTGCTTTCAATATATTTTTATAGGATTAATTACCGGGACCTCCCCTGCGAGTTTGCATAATTACAGGTACCTTCCCTCTATGTTTTAATATTACAAAAACCACCCCTCCAAGATTGCTCTGTTTACAATCTCATCATTCCGTCCAAAATTTTCACCTAGTTTATTGAAATGTCGTGTATATCTTACTCTAAATCAGCCATAAAGTTCTCATTTCTGTCATTTCACATTTTTTGATCTCGTTTTGCCATATTTAGGCGAGACGTGCACCTTGCGACAATGGCGCAAGTCGTATTCTACAGTCGGAGGCTTGCTCAATCTACTTTTATCTTCTTCGTCCTCTTTAACTGTGACCCGCTTACACTTTCATGTCATTACAAAGGGTAAAATAGGAATATAATATATTTTATTTGCTACCATCCAATTTTTTAACAAAATGGGGGAGATTGTAAACTTGTGAAACTTGGAGGGGAGATCTTTGTAATATTAAAACATAGAGGGGAGATACCTGTAATTATGCAAACTCGTAGGGGTGGTTCCGGTAATTAACCCTATTTTTATATTATAGGTGATAGAAAAATAACCAAAGCACAAGGAAATAAAAGACATTTGTATAATAAATACAAGGCCAATGTGCTATACTAGGAAGTAGGAATAATAAAATTCCTTTATATTCAAATTAAGTGGCTGGTTTATATAGTAATGTCTTACTAACCTCTTTAACAGCAGTAGGGAAGTGTGCAACAGCCCTAGAGTAAGCACATAGCCTCTCCTCCATGCATTCATCAAATGTTAATCGCCTCTCGGCGGCAGCAGCTAATCTCAGTTCCGCAATGAGACTTGTAACCTGGAAGTAGTACTATGTAATCAAATTTACTTTTATACTCATATAATATTCATGAATACAAATTACTTTGAAAATCTTTCTATTTTAGGTTCTTTAAATGTAAGAAAATATGAATGTTTTGAACTTCAGAAGTGTAATGTGCTGGTTTAAAGTAAAAAAAAATTCATATTATTTTAAAAAACACACCGTTCGATGGTTCATTTTGACCTTTTTAAAATGATTTTTCATTGTTTACACGCACACACACATATACTTTTAAAAATCCCAATTAAAAAATCATTTAAGATTAATGGATCATTTAAAATTAGTTGCTTTAAGAGGGTATTCATTTTGTTGTTCATGTCGGTCACTATGAGAACATAAATAGAAGGCACGATCGAGGATTTCTCTTGTGATAGAGAGATGCAAACTATCTTACTCATAGAACATAGCAGATCATATGAACCTCAAATTGGGGAGTCGACACCACATTACTATATGTGAGTCTGTGTCCGTGACCGAGAAACACCAGGACACCTATGTTCGTCATTACGGGCTCGAATTGCTAGAATGTGTGCAAAAGTTCATGTAACAATAAGAAGAAAGAAGATATAAGACATCATAATTAAAACTAAAAGCCAGAACCCAGAATCAAATATATATGAACTTAAATTGTAGGTTTTGGAAATGGGCAAAAAACCCAGAAAATATATGTTCGTTTGGTGGGTTTTAGTTGGAGGGAATTGGTTTTGATTAAAACCAAAAATCGGTAGGTTTTGGAAATGGGCAAAAAACGAAAAATAGTGTTCGTTTGTAGCGGGTTTTGAGATAGAATTCAAGGGGAGGATACTGTTCATCTTCCTCTTCTCCTCTGCCCTAGTAGAGCGCACCTCCATCTCTTCTTGGAAGGCTTGATCATCCTCAACCAGATGGCAAAGGGATTCTCGAGAGTAAAGGAAGGGCGCAAAACAGAACGGCCGGTTGCTATCATCCTTCGACATTACCCCACGGGTGTAGGAACCTGCATCAAATAAGTACTGAAACCACGGATTATTACCTTCGACGTTGCTTCTTGCTGGTTGCAAGTTATTACCTTCGACCTGCATCAAAAAAGAACGAATGGCCTGCTGGTTGCTTCCACCGTTGAGATTCCTGGCGTCAGTGTCGCTTCTTCTCCATATCCACCGCTGTGAAGAAGATGCACAGTGCCAAAACCGACCAAAATAGGTGTTTTTTGGGAATAGAAGGATTTTCAAAGACCCAAAACCTATGGGTTTTGGGCCAAAGCCAATCCATGTCCTAAAAAGAAGCAAAAGAACACCTGAATTGGTTGTTGGTCAAACACCTTCCTCCCAAAACCAACACTCATCAATTCCATCCTTTAAAACGGCCAAACGAACACAAATATTGGTTTTCGGTACCCAATTCCAATTCGCTTGCTCCAATAAAAGCGAAACGAACGCACCCTTAAGGTTTTCAGTCATTCAGACTCTTTGCATGTTCATTTCTAGTTGGCTGTGAATCAGAATTTGAGGAACTTCTCTAATCTTAACTCCAGTATTTAATTTTTTTGTTGTGTACTTTAGATAAAGGCTTGAGTGTTGTTGTTGTACTTTAAATATTACATGATATGTATCAATTTATTAACTGCTGCTTGGTTTGTTTCATGTCACAAGTGTCGGCCGGGCTTTTGATTTGATATTAAACTAGGTAGGAGTGTTACATATGTACTTGTATTTTTCTTTAATGTGAAGTGATAAATTATTTATTCTGATGTGTATTTTTCTATTCCACACATTCACTTACTAACATACACACATAGTAATCGTTGGGGCCATAAGGATGCTTTTATAACATTTAAGTTCGCAAATATGATCCCATCATCTCGACACCTATTAATTAGAAAGTTATACCACACTCAATAATCTATGCTATTAAAAAGTTGCTTCACCTCGATCCTATTATGTATTTCCCTATGCAATGCGGTGATTCGGTGACGATGATAGTGATCAACTCTTAACTAATATCGGATGCCTTCTAATGTGACAGTGATCAATTATTGTACAAATATTTATGCAACATAATTGCACAAATATCTTTGGAGACAACTAAATAGAGAAATTAGAAATTACTAAACCAGTTTAGAGAACAGATATTACAAATGATAGAAAAAATTGTAATATTGGAGTGAAACTTGTTACAATTTTACAATAGAAATTAAATAGGACCTTGAGTATAACAAATTCTTAAAAGATTTAGGTAGACAGAAAACATAACTCAGCAATGTTAGATCTCGCCAATGCTGAACATGCGCAGTGTAGAAAGATATGAGGAAAAACCAAAGAAGTCTTAAATTAAATGCCACCAAAAAAAAGGTTAACAATATAATAGAAAAAAAAATGTGCAAAACTCTCTTCAAATATCGATCAATTTCCGAGTACAAACAACAACAACAAAATTTGACGGTAGATGAAGCAGAAATCACTCAACACAGCAGCTATGAAGCACCGACACTTCAAAATGTCCAGCGTGTCGGTGTCGGAGAGTCCGACACTCGTCCGACTCTCCGACACTCTCCGACACTCGAGTCGGAAATCCGACACTCGAGTCGGAAATCCGACACTCGAGTCGGAAATCCGACACTCGAGTCGGAAATCCGACACTCGAGTCGGAAATCCGACACTCGAGTCGGAAATCCGACACTCGAGTCGGAAATCCGACACTCGAGTCGGAAATCCGACACTCGAGTCGGAAATCCGACATGCTGGCTCACGCGGGACTCGCGTGTCCCGCTCAATCGTGTCCCTAAGTTAACTACTCATGGTGAGGCGGGTGACAATTTATCTTGGAAGTGTCTTTACCCCTTTCTAGCATTTCAAGTAGTGAAAGTGTATCTACTAGTGACGTAAATATTTTCTCTAGAAAAAGGAAGATTGAAAGTATGGAAAAAAGTTTGCATGTGAATCCATTATTTTTACTGATAATATATAATGGTAATGTGTTAATGTTCTATCATTTTTTGATCTTTTGTTAAGTTTTGCATTTGAATATTTGATGAGTAATATTTAAACATGACTTAATTTATTTAAATATTTGTTAATTGTTAAATTTTTTATTTTTTGTTAAATGTTTTAGGATTTTCATAATTATAAAAAATGAGTATTTAATATACGTGTCCCAGCGTGTCAGAATATGCTATTTTTTCAGAATTGACGAGTCGCGTGTCGTGTCGTGTCGTATCGCGTGTCCCGTGTCGGTGTCGGTGCAACATAGCACAGCAGAATTATAGTCCAAACAGCATCAAGTATCAAACTGCAAATCAATAGATGAGAATAACAGCTAGGATAGAAGAAAGATGGAAATGGTAGAAAGAAAACCGTGGAAGGAACAAAGAAGAAAGAAGAAGACTGACGAAGAATGAGGAGCTGCAAAGGAGGAAGGGGAAGACCTGCCGGTCCACAGCCATAACTAGGTGAGCGTCAAAACCTGTATTCTCTCAGAAAGAAAATAATAATAATAACAGCAGCTGAAGTAATCATCAATAAAAAGAATGACATATTGGTATGGAGAAAACCATAGAAGGAAGAACCATATAGAACCAGACAATGCAGAAAAGGAGACTAAGGGGGAAAAGACACATGGGACTCAATGGGAAGCAATTGCCAAGTAAATACACCAATTCAGTATTTTTTCCAGAATAGCAACCGAACCACCTACTAAGATTGAAGAGCAATAAGGAAACTTACGAAAAGCAAAAACAGGAAGAAGCACAAGATGAAGAACGACAGGAAGTGAAGGAGTCTCTCTGGACTAGCGGTCTAAGGCTCCGTTTGGCACAGCGTTGGCGGTCGTGAACGCAGTGGTTATGAACCGTCGTTCATGAACGCCCGAACTCGGCTAAGGAACTTCATCTATTTTTATGTTCAAAAGCAGTTTTATTTCTGGGTTGGTGGTCATAACCCTTGACATGCCAAACATACATTATATGACGGTAGCGTTTTTGTCCAGACTCACCGGAGCAAAAACGGCATGCCAAACGGAGCCTAAGTTTCACTAGTTAATATCGTTATTAAGAAAATAAACTTCACGGTACAAAAAGAACATGACTAATGGGAATATAAATAAATAAATCACCAGCCAAAAGAAAAGCTGGCCAATGTGAAAAAAAAACAGCCAACCTAAATTAATCACAGGGAGAATCACTGATACCAAATAAAGGACCCAAAGGAGTAAAAATCAAATAAAGGAATCAAATAGATAAAACAAATATCCAGAGCCCTCACAACACAAATATAATCAAGCTTTTACTAAATCAAAAATTCTAAATAAAGACAAGCCTCAGTAAGCCGCATCATCGATATATACTACTCAATTTCTATATTATAAATATAACCATAAAAATAAATAGACATCCAACATAAAAGATAAAATATCAAAGTAAAGAAGCATGTTTACATCAGTAGTTGTGCAGACTAGTCCAATGGTAGCAAGATAAGAGATTTTCCCCAAATTTCCAAACAGCATGGTGTTACGAATCCGACACCAACTGTAGAGGTCGAGGACGAGGCACGATGGGGACGTGTGTACCACCGCCGCGGAAACATGGCCCAAGGGGGCAACGACGCTCGCTAGCGGCGTGTCATCTTTATTATTATGCGCTATCTATTTTTTAAGCTTTAAGAAACCTTTTTATTTCCCGTGTTTAAGGCCTAACGGGGGGCCCGCTATTTTGGAACTATTTATATGGGTTGGCTGTGCTTAGAAAAGGAGGATGAAAAGTAATCTATTTTCCTCATCTAATTTCTCTCTCTTTCTCATCTCCCTTCTCCGCCTAACCCTAACCGCACCGCCGGCACCGCTCTCCCCTCTCCCTCCTCACGCTGGATCCACACCTTGGAGATCGCCGACTCACGCGTTCCTCCACCGTGACCCGTAACAAGCTGGTATCAGAGCCACTCCCACCTCGTCGTTCCGCCGCGCCCCGACTCGCCGAACCCGCCAGCGTTCCGCTCCTACCGACACCGCCCATGGCCGATCGGGATCTTCTCCAGCAAATCATGGACCGGCTGGACCGGATGGACGCGCGATATGCTGAGGATCGCGCCTCCGCCGAACTCCGGCCACAACCCCCCGCCTCCAGCGACACCACCGAAGGGGGCTCGGGCTCTCGCCGGGACGGTTCCCCCTTGCAGCGGTATGTGAAGCTGGACTTCCCGGCTTTTGACGGCCGCGAGGACCCACTCGCATGGCTCTCCAAGTGCGAGTCCTTCTTCGCGCATCAACGCACCACGGGCGAGGAGCGTCTTAGCCTCGCCTCCTTCCACCTCAACGGCGCCGCCCAGCTATGGTTCAACCAGATCCAGCGCGAACGGCCGGACCTCCAGTGGGACGAGTTCAAAACCGCGTGCACGCTCCGCTTTGGTCCAGCGGCACGCGGCAACTCTCTCGGTGACCTCATCGGACTCAGGCAAACGGGCTCTCTTGAGGAGTACATCGATCGCTTCCAACTGCTCCTCGCTCGCGCGGAGACATGCCGCCTCGATCAGCAAGTCCCCATTTTTACCGCCGGCCTACATGAACGACTCCGTTTGGATGTGGAGTTTCAGGCACCGACGGACCTCACCACCGCTATGAGCATCGCCCGCACATGTGAGCGCCGCATACTCCTTGACCGGCAACCGTTTCCACGCCGAGATTACGTTCCACCGTTCCGTGGGGGCGGCCAATTCAGTTCGCCTTCCGTTCCGCCCACGGGGGGGAGCACCGCCCCCTTCCCGACCAAACAGGCGCCGCCTTCTCGCCAGTCTTTTCGCCGCCGCCTCTCTAATGCCGAAATGGTTGAGCGTCGCGCCAAGGGGTTGTGTTTCAACTGCGAGGACCAATTCGGGCCGGGTCACCGCTGCAAACGGCTGTTCTCGATCGAGGTGGATGACCCATCGGACGACGACGGGGACGAACCTAGCATGGAACCACCCGAGATCTCCTTCAATGCCATTTCGGGACCCGCGGGCGGCCACATGATGCAACTTCCGGTCGCCTTGGCCGGCCACCCTCTTGTGGCCCTATTGGACTCGGGCAGCACACACAACTTCATCCGCCGTACTACCGCAAGCCGCTTGAATCTTCCACTCCTCGCTAGGCACCGCCTCCAAGTCTCCGTGGCCAATGGCCATAGCATGGCGTGCCCCGGTTTGTGTCGCGGGGTCTCTCTTACTATCTACAACCGCACATTCGACATCGACCTCTTAGTAGTCGACCTCGACGGCTTCGACGTCGTTCTGGGTGTGCGTTGGCTTCGCACGTTGGGACCTATCACATGGGATTTTAACAACCTTTATATGCGTTGGTACGACGGCGCAACATGCATGGAGTGGCAATGTGTCTCCCCCGCCACCGTGCCCAGCGCATTCCTCATCCACGGCTCGGGACCCTCCGAGGATAAGGGTACCCCCGACATGGACCAGCTCCTTCAAACTTTTACCGACACATTTACCATTCCCGAGTCCCTCCCGCCTCACCGCTTACAGGACCACCGCATATGCCTCCTTCCCGGGGCTGCACCGGTCGTGGTACGCCCTTACCGGTACCCGTTCCTCCAGAAGGACGAAATTGAACAACAATGCTCGGCTATGCTCCAGAAGGGCCTTATTCGGCGCAGTGTCTCCCCGTTTTCCTCCCCAGCGCTTCTTGTGCGCAAGAAGGACAATACGTGGCGGTTTTGCGTGGATTACCGCGAGCTCAACGCGAAGACGGTCAAGGATAAATTTCCCATTCCGGTCGTGGAGGAGCTATTGGATGAACTGCATGGCGCCAAATTCTTCTCTAAGTTGGATCTATACTCCGGCTACCATAAAGTTCGTATGGCGGCCGAGGACGTGGAAAAGACCGCTTTTCGAACCCACCATGGGCATTTTGAATTCCTCGTCATGCCTTTCGGCTTGACGAACGCACCGGCGACCTTTCAATCCCTTATGAACGAGGTATTTCACTCCATGCTCCGGAAATTTGTACTCGTTTTCTTTGACGACATTTTGATATACAGCAAGTCTTGGGAGGAACACCTTCTTCATATCCGGGCCGTCCTCCTCCTTTTGCGGCACCACCGTCTTGTGCTTAAGGGCTCCAAATGCGCCTTTGGACAAACCAGCGTCGCCTATCTAGGCCACGTTGTCCACCAACATGGCGTCTCGGCCGACCCGGAGAAACTCCAAGGGATCGCCGCCTGGCCAACTCCTCGCTCACAAACCGATATCCGGGAATTCCTCGGATTAACGGGCTACTACCGACGCTTCATCCGCAACTATAGTGCTATCGCCGCTCCTATGTTGGACCTCCTTCGCCGCAAGGACTTCACGTGGACCGCCGCCGAACAAGGCGCATTTGAAGCGCTCCAAGCGGCCCTCGTCTCGGCCCCGGTTTTACAGCTACCCAATTTTCACATGCTCTTTGTCATCGAGTGCGATGCGTCCGCCTTGGGATGTGGCGCCGTTCTACAACAACAAGGGCATCCCATCGCCTACTATAGCCGCCGCACCGCGCTACACCACCGGCGGTTACCCGCGTACGAGCTGGAACTAATCGGCCTTGCCAAGGCCGTCCAACATTGGCGCCCTTACTTATGGGGCCGAACCTTTGTCGTTCGCACCGATCACTTCAGCTTAAAATATCTTTTGGAGCAACGATTGACTACATTCCGCAGCAGCGTTGGGTGAGTAAGCTATTGGGCTTTGACTTCACCGTGGAATTTAAGTCGGGCGCGCTCAACCGGGCGGCCGACGCTCTTTCGCGCCGCCACTCCGACGAGCCAGCTCTACTTTGCGCTATCTCCAAGCCGACCACGCCACTGGAGGACACCATTCGGGCCGACATCCGGGCCTCCCCGTCCCTCACCGAATTGCTTCGTCGGGCGGAAGACGGGCTTCTACCGGCCTCGTGGACGGCGCGCGATGGCCTCATTTTGTATAAAAATCGGATTTACCTGGAACCCACCTCGCCACATATTGCCACCATCGTGAGCGAAGCCCATGATCGGACCCATGAAGGGGTTCATAAGACCCTCCACAGGGTGCGCGCATCATTCTATTGGAAGGGCCTTTGCCGCCACACTCAGGATTTTATTGCCCGGTGCACCGTTTGTCAACAACACAAGGGGCTCCATCTTCTTCCCGCCGGGCTGCTCCAACCATTACCGGTGCCCACCCAAATCTGAGCCGATATTTCCATGGATTTCATAGAAGGCCTTCCCCGTAACAAAGGCAAGTCGGTTCTCATGGTCGTAGTCGACCGCTTTTCCAAAGGGGCGCACTTCCTCCCACTGAGCCGACCCCTCGTCGCCGAGCGGGTGGCGCACATTTTCTTCCAAGAGATATTCCGCCTGCATGGCCTCCCGGAGACGATTGTCTCCGACCGCGACAAAGTGTTCACTAGTCGTTTTTGGAAGGAACTCTTTTCCCTCAGCGGCACCAAATTACAGTTCTCCTCCGCATACCATCCTCAATCTGACGGACAAACAGAGGTCGTCAACCGGACGGTGGAGATGTACCTCCGTTGTCTCACCGGAGATCACCCCAGGCAATGGGTGCAATGGCTTCCATGGATTGAGTACTGCTACAACACCTCATACCACTCCGCTCTCCACACAACCCCCTTCCGCCTCATCTACGGGCGCGACCCTCCCAAGCTGGCTACATACGACCAAGGCATGGCGACAATGACCACCGTCGACGACCAACTCCAAACGCGGGATACTATGCTGTCCGCCGCCCGTGAGCAGCTCCTCCGGGCCCAAACTCGCATGGAGACCGCGTACAATCGCGGCCACCGGGATGTCGTCCACGCGGTGGGCGAATGGGTCTGGCTCAAGCGGCGACCATACCGCCAAACCACCCTTCGCCACACCAACGGACCGGACAAGCTAGGCCCACGGTTTTACGGGCCCTTCCAGATCACCAAACGCATCGGAGAGGTGGCATATCGCCTCCAACTTCCCGACGACGCCCGCATCCACAACGTTTTTCACGTCTCCCAGCTCAAGCGATTTGTTGGGGACCCGCCAACCGCTCCTATCGCCGACCTTCCGCCACAGCTTGCGGACAAGCTGTCTTCCGACGAGGAAGGTGATGTTACGAATCCGACACCAACTGTAGAGGTCGAGGACGAGGCACGATGGGGACGTGTGTACCACCGCCGCGGAAACATGGCCCAAGGGGGCAACGACGCTCGCTAGCGGTGTGTCATCTTTATTATTATGCGCTATCTATTTTTTAAGCTTTAAGAAACCTTTTTATTTCCCGTGTTTAAGGCCTAACGGGGGGCCCGCTATTTTGGAACTATTTATATGGGTTGGCTGTGCTTAGAAAAGGAGGATGAAAAGTAATCTATTTTCCTCATCTAATTTCTCTCTCTCTTTCTCATCTCCCTTCTCCGCCTAACCCTAACCGCACCGCCGGCACCGCTCTCCCCTCTCCCTCCTCACGCTGGATCCACACCTTGGAGATCGCCGACTCACGCGTTCCTCCACCGTGACCCGTAACACATGGTTTCAACAAAAATAGGTTTAGGAACCTTTAGGTGGATTGAGGGCAAAATGGTAATGATATGGATTGAGGGGAAAATAAAAGTGTGGCCAATCCATCGGATTCCGTGAAAAAATTGCTTCCATTGATTTGATCCAAAGAGCATTCCCCATTTTCTGTATTTAGTTTTCCATTATACATTGAAGTACTTGCCTCGTATCGATAATCCTTCTCTACAATACCCACTGTAGCTCCAGGATGACGCGCTCCAACAAGCATAAATGAGCAAATCCATATCAACTTCTCCAACATTTGTTTTTGGAAAGCTTCCTTCTGGAGGACCTGAAACATATAGAATGTAATATCAGCATAGGTTACTGTACAGAACAGCGAAAAGAATCTTATTTTCCCACAAATTAAAATTGAACAGGCAAGTTCCAGTTACAAATTAAAAACCGTCGATTGTAAATTGTCATCGCATCAATCGTATGTCCTCCTTCGTGCTCAACTTCACTTCTCCGTTTAGTCTCCTCTTTCCTTCCAAGTCTTCGTTCTCCCTCACACCTCGTATCTTTGGATGTGTATGTTATGTTCACACTCTTGGTCCACCCACTGATAAGCTGGCTGCTCGCGCTACCAAGTGTATGTTCGTTGGCTACTCCCGCACTCAGAATGGCTACAATGCTGAATGGCGCTATATGTAAAAGCTTGCAATTTATGTTTTGTTCATTCATTAAGAGGCCGGCTACATAGTTCGTAGAAGCGAGCCAATGGGATGCACTAGGAGTAGGCTAGACGTGCAAACGAGTAGAGCTCGAGTTGAGCTTGGCAAAATTTCCAAGCTTGAGCTCGAGCTAACCATTTAAAGCCGGAGCTCGAGCTTGACAAGCAAATTTTGCTAGGCTCGAACACGAGTTCAAGACCTATTTATAGAGCTCGAGCTACTAACGAGCTTTTCAGCTCATGAGTCTTATTTTCTTGATAATATTTTAATTAAAAACGCCCAAATAAAAAGCTCACGAGACAGCTCGCGAGCTTACGAACACAATATGAGTGCTTGAGCTCAAATCGAACTCGAGTTTGTCGAGCTCAAGCTCCACACACTCGAGCTTGAGTTGAGTTTTTTTGACCCGGCTCAACTCAACTTGCACCGCGAAGGTTTTCTCCCCTCCACACCCCCTCGGTCTTTGCTCTTATCAATCAATGTCCCCCAATCGTAGCTAGCGCTCTTGCCCATGGAAGTAGTGGTGCAACCATATCTCCTCCAATGGCAAGCTAATATCTCCTTCCCACCATAATTTTCTCCGGGGTTCTTCCATGTTTGCAGTCCATATTTTGTAATTATTATTGGAGCAGTTTTTTAGCACCGCAGTATGTAGCATCGAAGCAAACTTCAATTAAGGACTAAAGGTGAATATAATTCTGAAGTTGTGCTACTATTTCATTTGTTTGTGTTTACTTTTGTCATATTAAGCACTCCAAATTTTGATGATTTTACTAAACAAAAATTCTCTTGAGCACTACAAATAGCTAGGAAATTGTTATGAGAGTCTTCATCCTCTGTTTTCCGGCTTTTCGCACTTTGCACACCCCCCCCCCCCAAAATATCACTTTTGACACTTTGCACCTCAAATGTTTAAATATTGCACTTTGCACCCTCATTCTCATATTCTTGGCACTTTGCATCCTAGGCCTTTGAATTCAGCTATCAGAAATTATCTTTACTAGCGTGCAAAGTGTCAAGAATATGAGAATGGGGGTGCAAAATGCAATATTTAAACATTTTGGGTGCAAAGATTTTTTTTTTTTTTGGGGGGGGGGGGGGGGGGGGGGTGTGGAGATTCTATTGAAATTGTCTGCCAATTTCTTCCCTAAACCCTGATAGACATCAATTTGCTTAAGCATGCAATGAAATGTAAGATTCAGATACCTTGCAGGAGAGACCAGCGCTATGCAATCGCGCCGCCACCGCAGAAGCCCATTTTCCGGACACAGCGGTCAATCCATCAGGATCTGTGTCGGTCTTACCATCCACAGGAGGCTCTCCAAGCTTGGACACCGCAAAATAAGCCAGAACTTGGCTACAATCTCCAAGCCCTCGACTCTCAAGCCAAGGATCAAGCATTCCATTCTGGAAAAATACCAAATCTGCTACAAAATTACAACATTCATCACGCCGCACAGGAGAAACTGTAGTTTAGGGGATGGAATTAGGGTACCGCTCCAGCGAGAGGAAGGGGCGGCCTCGAGAACGGCGTCGAGATCGTCGTTCCTGGTGCACACGAAGATGGGGCCGTCGATGTCGGCGGAGACGTTCTGCCCGCGACCGACGAGGACATCGCGGCCGTCTCCCATATCCTGGAGAGCCCTACCGACCCTCCCGCCGCCGACAATGATCGCCGGAGTGATGGTGGTGGTGGTTGCGGTGGTTGACATCGTGCTGGAAGAACTGAAGCAGATGCTGCTTCGGCGGGTGGAGGAGATTGTGGAGAAGAGGCGTGAGCAGCGTACGGGGGAGAGGGTGACTAGACTAGCCATGTCGGACGGCGGCCGGAAGAGACATTGGGCCGGCGGTGGGAAAGCCCTTCTAATAATCCCGTTAAATTCTAGCCACCCGATCGGGGGCGCGAATTATCTCGAAAGACAAACGATCACAAATAATTGGTCAGTGATAACAATGCAAATTGTATCCTCCAATTATAGGATTTTGATAAAATGTATCTTAAATGATTAAATATCTCAAAATGTATTTTCCTAATTAAAAAAAGAATGATAAAATGCATCTCATCAAGGTGCAAAGTGCCCATCTCTTTATATTTGGGGGTGCATTTTACAATATTTAATAATCTGTGATATATTTTATCAAAATTGTACATTTTGAGGGTGAATTTTGTCAATTACCCGGGATACATTTGCAAAATGAACTTAATCTCACATCAAATAAGAGTAAAAGTTACTAACTTGAGTAATAATTCTGAATCCTAAATATTTTGTGTGGAAAAATCACGTAGGTAAGTGTATTTGGGTGGGAGTAATTCTATGATGAGTATCCCTTGAAAAGTGCTCCTAAGCTACCTATTAAAGTTGACATGTTGAAATCGGAAAAATCACTTAGGGGTGAGTATGAAAAACCGCAAACCGCAAAAACCGCTCGCACCGCAAAAATTGCACCTATTTTAAACTGCACCGCGTAGTTTAGGTGTGGTGCGGTTTCGAACTTTTACAAACCGAGCGCGATTCAGTGCGGTGCGGTTTTTGGATTTTGAAAACCGCAAAAACCGCATCGCACTGAATATTTTGTGTATTTAATTTTTTATAATTAAGTGACGTCATATTTAAGTATATTAAGTAAGAGTTGATATATTTATACGATATATTACCGTCAGAGTTAATATAATTAAGTGAGATATTTTGCTGAATCATCTCTTCCACACACACTATAGTGAAATAAAGGCTTAGAACTACAAAAAAAACATAATATACGCATTAGTTGGAATATGTCAAGATATGGCACAATGACGACAAATGATCAATATAGCCGACCACACTATAGTGGGATAAAGGTTTGAGTGTTGTTGTATCTCTACCACACACAGACAACTTGGATATCAATTAAAACAGACTCTTAGTTTTAATAATCCAAATTAAAACAAAATATTGCATAAGAAGTGTTAATATATAAGCAGGGGCGGATCTAGAGGGGGGCCCGAGGGACACTGGCATCTCCATTATTTTTCAAAATAATTAGTGTATTTGGATTCCTCTCGTCGAGGCAATAAATTTTGACTACTTATACGTCAAAAACGGTTGTCAGATGAGGGAGAAACAACTTCGATAAGATTGAAACGTTTAAATTTTTTTTGAAGGAAGTTGATGTCTGGCCTCCCATCTTATAATTTTTAGAACCCAGTGACGCATTCAAAAAAAAATTGCACCCCCATTATCAATTTGTGCACCCCCATTATTAATTTTCTGGATACGACACTGTATATAAGAATGAATGAATCTCCTGCAACAAAGTTTATTGTGAAAATATTTGTCTATAAAACATGATATTCACAAAATATTATATAGTTCATAAGTTGGTATGACATCTTCAAAAAGAAAGAAAAATAACTGCATTAAAATTTATGAAAATAAAATCATATGTTGTAAGAAATGATGTAATTTAATACAATAAAGAGAGAAAAATAACAAAACATAAAAGAACTCATAAATTATCAAGCAACATTCATAGTTCTGATGCTTACCTGTAGTCTATGTAAAATACATGTTAAAAATCGCACCGAAACCGCAACCGCACCGCAAAAAACCGCACCGAACCGAAATCGCACCGCATAATTTTGCTGTGGTGCGGTTTTGCTCGGGCAAAAACCGAGCCCTTACGGTGCGGTTGCGGTTTGGGCCAAAACCGCACCAAACCACACCGTGCACACCCCTAAAATCACTACTCCAAAAATTTGTATCTATGCATCATAAGGCTACTGACCCGATGGTCGGGCTTGACAGGTTGAGGGGCAAGGACAAGGAGACAAATGGAACACTAAAATGGTCATAGGTGCTGCGGCAGGGAGGTCTCATCACATACCCGCAAGATTAGAAAAAACTTCCCCTCCATAATTAAAAATGGTCGGGCAATGTACGAGAAAGGCAATAACTTGGCGAGTATCTAAAAACAAATTGTGACCAAAAGGAATGATCAAGGTCTCACGGCCAAATCTTCGAAAACAGGATCGGGATAATTTGAACCATTGATAATGAATACTTGTGGTTAGTGATAACAATGCAAAATGTGCACTAAAATTGCAGGATTTTGACAAAATGCATCTTAATAAATAATATAAAATGCATCACCCAATTTTAAAAAGTCTAGTGAAATGAACCCCACCAAGGTGCAAAGTACCCAATCTTTTCTAATTGATGGGATGTATTTTTGCAATATTTAACAGTTTGTAATGCATTTTGTCAAATATGTATATTTTGAGAGTGCATTTTGCCAATTAACATGAATACGATAACGAAATGAACTTAATCGCACATCAAATAAGAGTAAAAATTATTAACTTGAGAAATAATTCTAAACCCTAAATATTTTGTGTCATTGGGAGTGGTTGGTGCAGTTGTATTGGAAAAACTCTTTAGTTAAGTGTGCTCAAATAAAAGTAATTTTATGATAGGTGATCTCCTAAAAAGTTTTTGTAAGCACCAAAAAGAAAGTAGACAAAATCATGCGGTTCAAATTAATATGAGATGGGTTGGGTCAAAGAGGCCAATATCTTTAATATTACGAGTTGGATATTTTCATATTACAAATTATATTAGAACTAGACCTTCCATATGGTATGCACTTTGGAGATAAACTAAGCAGAAGTTGGTGGGCATGTAATAGCCAAGCTCCTCATCAATTAACGGAATTAAGTAATAATTGTACATGAGGATGGAAGAAAATTTATCAGAATTAAGTAATAATTCAAAACCTTAAGGGTTTGTTCGTTTGCATGAATTTAAGCTCCTAGAATTGGAATTGAAGTTCTAATTCCAATCCTGTCGTTCGTTTGCACGCATGACGATGGAATTTTATTTTTAAAGAATTCCGTGAAATTCATTTTAAACGAAAGCCAATTTTATCCAATTTATATAAGAATTAGACAATTTCGGTCGAGACACATTTTTAAGTTAAGTTCGCGATTGCTTCGCCCATGGGCGTGTGTTGACAACATGGGCACACGTTTTCTCCCGTGAACAAACTTTTCGCTGAGCCTAGTATTTTTCGTCAGGGCGGCGTATTTCGCCCTGCCACGCGTTTTTCACCAGGGAGAGATTATTTTGCCCGGGAGAAAATTTTTTGGCCCGGGTGCGATTTTTTTGCCCGAATGCGATATTTCACACGCGCGAGTTTTTTCTCTCGGGCGTAATTTTTTCCGAGCAGACGCGATTTTCGCCAGGGCGCGATTTTTCGCCCCGACGCCTTTTTCTACCGGGAAAATTTTTTTCGCCCGAGAGCGAATTTTTTTGGAGATGCTTGCACTTCTCGTCAGGGCGCCGTATTTTGCCCTTGCCTATGTTTTATCACCCGAGCGCGTTTTTTCGTCCAAACGCGATTTTTTCGTTCGGGCGCAATTTTTTTCGCACGACCGCAATTTTTTCGCTCAAGCAAATTTTTCGCCCGAGTGCGATTTATTTGCCAGACCGCGTTTTTTTCCACCGGATGCGATTTTACCACACGGGCGATTTTTCGCCCGGCTCGAATTTTTTGCCTAGACGCGAATTTTTTAGCCAGGGCGCAAGTTTTTTCGCACTGCCGGGATTTTTTCACCGACCGCGATTTTTTCTCCATGGCACGATTTTATCGTTCGAGCGCGATTTTTTCACCGAACCGTGAAATTTTTTGGACCACCGCATTTTTTTTCGCTCGTGCACGATTTTTCCGCCCCGGGCGCTAATTTTTTTCTCCCGGGCGAAATTTTTCCCACCGCATTTTTTTTCGCTCGTGCACGATTTTTCCGCCCCGGGCGCTAATTTTTTTCTCCCGGGCGAAATTTTTCATTGGGGCGCGTTTTTTTTGCCCGCACGAAATTTTTTCTCCCAGGCGAGATATTTTCGCCCGGACACGATTTTTTCTCCCAGGCCAAAAAATCACGCCCGGGAAACAAAAACGGGCTCGAGCGACAAAATCAAGCCCAGACGAAAAAAATACAACCGGACCAAAAAATCGCGGTCCCCTGAAAAATCGCGTCTGTGAGAAAAAATCACTGTCGGGCGAAAAAAATCTCGCAAAATCACGTCTGGAAAAAATAATTCACCAATATTAATTTTTTCGTCATAACCCGCATTTGTTTATATTAATTTTTTCATAATATTTTTCAATTTTTATTTTGAATTTTATTTAACAAAGGAAATATATATATAATCAATTTCACAATAAGCACAAATATTATTTATTAGACGAATGTTAGAATTGGAATTAGTCATCAATATTCAATTTCACAATATTCACCAATATTCAATTCCAATATCGAATTCTAATTTCGTGCAAACGACCAGACCCTAAAAAATCACTAAAAATAAGTGCTCAGAATGATTGTAAAAATATTATAATCAGTATTCCCTATTTTATTTTACAAGAAAATACTCCGTAGATGTTAAAAACGTGATTTAAAGAAAAAATGTGCGTCACCTACCATGCAAAAAAATTTCCTTGTTTGTCGCCGTGTTTTTGCATGGCTGAGTTTGCACATAAATGTTGATGTCAAGAAGATAAGGGTAGTTTTTAACGTAAAAATGAATAAAATTTATTAGGTGAGGTCGGACGTTAATCAGTGGCGGAACTAAGATTTTGAAGTCACACGGGCACAATCTAAGTACTGTCAATTCGGGGGGTTCGGGGGGCAGCGCCTCCGAAATGTTTTTTTTACAAATATATTTTTGTAAGAAAAATATTGAACATAATATTACAATCAAAAATTGAACAGAGACGGGTTCAGATTTCATGACCGTCACAACCTTGCCAAATAGAGCCTTAGTCTCATTTTTGTTACACAGTTATCTTAACTTTTATATGAGATAAAATCTGCATCAGAATTACTTACGAACAGGTCATTAGAATTCTGCAATTCCTCTTCAACTGCTTTTGGATCCCATTTAACATCATGCTCTTTAGCAATTTCAGTCAATATCTTGATCTTCGTCTCAGTATTAGGTGCTTTTGCTGATAATTTTTCAACAATCTACATTAAGATTGCTAAATATTAAACAACTAATAAAAAACAAGGAAATCTGTTAACAACATATAATCTGACATCAATAAATAAATAAAATGAGAAATAGTTTTAACTAGAACTGATCATCAGGTTAACACCACAATCCGGCCGAAGTTCAAGTGTTGATGTAATAAAGTCTTTCTCATATTTTGCGGTAAAGTGTTTGCGTACATCCACTAGTTCTGGTAAATCTGCACATCTTGGGGATGCAAATATCACACTTGATATTGCTTCCTTTAGATCAATGGGGCAGCTCCTGCAAGTCTTAAATATGAGTTCTAAAAGAAGAAAATGGACAATGTATAGTATGTTAGTTATTTTATAATATGTCCGCACGCGTGTTAGCCCGACTCGGAATAGGTTACGGGTTCGTGTCGTTCTAGGGTTAGGCTCTACGCTGGAAGTACTATAAATACCCATTCCATACTTAGATGAGGTATTGTAGAATACTTTGAGCGGAGCTCTAACATTCTCAAAGTAACCTAGGGTTTCCGCTCACGGTGCTCTGTGCGTTTCTCTCGATTCCGCCGCTGTCCGCTACTTTCGATCGACGATTCTTCTTCAACGATCGGAGATTTTCTCGTTGCCGCGGATCGTGAGGAAGAAGCCGATCTAGATCCGTTCCCGATCTAGGCCAGTCTCTAAAGATTTTGGCGAATTCCAGAGCCGTCTTCGTCTTCGCGAATCGCGTGAAGTTGCGTCTGCTAAAGATCGCAAATCTCTGTCGCCAATCGGAAGATCCCACCCTGCGCCTACTCTAGATCATTTTTTTCTAGTTATTTGGTTTGGAGGATTGCAGATCGGGAAGTGGACTTGGGTTTTTCCGGTGCAGGATCGTGTTTTGTCGCTAGCGTTCATCGGTAGCATCGCCGGGCGCCGATCAAGATCTGGGTTTTTTTTTTGTTTTTTGTGATAATGGTGTTCTTCAAGCCCGCTGCCAGCATGGGTTGCAGATCCTGAAGATCCTGAAGTTTCACTCATTCCAGATCTAGCCTATTTTCGTTTCTGGTGTAAAACAGGGAATTGAGATCCACATCTGAGTTTGGAGATCTGATTTTTCAGATTACCTCATCAGTTTCAGAATTAGTTCTCTGGTTTTCTGAGTGAAGTTTTTTGGATCGTGCTTATATCAGTTGGATTCCAGACTCATGATCTTTACAGCAACTAGATCTCTTCAAGTTGTTCTTGACAAGTCCTTTGTGTGACTGTTTTTTTTTGCGCATCAGTGGAGCTATTGTTCCTCTGTTCAACCCCTTCGACAACTGCGTTCAGTCGGAGAGACA
Organism: Platanthera zijinensis; assembly: GCA_039513925.1. NCBI lineage: Eukaryota > Viridiplantae > Streptophyta > Magnoliopsida > Asparagales > Orchidaceae > Platanthera > Platanthera zijinensis. Next base: position 136,235,959 of record CM077097.1, on the reverse strand, counting down.
AAACAAACACATATCTGGATTGGATCTGAAGACACTGGATCGTCTCTGCGCGGATCAGGTGACTTCTTTCTAGTATTTTCTGTTCAAGTAAAGTGAGATGTCGAAGGTTACCTCCTACGACATCGTCAAGCTTCAGTCGTTCGACCTCTCCGAGTTCCACGCCTGGAAGCTACACGTCCAACTTGGCATGAAGGAACGTGAGATTTTCTACACGGTCCTGAGTGACTTCGCCTCCACCGAAGAGGACGTGAACGAACTTCAGTGGAGAAAGGACGAAGACTTCTGCAGGGACTACCTCCTAAATTCACTGAACCCTAGACTCGCCCTGACTTACAGCGGTCATAAGACTGCAAAGGAAATTTGGGATCGCTTGAATGCGCACTTCCAGAAGGAAGAGGGATTGTCGAGGACTCTCCTTGGGGAGAGGCTCTTCACTTTAAAATTTAATTCCAACAAGTCAATCACCTCTCAAATTATTGAACTGGAGAGTTTGCGTCTCAAGTTGGCGGACGATAAGTCCGATATCTCGGATAATCTCTTTGTATGTCTTATTCTAAGCAAGCTACCTCCTGAGTGGTTGACCTTCAAGACTGAAATGCACAGACTGAAGGAAAAGATCGCATTGGATGAACTCAAAAGGTTCATTCATATCGAGGATCAAAATATTGTAGGGAAGAGACAAGAACAAGGTGGGCAGTCCTCACAGACTCTCAACTTTGTGTCTCGACCTAGCAAGCCTCGTAGGAAGCCACCAGCGCCCAAGAGTGAGGCCACTACACAACTATTGCCTAAAAAGCCCTCTTTCAAAAAGAAGAGGGGCAAGTGCCATAACTGTGGAAAGTGGGGACACTGGGCGGCTGATTGCAAGGCCCCGAAGAAAAAGGAGGAAGCCCCTCAAAATGTGGCGAACATGCTCGTTGATGCTTCTGACCCCAAGTCCTTTGTGGCTATGATTGGGAGCAGTCACCGCAGTTCGTCCGCAGAGTGGTGGCTTGATAGCGGTGCTACCTGTCATGTCACGAATGACAGAGGATTACTGACTGAGGTTAAGGCGGTCCGGGAGAAGGTGGAGAACTGCAATGGAGGAGAGACTCAGGTGACCCATGCAGGGACAGCCGAGCTGGTCCTCTCATCAGGTAAAATTTTATTTTTGCTTAATGTTAAAGTAGTTCCTAACTTAACTAAGAACTTGATTTCCATTAGTCTATTAGATAAGGCTGGGATGACCTTCACAACTCAAAACGGTAGAATGACCTTAACGGTCAATTCACATTATTTTGGGTGTGCGTATCTGATCAACGGAATGTATAGACTTAGCTTAAACAATGATAGCATTCACCATATTAGTTCGAACCTTATTGATCCTAAGTTGTTACATAACAGACTTGGACATGTAAACTATAGGAAAATGCTAGAGTTAGCTAAGAGTCATAACATCCCCTTAGATCTGTCGATTCGATTTGACAAGTGCGAGGTGTGTGCTCAGACCAAGATCACTAGAAAGCCTTTTAGATCGGTTTCTAGGAGCACGAAACTTCTTGAGTTGATACATTCAGACCTCTGTGATTTTCGTAGTCACGTCACTAGAGGGGGAAGGAAGTATCTGATTACGTTCATAGACGATTTTTCAAGATTTTGTCATGTATATTTGTTAAAATCGAAAGACGAAGCCTTTGAGACGTTTAAGACTTTCAAGTCTCGTGTGGAAAATCAGTTAAATCTGAAAATTAAGAGATTTAGAAGTGATCGAGGAGGAGAATACACTGTTACTGGGTTCAAGGAATTCTGTTCCTCTGAGGGAATAATCCTGGAAACAACAGCTCCTTACTCACCCCAGTCGAATGGTGTTGCCGAGCGTAAGAATAGAACTTTAACAGAGATGTTGAACTCTATGCTCCTAACAGCTGGCATGCCTAATTCCTTTTGGGGAGAAGCAGTTCGTGCTGCAAATCACATTCTGAATAGAGTGCCTCATTCTCAGCTCACGTCTACCCCGTATGAGCTATGGCACGGTCATCCTTGTAGATACGATACTCTAAAGACTTGGGGTTGTATTGCCTATGTGCGTATACAAGACCTTAAGAGGCCTAAGGTGGGACCTAGAACAACGACATGTGTCTATCTAGGTAGTGCAGAAGATAGTGCAGCAGACAGATTTCTCGATCTATCCACGAATACCGTGATAGAGTCTAGAGATGCTATATTCTTTGAAGATAAATTTGTCAAGGATCATGGTTTATCTGTCTCTGGGTCTAATGATATGATTTCAGAATCTATCGTAGAACCTGAAGCTGGCCCCTCTGGCACTGCTCCTCAACCGTTAGAGGTGGAACCTATTCCACTTAGAGCATCTACAAGAGAGAGGATCCCTAAGAACTTTGGTGAGAATTTCGTCACATATCACTTAGAGGATGATCCATTCTCCTACCAGGAAGCAATGAGATCTAGAGATTCGTTGATGTGGGCAGAAGCCATTGATGATGAGATGGACTCGCTGCTACATAACAATACTTGGCATCTAGTTGACTTGCCGAAAGGCGCTAAAGTCCTAGGATGCAAGTGGGTGTTGAAGAAGAAACTTCATAGTGATGGGTCTATAGCCAGGTATAAAGCACGTCTCGTAGCTAAAGGTTATAAACAACAGGGGGGAATAGACTATTTTGATGTTTATTCACCTGTGTGTCACCTATCGACTATTAGGATTCTTCTAGCCTTAGCATCTATCGAGAACTTTATAGTTCATCAGATGGATGTGAAGACAGCCTTCTTAAATGGAGAGCTTGATGAAGAGATCTACATGGCACAACCTGAAGGTTATGTGCAGAAAGATCAAAAAGATAAAGTGTGCAAACTGGATAAATCAATCTATGGGCTTAAACAAGCGCCTAAGATGTGGCACATGAAGTTTGACCAGGTGGTAAAGAGTCTCGGATTTCAGTCCAGTCTCTCAGATAAATGCCTTTATCACCGCTCCTTGTCGAATCAGACAGTCATCATATGCTTATATGTAGATGACATGTTGATTTTGGGATCTAATCTTGCTGCAGTTAGGGATATTAAATCCACTTTGGCAGAAGCTTTTGACATGAAGGACCTCGGTCCTGTAGATACCCTGTTAGGTATGAAGGTCAGAGTTGACAAGGGTCGAGTTACTCTTAGTCAGGCTCATTATATTGAGCAACTTCTTTCTACCTGGGGATATGATAACTGTAGGCCGGCTGAGACACCATTTGATCATAATGTCAAGTTGAGTCCTAATGAAGAGACCAGCATTGATCAAGTTAAATATTCCAAAATAATTGGTAGTCTCATGTACGCCACAAGTTGTACTAGACCAGACATTGCTTTTTCGGTTAGCATGCTGAGCCGTTTTACCAGTAATCCAGGCAAAGAGCATTGGGAAGCCCTAGACAGGCTGTTAAGATACCTGAGAGGTACTAAAGACCATGCTCTGTGCTACACTGGTTACCCACCTACTGTGGACGGACATTCTGATGCCTCGTGGTGTTCAGAAGCCGGGAACAGCAAGTCTACCAGTGGATATATATTCACCTTGGGTGGAGCTGCTATCACTTGGAAATCCAAAAGACAGACCTGTATAGCATTGTCGTCTATGGAAGCCGAGTTGTTTGCCCTAGCCTTGGCCGGTGAAGAGGCAGATTGGATCAGGAACTTGATTCTAGACATTCCCTTGTCTAAGCTACAAGTCAACTCGTTGAGCTTGTACTGTGATAATCAAGCAACAGTTCAAGTCGTTAAGAATGCCCTCTATAATACTAAGAGGAGACATGTACGACTGAGACACGCTTTACTGAATTATCTGAAAGAACAAGGAATTATCACTTTGATTGATGTACGTTCAAAGGATAACCTGGCTGATCCATTGACGAAAGGAATGTCAAAAGACCGACTAATCAAAATAGTGGGGGAAATGGGACTAAAGGCGATTTAGTTCAGCCTTAGTTCAACAATAAGCGATTTAGTTCAGCTTTTGTCCAAATGTTTTGACTAGTCTGATTTCCTTTGTCAAAGCTAGCATGTTGTGCTCCGTTGATGCTCTTGGTTGCTGAGTTCGGATCTGGTAAGTTGTTTCATTCCAAACTTGATGCTAACAGCTTCACCTGGATTCGGCTTTTGCCTTGGAGGAGAGTGTTATTCCAAACTTGATAACACAATCTGACTTGGTCTTGACTCTTCTTCTGGAGATTGGTTCCATTCCAAACTTGATGAGTTCCAATTAACTTTAGAAGGGCAGTAACCGTGACATTCTATATAGGATCACAGATATAGCTGCGGTGTCCAGAAGTCTGAGATCGTTTCGGTTGAAACAGATATCAGGTTCTGAGGTAAAACTATAACTCTCTGTGAACGTGTCCTCCCAGCCAATTAAAATGATTAATACTAAGTTCTTTTTGTAGAACTAGATATTTGCAAATTTGCAAAGGATAGAATTCATTCTGAAATGAAATTCTGTGTTGAAATTGCAGGAGCTGCTGGGATAGGAGGAGCACTGGTTGACTGGAATCCGGATCAGGATGATCTTTTGGATGATGAGTTTTAGAGCGTTTTTAGTTTCTCTCTTGCTACTTCTGTTTAGAGCACTGTTTAGCTCTTCGTTTATGCACTGTTTTGTTTGGACTTTCTAGCTCTCTGTTGATTTGTGACGCCAGGCATATAAGGCCTGTGTCTTGTTGCACCTGAGACTATTTATGTGTTGCAGCTGAGTTTTGTTTACTTATGCGTGCATACTATTCTGTGCTTAAGTCTAATTTTGTTTGAAACAGGTGCTGGACACGGTTGTGTATGATTCACATTTGGTTGAACTTTACACAAACCACCCTCTATCCGAAGTCTGGGTACACGGCGGACATAGGAGGAGATTGTTAGTTATTTTATAATATGTCCGCACGCGTGTTAGCCCGACTCGGAATAGGTTACGGGTTCGTGTCGTTCTAGGGTTAGGCTCTACGCTGGAAGTACTATAAATACCCATTCCATACTTAGATGAGGTATTGTAGAATACTTTGAGCGGAGCTCTAACATAGTATTCTTTGCACATCCCATAGTTTGGATCATTGCATAATTTATGTTGGGACTACAAATCCCTATTTCTGAAAAGACATGAATTTCACAAGAGATCAAAATGATCCCCTGACTATTTATTACTAAGATATTTCTGAGAAGACATGAAGTTCATAATAGACCAAAACGGTCCACATTTCACAGTGAAATCAGTCCAGATTTCACTATGAAATCTGGACCGTTAGGCGGTCAACCCCTTAGGAGAAACAGGACAAGACCATTTCCAAAAACAGGGCAGGAAGAAGAAGAAGTTACCAGCCGAGCGGGAACAGCGGTCGTCGACGCCTGACGGGCTAGGGCACGGGAGCAGCTAGGGCACGGGAGCAGCGACGGGCTAGGTCGCGGGAGCAGCGACGGGATTTCTTCCCTGGTGAAAATCGCGGAAAAAGTCGGTCGGGCACGTGCCCTACCGTGCCCAGGGATTGTTCCGCCCGTGACGTTAACGACGATTCATAATCGCCGCGGTCATAATTATCACCTCCTTGCCAAAAAAAACATAAAGCTACCAAGAAGAGAAGCCTACTGGGAATTAGGTTGCGTTTGGCGCGGCTTATCGCATTTTATTTGCTCCAATGAGTTTGGATAAAAACGTCATTGTCATAGACCATATATTTGGTATCACAAATGTAACAAAAAAAAGAAACTAGTTTGAGGCATAAGATTTTGATTAGGAAGCTTGTCAATTTGAAGTACCGGGAAGGTTCACAGATGACTAAGCATCTGAACCTTGCTCAAAGTATTATCAATCAGTTGGAGTCCATGAAGATCACTTTGGAAGATGAACTCCAAACTCTGATGATCCTTAGTTCTTTACCCGAGAGTTGGGAGACTCTAGTAGTGTCGTTGAGCAACTCAGCACCTGATGGCGTGGTAACCTTGGAGATGGTGTCTGGTTGTCTCCTGAACGAAGAGCTGAGAAGGAAGGATTCTGGATCTTCCACTTCGGGTGTTTTTCTCATGGAGGGAAGATGCCGGTCTGTGAAGAATGATGTGAAGCACAGGGATAGTTCTAGGAGTAAGTCCAGGGGCAAGTCTAAGAAGGACATCGAGTGCTACTATTGTAAGAAGAAGGGTCTTTTCAAGAAGGATTGCTTCCAAATGAAAAGAGACATGAAAGGAAAGACCAAGGAGGTAGTAGAATCCACTAGTGATGCGACGACTTCGATTGTGGAGGCTAAGCCGTTATGCTTGCAGTGTAGTGGGTCGTCTTGCCAGGACTGTGTTGACACAGACTGGATCGTGGACGGAGGTGCATCCTATCATTGCACTCCTCACAGAGATTACTTCTACAGCTATTCTGCGGGAGATCTTGGTGTGATCCGGATGACAAATTCCGGTGAGTCGTTGATTGTTGGCAGTGGTGATGTCCATCTGGAGACTGAATTGGGGAAGATTATTCTCAAGAGCATCATGCATATTCCTGACTTGAGAATGAATCTGATTTCCATTGATAGGCTTGATGATGGTGGTTTCACGAGCATTGAAGGTGGAGGGACCTGGAGGATGTTGAAGGGCTCTTTGGTGGTAGCCAAAGGAAGGAAGTGTTGTGGCCTTTATCGAACTAAAGCCAAGATTTGTGGTCCAAGTGTGAATGCGGCAGAGAGCGACTCTATGGAGTTATGGCATCGCAGACTTGGGCATATCAGCGAGAAGAACTTGAAGATCTTGGTGAATAACAAGGTCCTTCCGAAGCTATCAGGAGAGCTTCCTGATACGTGTGTGCACTGCTTGGCCGGTAAGCAGAAACATGTTTCCTTTGCTGATTCTGAACCAAAGAGGAAGGCGAAGTTATTATACTTGATAAACATTGATGTGTGTGGTCCTATTGAGCCCAAGTCTGTGGGCGGAGCCGCTTACTTTGTCACGTTCATTGACGATCACTCCAGGAAAGTCTAGGCATATTCTGTGAAGTAGAAGAGTGATGTTCTAGCAAAGTTTGAAGAGTTCAGAGCAAAGGTGGAGAAGATGACAGAGAAAGAAATAAAGCGAGTTTGATCTGACAACGGGGGAGAGTACACTGGGTCCTTCGACGCTTACTGTAGAATGCATGACATAGTACATGAAAGGACAATCCCGAGGACGCCGCAACAGAATGGGTTAGCAGAAAGGATGAAAAGGACGATTATTGAGAAGATCAAATGTATGATCACTCATGCTGGCATTAGTAAACAGTTTTGGGCTGAGGCTGTGCAAACTGCTGTACATCTGATAAATCTATCTCCTTCTGCACCTCTGAATGGTGATATTCCAGAGCGTGTTTGGTCCAGGAAGGAAGTGTCGTACGGATATGTGTGGGTGTTTGGGTGCAAAGTTCACGTTCATGTTCCCAAGGAAGAGATCGAAGCTTGATGAGAAGTCTCGGGAGTGCATCTTGATGGGATTTCCCCATGAGGAGTTTGGCTATAGACTCTGGGATCCTGTGAACAAGAAAATGATCAGAAGTAGAGATGTGATCTTTGTTGAAGATCAAGTTGTCGGTGAGCAGAATCCTGTGGAGTCACAGGTTCCACAGTTTCCACTTGCGGAGGAGAGACTTTATGCTGATGATGGGCCAGTAGAGACTGTTGCTGATGATGGGCATGTTGAGGAGGAAGTTAGTGAGCTTATTCCTGATGAGGAGATGATTCCGAATGCAAGGGAGCTCTGCTAGTTGATGTACCACCTGTGGTGGAGGTTCCTCTTGTCAGATCTGAGAGAGTCAGAGGCCCAATACGAGGTATTCCCCTCATGAGTATATTTTGCTTACAGATAGTGGAGAGTCTGAGTCCTATGTGGAGGCTCAGAGTGCTGAAGATCGTGAGGCCTGGACAGCTGCTATGGAAGATGAGTTGTACTCCCTTCAGAAGAACAAGACGTATGATTTAGTCCCATTGCCTAAAGGAAAGAGAGCTTTGAAGAATAAGTGGGTCTTCAAGTTAAAGTTGGATGAAATCGCTCTCAGTCAAGGTACAAGGCGAGACTGTGGTGAAAGGTTTCAGTCAGAAACAAGGTGTCGATTTCGACGAGATTTTTTCCCCAGTGGTGAAAATGTCCTCTATTAGACTGGTGTTGGGTATGGCTGCCTCCATGGATCTTGAAGTCGAGCAAATGGACGTCAAGACGACATTTCTGCATGGCGATTTGGAGGAAGAGCTATATATGGAGCAGCCCGAAGGCTTTGTGGCTAAGGGGAAGCATCATCTGGTCTGCCGGCTCAAGAAGAGCTTTTATGGGTTGAAGCAGGCACCCAGGTAGTGGTATAGGAAATTTGACTCTTTCATGATGAAGAGCAAATTCCAACGAACCAGGGCTGATCACTGTGTATATGTGAAGAGGACTGAGAAGACGTTCACTATTCTGCTGTTGTACGTAGATGATATGCTGATTGTTGGGGATGACAAGACCAGCATAGCAGAGTTGAAGAAGGAGCTCAGTGAGTCCTTTGAAATGAAGGATTTGGGACCGGCAAGGAAGATCCTTGGAATGAGAATTACCAGGGACAGGAGTGCTGGTGAACTATGGCTGTCTCAGTCTGAGTATGTGGAGAAAGTGCTGAAGAGGTTCATGATGGACAAGGTAAAACCCGTTGCTACTCCTCTGGCCGGGCACTTCAGACTTTCCAGTTCTCAAAGCCCCTGATCTGAGAAGGAGGTGGAAGAGATGAGCCAAATTCCTTATGCATCCGCAGTGGGGAGTCTGTTGTATGCTATGGTCTGCACTAGGCCAGACATAGCTCATGCTGTGGGGTTTGTGAGCCGTTACTTGGCAAACCCAGGGAAAGTCCACTGGAGTGCTGTGAAATAGATACTCCGTTATCTCCGAGGTACCTCGGACCTTTGTTTATAGTTTGGTGGAGGTCCACCAGAACTCATTGGGTACTCGGATTCGGATATGTCAGGAGATTTTGACACGAGGAGATCTACTTCTGGATTCGTGGTCACTTTTGGAGGGGGAGCAGTGTCATGGCAGTCAAGGCTTCAGAAGTGTGTGGCATTGTCGACGACGGAGGCTGAATATATTGCATTGACTGAGGCGTCAAAGGAGCTTATTGGGATGAAGAAGTTCATGCTAGAGCTTAATCTCTGATAGGACGTGTACACAGTTTTATGTGACAGTCATAGTGCTATATTTTTGGCCAAGAATCCCGCCTTTCACTCCAGGACGAAGCACATTGACGTGAAGTATTACTGGATTCAGGATGCTGTGGAGGAAAAGTAGTTGGTGGTGGAGAAGATCCACACGGATGAAAATCCTTCGGACATGATGACGAAGGTCGTTCCAAGGGAAAAGCTTGATTTCTGCCGGCGTTTGATCGGCATGATCCCCACCTGAAGGAGTCAAGGTGGGATACTCCCCTTTATGGTCTAAAGGGGGAGTTTGTTGGGGTTCAGCCCCTAAATGTTATATATGTGCAGAAATCCAGAGGTTCCAACCTGGTTTTTGGGGTTACAACCTTTTTCCTGCTGTCTTTGGAAGGGGGCCGTTTTTATTAAAATTGTGAACAGTTTTTATTTAAAAACTGCGGCAGTTTTTGTTTAAATCATTTTTGGCTTTTAATACTCCTCTCCCCCCCCCCCGATTAAAAGTGGTTAGGGTTATTAGGAGAGAGGAGCAGAAGCCAACCCCAGCCCACGCGCGATCGCCGTCTGCCATCCCCGCGCCGCGCGACCGCCGTCCGACATCCCTGCGCCAGCGCTGACCGCCGGCCGCCGTTCGTCGCCACTGTTGCAGGGAATTTTGCCGCTGCTGTAGGCGGGTGTTTGCCGCTTGGAAGGAGGTGTTTCCTCTGTGCTGAAGAAGGAGTATTTCTCTACCGTTTCAAGGGTTTCTTTGTCTACGGTTTCAGGTGTACCTTTCTTGTCTTCGTTTGCTATTGTGCTTGAAGAGAGAGTAGGATTTTATCCTGTTGTAGAGAAGTTGTGGATTTGTCTTGGTGGTAGAGAGGAGTGGATTTGTGTGTTAAATCCGGAGGGCTTTCTAGGTTTGGGCAAACCTAGATAAATTTCTGTAATCCTTATTTATTATAGTGGATTTTCATTGTGTCGTGTCCCGTGGTTTTTGACCTTTAAGTGGTGAAGGTTTTCCACGTATATCTTTGTGTTCACTTGTGTTGTTGATTTTGTTTCTTATTATTGCTTGGGCTCTATTAATCGGTGGGTGTTGCCGTTGTCTGCGACCCCCTTTCCCTAACACTTATTTACCTTACGAGATAATTCTATCTCAAGATTAATTTTTAGGTTAGGACTCCTGACCTAAAGAAAGGTCAGGAAAACCAATGAGGAGATAGAAACTGTATGGGTCCTGCGCAAAAGTGTATGACACAAGTCACAAGTGTGTGAGCCCCACCTCCATTGCAAGCTCATCATTGGTGGAGGACCATGAGCATCGTCAGGAGTCCTGACCTAAATATTGCCCCTATCTCAAAGTCATGACAGCCCTTGCATTCAGCCATCGCAGACGCTTGCATAGTTTTGACATCCTTCAGCTCCGTAATCAGTTGAGTCTTCTCTTTCTTCAGCTTATTCATCGCTATCGTACGGACGGACTCTGGTACTTCTCAGGCGAAAGCGAGCAAAGTCTAGTCGCCAGATCCCGGGTCCTCTCAAAGAACGCACGAACTAAAGTCTGTCGCCGCCTCCTGAAGAAAATGGACCTCCGAGTTCATCCGCCACTGCCAAGACAAGGGGGCAGTGTCCTCCATCCTCGCGCTTAAGCATCAAGCTCATTCCAATAATGCTCGGCGATAATCACCGGCACTAGCACATGGCAAACCAGGAACATGCGAGCAGTAGATGCTACCAGGTCACCACAATGCGCGTCACGACACTAAGCCACTACCGCATGGACAACAATAAGGAGTTGTTCGGCAATTGCTAAGAGCCACCGCCTAATGACGACGACATGATCTTCACCACAGAAGGACAATGAAAGTGAAGGGATAGATACTACTCTAGAGGGGGGGTGAATAGAGTTATCAAATTTTGCACAGACAAAACTTAATAGTCTACCCAACTCCCTTGGAGTGAAGTGCGGAATGAAAAGATTATAGATATAAAATTAACCCTAAAGCCTAACACAAGTGATGTGTACAAACACAAGCTAACTGTAATTATAGTTAAGCTTGGAAAAACCTAATCAGCAACTAGCAACCTAGTTATATCTAATCACAGCCACAATACAGGAATTAAACAATGGAATCCAGACGACACAAGGAAATTTATAGTGGTTCCCCAAACAACTTGGGTACGTCCACTCTTCTACCCACACGGTAGGAATCCACTCAGATTTTTGATCAGGTGCCCTGCCACCAACAGGATCTGTTTCAGGTAGATCCGGAAACCCTTTAGACTTTTGATCAGGTGTCTAAAAACCAAGCACAGGTTTTTGATCAGATGCCCTGCCACCAAGGGATACTTTTGAAGGGAGTAATAACCCTGTACAGGAGGGGGAAGAAGGTTAAGATGTCTTCTCTATTTTACAAAGATTAGAGAAGCACAAAAGACTTGCACTGAGCTAGAATGCTCTAAAGAATCAAGGCTCCCCCTGGCTCAAAGATGTCCAGGTGAAGTCTTGCTTCAGTGCAGAAAACTCTTCAGAAAGTTCTGAAGGAAAAGCTACAGGAAGAAAGTAAATAATAAAATCAAAGATCTTCAAGCAGATATCTTCTTCTTCTTCTTCTTCAAAGGAACTCTGAGTTGAACTTCCTGAAAGCAGGAGAACTCAGGTGAAGAAGAGATGAAGATCTTAACACTTCTCAGTTAGATGGAAATTGCTGAGAGCAGAAAACTTTTTCTTGATGAAGGCTTGAGAGCTTGAATGAACAACTGGTTAGCTATTAGCTAGCTTGAATCCTTCTTCAAAGGGTCCTTTTTATAATCATCAGCAAGCAACGGCTCTCTTCCATTTGAATTATTTGTCTTCTTCTGAGCCTTGAGACCTGGGCTGTAAATATCAAGAAGACAGAAACATCTCTGCAGCAAAACATTCTATAAAAGGAATAAACCTCTTTCTAAGAAGCTGCAGGCTTAAATCAAATAACAGAAGGACTAAATAAAGTCACATCAGAAATAATCTCTTTATAGCAAAAAGAAAACTTTTCAGTCTAACGGCTATAAAGGGCTGACAATAGATAAAGTAATTTATAAAGACAGCTAATAAGACAAACAACTTTATCTTAAAAAGATTTGACTCAGGCAAAAGAGATGGAGCAAATATTGCCTGGTAATTTTATCATACAGCTTAAAATACTGTGCCAGAAAATGTATTAATTAATTAAATATAATAAATAAATACAAAATACAAAGGCAGACAGAAAACGTCGAACGACCCTCGAAGATCGTCGAACGACGCACGGAGATCGTCGAACTATCGGGCAGATAGTCGAACGATCCAGATAGTCGACCTATCGAAGAAGATAGTCGAACTACCCCGGCAGATAGTCGAACTATCAGAGCAGATAGTCGAACTATCAGATAGTCGATCTATCTAGGACAGATAGTCGAACTATCAAGCGCACAGAGATAGTCGACCTATCAAGCAGATAGTCGACCTACCTCAGAAAACAGATAGTCGATCTATCAAAAGATAGTCGAACTATCAAAACAAACCAGATAGTCAATCTATCAGCAGATAGTCGAACTATCAGATAGTCGAACTATCAGGACAGATAGTCGAACTATCAAAGACAACAGATAGTCGAACTATCAACAGATAGTCGAACTATCAAGACGAAACAGATAGTCGATCTATCAACAGATAGTCGAACTATCAAAGCGAAACAGATAGTCGATCTATCAGAACAGATAGTCGAACTACCTCGCCAAGCAGATAGTCGAGCTATCAACAGATAGTCGAACTATCAACGCAGACAAAGCGTCGACCAACTGATAGACGATCGTCGATCAGCCGATAGACGATAGTCGAGCGGCGTTCGACTATAGTCGAACGAAAAACCTACTTAACCAAATTCTCAATCTGGAAAAGTGAGGACTCTACAGCTAGACTCCTAACCATTGACCATAAGTATTTCTTGGGTCAAGGGGCACAAAGGAGAGGACTAAACTCAAATCAAAACTAGGGTACCAACAATCTCCCCCTATTTGAGTTAAGTCTCTCAACATCTAAAACATACAGCTAGCTAAAGAGCAATAAAATAATACAGGAAAGATTTAAGACTTAACTAGCAGATTATCAAACAGATAAACAAATATAGCACAGCAGTTAATCAAACTATGGATCAACAGAGTCAGGCTTAGAAACAGAAGAGCTAGAAACAAAAGAGATTTTCCTTAAAGGATCATCAGATTCTTTCTTTGACATTTTCAGGTCCTGCGCACCAATGATCTTCAGCTCTGTAGCTCTTGGGACTACCGCTTCAGGATGCTTTTCCATATATTTTGATGGATCAAAAATCTCAGGATTAACCTGGAACTTTTCAAATTCTTTCTTTCTGTAAGCTGACATGGTAGTTAGACCAGTCGCATCTTTTCCTTCTGCTCTAGCTTTTCTTATTTGAGCTGCTCCTATTAGTTCTTGAAAGCGAGCCATCCTAAAGTTAGGATCGAGCTCAGGATTTTCATACACAGGCTCAGGAGAAGCAGCATCAGCTATTTTATCTTGAATAACTAGATAAGACATTAGAAGCAAACTTAGCAGAGAGGTTCTTGCCAGAAATTTTTAACACAAAGTAAATTATTTACCTTTTGAAACAATTTCCTCAGACTGAACTGGAGTTGGAGATGGAATTCTCTTCTTTGGAGAAGGAGGTGGGGAAAAGGTTGGTCTTTGAACCACAGTCTCCTTCATTTGTCTTTGAGAACCATAAAATGATTTGCCTTGCGAGCTTTGATAACCTTGTCTTGACTGGGGCTGAAAAGAAGCAGATCTTCTAGAAGAGGCAGCAGGATTAGCTGATAGGTTCCCAGAGGCTCCTGCACCTGGAGGAGGAGGAGGACCTCTGGGAGTCCATCTTGAAACAGGACTATCATACCTCTTAGTTCTTTTTCTTTCTTTCTGCTGATTCTTTGAAAACCACATCCAGTGCTGAAATTCCTTGGATTTAGGGTCAATGCCCTTCAGAATATAATAGGGAGTATCATTATCCTTACTAGGAGGAGGAGGAGCAGCAGCTTTTCTTTTCTTTGAGGCAGCTTTCTTTCTCTTTGACTTCTCAGAAACATCAGAATCATCATCATCATCAGAATGAGATGAGGGAGGATTTTCATAAGGATCATAGGCTTCTGAAACAGCCTTTTCTTTAAGCTTCAGAGCAGATTTTTCTCTTTCCTCTTCCATGGCATCCAGAGCCAGAAGGGAATCTAAGTCCAACCCTGGAGAGTCATCCCAGATGGTTGACTTTTCAATTTGCAGATCTTTTTCTTTCTCTTTTAAAGATTGTACTCTTAAATCCCAGGCAGCTCTTGCTTGAGCTTCTTCCAAACTCAGAACAGGAGAGTCATCCTTGACTTTATCTTGATTCTCAGATTCATCCTCTCTATCATCTAAGAAAGATTCCAATTCAGGGTCTACTTGAGTATCAGGAGCACTTGGATCAGCTTCAGAAACAACTGCTACGATCTGAGTAGCTAGATCTTCTCTAATAACATCTGTAGAATTATGAATACATATCTGCTAAATAAGCGATAATCATTCCCTCAAGGTATTCACAAACTATCAAATTAATCGACTCATCAACAAAACGAATGAAAGAGTTACCTTCATACTTAACCATCTCCCATGATTCATTCAGATATGAAGTTATAATTCCTTCTAGGAATCTAGCAATCACAGGAGAGGTAAGATCTTCTAAGCAGACTTTAACTGCAATCTCAGATAGCAAGATTCCATCTGCTATTTCCTTATTAGACAAAACTGGAGCTATTTCTTTCTCAGCAGGAGCAGATTCTTCCTGGGCAGTCATTACAGCATCTGGAACTATTTCTATCTCAGCTTGAGCAGATTCTTCCTGGGCAGACATGACTGTATCTTTTATAGCTGGAGGGGAGGCAGGATGGTCTGAGGCATCTTCATGGAACATCTCCCCCTGCCTGATTTCAGTGGATACTGAAACCAGGCCCCTTGAGGAAGATGGCTCAGCAGATTTTGAAAGGGATTTGATGGAGGCAGATAAGATATCAATGGAGGCTGCAAGGGGAGCGATTGCCTCTTCAATCATGGTTTTGATTGAGGGGGTAATCAGCTCCACAATGCGGGAGATAAGCTCAGGAGAGATCTCAAAAGATGAAGAATGTGAAGTGGATGGAGCTACAGCAGATATGGTAGTGGTGCAGGGAAGAGAAATGGTGTGGACAGGGGATCGAGCAGGAGATGGAGCAGGAGAGTTAATTGGGGAATGATCTGGGGAATGAACGGGAGAGACAGGAGGAGTAGGAATTCTCTCTGATCCTAACAAATCAAAGCTAGGAGCAGATATACTAGCCAGATGAGCAGGTAGAGGAGAAGCTGGAGGGGAAAGAGGAACAACCGTAGTTGTTTCTGGAGCAGCAGAGGAAGAAGGTCGTACTTCAGCTGAAGTTGATGGAACTTCAACTGAGGCAGACAGCAATGCAGAGGAGGAGGAAGGAAGAGCTGAGCCAGCTTCAACATGGTGAGGAGTGACTGATTCAGTCCTTGTGTCCTCAGATGTTGCTGGAGCAAGTTTCACAAACGTTCTCTTCCACTTAGAGAACAAGTTGGGATCCATCTTCTTGCTCGCATTGATTGTTGTTGCAGTTGAACTCAGCAGCTGGGGGTATTTTTCTTTAAGGAAGATTCCAATGACCCTTCCTAGGGTGACTTCCTTCTTACCAGTCTTTTTCCTGATTAAATCAAACACAACTGCTGCCCAATCGATCCTTTTTCGATTAACAATCGCACACATGAGTGTGAATTGCTGCCTTGTTATATTATCGTGAGCAGAGTGCTTACCCAGAAGCACTTTTCCTACTAACTCAGCCAGAAACTTGATTTTGAAAGGAAAATTCACTTTGAGCAGCTTCGTGGGAATGCCCTCAGCATGTCCCAGCTCAACTAGCATTCTTCCGAATTCCTGAGCGTCTTGCTCATAATCCTCGTCACCATTAACTAATCCAAAAACATCAGATAAAACGGCCGGAGTTAGGATTACCTCTTGTCCGCCGATGGTACCGATCATCGATTCGTCTGTGGAAGACGACGTGAAAGCCCATTCTTTGATTTCTGGGATGTTGATCTTAATCCTTGCAGACATTAACTTCTCTAATCCCTGATCCCTGCATAGCTGTAGAACTTCTACGATTCCTGCATCGCAGCTGCTGAATGCGTCGAAATCCACGCTAAATCCTGCATCAAACTTCATGACGGCTAGAACTGCTGGGGAAACCGCCATGGATTCGCTGGAGAAAGCTCGAGAAAGCTGCAGAGAACGAAGAAGACGAAACGCCCAGAAATCGCAAGCGGGAAAGCAGAATGCGAAAGGGCACGCTCCGTCGACGATAAAACACAAGATCTTTTAACCTAGGTCGACTATCAGCTTTATATTAGACCGGAAATAGTCGATCTATTCAAAAGATACTTAACCCGATAGTCGAACGACCGTTCGACGATCGGCTCAGAAGCAGAGTAGTCGAACCATTGTTCGGCTATTTCTGGCTTCACAAGCAACAAGCTGTCGTCGTTCAGAGATCGACGATGAGCTCAACCTGTTCGACGATGGTCGAACGTCGATCGACGATCTTCAAGTAGATTTCAACATAGGCAGATACAGTCACACTCAGTCTCGTCCATTAATCATGCCTAGTTGAACTAAAAAGAACAGATGCTTCTGTTCATCTAAAGGCTTGGTGAATATATCACCTCTCTGAAACTCAGTGGATATGAACTCAAGACAGATCTTGTTCTTTTCCACACAATCTCTCAGGAAATGGTGCCTAATCTCAATGTGCTTGGTTCTAGAGTGGTGCACTGGATTTTGTGCAATTGAGATAGCACTGGTACTATCACACATGATCTTGGTGTTCTTGTGTGAGTAACCATAATCCACAAGCTGGTTTTGAATCCACAGGATCTGTGAACAACAACTGGCAGCTGCTATATATTCAGCCTCTGCAGTTGAAGTTGAGACAGAAGCCTGCTTCTTACAGAACCAAGAGACCAATCTCTCTCCCAAGAACTGACAAGTTCCTGAGGTGCTCTTCCTGTCAACTCTGCAACCAGCATAATCAGAATCAGAATATCCAATTAATTCAAACTCTGACTCAGCTGGGTACCAAAGTCCTAGATCTGGACATCCTTTCAAGTATCTCAGGATTCTCTTTAGAAGAATCAGATGAGATTCCTTGGGGTTGACCTGGAATCTAGCACAAAGGCATGTAGCAAACATTATATCTGGCCTACTTGCAGTTAGATATAATAGGGAACCAACAATGGCCCTATAATTCTTTTGATCAACTGGCTTGCCGTGATCATCAGAATCAATAACTACATTAGTAGCCATGGATGTAGGCATTGCTGAAGCATCAGCCATCCCAAATTTCTTTACCAACTCCTTGGCATATTTGGATTTGGAGATGAAGATACCATCAGCATCTTGCTTAACTTGGAGACCAAGAAAGTAAGACAGCACACCCATACTACTCATCTCAAACTTGGAATGCATCAAGTTGGAAAACTTTTTGCACAGTTTGGGATCAGTGGAGCCAAAAATAATATCATCTACATACACCTGAACTAACAGGATTGTGTCCTTGTGATGCTTGACGAAAAGGGTTCTATCAACTACTCCCCTAGTAAAGTTGTGCTCTAACAGGAAACTAGCTAAGGTCTCATACCAGGCCCTAGGAGCTTGCTTTAGTCCATAAAGAGCTTTCTGCAACTTAAAAACATGAGAAGGCTGAGTTGAAGAAACAAACCCTGGTGGTTGTTCAACAAACACCTCTTCCTTAAGCTCACCATTTAGGAATGCACTTTTGACATCCATTTGGAACACCTTAAACTTCATGAAGGCTGCATAGGCCAAGAAGATCCTTATTGCTTCTAGCCTTGCAACAGGAGCAAAGGTTTGGTCATAGTCTATACCTTCCTCCTATCTGTAGCCCTGAGCTACAAGCCTAGCTTTATTCCTTACTATAATTCCATTTGCATCTAACTTGTTTCTATACACCCACTTGGTGCCTATGATCAGTTGGCCTTTAGGTCTTGGAACCAAAGTCCAAACTTTATATCTCTCAAACTGATTGAGCTCCTCTTGCATTGCAATGATCCAGTGGGGATCTAGCTCTGCATCTTTAAAGGTGAGGGGCTCAACCTGTGAGAGGAAACAAGCATGCATCACATCCTGTCTTAATTGGTGTCTTGTTTGTACACCAGCTGATATGTCTCCAATCACTTGAGATGTGGGGTGATCTCTAAGTGTGACAATATCAGCAGGTGAGATGTGATCTTCAGCAACAGTTGGGATTAATTCCTCAGGAGGAATTTGATCTACTGTTGGTGGTACAACAACAGCTTCAACAGCTTCAGCAATGTCTTCATCACTGTCTGATTCAGTGATCTGAAGAGTTGATAGTTGAAGAATTTCTTGAGGGACATCAGGTACCTGCAAATAACTGGAGGAAGGAGAATTTTCCTTCTCCTTGTAAAACATCTGAGACTCATCAAAAGTCACATGCACAGATTCTTCTATCTTACAGGTAGATTTGTTATAAACCCTATAAGCTTTGCTTACTTGGGAATATCCAAGCATAATTCCCATTGAAGCTTTTGCTTCAAATTTTCTAATATATTCTTTATTATTATTATGAATATAAACTATACAGCCAAAAACTCTAAAGTAATTAATTATTGGTTTCTTTCCTTTAAGCAACTCATAAGGAGTTTTACACTTAAGTTTGTGTATCAAACTTCTATTCAAGACATAGTTGGCTGTACTAATAGCTTCTGCCCAATAGGATAGAGGCATGTTAGCATCTGCCAACAATGTACTAGCAGCTTCAATTAGTGTTCTATTCTTCCTTTCAACTACCCCATTTTGTTGGGGAGTTCTAGGAGCTGAGAAGCTATGTTTGATACCTTCTCTCTCACAGAATTCTTGCATGAGAAGAGAGTCAAACTCAGTACCATGATCACTTCTGATCAAGGCCACATGAGTAGAGTACTCAGTCTGCACACATAATAGAAAGTCTGTAAGGGCTTTGAAGTTATCAGACTTAGTTCTCAAGAAGAAAACCCAACTGAATCTAGAGAAGTCATCTACAATTACTAATGTGTAATACTTCCCTCCTAAACTCTGTACATTTATTGGGCCAAAAAGGTCCAAATGTAATAAATACAGGATTCTAGGAGAATCACTTTTATTTACAGATTTAAAAGAATTCTTGGTTTGCTTGCCTAGCTGACAAGCCTTGCATAGGCTCTCCTTCTTGTAGGGGCAAGAAGGTAAACCTCTAACAAGGTTGTGCTTAGATAACCTAGATATATTTTCAAGGTTTACATGACTAAGCCTTTTATGCCATAGGGAATTATTATTAAGGGTTACTTCATTAAACAGGCAGATTTCAGAATGAGATGAATTGAAATCTACTAAATAAATATTACCTATTCTAATACCTACTAAAACAACATTATTATTTAAAGTAATATTGCAAGAGAAATTAGAAAATGAAACCTGGTAGCCAGCATCACATAGCTGGCTGACTGAAATCAGATTATGCTTCAGTTCATTGACATAAGCAACTCTCTTGAAAGTAACTGCTCCAATTGTGATCTTGCCATAGCCTTCTGTCTGACCACAGCTGGAGTCTCCAAAGATAACCTTTGGGCCGAGCTTAGCTTTGAACTTTGACAGTAGATCTTTATTTCCTGTCATATGCTTAGAGCATCCACTATCCAAATACCACTTATTTTGAGTGATTGGATAGGCCTTCACCTGCAAGACAATTATTTAGACAGAGTGGACCCAGGTAACCTTGGGTCCCTTGTTTTTCACATAAGAAAAACTGGAAATATATGAGAATGCAGGCTGAGGGTGGTAGCCTAGTGGGTGAGATCTCCTAGGTGGGATTCTCCATGCAGATGATGGGTCAACAAACCTAGGGTTTCTATTCTCATTTAGGTTTCTATGGAATTGATTATGATTTTGAAAATCATATTGAAATCGTCGATCGACGTTCGACGATGGGCGCTCAGATCGTCGAGCT
This sequence comes from Platanthera zijinensis, assembly GCA_039513925.1. Classification (NCBI taxonomy): domain Eukaryota; kingdom Viridiplantae; phylum Streptophyta; class Magnoliopsida; order Asparagales; family Orchidaceae; genus Platanthera; species Platanthera zijinensis. The sequence goes on along the minus strand of CM077097.1, from coordinate 136,215,725 downwards.
TCGTTCGACCATGGAGCTTCCGATCGTCGAGCGGCGTTCGACGCTCTTTGCATTTCTTTGAAAAACTTCTTTCTCTTTTCTCTCTTAGCTTTATTTAAGGTTTTATTTACCAGATTTACTTGCTCAGTGTTCTTCTTTCCACTAGCTGAAATGAAGTTCACTGGAGTTGAAAGATTATTTTTAAGAAGGACTGGGGGTTCACTGGGAGAAGCTCCTAAGCCTAGTTTATCATTACCTGACCTAGTGTTAGTCATGCTGGTAATTTCTAACAGCTTAAGGCTTCTACCATTAAGAGATTCTTCTAATCTCTTAGACTTAGCTAACTCTATTTTAAGAAATTTAACTTCTTCACTACAAGTAGTGAGTTCTTCCTTTAACCTAACATTTTCAGAGGCTATTGATTCTGAGTCAGCTAACTTATTTCTAAGTTCTTTTATTTCCTTTTCTGAGCTAATTAAATCTAAACATAAAGATTTAAATTCTAACTTAAATTCTTCTGAAGTAAAATCATAAGAAGAAAGTACCTCATCTTCAGTAGGCATCTCTTCATCAAAATCAGAACTCTCTGCAGCAGAGTGGTTGCTGCAGGCATCTATTGCCATTAGGCAAACTTCTTTTGCCTTCTTCTCTTCCTCATCTTCACTGGAGCTTGATGAGGAGGATTCTTCATCAGAATCACTCCAGGTTTCAGCAATGAAACCTCTCTCCTTCTTCTTGTTTTTGTAGGAGGATGGCTTGGAGTGCTTCCTGTGTTGTTCTTTTTCTTTTCTCTTTTCTTTGTTCTTCTCCTCTGGACACTCGGGCAAGATGTGTCCAGGCTTCCTGCAACCATAACAAATAATTTCTTTAGCAGGAGAGCGATCATACCTTGGTTTGTCTTCATAGCGTGAAGACTTCTTTCTGAACTCCTTTCTCCCCATCTTGAGAAACCTTTTGGCAAACAATGTCATAAGTTCTTCATTAGATTGGCTGCCTTCAGAAACATCTGCAGCCTTAAGAGCTAGAGATTGCTCTTTTCTTGTTGGAGTGGGGGTCTTGGCTTCAGCTTCTGCTTCTCTGGTCTTCAGCACTTGCTCAAAAGACTTGAGCTTGCCGAGGAGAGCTTCAGTTGAGATCTCATTAGTACTTCTGGCTTCCTTGATGGGCCAGATTCTTAGATCCCATGTGCTAGGGAAGCACATAAGAATCTTATCATTGACCTCTGTCAATGATATGTCCTTGTCCAGGGTCCTCAGCTCATTGATGATTGAGCTGAGCCTGGTGTACATAGCTTCAACTGATTCAGCATCAGTTTTCTTGAAGTTCTCATACTGTGAGATCAGGTTGGACCTTCTGTCCTTCCTTTCATCAGCTGAACCAGCAACAATCTGGTTCAGTGTGTCCCACATGGCCTTTGCTGAGGAGCAGTCAGCCACCTTCTGGAACACCTCATCAGACATTGTTTGAGCCAGTATGTTCATTGCCTTGGCATCTGCAATTTTGGCCTTCTTGTATTCATCATTGTAGTCTGGAGGAGGCACTGCACTCATATCAGATGATGAGGCAGTAGAAGTAGCAGGTGCTCTTGGGGGACCTGACAAAATAGAAGCAAAGATGCTTTCATCAATAGAGTTCATATATAATTTAATCCTTGCCTTCCAGATGCCAAACTTTGCTAAGTTGCATGCTGGAGGTCTGGTGCTAGAATAATCCTTGGACTGGGCCATGATAGTGAATATCTATAAGCTCTTGGTATCTATCAGGATCTTGTGACTTAGGTGTTAGCCTATACAGTCAGTCAACCTCCCTCTGATACCAATTGAAAGTGAAGGGATAGATACTACTCTAGAGGGGGGGGGGTGAATAGAGTTATCAAATTTTGCACAGACAAAACTTAATAGTCTACCCAACTCCCTTGGAGTGAAGTGCGGAATGAAAAGATTATAGATATAAAATTAACCCTAAAGCCTAACACAAGTGATGTGTACAAACACAAGCTAACTATAATTACAGTTAAGCTTGGAAAAACCTAATCAGCAACTAGCAACCTAGTTATATCTAATCACAGCCACAATACAGAAATTAAACAATGGAATCCAGACGACACAAGGAAATTTATAGTGGTTCCCCAAACAACTTGGGTACGTCCACTCTTCTACCCACACGGTAGGAATCCACTCAGGTTTTTGATCAGGTGCCCTGCCACCAACAGGATCTGTTTCAGGTAGATCCAGAAACCCTTTAGACTTTTGATCAGGTGTCTAAAAACCAAGCACAGGTTTTTGATCAGGTGTCCTGCCACCAAGGGATACTTTTGAAGGGAGTAATAACCCTGTACAGGAGGGGGAAGAAGGTTAAGATGTCTTCTCTATTTTACAAAGATTAGAGAAGCACAAAAGACTTGCACTGAGCTAGAATGCTCTAAAGAATCAAGGCTCCCCCTGGCTCAAAGATGTCCAGGTGAAGTCTTGCTTCAGTGCAGAAAACTCTTCAGAAAGTTCTGAAGGAAAAGCTACAGGAAGAAAGTAAATAATAAAATCAAAGATCTTCAAGCAGCTATCTTCTTCTTCTTCTTCTTCAAAGGAACTCTGAGTTGAACTTCCTGAAAGCAGGAGAACTCAGGTGAAGAAGAGATGAAGATCTTAACACTTCTCAGTTAGATGGAAATTGCTGAGAGCAGAAAACTTTTTCTTGATGAAGGCTTGAGAGCTTGAATGAACAACTGGTTAGCTATTAGCTAGCTTGAATCCTTCTTCAAAGGGTCCTTTTTATAATCATCAGCAAGCAACGGCTCTCTTCCATTTGAATTATTTGTCTTCTTCTGAGCCTTGAGACCTGGGCTGTAAATATCAAGAAGACAGAAACATCTCTGCAGCAAAACATTCTATAAAAGGAATAAACCTCTTTCTAAGAAGCTGCAGGCTTAAATCAAATAACAGAAGGACTAAATAAAGTCACATCAGAAATAATCTCTTTATAGCAAAAAGAAAACTTTTCAGTCTAACGGCTATAAAGGGCTGACAATAGATAAAGTAATTTATAAAGACAGCTAATAAGACAAACAACTTTATCTTAAAAAGATTTGACTCAGGCAAAAGAGATGGAGCAAATATTGCCTGGTAATTTTATCATACAGCTTAAAATACTGTGCCAGAAAATGTATTAATTAATTAAATATAATAAATAAATACAAAATACAAAGGCAGACAGAAAACGTCGAACGACCCTCGAAGATCGTCGAACGACGCACGGAGATCGTCGAACTATCGGGCAGATAGTCGAACGATCCAGATAGTCGACCTATCGAAGAAGATAGTCGAACTACCCCGGCAGATAGTCGAACTATCAGAGCAGATAGTCGAACTATCAGATAGTCGATCTATCTAGGACAGATAGTCGAACTATCAAGCGCACAGAGATAGTCGACCTATCAAGCAGATAGTCGACCTACCTCAGAAAACAGATAGTCGATCTATCAAAAGATAGTCGAACTATCAAAACAAACCAGATAGTCGATCTATCAGCAGATAGTCGAACTATCAGATAGTCGAACTATCAGGAGAGATAGTCGAACTATCAAAGACAACAGATAGTCGAACTATCAACAGATAGTCGAACTATCAAGACGAAACAGATAGTCGATCTATCAACAGATAGTCGAACTATCAAAGCGAAACAGATAGTCGATCTATCAGAACAGATAGTCGAACTACCTCGCCAAGCAGATAGTCGAGCTATCAACAGATAGTCGAACTATCAGCGCAGACAAAGCGTCGACCAACTGATAGACGATCGTCGATCAGCCGATAGACGATAGTCGAGCGGCGTTCGACTATAGTCGAACGAAAAACCTACTTAACCAAATTCTCAATCTGGAAAAGTGAGGACTCTACAGCTAGACTCCTAACCATTGACCATAAGTATTTCTTGGGTCAAGGGGCACAAAGGAGAGGACTAAACTCAAATCAAAACTAGGGTACCAACAGACAATGCCCGAAGGGCATTCTCAAGCTCAACACGTCACGCGAAAAACACGCGTGACTAAGCAAAGTAAGCGACAAAGACAATACGCCAACCGACAATGCCAAGCGTGTGTGAGGCACGGATGCAATCAAGTGCTCCCCTGTCGCCAGCGTCATCTCTCAAGATAGCACCATCTCAGAGGACGGAACGCCCCCACATCCTTCACGGAGCCCCTTGTCGAGGGCGTGGCAGAGTCCAACAATGCGTACATCCCTCCATGACGGACCTACGTACACTCGTAGCCATCTTCTCAGGGCCCGCTCAGCTATCCGGCACCGCTCCACACCAAGGCCCCCATGACTCTCTATGTTCCGCAAACGCGAAAGATCGCACCATTGCAACATCCTTAGACACAAACGCCATTGATGGCCTCCGCCTCCAAAAGCTGTCCCAACTACTGATAGAAATGGACACTGTATCATTCTAAGCTGCAACACAGAAACATACACCATGTCCTCCCACGTCTTCTAGTGGCAACAAGCCCGTCAGTCCTTCCACGACGCCAAGACAAAGGGGCGGCACATTTCTCCACGTCACGTCCAAGGATCCACCACCAACGCTAACATTTTGTGGCACCCACGCAAGTTAGCGCGCAACATCATACTCGCGCGTTCACACAAAAGGGAATGTGAAAAGCGACACATTTTTGCACCATCCCGACATGCAAAGCGCAAAACATAAGGACGATCCTGCAACGCGCTGCCAGCACCGCACAACGAGCAAGGGCAATGCATGAGCAGTCCACCACAAGAATTGTCGTCCAAGCATCCTCGCGGAAAATGCAGCCCATGAAGTGGACACAGACGGATTCAAGACATCAGCGCTCACATCAAAGCTCAAACAAGGGGATATTTTACATCGTGAACCAAAGTAACTGGTGACGTGTGCACGCTAAAAAGATCTTAAACCCGCAATCCCTAAACGAAATGATCAAGCTCAGAAATTTTCGGGCTCATTGTTTGGTAGGGAGGCGGCAGCTGGGAACCCAGCAAATGTGGCCGGAGTTTAGGATCGGAGGGGGCGTGCTGCGGCTCGAAATGGAAGAATTTTCGTGTTCCACAAAGTGCATGCGGGAGCAACAACTGCCGCCCTGCGCTTCCGCGCGTTTGTTTTTCAACGGTGCGGTGGCAGTTGCTCCGGTATTGAAGCTCCGCCGGCGCGCACCAAAAAGGCCCTAAGACTATAATCTCCACCTGTATTTTATTGGTCTGTCATTAAGGTGCCAATAGCAAAAGGAGGTCTGCCACTAACAACTCTCATTATAATTTAGCCCCTAAAAATCATCATATAAATTGCACAGCCTGCTCTTCCCCTCATCTCCACTACAGAATCATCCTCCGCTCTCTTCGTCTGCAAGTCAAACACCTTGCCGGACTCTCAATTCAACCTGCACTTCACAATCCAATGGCTCAAACCTCCGGCGATCTCCTCGGTCCGCCGGGAATCCACGATCCTCCCGCCTCCACCGTTCTGAAAACCGAACCATCCACCGGCGATCCATTTCTCGATCTCATGGATTCCAGCTTCAACGTCGACGGCAATCACCCGCCCAAGGGCCTCACCGAGAACTTGTCGCCGACGTTTCTCTCCACCGGAAATCCGCATCTCGATTTCTTCTTCAGCGTTGTCCCAGACACACCGGCGGAAACGCTGTCATCCCTCCTATCCGCCGCCTGGGACGACGACCCCCTTACCGCCCTCAAGCTCGTGCTCCACCTCCGCGGTGTTCGCGGCACCGGCAAGTCCGATCGGGAAGGGTTTTATTCCGCCGCCCTCTGGATCCATGCTCACCATCCCAAAACCCTTGCTCTCAATCTCCCTTCCATCGCAGATTTCGGTTACTTCAAGGATCTCCCTGAGATCCTCCACCGCTTGATCGACGACCCAGACACTCGCAAGCTTGCTTCCGCTCGCCGTTCTTCCCGCCGTGTTCTCCCCGCATCCACCCGCCGCCGCCACTTCCGTAAGAAGAAGGGCACCAAGGAAGAGCGCCTGGCCGCTGCGCTTACCCGCATCAAGCTTGATTCAGAAACCGCAGCCACCCAGCGAAGGAAGAAGAGGAACGAGATGGCGTCCCGCGCCGTCAATCGCTATGCTCGCGATCCCCACTATCGCTTCCTATACGATCGCGTTTGCGAACATTTCGCTCTCATGATCGCCGCCGACATCGCCCATCTCGCCGCCGGCGAGCTCACCCAGATCTCCCTCGCCGCCAAGTGGTGCCCCTCTCTCGACTCCTGCTTCGATCGATCCACCCTTTTATGCGAAGGCATCTCCCGCCGTCTCTTTCCCCGTGAATCCGATCCCGATCTCGCCGCCGTCAAAGACGAACAACACTACGCCTACCGCATTAGGGATCGCCTCCGGCGAGCCCTAGTTCCCCTCCGCCGCGCCATCGAGATCCCGGAGGTTTATATGAGCAGTGGCCAATGGGAATCCCTTCCGTACTCTCGAGTCCCATCCGTCGCCATGAAGAACTACAAAAACATATTCAGAAAGCATGATACAGAGCGCTTCGCCGCCTACTTGGAAAGAGTCAGACAAGGCACGGCCAAAATAGCCGCCGGAGCGCTGCTGCCGCACGAAATCCTCTCCTCGGCATGCAATAATGGGGAAGACGATGAGGTTGCAGAGCTGCAGTGGCGCCGGATGGTGCAGGATATGACGGAGAGAGGCCGGCTGCAAAACTCCATTGCCGTCTGCGATGTTTCAGGAAGCATGTCCGGGACGCCGATGATCGTCTGCGTTGCCCTCGGGATGCTCGTTTCTGAGCTGAGCGACGAGCCGTGGAAGGGTCGGGTGATCACCTTCTCCCAAACCCCGCAGCTGCATAAGATTCAGGGGACGACATTGAAACAGAAGATGATTTTCGTGAAGGAGATGGAGTGGGGGATGAACACTGATTTCCAAAAGGTGTTTGATAGATTGCTTGAGGTTGCCGTTGAAGGGAAGCTTCAGCCATTGCAGATGATTAAGAGGGTGTTTGTGTTCAGTGATATGGAGTTTGATGAGGCTGGAGGAAAGCTGTGGGAGACGGATTATGAGCTGATTTGCAGGAAGTACAGGGAGGCTGGATATGGTGCGGCGATTCCGGAGATTGTTTTTTGGAATCTGAGGGACTCTGGTTCGGTTCCGGTGCCTTCGAGCAGGCCCGGGGTGGCTCTGGTGAGCAGCTTCTCCAAGAATTTGATGAAGATTTTCATTGATGGGGATGGGGTGATCAGTCCCATGGCTGTTATGGAGATGGCCATTGCCGGAGATGAGTACAAGAATCTCAAGGTTTTTGACTGATACAATCTGAAGGAGAAGAAGAAGAAGCAGTGATGTGTGTTGAAGATGACGGAATTTGTTCAAAAATTTCGACCGTTGGTAGGAGCCGGAAGCTAGTTTTGCTTGCCACTTTTACCAGGTTTTGCTTCATCTTCTTCCTCCTTTACTTGTTCTGTACTCAAATCGTTTTATCCGCTGCAGATTTCTGTAACTGTGAATGCGTGGTTCATTCCACAAATAAATGAATTTTGAAAGTCATTATTGTTTTATTAGATATAGGCTCAGTTTGGCAGTGTTTATGTTGGGGTGAATCCGTGAATTTATGAAGGAAATGAATTCGGTTTAGTTGACACATCAAGAAAAATACATGAGCGTAAGCATGCCTGATTTCATGAGAATGGATTGTTGCAGTCACGAATCTTGCAAGTCTACAAGGTCCTGACGAAGAAGACTTTTCCTCCTCTTCTTTCTTAGGCTCTCTCCAGCGATATGATGTTAGTACTAAATGAGAGTGAATGGATTGTTGCTGTCACGAATCTTCCAATTCTACAAGGTCTTGACAAAGAAGACGACTCCTCTTCTTCCTTAGTCTCTCTCCCGCGATGAGATGCTAGGACTAAATGAGATTGAATATGATAAAATCTTTTGTGATCTGGTGATCATAACTTATTTATAGCTAAATCTTATGCGATCGTTTTATATTTAAGCTCATCATATAATCGTAAATGACGTCCAATATCAACACATAATTTGAATTGTCAAGCCTTCACGAACAACCATTGGCGAACTTAGAAATTTTTCTTAGTGTGGTCGAACTTAAAAATTGCAAAAAAAAAAATCGAATAATATGATCAAAATTCATTAATATCGCAAAAATTATATAAAAGTCACACATACACTGGAAGAAAGATATAAATAACCTTGCTTATAAGATTCATTTTTGAACTTTCATGTTTTGAAAAGATTTCACAATGAATGAACAACTCGGAGGGGGCATTTGTAAAAGAGGAGAGAAAAATCAAGAAGAATTATCAGCCACGGTTTTTATCCGTGTCTGATAGATGAAAAACTATTAGGCACGGTTTTAATCCGTTGCTAATACAATTCAGATGAATATTATTAGCCACGGTTTTATGCCGTGACTAATATCATTTTTTTTTAAATGAGTGTGTGCGGCTGGCTGCCCACACTCGCCCCAAGGTGAATCAGCCCCTAAGAACAATAGTTCCTAACTGTTGTGAAATCGGATCGAGTTAAGCCGCGGTAGCGCAACGGAATTTCACGAATGAGCAAGAACCAATATCGCGCAAAATAAAATACGGAACGAGATTCTAGCATACACAGACGACACAAAAGATTACGTGGTTCGGAGATGGGCTCCTACGTCCACGGGGAGAGCGCGCCAGAAAGATCCACTAAAGTCAGAAAGTTACCGATTACAATAGACCTCAATGGGTCGAACAGAGAAGGAAACAAAAACAACACAAAGAAAACTGAAACTGGAGCTGTCGGATTTCCGACAGCGCTATTGCCCGGAACGTTGCTCCTCCTGAGCAACCAAAGTGCGCGTGCCAAGCTCGGCCGGAACTCCCTCCAGACCACCGTGCTCCTTCGCCGCCGCGCCTGATGCCTGTCTCGTTGCTGCTCTGCCACCGGGCCCAAAACCCGCCGCCGCTGCCTGAGACGAAGTCGAAGCCGCCGGAATTGCGCCGCCTGAAGCTCTCTGTTCACAAATTGGATCTCACGGATTTTTCCTCTCATCATCGGTCATGACAGCTCCCCTATAAATAGCAACAAAAAACTCCTCTCAATTAGGAGATAATCTAATATAGGAATGAAGAATAACCGGCCATCAAATAACTTCCCAAATAAATTAGGATTGCCCAAAAATGATTTGCCCGGATTAGGAATGAGGAACCCCAAAATAAATTCTCATCTAAATGATATTCCTATATTGAGATAATCCTAAACTAGGAATGAAAAACTCCCACGGATCGGTGACATGGCGCGATCCGGACGATCCGAGCGCGTGTGAGGTGTCACGATCCTAACAATCTCCACCTTGACGCCTCACGCAAACGAAACTCCACCTTGACGAACGTAACTCAACCTTCAGCTTAAATCTCCACTACTGACGACTACGAGTGTAACACCCCAAAAAGACCCAAAAGACTCAAAATGAGTTTTGAGGTACAGGAAATTTTACACGGCCTGGGACACGGGCGTGTCCCATGGCGTGTCGGGGGTACACGGCCTGGGACACGGGCGTGTCCCAGGGCGTGTTCAGGTTGGTCGACGCTCGATAGTCGACGATGGTCGAGCCCGGGACACGGCCATGGACACGGGCGTGTCCCAGGGCGTGTCGCGCAATTAAATTTCGAAATAGCCTATTCGAGTCAGAAAAGTACACGGCCTTGAACACGGCAGTGAACACGGGCGTGTCAGGTCGGACACGGGCGTGTCCGATACCGTGTGCCTACCCGTGTGCTGGTTGCAGCTCGATGAGGCAGGATTGACACGGGCGTGTCAGGTTCGACACGGGCGTGTCGATGGCCGTGTTGTTCAGTCGGTTCAATACCGCGTGTGCCGCTTAAAGGTACACGGCCTGTGACACGGGCGTGTCACAGGCCGTGTCAGCCAAAAAATGGGTTTTTGGGCAAATCATGGCCGTTCAGATTCTCTCTTTTGATCCAAGGGCTCAGGTGATTCCTGGCTGGATTAGATTCGTGAAGGAATGATGAAGAAGTCATTCTTCATTTTGCTTAAGGAAGAGAGAAAGAGAGAGGAGGAAGAAGAAGGAGGAGGAGATCAAGCCACCGGCGGAGTTCCCGTGGTCCGATTCGTGATCCGAAGCCGGCGTTGTGAAGGCGAGGCTGCTGCGGTTCTTTCTCACCGGCTAGTTTTCGATGGCTCCCAAGAGATCGACAAGGGTAACGATCTCCCTTCTTGGACATGTGAAGTCCTTCTTTTCTGCATTGCATAGGGAAAACCCCTCCCCGCGAGTGTGCGGTGGGTTGTGGTGTCCCTTGGGGTAGATATGTGAAGTCCCCCTTGTTAGAGGCCGGAATTGGAGTACGGCTCTAGGCATGCTGTGTGAAGCCCATCTGGACGTGGTCTGGATTGGTGATGCTTGTTTGCATATCGGAGAAGGCTCCGTGATTATGGCTTGTGATGCCTTGTTCCTACCTGTTGCTTGGTGCGGCAGAAAGTACTGGACGATGTCCAGGAAATGAAGAGGGTTGGATGCAACTCTTGTGGCCGTGCGTTGCCACTTTATAAGCGGTTGAGCCGTTGGGCTGCAACCCAGTGAAAAGGCAGATTGCCGAACAGGAAAGGTGAAACCGACCCGCGCCTATAAATAGCCATGGATACTTCCGTATTCGAGGTGGCACGGCGACTTGAGCAACGGGGGGTGGCTGATCCGTACCTGCGTTAGGTCCGTCCGACTTGGAAGCCTGGTTATAGGTTTTGTTGGAGCGCCTAATGAGAGTCTTAGGCCCGCGCGCCGGAAAGACTAGAATGCTCAAATACCGTGTAGACGGTGGTGTTGACCCTGGTATTCCGGTACACCGAAAATGTGCCCTGAGTGCACGGACTGTCGGGCCGTGTGGCCGATAGTTGTGATGGCTTGAATGTGCCTGCGCGCACATAGTTGCTATATGATGTCATGCTTTGCAGGGAAAGAATGCTAATGCCCCGAGAAAGGGGTAAGATTGTTATAATTGGGTCAGCTGAATGCTGACCGTTGCATTGTTTGCCACCGGTTGGGTGGATTGTCCCCGTGCAGGTGCTGGTGAGCCAAGTGGTAAGTGAAGGGCTGAAGCCCTACTGCTGTTGCTGCTGCTGCTGTGGCTAGCCCTTGAAGGCTAAGAGAATGTTTTCGTTTTTACTCATGTATGGCCGGCCTGCGCGCCGAGGTTTGTAAATCATGTTGTAAAAAGAGGAACTGTAAGGCCTTAAGGCCAAACTCTATGTATTTGGGTACATTCCGTTATATATATAAAGGTGGTTTATATATTGGACATTCCTGGTTAGAGTTCAAATTATTACTTAAAGCTTCCGCTAGAATGCTCTGAGTTAGGATTCGTGTTTGGTTTGGTATTATCCTGTGACCTCACCGTCTGTTTGTGGCATATAGTGTGGGGCCCCGGCCGGACCTTCTATTATACGTCATCTAACGGATGGGGTCGTTACATTTTGGTATCAGCTTCGTTCGGTCTTCCTCTATCGAATTCGTGGACGAATTCTTTTATGGGGTGGCGAGCGCGTGTTTATGCGCCCTGCTGTAACGCTAATGAACTCTGGAATGTCCACTAAGGAATGTACAAAATCTTGTTTGAGGAATCTGCGCGTTCCTTTTTGTGTTGTTTTGCTTGCATACGTTCGCTAATGTGTGTCTTGTCCACCTATAGGTGACGCGTAGTGGTGCTGGGCAGTCTGAGCCCCAGCGTTCTGATGAGAGTGCGGCACCAGCTGAGGTGCCCACACCTCCTCCATCTGCGGAAACTGTTCGTTTAGTTGCTGAGGCTCTATTTGCCATGATTCAGCCGACCGGGCAAGCGCAGCCGGCAGTCGAGCCAGTTCGTGTTGTTGTAAGACCCGAGCCGATTGAGGCTGTAGATCCACGAGCAGCTGACCGACAGTTGAAGCAATTCATGAGCTTCAGTCCTCCTACGTTTGCGGGAATGGGATCCCCAACGCAGGCGGAAGATTGGTTATCGCGTGTCAAGAGGATAATGACAGCGATCAGGGCAGAGGAAACTCTAAAGGTCACCTTAGCCACCTTCATGCTTGAAGGAGAGGCGCGGTTGTGGTGGGACGAGGTTGAGCTACATCATTTGGCGGGCAGGAAATTAACACAAGTGTCGATTGAGGAGTTCTCTCGAATATTTCTGGCGTAACATGTCCCAGCGGCGCAACGCATTGCTATGGAAAATGAGTTCCAACGGTTAAAGCAAGGGGAAGATAGCGTGGATATCTACTTGCATGAGTTTACCAGGTTGGGACGGTATGCGGGTACAATCTTCGCGGATGACCAAAGGAAAACGAATCGGTTCTATGAAGGATTGCGGGATGAGTTGCGATTCCTGCTTTCGAGTTCAGTGAGCCAAGGGTTTCAGGCGTTGGTTGATACTGCGTGTGCGTTGGAGAAGGACATGCGGCGGGTGCAAGGGAGCAAGGGCTTAGTTGTGTCAAAGCCAGAGGTACAAGCACCTCGCCCGAGCAAATCATTTTACCAGAAGAAAGGGGGCAAGAGGTCCAAGCCATCTGGGCAAGTGACTACGACCGTTGTGTCGGGAGCGACATCAAGGCCGGATTCTCGTACATGCTATAACTGTGGCCGGGTGGGGCATATAGCTCGTGACTGTCGGGTTGTTCCGCCCAAAGGGGATAAGAAGGCGGGTGCGTCGTATGCTGAGAAGGGCAAAGCGGTGGTTGATTCCTCTGCGTCTCATGCACAGCCCCGAATATATCAGCTTGGCCAACAGGAAGCGATTAAGCAAAGTGACGTCGTCACAGGTACGAGTTGAATTGATTTACTTGCTTATGTGCTATGGTTTTTGGTTATGTATAGCTTGTGCATGTGTGTGTGCTGCAGGCTTTGTCCTGATTCGGAATAATTTGGCGAGAGCCCTGTTTGATACGGGTGCTTCGCATTCTTTTCTGTCTGAGGATTTCGTATCTCGCATTGGGGCACCAAGTCATGTGACGGTGGATAGTACAAGGGTGCTATTGCCGAATGGCTGTATGATGCTTGCGGATAGGGCTTGCGATGTGGTTGTGCAAATAGGAAGTCGGGATTTCGGTTTGAGTGCAGCTGTGCTACCGTTATCGGAGTTTGATGTGATCTTTGGTATGGACTGGCTCTCGGAGCAGCATGCCTTTATTGATTGCAACTCCAAGGAGATTACACTGGGCCAGAATACCGGGCTTGTGACGAAGTTCGCTGGTATGCGAGGAGTTGGCGGGACTCTGTTGTCTGCACTCCAAGTCGTCAATGTTGTTCGGAAGGGCGCGGAGTTATTCTTCACGCTAATTCAGGCTGTTGAGCCAAAGGCCAGTGTCGGTGAAGTACTAGTTGTGTCAGAGTTTGCCGATGTGTTTCCTAAAGATCTTCCTGGGTTACCACCCCAGCGGGAGATTGACTTCGCTATTGAGTTGGTGCCAGGTGCGAAACCTGTGGCCCGCTCTCCATATCGCATTGCGCCAAAAGAGATGGCTGAGTTGAAAGTCCAATTGCAAGAGTTGTTGGAGCAGGGTTATATACGCCCAAGTATGTCACATTGGAGCGCGCCTGTTCTATTTGTGAAAAAGAAAGACGGTAGCTTACGGTTGTGTATTGACTACCGCGAGTTGAATAAGCTGACGGAGAAAAATAAATATCCGATCCCGCGGATTGATGACCTCTTTGATCAGCTGGCAGGATCAACGGTCTATTCCAAATTGGATTTGAAATCGGGATATTATCAGCTGCGGATTAGGGAAGGTGACATTCCCAAGACGGCGTTTGGAACACGCTACGGTCATTATGAGTTCACGGTAATGCCGTTTAGCCTATGTAATGCGCCTTCGGTATTTATGGACCTAATGCACCGAACGTTCCGAGAGTACTTGGATTCGTTTGTTATTGTGTTTATCGATGACATCTTAGTATACTCTCAGTCGGAAGAGGATCACGCAAACCATTTGCGGTTGGTCTTGCATACCCTGAGGAGGAATAAGCTTTTTGCCAAATTCTCAAAGTGCGAGTTCTGGCTCTCTTCAGTAGCCTTTTTAGGCCATGTGGTAAGCGGAGAGGGTATCGCGGTGGATCCGTTGAAGATAAGTGTCATCCGAGATTGGCCAGTGATGTCTTCAGTGGCCGAGGTCAGGAGCTTCCTTGGACTTGCGGGCTACTATAGACGGTTTGTGGAAAACTTCTCACGGATTGCTTTACCTCTGACCACGCTGACGAGAAAAGATCAAAAGTTCATTTGGACGCCGGAGTGCGCGCGAGCTTTTGAAGACTTGAAGAGTCGTTTGACCACGGCGCCTGTGTTGACATCGCCATGTGGTACCGATGGGTATGAGATCTATAGTGATGCTTCCGGGAGCGGCTTAGGCTGCGTTCTTCTGCAGTTTGGTAAAGTGATTGCTTATGGCTCGCGCCAGTTGAAAGTGCATGAGCGGAATTACCCCGTCCATGATTTGGAGTTGGCGGCGGTAATCTTTGCGCTCAAGTTGTGGCGGCACTATCTATATGGCGTTAAAGTGGATATCTATACAGATCATAAAAGCCTAAAGTATTTGTTGGATCAGAAGGATCTGAATATGCGACAACGAAGATGGATGGAGTTCCTCGGGGACTACACCTTCGAGATTCACTATACTCCCGGGAAGGGAAATGTGGTCGCTGATGCTTTGAGTCGAAAGACTCCGGTACGGGCAAGCTGGTTGCGGAGGCATGATCAGCGTTTAATCCAGGAATTGGAAGAGATGGAGATATCGTGTGTTGACAAGGGTGTGTCAACCGATGCATGTTTGAACTGGACGGAGGTGCAATATGACCTTACGGACCGAGTTTGGCGAGCAACAGAGCTTGATGAAAGCCTCCAGCGCTATGCAAAAGATGGGCCAGATGACCAATTCTCTTGGGATAACGGGTTGTTAAGAAGAAATGGTCGGGTGTGCGTCCCGAGTGTAGGTAAATTGAGGGAAGAGTTGATGTACGAAGCTCACTTTGCAAAGTACTCAGTTCACCCAGGGAGCACAAAGATGTACAGAGATATGAAAAAGCTGTTCTGGTGGCCCGGATTAAAGAAAGATGTCGCACGTTATGTGGCTGAATGCAACACCTGTGCGTTGGTGAAAGCAGAATGCCAGAAGCCTGGCGGTTTCCTGAAGTCGTTACCTATTCCGGAGTGGAAGTTCGATGATATTTCAATGGATTTCGTGCATGGGTTGCCGAGATCTCAACGCGGTCATGATTCAATCTGGGTGATTGTGGACCGGTTGACAAAAGTGGCGCACTTCCTTCCAAACAGAAGAGACGATTCAGTGGAAACATTGGCCAAGCTTTATGTGGAGCAGGTTGTTCGACTGCACGGTGTTCCCCGGAGCATCGTTAGTAACCGTGATGGGCGGTTCACTTCGAATGATTGGCGACTCGTTCATCAAATGTTGGGTACAAAGTTAGCGTTTAGTACGACCTTTCATCCCCAAACGGATGGCCAGACTGAACGAACCAACAGGACGATGGAGGATATGCTCCGCATGTGCGCCCTAGACTTTGGTAAGAGATGCGAAGATTATATATTTCTTGTCGAATTTGCCTATAATAATAGCTACCAAGCGAGTATTGGTATGAGACCATTTGAAGCTTTATATGGTCGGAAATGCCGTACACCGTTAGCTTGGGCAGAAGCAGGCGAATCTAAGCTGAGTGGGAAAAAGGAAGTCGAAGAAGCTACCTCGCTCATACGCTCTATTCGGGAGAGGCTATTGATAGCCCAAGATCGTCAAGCAAAGTACTACAATGCCAAACACCGGAACGTGGAATTCGCGGTGGGTGATTGGGTATATTTGAAGATCAAACCCTTCAAAGGCGTGTCCAGGATTCGGCGTTTGAAAAAGCTAAGTCCGAGGTATCTTGGTCCATTTGAGGTGGTGGAGCGAGTTGGGGAAGCTGCTTATCGACTAGCACTTTCAGCAGACTTGGGTGGATTACATGATGTATTTCACATCTCAGTCCTTCGTAAGGCGGTGAAGGATCCAGCTCAAGTAGTGGAGAATGATCGGTACCGGTCGAGTATGGGCTAATGACGAGGGTTAGACCCATTCGGATCGAGGATCGAGCCGAGAAACAGTTGCGGAACAAAGTGATCGGGATGGTCAAGGTCCGATGGGACAATTGTGGCCGTGAAGAGCTAACATGGGAGCGAGAGCAGACCATGCGAGCTGAGTTTCCCGAGTTATTTGTATAAACTGTTGACCGTGTACTTTTTGTTATAACATAGTTATAGCTTTGCTGGTTCTTGTTTCCTTACCGTGCAAATTTCGGGACGAAATTTTGTTAAGGGGGGGAGGATTGTAACACCCCAAAAAGACCCAAAAGACTCAAAATGAGTTTTGAGGTACAGGAAATTTTACACGGCCTGGGACACGGGCGTGTCCCAGGGCGTGTCGGGGGTACACGGCCTGGGACACGGGCGTGTCCCAGGGCGTGTTCAGGTTGGTCGACGCTCGATAGTCGACGATGGTCGAGCCCGGGACACGGCCATGGACACGGGCGTGTCCCAGGGCATGTCGCGCAATTAAATTTCGAAATAGCCTATTCGAGTCAGAAAAGTACACGGCCTTGAACACGGCAGTGAACACGGGCGTGTCAGGTCGGACACGGGCGTGTCCGATACCGTGTGCCTACCCGTGTACTGGTTGCAGCTCGATGAGGCAGGATTGACACGGGCGTGTCAGGTTCGACACGGGCGTGTCGATGGCCGTGTTGTTCAGTCGGTTCAATACCGCGTGTGCCGCTTAAAGGTACACGGCCTGTGACACGGGCGTGTCACATGCCGTGTCAGCCAAAAAATGGGTTTTTGGGCAAATCATGGCCGTTCAGATTCTCTCTTTTGATCCAAGGGCTCAGGTGATTCCTGGCTGGATTAGATTCGTGAAGGAATGATGAAGAAGTCATTCTTCATTTTGCTTAAGGAAGAGAGAAAGAGAGAGGAGGAAGAAGAAGGAGGAGGAGATCAAGCCACCGGCGGAGTTCCCGTGGTCCGATTCGTGATCCGAAGCCGGCGTTGTGAAGGCGAGGCTGCTGCGGTTCTTTCTCACCGGCTAGTTTTCGATGGCTCCCAAGAGATCGACAAGGGTAACGATCTCCCTTCTTGGACATGTGAAGTCCTTCTTTTCTGCATTGCATAGGGAAAACCCTTCCCCGCGAGTGTGCGGTGGGTTGTGGTGTCCCTTGGGGTAGATATGTGAAGTCCCCCTTGTTAGAGGCCGGAATTGGAGTACGGCTCTAGGCATGCTGTGTGAAGCCCATCTGGACGTGATCTGGATTGGTGATGCTTGTTTGCATATCGGAGAAGGCTCCGTGATTATGGCTTGTGATGCCTTGTTCCTACCTGTTGCTTGGTGCGGCAGGAAGTACTGGACGATGTCCAGGAAATGAAGAGGGTTGGATGCAACTCTTGTGGCCGTGCGTTGCCACTTTATGAGCGGTTGAGCCGTTGGGCTGCAACCCAGTGAAAAGGCAGATTGCCGAACAGGAAAGGTGAAACCGACCCGCGCCTATAAATAGCCATGGATACTTCCGTATTCGAGGTGGCACGGCGACTTGAGCAACGGGGGGTGGCTGATCCGTACCTGCGTTAGGTCCGTCCGACTTGGAAGCCTGGTTATAGGTTTTGTTGGAGCGCCTAATGAGAGTCTTAGGCCCGCGCGCCGGAAAGACTAGAATGCTCAAATACCGTGTAGACGGTGGTGTTGACCCTGGTATTCCGGTACACCGAAAATGTGCCCTGAGTGCACGGACTGTCGGGCCGTGTGGCCGATAGTTGTGATGGCTTGAATGTGCCTGCGCGCACATAGTTGCTATATGATGCCATGCTTTGCAGGGAAAGAATGCTAATGCCCCGAGAAAGGGGTAAGATTGTTATAATTGGGTCAGCTGAATGCTGACCGTTGCATTGTTTGCCACCGGTTGGGTGGATTGTCCCCGTGCAGGTGCTGGCGAGCCAAGTGGTAAGTGAAGGGCTGAAGCCCTACTGCTGTTGCTGCTGCTGCTGTGGCTAGCCCTTGAAGGCTAAGAGAATGTTTTCGTTTTTACTCATGTATGGCCGGCCTGCGCGCCGAGGTTTGTAAATCATGTTGTAAAAAGAGGAACTGTAAGGCCTTAAGACCAAACTCTATGTATTTGGGTACATTCCGTTATATATATAAAGGTGGTTTATATATTGGACATTCCTGGTTAGAGTTCAAATTATTACTTAAAGCTTCCGCTAGAATGCTCTGAGTTAGGATTCGTGTTTGGTTTGGTATTATCCTGTGACCTCACCGTCTGTTTGTGGCATATAGTGTGGGGCCCCGGCCGGACCTTCTATTATACGTCATCTAACGGATGGGGTCGTTACAACGAGCCCCCTCTCCCTGGGGCCTAACCGCGATCAACGCGCATCAGAATGAGTCAAGTCAAGACCGCTCTTGAACTTGACTCCAGTCACTGGACTTCCTCGCAAGTCCGTACTAATATCCCTCCAGGATATCTCCCGCAACTTCCTGCCTCTACCTCTACCGAACTCCCTCAACTCCCGGTGGCGCACCCCGACGTGCTTCGCCCTTGCCCTATAGACCGAGTCTTTTGCAAGACGACTCGCACTCAACCTCTCACTATGCGACTCCACCTTCTCCTGAGTGATCATGAGTTCTCTGGTGGCACCCTTGAACCGGATGGCTCCCTTTGCGGCGTCTGGGCTCTCCTGAGATGACTCTCCGCCCACGGATGCGAAAAATTTACCTCCATCAAGGTCCTCTCTCTGCGCACACGCCCTCGCCACGAAACCTGCCAGGCTCCTCCGCCGGTCCTTCCTAGCTTTCTGCTGAGAGCGGATCCTGCTCTCTATAGCTCTATCAAAGGAACCGCGATCTGGGGAGATCGCATGAAATGCATATGCTACTGTGCCCTATAGCTCGAGAGACGGTTTGAACTCTCTCCTCGCATCTCCCCTGGCAGTCGTGGTGCCAATCAGTCTATAGAGCGACCCGAAACGCTCTCCTCTCAAGACTGTCTGCGCGCCTCTTCTGACCTCCAAATATCCGCCGTTACCGGTAAAAGAATACCCGGCGGCCTCCAGAGTGCCTAACGAAATCAAACTCTTCCTCAAATCAGGCACATACCGAACGTCGGTGAGGGTCCTAACCACTCCGTCAAACATCCTGATCCTGATGTTACCGACTCCCAATATCTCGCACTCTGAAACGTTCCCCATCCGAACTCGACCACCCTCATATTGCCTAAAGCTGGAGAACCACTCTCTGTTCGGGCACATATGGAACGTGCATCCTGTATCCAAGATCCAGGAGCCTGTGGTCTCAATGCTGGGTGCAACATGAAGAGCGTCGGCATCGCTCTCATCCTCAGATGCCACCGCAGCCAAATCTGGCTCATGCGCCTGCTCCTTGATCTTCAGCTTTGGACACTTGTCCTTCCAGTGCCCTTCCTCTTTACAGTAGTGACACGTGTTCCTGCCTACAGACTTTTCCCTAGGTCGGTTTTCCCGCTTTCCTTTCCCTCTCGATCTACCACTCAATGTGTCTTTGCTCTTCACGAATAAGCCTTTGTCGGCCCTAGGGCCCGACTTGCTCCTTGTTTCGTTCGAGAGCAGCGTCGTCATCACTTCTTCCATCTTCAGGGTATCCTTCCCGTAGAGGATAGTGGTGACCAGATGATCGAAGGACCTCGACAATGAAGACAACAGGAGAAGAGTCTGGTCTTCCTCCTCGACCTTAACGTCCATACTCCGTAACTGTGAGACGAGCTTGTTGAACACGTTCATGTGATCTAGCAGTTGCGAGCCCTCCGACATTCTCAGGCTGTATAGCTGCTTCTTCACATACAGCTTATTCGTCAGCGACTTGGACATATATAGCTCCTCGAGCTTCTTCCACAAGTCCGCCGTCGTCTCAGCATCCACCACGTTGTACATCACCTCATCGGCCAAACACAGCTGAATCGTGCTGATGGCCTTCAGATCGAGCTCCTCCCATTCGTCGTCCTTCTTCCCGGACTTCTCCTTGCCGAGGAGAGCCTTGTGAAGGCCTTGCTGGACGAGAATGGCCTTTATGCGCTTCTGCCAAAGGCCAAAATCAATCTTGCCGTCGTACCTAGAAATCTTGAATTTTGCCGACATTGTCTTGCTCGCAGAGCTACTGGGCGATCAAGATGATAGTCGCGGAACCGATCTGGGAAGATAGGGAGCGGACCAATGTCGTCACCCACCGTTGACCCAAATCAGAAAACCGGAACGTCCAGACGATCACCCCCGCGGAACCTCCGCTCTGATACCAATTGTTGTGAAATCGGATCGAGTTAAGCCGCGGTAGCGCAACGGAATTTCACGAATGAGCAAGAACCAATATCGCGCAAAATAAAATATGGAACGAGATTCTAGCATACACAGACGACACAAAAGATTACGTGGTTCGGAGATGGGCTCCTACGTCCACGGGGAGAGCGCGCCAGAAAGATCCACTAAAGTCAGAAAGTTACCGATTACAATAGACCTCAATGGGTCGAACAGAGAAGGAAACAAAAACAACACAAAGAAAACTGAAACTGAAGCTGTCGGATTTCCGACAGCGCTATTGCCCGGAACGTTGCTCCTCCTGAGCAACCAAAGTGCGCGTGTCAAGCTCGGCCGGAACTCCCTCCAGACCACCGTGCTCCTTCGCCGCCGCGCCTGATGCCTGTCTCGTTGCTGCTCTGCCACCGGGCCCAAAACCCGCCGCCGCTGCCTGAGACGAAGTCGAAGCCGCCGGAATTGCGCCGCCTGAAGCTCTCTGTTCACAAATTGGATCTCACGGATTTTTCCTCTCATCATCGGTCATGACAGCTCCCCTATAAATAGCAACAAAAAACCCCTCTCAATTAGGAGATAATCTAATATAGGAATGAAGAATAACCGGTCATCAAATAACTTCCCAAATAAATTAGGATTGCCCAAAAATGATTTGCCCGGATTAGGAATGAGGAGCCCCAAAATAAATTCTCATCTAAATGATATTCCTATATTGAGATAATCCTAAACTAGGAATGAAAAACTCCCACGGATCGGTGACATGGCGCGATCCGGACGATCCGACCGCGTGTGAGGTGTCACGATCCTAACACCTAACCACCATGTTTATCCTAACCACCATGTTTATCCTAACCACCATGTTTATGGTCGTGACCGCCATACCTGGCGGATATATAGACATACTATTAAGTATCCAAAAATTTATTGTGAGTTTAGCATCATTTTATTCCACTCTCAATCTAATGAAATTATTAAAATCTCAAACTCATGAGAAATTTCTTATAATTGTAGATGGGTGCAACCTATAATTTTACTAAAATGATTTTGGGTGCTAAAACTTCGAAATACAAGGAGGCAATACGGAGGCGGCTTTTCATGGGAGGTGTTGTTCTTCGATCGCATTCGCCCGCATGAACAAAGTTGTACGGTGTGCAGGAGAAAACAAACACGCGCCCGCATAAACAACAAGGATGGAAAGCAAGAGAACAAGTAGGATAGGCTTTGAATTTGAATTAAAATGAGAAGCAATCATATAGTCATACAATGACCAATGCCCAAATTCATCATCCAATTCCATTCACCATTGACTTCACCTTAAACCCTAAATCCTAAATACTATGAAATATAAGAAATTATGCGGAATATTGAATAAATTTAAGCATAACTAATCCATCATTAGCAAATCCGAATCACTATATTAGTATTAATCGAAGTCGACGTCCCTGCACCCAGATTTTCCCTGCGAAGCTCATCTCATAGTTTTTTTTCCTCTGTTCTCTCCTCTGTTCCAGTTCTTCTCTTCTCCTCATCTATTCACTCAAAAGGAAAGTTTGGAGGGAGCTCTACATATCCTCCCATGTTTTTATGGGATCCGCTTCCTTGTCTGTATTTACATCTCCCCGTGAGAGTGACTATCAACGCGCTCTTCTTCTCCTGTTCGCCAAATTGAAGTTGCTTAATCTATAATATATACAAAGAAATATTCGTAAGGCCGGTAGTGTAATCTTGGAGGGCTATCAAAGCAATTCTAGTCATTCATCGCATTGAGTGTAGTTAAAAGAAAAAATTCACATGCTTTCACACAGTTATAAAAATAAGAATGACATTAAAATTTGAACCCTTGACCCTTAACCAATCAAACCAAACATCCTTTATGAAACAGCCACAACTTTATGAAACAGCCACAACTTTATGATATATAGCTATACAGATATATTATATTAAGAGTGACAATACACGGGGAACATTGTGTCGTCACAACAGTATCCCAATCATGATGTAGGGAGGCTTCGCTCACACAGAGTTCAGTACTCCGGTTGTCGGTCAATCTTCTATTGCGCTCCAGGGGTGCGAGTGGAGGGTGCGCCGTCACACCGCAATACATCGTGATTGGGGTACTGTCATGATGACACGGGGGTTGCCCGTCCACTGTTGTTACAATTAATGGAAAAAGTGGGGAGGGCTGAGAATTTGCAAAAATAATGGTGACCGGAATCCAAAAAGCTGCGAAGTTTGGAGATAAAGGCCTCATTAGATAGAGCGTTTAGCTCCGATGCGTTTCACCTAAACGCAACCGTGCCTTTAATACCTGTTTGTAACATTTGTGATACCAAATATACATTTTATGACAATGACGTTTTTATCCAACATCACCAGAACAAATAAGTTGCGATAAACTGCGCCAAACGCAGCCTAAGGCTCCGTTTGTGGTGGGGGGGGGGGGGCTTATTTTCACCTATCAAGCGATTACAACCGTTAAGTTCCGGTTCATGCGGTCGTAACCGCTTGACCGGTGAAAATAAGTCCCCCCCCCCCCACACACACCGGAGAAAATAAGTCCAACCGGTGAAAATAAGTCCAGGCAAAGCAGTGCTCTCTGCATTTGGGTTCTCCATCCCGCCGGACAAGTAAGCGTGGATGCATGTCTCCATCTTGAGAGATATTTAGGCATCGCGATCGTACGGTGGAGATTTTTTGTGAAAATACAGGCATTATATGATCGTATTGAAATACTACTGTATTTTCGATCAAATACACTTAATAAATCGTGCAAACAACGGTCTAATAGGAGTAATTTTTAGGTATCCGCGGGTACATAGAGGTAGGTGCAATACATTTTTAGGTGTTGGATTTGAGATCTGACCGTCAGCATTAAAGGGAGGAAAAAATATTTAAAAATAGGCAGAAATTTTTGTTGATCGGACGGCTCTCAATGCATCGCGGGCACCATCCTCCATATGCTCGCATGTACCTAAAAATTTTCGGTCTAATAGCGTATAACACACGGTGATCTTCTGATACTGCAAACAACAATTTTTTCCTCCATCTTTAGTCTTATCTTTGGTTCAAGTCTCCGTATCTTCATTTTGGGGGTAAAAATGAAGAGAAAACAGTGAACTAAGGGGCTTACAAATCTGCGAGGAGATGCATCACTGGCTATATGTTCCTATGTTTCCAGCGTTAGGGAGTCCTTTCAGATTTTTTGAAGGGTTTATGGAGGTCCCCTTTTTTTTTTGGGCCCCACCATCAAAATATAGTAAACTTCATCCAAACTTTGGAAAATGACGAAAAAATCCACCATCTAAGGAAGGCACTAGAGTATTTGACTTGAAATGAAGAGAATTCTGATTTGTAGAGTAGAGGGAGTAGGATACTCTTCATTTGGAGTATTCATTTCACGGTCCATATATACTTATGGTTGATCGAGCGGGTTCACTAATCTCATCATTTTCTAATTTTCTTTTAATAAAAATATTCTACATCATTAGATCAAATTAGAATGTATCTATATCATGAAATGGACCTTCATTTGAGCTGCCAAATGGAGAAAATCCAAGTCCAAAATATATATTTTTAAACCGGATATGGCAATTACCGTCCACAAAAACTTATTTTGATCTCCCGAGAGATCATCGAGAAATCCTATCTCACAGGAAATTTTTTCAGGTAATTTTGTGTCTTAGGCCCCCGTTTGGGGGGAAATTTTCACCGGTCCAGCGATTACGACCGCATGAACCGAACCTTAATTAAGATCCGGTTCATGCGGTCATAATGGAGCCTTATTCGTGCAGATCATTTATTCACTCCCATTTTTTGAGATGAAAATTTTAATCTCTAGGGTTTTAGGCTCTGTTTGGCGCGGCAGCAACGGTCGTGAACACGATGGTTAATACCAATTTGTAGATCCGGGAAACATTCTTAAATAATATTAGAAAAAAAGAGGGTAAATTAGAAACATTCTTAAATAATAATAGTAGCATATAATAATATTTAGGATTCCCATCTCACATTTACATGCTGGTGCAACCAGCTACACTCAACCTCCAGTTCAAGAGAACAGTGACCGCGGCATAGTGAGTGAGCGCTCCCACGAGCACAAACACATGGAAGATCTGGTGGCTGTGCCCCGCAACGTCGAAAATCCCTGGCCGCCACCGCTCCGGCACCCTGCTGACATAAACGGCGGCGCCGGCTCCGTAGGCGGCGGACATGGCGAGCTCCAGCAGCAGCGCTATGTGGGCGGCGCCATGGTCCCAGTTGATGACGATGGCGTGGGCCGCGGGAATGAGGCCGGAGAACCCCATGGCAAGGAAGAGGGCGGTCCGGAATGGGCGGAAATGCGGAGAGGAGAATGCGGGTGCGAGGATGGCGACCGCGGTGAGGGAGCCGAGGGCTGTGACGGCGGATAGGTAGATGAGGCGGGGGATAGGGTGGCAGAGAAAAGCGTAGTAGACCGGGGGGAAGAAGGAAGAGACGATCATGATCGAAATGCCGGCGTAGTCGAGGCGCCATAAGAAGAGGTTGAGGCGGTGCGAGTGGCAGGCGAGGAGATGGGAGGTGGCGCTGCAGGCCAGGCAAGCCATGGAGCCCACCATGAAGACCAGGATTGGCCATCTGGCCAACTGATGGTGGCGGTGGTGGTCGACGGCTGGGTCCCACTGAGACTGGATGGAGGACTGGATTGTTGAGGACTCCTGCATGAAAAATGATTATTAACTAGGTTGGCGGGACTTTTAAAAAAAAAAATTTAAAAGACTAAATATAAATATAAATTATTTTAGGGGGAAGGGGGGAGGGCCAATCACATTTGGTATCACAGCCAGTTCTTTCAACACGGATGTGGGTAGGTTCAAGGATTAATAGAGCGCGTACGCAAGTTCCACCTTCAACGAGAAGGGGCTGCCAATTAGTCCCACACCGACGATGGGAGAAAAGATTATGAGCCACATATAGCCAGGTTCACCTCTTCCATATGAGATACTTTTGGGGGGGGGGACAAAACTACAAGGGTCGTGGACTCACACCGGACTACACTTTCGATGGCGGACAAGAGGTTACAACAATAAGGATGGATTTGTGCATTTAGGGTTTGTTTGGCACAGTGGTGGCAGTCGTGAACGCAGTGGTTGTGAAGATTTGTCGTGCATGAACGTTTGACTTCACCTAAGGAACTTCATTCACTTTTATGTTCAAAACTTCTTTTCTTTTCTTGGCAGCAATCATAACCATTGTCTTGCCAAACGTACATTCTAGGATGATAGTGTTTTGTCCAAACTCGCCGGAGCAAAAAAAAGTCGTGACAAACAGAGCCTTAGTATTAGAGCCAGTTCTCCCACTCCAGGTGTGTGCTAGGTTCGATGATGAAACTTGTTGGAAGGTTAGTAGAGACTGCGAGTGCAAGTTCTACCTTCAACGAGAGGGTCACCATAAGGGGAGAAAGGATTTCAGGCAGGCAATATATAGTGGAGTACGCCACTTCCATGCAAGACACCATTTAGGGGTAAATATGTGAGGGAAATGAACTCAAATTGAACCAGACCTCATATATAGTGAACCCCATGGTCACAATGGTGGGCTCAATGGTATCAATGGGTTGATCAAGCCATTATATTTGATTCAAATTTCATTCTCCCAGCCTAAATGTGCGCCAAATTTGAGGATGAACCGAGATAGAAGGCTGACATGGACGGCTGGTGCAAGTTACACCTTCAAGAATAGGGCATCAGATTAATCCCATACCGCCAAAAAGAGAGAATTTTAGTCAAATTTGCTAGATGCATTATATATATATAGAGTGAACTGAGTGGGTTCTGGCTTACCAAAATTATCCATCCGCAATCTGGTCTTCCGCCTTGTAACATGGTATCAGAGCGGCTAGGTTAGGTCTCGTCGATCTCATCCCGCCTGCTCCGCCGTCGACAGTTCTCGCTGCTCTCGTCCGGTGCGCCGCCGTCGACAATTCTCGCCTGCTCCGTCGTCGACAGTTCTCGCAGCGACGTACCCCGTCGATCCCGTCGGCTGCAAATCCCGTTGATCCTGTCCTGGGAAGCTTTCGTCGACTGTTTGCCGGAGCCTCCTGCCTGCAGATTTACAGTTGTTGTTTGTCCGACGCCTTCGCACGTCTTCCTTCGCCGACTCGTCCCCTCTACTGCTTGTTCGTACACTGTTTGCCGGAAGCCTTGCTCGACTGTTCGTTGTTTGTCCGACGCCCTTGCTGCTGTCTTCTTCCTCTCCAACGCTCTATCCCAACGGGCTCATCTCAGATTTCGTACCTCCCAAAATCCGACATCATCCTTAATGGAACCAACTACAAGAAATGGTCCTCCACGATTCGAGTACTTCTTCGGGGATTGCAACTTTGGGATCATCTTGATGGATCCACTCCGGCTCCAACACTCATTCCCGTTGACAATGTTTCCTCTCCTTCTGCAACAAGTGGGACAGATGTGTCCTCCCCTTTTATCACTAGTGGGACAGATTGAAAAAAATGGCATGATGATGGCTGCTGGATCATTGCCATTCTTTGCCAGTCCGTTGAGATATCCATTCGTATGGTTGTAGGTGATTTTCCCACTGCCAGGGAGATCTGGGATCATCTTCTCCAGCTCTATCTGCCTTCCAGCCAGGCACAGAAGCATTTCTTGGTGCAAACACTTGCTTCAGCTTATCAGCACGACCGATTCGTTCAGACCTTCTTTGCGGAGATCATTGATTTATGGCGCTAGCTGGATGGGAAGTCTGCCTCAGGTTGCCCCGCTTGTGCTCGTTGCACCACTATTGCTGAGGAGAGGGATCACCTGCGCATGTATGAATTCCTCATGCGTCTTCGTCCTGAGTTCGAGTCTGTTCGTGCTCAGCTGATGCACCGGGTTGCTCCTTCATCTCTACGTGACTGTCTTGTTGTTGTTGTCGCTGAGGAGACCCATCTTCACTCTTTAGAGGACATGCGTCCTGCCTCTTTGCCACACGCAGTTCTCGCTGCTCCTCAGCACGGCGTCTCGGTACCTGATCCACCAGTCTTACCTCTTCCTCCTGGATTTAGTGCACCTGCTCCATATCGCCCGTCTTCAGCGGCTTCACCCAGTACCTTGACAGGTGCACCACCGGGCTCCGGGCCATCACAGCGACGTGTTCCCCATTGTCACTACTGTCACAATTTGGGACACATTTGTTCGGAGTGTCGCAAGTTACAGTGTGCCCAAAGTCAGCAAGAGGAACCTCATCGAGCTGCTCCTATCCTGCCACTTGCTCCAGACAGTCCTGCCTCTGTTCCTGATCAGATCATACATCTCGTTCAACATCTTTCTCAGAGTCGTGCCTCCTCGTCCTCGACATTAGTTGTCAGCCTTGACTCCGTTTCTCAAACCGACTCAACGGCTGCATCTGTCTCTGCAGGTATCACTAAGGCTTCCTGGTTACTTGATTCTAGTGCATTCTTTCATATGACCTTTGATGCAGCTCTCTTACATTCTTGTCGATCTGTTTCTTCTAACCTACGTATCGTCATTGCTGATGGCATCACCTTGTCTGTTGCTAGCTGTGGTACCCTGCATACCCCCCATTTTCACATTCCTGATGTTGTCAATGTTCCTAAACTTTCCATGAATCTCATATCTGTTAGTCAGCTTGCTTCCTAAGGTTGTCTTGTTATTTTTGATGTGTTTTTGTGTAACGTGCAGGATCGTCATACAGGGTCACTCATCGGAACTGGTCGTCGTCGTGGCGGGGTTTATGTGCTCGATCATCTCTGGTTTCTCTCACCCACTTTGCCACCAACTTCCTCTGTTGCAGCTCCCATTTGTATTTTGTCGGTCAGCTTTCCGCAATGCCATCACAGTTTCGGTCATCCCAGTGGAGCTCGGTTATCCTATCTTTTTCGTCAGTGTCTCTTAGGTCGTATGTTTGTTGATCGCTTGCATTCATGTATGGGTTATAAGCTTGGCAAACAGCTACAGCTCTCGTATCGATCCAGCGAGTCTCGATCATCTTTTCCTTTTATTTTAGTTCACTCCAATGTATGGGGTTCAACCCCCTTTATTTCAAAAGGGGGTCATCATTATTATATTATTTTTGTTGACGATTACTCTCATTATACATGGATTTATATGATGCATACCCGTACTGATTTCTTTCACATTTACGTTGAGTTTGTCTCCATGGTGCATTCTCAGTTCTCGACGTCTATCCGCATGTTTCGCTCTGGAGGAGGGGGGATACCAGTCACATGCTTTTCATGATCTTTTGGCCTCTCATGGTACACTACCCCACCTCTCCTGTCATGGTGCTCATTCTCAGAACGACACTGCGAAAATGAAGCATCGTCATATCAATGAGACGGCTCGTACTCTCCTATTGCCTCTCATATGCCTCCCTACTTCTGGGTTGAGGTCATATCCACTGCAGTCTATCTTATCAACCTCCAACCATCTACTTTCCCACATGGTAACATTCCTGGTGAGCGTCTTTTTGGTCGCCCTCCTCTTTATGATCACCTACGTGTGTTTGATTGTTTATACTATGTTCTTTCTCATCGTGAGCGCACCAAACTATCTGCTCAGTCCACCGCTTGTGTTTTTCTTGGTTATAGTCTTGAGCACAAGGGTTATAAGTGTTATTGTGCAACCCCGTATTTTGTCGAGTGGGCTCAGCCAGCAAGGGGCAAGTGACAGGTGTCTAGCTTCACCGGGCACCCGCTACCCAGGAAAGCAGTAAGGGGCAAGTGGAGCTGGCGAGCTCGCCCCTCGGTTAAGAGGCGAGTGGAGAGTGTCGCCTTCACCAGGCACTCGCCACCCGAGCGAGTGGACCGCAGCGTGCTCGGCTCGCCCGCCAAGGGGAGTGTTCCCCGTTCCTGTGGCATCCCATTTTCGACCTGCATTAGCAATTCCAAACAGCGGAGTTTCATTGTTGGCAGACCAATTTGGGCTGCGCTTAGTAGAACCAAAAGACGAGATCTCGCTATCCGCAGACCATTCCTAGAAAACTATAAATAGACTCTCAAGGACACTTTTGGAGAGGACCTCTTCTTGATTTCTCTCAACTTTGGCTAGCTATGATAGGCAAGAGCTTCAGCTCAGTATTCACCGTGATTTCCGGGTGGGTAGTCGGGAGCTCTCCAAGCCCTCTGAAGGTGCCCGGTCCAACAATGGATTGAGAGGTGAAGTGATCTAAGATCTTTCGGGTGTGTGGCTGGACCTCCTCGCTGCAGCTCGGGAGTCTGTTTGAGGTTCTGGTGAGAAGGTTTTCGAACTCTAAATCCACAGCCCAATGTGCTCGTTCGGGAGAAGTAAAGGCGAGCTACAGCTTCGATCCAAACTCCTCGTTGAACCGTGATTTTCGGGTTCAACAACTATGACTTTATTGCTCGTCGTGTTCGTATCTCTCGAGACATTACTTTTGTGGAGGACAGCCGTTTTTTTTTGTTTCATCCTCTCCTTTGTCCCCTTCTTCCTCTACCCACACTTCTACTACAGTTGATGACGTTTTTTTTCTCTCCATATCACCGCTTGTGTCACATTCCTCTGAGTTACCTCACACCCAGTCTTCATCAGGGTCACCGTCTCCTGTTCTTCTACCTAAGTCATCTCCTCAGTCTCCTGACCTCCCTGTCAGGGTTCGTTCCCCTGTACTTTCTGAGCCATCTCCACAGTCTCCTGATCCTTCTGTCCAGGTTCATACCCCAACTTTTCCCCAGCACTATGCTCGGCACTATGTTCGAGGTCCTGTCCTACAGACGTGACATCTGCCCCTCTGCTCCCGGTCTCTTTCGATGAGTTACCTGTGGATGATCCCCCAGCACGACGCTACCTCACTCGTGATCGACACCAACCTGATCAGCTCAAGCTTGCTACTCCGCTGCATGATCTACCAGTTCTTGACCTATCAGCCCTTCCAGCGGCTACTTGTGGTGTTTCAGAGCCTAGTACCTACAGGGAGGCTGCCTTGATTCCTTAGTGGCAGGCCGCCATGTCTGACGAGTTGGGTGCTTTGGAGCGCACTTCTACTTGGGATCTAGTTCTTTTACCTGCTGATACAACCCCTATCACCTGCAAGTGGGTCTTCAAAGTGAAGACTCGCTCGGATGGCACCGTGGAGAGATACAAGGCCCGATTGGTGGCACATGGTTTTCAGCAGGAGCACGATCGACACTATGATGAGATCTTCTCCCCTATGGCCAATATGACTACTATCAGGACCCTCGTTGTCGCAGTCGTCCGTCAGTGGTCCTTGTTTCAGCTGGGTGTTAAGAATGTTTTTCTTCACGGTGATTTGCAGCAGGAGATGTATATGCTTCCACCATTAGGCCTCTCAATCGCTCCTGGTATTGTTTGTCGCCTTCGTCGTGCTCTTTATGGTCACAAACAGGCTCCTCGAGCTTGGTTCGAGCATTTTAGTTCAACGATTTTTACTACTGGTTTTCAGCCTAGTCAATATGATTCAGCTTGGTTTGTTAACTCCTCATCACGAGGGAGGTCCCTTCTCCTGCTACATGTGGACGACACGATTATTACTGGTGACGATGTCTCCCATATTGAGTTTGTCAAGCATCACCTTCAGCAGCAGTTCCAAATGACTGATCTTGACACACTGCATTACTTCTTTGGCATTGAGTTCTCTGCCACTCCTACTGGCTACCAGTTATCTAAGCAGCGCTACACCTCAGACTTATTGTCCTGTGCTGCTCTATCCGACACTCGTACTGCTGCTACTCTTATGGAACTTCACCTTCAGCAGCGTCCGGATGAGGCCTCTCCTCTTTCTGATCTGACACGGTACCGTCATCTGGTTAGGAGCTTGTTTATCTCACCATTATTAGACCTGACATTGTCTTTGTTGTTCATGTGCTGAGTCAGTTTGTGAGTGCTCCCACAACTGTTCATTATGTTCACTTGTTGCGTGTCCTTCAATATCTTTGTGCTACTATGACTCGCGACCTATTCTATCCCCGCATCAATTCTCTCCAGTTACAGGCTTTTTTTGATGCTACATGTGTCAATGATCCTGTTGATCGTCGTTCTGTCACCGATTATTGTCTCTTCTTAGGCTCTTCTCTCATTGCTTGGAAATCCAAGAAGCAGATCGACATTTCTTGTTTTAGCATAAAAGCAGAGCTCCGTGCCATGGCCACTACAGCTGAGGATATTGTCTGTCTTCGTTGGTTGCTTGTTGATCTTGGCGCTGCTCCTTCTGGTCCTACCACTCTCTATTGTGACAACACCAGAACCATCCAGATTATCCTGAATCCAACCAATCACTTGCTCTCAAAGCACATTGGTGTTGATGTCTTCTTTCTTCGTGATTAGCCCATTCAGGGTACTCTTGTTCCTCATTATGTTCCCACCGAGCGTCAACTTGTCGATTTGCTCACGAAGTCTCAGACTCACGCTCAGCAGGAGTTTCTTCTCTCCAAATTCTCGGTGTATGATCCCCCGTGAATTTGAGGGGGAGTGTTAGATGCATTATATATATAAAGAGTGAACTGGGTGGGTTCTGGCTTACCAAAATTACCCATCCGCAATAGGGTCTTCCGCCTTCAGGTAACAATATATAGTGGAGTTTGCCCATTCTATATAAGGTCACATAGTGGACCCGAAGACCTAAGTTGTTACACCGAAAATTAGCATTCAATAAGAAGGTTGTGCATCACTCTTGGAAGGTGGAAGAGCTAGGGAATAATGGAAAAACTAGTGAATAGTGGAAAAACTAGTAGGTGAGAAGAGAAGATCGCAAAATAAGGATGTCTTGTAAAATAGGGGAGACAATCACCACCGACATTGCTCACAATAATAACAGGCAAACATGGGAAACAAATAAACCAACTAGACCAAGACTTGTTGTGCCAAAGTTGTAGGAGAATGTTGTCGGCTATGAGTTTAGGGCTTGTCTGTGACCTTAGTTATTAAAGGCGCAAGGTGCACCAAGGCGCAAAGGAGTCTTGGAGCCTGAGTGCAGGACTCAAGGCGCAGGCGCATGCCCGAAGAAGGCAAGGCGCAACCATATTTATTTTAAATAATCAATATCAAACATGAGTTCATCTTCTTGAATAGATTCTTCATATATTCTACTCATTAATCATTCATTTTTATCATTATATCTCTTAAAAAATAAAATCAATATTATCGTTTGGATCATATTTAAGTCTCAACGATCAATTTTGTTTAAAAAACTCTAAACCATATAAAAATTATTGAGTTCTTGCACAATTTTTTTTATTATTTTGAAAAAAAAAGGTTTACAACAAAAATCACACTCAGACGCTCCTTTAATGTCCAAAGGCGTGAAAAAGGCGCATGAAGGCGCAAACCTTTGAGCCTGGTGAGCCCGGAGCCTTAGGCGCGCCCGAGGCGCGCCTTAACAACATAGTCTGTGACATATGGAGATCCTCTTTATTTGGGATCAAATGGAGGGGTTCATTTCATGTTCTAGATACAATTTTATATATCTAAGAGTGCAGATATTTGTTTTTATAAAAATAGAAGGGATGAGATTACTTAACCCAAGAAGAAATAATCTAGACAATGAAATGAATAGTATCTATTTATCTCTAAATGGAGAGCATCTTTTTGTTCATGACATATTTCTAAATAGACGGGGAAAGATATTGATAGAAAAATAATTAATGGTTCTACAGGTTTTGGAAGAAAGCAATGAGTGGTTTTAGTTTTGGATTTTACTTATAATAATTGTTCATTCAGTTAAACAGAATACGGTTCTGGCATTTATAGCCTTACATGAACATTCAGAATACTACATTAATACAGCTCATTAGCTGCTTACAGTTAGATATTTAATTAACATCTCAACCTCATCTTAGGCTCCGTTTGGGGGGACTTATTTTCACCGGTCAAGCGTTTACAACCGCATGAACCCGGCCTTAATTAAGACCCGGTTCATGCGGTCGTAACCGCTTGACCGGTAAAAATAAGTCCTCCCAAGCGGAGCCTTAATTACTGTTTTAGCTTAACTGCTGATTTTGTTTTACACCCCCTCTAAACCAGTACTTCCTATTTTCCTCCTTAACTCGACAAAACAATCCTTAAGTGGGGCTTTGGTCATTATGTCGGCGAGCTGCTCTTTCTTTGGGCAAAATTGGATCTCGGTTTATATCTTCTCTAGGAGTTCTCAGATGAAGTGGACACGGATGTCGATGTGTTTGCTTCTGTTATGATACACCGAATTCTTTGATAGTACTATCGCAGAGGTGTTATCACAGCTGAGCTTCAATCCATCTTGATCTCCCGCTCCACCGCATATCTCCTCCTTTACTCGTTGTAGCCATATGGCCTCGCTGACGGCTGCATTGAGAGTCATGTATTCCGCCTCGGTGGTCGAAAGTGCCACCGTTTGCTGTTTTTTTGAGCTCCGAGAGACCGGCATAGTTTCTGCAAAAAGGGTAAAACCTCATGTACTCCTATCATTGACATCCCCGACCCAGTCGGAATCGGAAAACCAATTAGGTCTTCTTTTGCTTGTTTTTTGTAAAGAAGCCCAAATTGTTTTGTTCCTTGTAGATAGAGGAGAATGCGTTTAGCTACGACAAAGTGAGATTTGGATGATTTGCTCATGAATCTGGCAATGATATTGACAAAGTTTTCAATGCTTGGCCTGGTGTTTGTGAGATATATTAGTGAGCCGACAAAGTTTTGTACTCCTACATTATTCTTCCTTGTCTACTCCTTCCCCTGTCTTGGAAAATGGTTCTTTGTGGTGGACATGGGGGTAATGGCTGGATTGCAATTCTCCATTTTATACTTCTTCAAAAGGTTTCTGGTATATTGTTCTTGGGAAATAAGATTGCGCCAACGAGCTATTTGATTTGGAAAACCAAAAGGAAATTTAGATGACCTAAATAAGTCATCTCGTAATGTGTCTTCATTTTTTCTTTGAATGTGTTAATCAGGGTAGGATTTGTGTCAGCGACGATCAAGTCGTCCACATACAGGCATACGATGATTTTCTCACCTTTCTCCCTTTTTATGTATTAAGGTGGCTCATTTAAGCTTCCGGTGAAGCCATCTTTCGGGAAATAGCGATCAATGTTGTCGTGCCTAAGATCCTGCTTGAGCCCGTATAGCGCTTTATGAAGTTTGTATACTTTCGTCTCTTTTCCTTTCTTCTCAAGTCCTTGAGACTGACAAATGCAAACTTCATCTGCAAGTTCTCTGTTACGGAAAGCCGATTTTACAAGGAGTTGCTAGTCTAGGTATCAATGCTGAGCGGCGATGGCAAGCGGGAGTCTACTGGTTGTCATCCTCGCTACTGGTGGAAACGTTTAATCGTAATCTCCTCCTGGTCTTAAGGAGTACCCATTTGCCACCAAACCGGCCATGTGCATGCGGGATGTTCCATTTTTAGTATGTTTTAACTTATAGACCCATTTAACGCCTATGACTTCTCGATTTGTTGGTTTAGGAACAAGAGACCCGGTGGAATTCTTCTCGATGAATTCTATCTCTTTTATCATAGCTTTTCCCCAATTCTTTTCTTTGATGCCTTCCTCAAAAATGACAGGGGTGGTGGCCAAGAGGGAAATAAATTATCCTTTCTCATAAATTTCTTCTAGTGCTTTCGCCTTCCCGCGATGAGTAATCTGAATTGGAGTTTGATTTGCTAGACTCAAGACCAGTGGGATTGAACAGGATGGAGTACAAAAGAGATTTTGACTCAACCGACAGTCTCAATGAGTGCTTGAATGCTTCAGTATTTGATGTCCAATTGTATTTGTTGGATTCATCGAATGTAACATCTCAAAATATGATAAGTTGGTTGGTTGTTGGTTCTAGTAGTCAATATCCCTTGCTTTGCTCGTTGTCACTCTTCTCATTGTTCTTGTGAGCATAAGCAATGGACCCAAAAACTTTGAGATGAGCAATGTTGGGCATTTCTCCAAACCTGGCTTCACAATTCACATGGCTTCTCCAAACATGGCTTCATATGGCATTCCAATCTATAGATGAGGGCATTCGATCCCATTGGATTCAGATTGAATGAAAAAAATGTTGCTGGAATTCATTTTTTGCTGAAGCTATTTGTTGAAACATGAAATCGGTCTCTTGTAGAGTTTGGGGTCCCAAAAGAGGTGTGGCCTCACACTTACTTTCCTCAAGCTATAACACCAGACCCAAGGCTTAGGAAACTTGGAATAGAACCGAGGTCCCAGCGAGGAAGTCCCACCGCACGCTCGGAAGATTTAAGAGCACTTTCCCTCACAAACCAATGTTGAGCTTGGGCACCTTGGAGGATACTCAAGGCTCGCTAAGAAAAGCCTGAGGAAGAAGAAGTTAAAAGAATCCCCCCTCCAAAGGTGCCCCCTCGGGTCTATTTATAGATTTTCATACTTGGTCTGCCAACAACGTAACTCCGCTGTCACATTTTCCTATACGCAGCCCAATTGGGTCAGCCAACAACGTAACTCCGCTGTTGAAAATGGTTATTCGCATGCCCCCATGGGCATCCAGGTAATTTCACCTCGGGGCCCCACCGGGCGAGTGCCTGTGAAAACACCATTCGCCAGAAGCGGCGAAAGCTTGGAGGAGCCAAGCATTCGCCTCCTAGCCTCGTCAAAGGGCGAGTGCGAGTTCTGCCCTCCACTCGCCCGAGGCAGCGAAAACCCACCTACCTGTGCACTAAGGCGCGAGCCTTGGGCGAGTGCATGATGAAGATCGCACTCGCCCGAGGGCATGCCTGCCTCTCCTGTCTTGGGCGAAAGCTTATTGATATGTTGAGCGAGTGCGGGTCCGCCTACCCCACTCGCCATTCTAACCAGCCTGAACCTAAAGGCCCTCTTGTTATGCCTTGGACTTGTCGGAGGGTCTCACTCAGCGAATACGAG
This sequence comes from Platanthera zijinensis, assembly GCA_039513925.1. Lineage (NCBI taxonomy): Eukaryota > Viridiplantae > Streptophyta > Magnoliopsida > Asparagales > Orchidaceae > Platanthera > Platanthera zijinensis. The sequence continues at coordinate 136,179,563 of CM077097.1, read as the reverse complement.
GTTGTACACTATTAAGCTATGTGATCGTGTGTTTAAGATATGTCATTTTTTTAATCAAAGATGACCTTGTATCCTCTGTTAAACAGCTGACTGAAACTCAAGAGGTTTTGAGCGAGTGCGACCACAAATTGGACATTAGAGATCAACTTACGCTCAACAGAGCTAGTTTCGATAGAGACTGTTCCTTTTCTCTTAATTTTCTTTGTTTTCCCATCTCCTAATACTACTCCAAACTTGAATGGTTCATCCAAGGAGATGAAGAATACTCGATTGATGACCATGTGGCTGAAATAGCCAAAGTCAATGAACCAAATGGCGCCCGAGGTCTCCTCATTTTGTGTTTGATGGGTAAAAAAGGAACTCATCTTGCTTTGTTTTAGTGAATTTTGTCTCTTCTTTTGATTTGAACCAGCAATTTTTCTTAGAGTGATTTTTGATTTTGTACTTCCAGAACCTGAAGAAGCAGTCCTTAGTGTCGTGGTTTTGCTTCTTATAGATGATGCAGGAGGTGAACTGAGCTTCTTTATAACTCCCATTCCATTTGTCGTCTTTCTTATTTTGAAAAAGTTTAGGTTTGAGTTCTCTCCTCCCTCAAACTTCTTCCTCTCCCCATACGGCTTCTTAAGGTTCATTTTGTATTGAAAGGCTTTGTTTAGAGAAAAAAGGTCTTGGGAAATAAGATCTTTATGAGATTGAAGAGATCCCATTAGTACTACAATATTGTCAAGGTCGTGGGCTTCTAATATAACTAATACAATGTGATTATGTTTTTTGGGTAGTGATCGTAGGATTTTCTCGACGACCTGCTAGTCTTCAAGTAATCCTCCCAAGTTCCTGATTTGATCAACAATGTTGCTTACACTTGCGAAGAAGTTCTGAGTTGTTTCTTCTTGCATGAGTAAAGTAATGAGTCAAATTGTCTTCCTAAAGCTTGCAATTTTATTTTTTACCATTTTTGACCCTTTGTACTCGTTTTCAAGCCTCTCCCAGGATTCTCGAGCAGACTTGGATCCCATGATTCTAGGATATATGCTTGTTGTGATTGCATGTTGAATAAGATGCAAGGCCAGGGAATCTTTCATCGTCTAGTGTCTTTCAAGATGGTTGAGGACCATTGCGAACGACCTCCCACAGGTCCTACGAGCGGAGCAACGTCTCCATCTTATCGCTCCAGTACTCAAACAACTCCCTTGTGAAGATCTGAATGGAGGAATGAATATAGCCAGGGGTTGAATGGGTAAATGATGATGCCATTGAGGATTGAGAATGATGAAATCCTAAACCACGGCTCTGATACCACTGATAGAAAAATAATGAAAGGTCCTACAAGTTCTGGAGGAAAAAAAGCGAGAGGTTTTAGGTATGATATTTATAACCATACATGAACATTCCAGATACCACATCAATACAGCTAGTTGTCTGCTTACAGTTGGATATTTAAATTAATCTCTCCAACTCTTCTTAATTACTGTTTTAGCTTAAGTGCTGGTTTCATTCTACTGATATTTTCCAGAAGACCTGAGAGCAGCATCAAACTCTTCTTAATTACTCTTCTTAATTACTCTTCTTAATTACTGTCTTATCGCCCACAAGCAAGTAGAAAAAAACTCCAGGTTGTTGGAACTAATTACCAAAAAATTGTTCGCCGTGCAGTTCTTCCCGAGGGGATCATTGATTGATGAAAGCATAGACCTGAAACGAAAAGAAGAGCAAAAAATGGCCTCTATAAATTAAGGAAAACAAGAATCGGAGTAAAAAAGAGAGCAAAGAACCTGGAGATCTCGGTAGTGACGGCGGCGGGGAGGTCAACGACGGTGCCCGCTAATCCCGCCACAGTGAGCGCGAGGAACAGGAAGAATCCCCCTAAATGTCTGTAAAATAGGATCACAATCGTACGTACAATCAATAATCGACGGAGAAGAAGAGATGACGAGCTAGGGTTTTGATCAGAAATCGATCGGATGAACTGACGTCCAAACGTTGAGGGTTTCGTTATGCCAGGAAAAGACACTGAGAGCAGCATCAAGGATGGGCCACTCGGCGCGGTAGTGGCTGAGGATGAACTCGTTGTCCTTGAGGTATTCTGGCAGTTCATCGTAGCGCACTAGCTGGAGTTGTCGCCGGCGCGATCGCCGCCACCAGGGAGGATGCAGTCCATCCGTCTTCTTCTCCTCCTCGAGCAGATCCGCCGGCGGGACGCCTCCGATCCTCCGCCGACGAAGAGGAGGAGTGTTTCCGGCGCCCCCGCGTCCCATCGCGACGGCACCGCCCCTCCGTTTTCGTTTCTCCGCTTTTCGCGAGGGGCGGAATTTTTGGTCTCGGCCTCCTCGGCAGGAGAGATTTTTGAAAACGAGCGATTTTTGAAATTCTTTAATTTATGGTCATTTAATTATTATTTCCGCATTTAATAAATTTTGAATTTAAAAAGGACCACACCTTAATTGGCTATGGACAGCCAACGGTTATGTACAGCCCAAGATGACTATGTACAATCAAATCATACTATGGATAACTCAAAATATTGTTTGCAACTAATTACTAATAAACAATTCATTTAAATGTGTACTAGATTTTAAAAACAAATTAATTCATCTATTCTAGAAAGAGGATACTCTTGAATGAAAATTGATGTGCAAAACTGAGGAAATCAAATGAAGTGGTAGAAAATCAAACCAACTAAAGACAACCAATTCATTTTGTAAGGAGTAATGGTTATGCTGCCCGCTGCTTTGCTCAATTAACGGCTGAAATTTCACTGAACATGCACTGAATATTCGCTGAAATTCTTTGCTTGAACTATCATTGGTTCCAAAACCAGGCTCCATGAGAGGAGGAGAAGTGAAGGCGGAACCAACAGACTTGCTTCTTCTTCCTAAACCCTAAAACCAAGAACCAAAATGGGGAATAGAAACAGGAAATGGCGAAGAGACCTGCCCGAGCTTCGTGAAAGCTGATATTTTTCGGCACTGACACTGTGTGAAATCTCTGTTATCGCGGGCCTGGAGATGCAGGAAAGAAACGACTACTGGAGGAGAAGAAATGTGGGCGAATCTGCCGGTGGAGGAGGGTTTCGGGGGCGGCGAGGGTTTCGGGGGCGGCGACAATTAACGATCGGGAATGGGGAAGACGAAGGGAGCGAAACCCTAAATCGCGCACTCGGGGTGGGTTGTACCTAGCGACAGTTTTTGGTAATGAAATTAGGGGTTTTAGGTGTTTTATTTTTGTAGAATAATGTGTCCATAGTTAAATATGGGTGTCCATAACACCGCTCTTTAAAAAAAGGAGGTATTTTGGTCCCACTTTAGTTCAATCATTTGAGCATTTTTTTTGAGAGAATTTTAAGTACGTTCAACGCATATATGAATTATGTGGGACTATATTTTCAGTTTAGAGTACTGTCATCAGGGGAAGATTCAGAGGGGGGCCGAGGGATACTGGCACCCCCATTATTTTTTAAGATGGTTAGTGTATTTGAATTCCTCTCGTCGAGGCAATGGATTTTGACTACTTATACGTCAAAAACGATGGTCAAATGAGAGAGATACAGCTCCGATAAGATTGAAATGTTCAAAAAAATTTTTGAAAGAAGTTGATGTCTAGTGTAACGCCCCGAAACTCAAAAGGGTGACGGATGGCGTTTTGAGCCAAATTTGGGATTTGGTAGAGGTGACACGGTCTGGGACACGGTCTGGGACACGGGCGTGTCCCAGGGCGTGTCGTGCTCGGGTTCGGCGTTGGTCGCATGGTCGACGATTTTTGGGGTCAACGGTCGTCGGGGGGTGAAAATGGTCTGGGACACGGGCGTGTCCCAGGGCGTGTCAGTCACTCAAAGTCTTTCACTAACCGATCGTTGAGTGAGGGCGCACGGCCTGAGTCCAGGCGTGTTCGGATTTGACACGGGCATTTCGAATACCCGTGTCCTGCTCGGGTCGTTTGGCGAGTTGTGCTAAGGCAGCTACACGGCCTGGGACACGGGCGTGTCCCAGGGCGTGTCTAGCACACGGCATGTGACACGGGCGTGTCACATGGCTGTATCGTGCTCTGGTTGTTTTGGACAAGTGTCGTTGGAGGAACACGCCCAGTGGCACGAGCGTGTACTAGATGACACGGGCGTGTCGAGTTGTAACGCCCCGAAACTCAAAAGGGTGACGGGTGGCGTTTTGAGCCAAATTTGGGATTTGGTAGAGGTGACACGGCCTGGGACACGAGCGTTTCCCAGGGCGTGTCGTGCTCGGGTTCGGTGTTGGTCACGTGGTCGACGATTTTTGGGGTCAACGGTCGTCGGGGGGTGAACACGGTCTGGGACACAGGCATGTCAGTCACTCAAAGCCTTTCACACAACGATCGTTGAGTGAGGGCGCACGGCCTGAGTCCAGGCGTGTTCGGATTTGACACGGGCGTATCGAATACCCGTGTCCTGCTCGGGTCGTTTGGCGAGTTGTGCTAAGGCAGCTACACGGCCTAGGACACGGGCGTGTCTCAGGGCGTGTCTAGCACACGACATGTGACACGGGCGTGTCACATGGCCGTGTCGTGCTCTGGTTGTTTTGGACCTGTGTCGTTGGAGGAACACACCCAGTGGCACGGGCGTGCACTGGATGAACCGGGCGTGTCAAGTCTGATACGGGCGTGTCGAGTGCCCGTGTTCTTTTTGGGGCGCGCCGGTTTTGACGGCAAATGAGTGACACGGCCTTGGACACGGGCGTGTCGCAAGCCATGTCCGGCCCAAGTTTTGGAATTTCGGGCTGAATCACAGTCGTTCGTTTCCTTATTTTGGGATCTGATGGTTAAGGCTCTTCCCACCTTAGGGTTAAGGCCAGTTCAGGGGTGTAAAGCCCTCATAATCTTGGATTCACTCTCTTTCTAAATCCTAGAGAGAGGAGAGAGCAAGGAGGAAGAAGGAAGGCTAGATCCGGTCACCAGCGGAGTTTCGGAGCTCCAAATCGCGAGCTGACTTCGGATCTGCGGAGGCAAGGAGATTGCGGTGCTTTTCATCCGCATAGATTTCCATGGCGCCGAGGAAAAATGCTAGGGTAACGATTCTCATCCTAGGACATATGAAGTCCTCTTTTTCTTTGCATAGGAAGCTCTCTCCCGCGAGTGTGCGGTGAGCTTGTGGCGTTCCTTGGGGTAGATATGTAAAGTCCCCCTTGTGTAGAGTCCACATACGAGAACGGACATAGGCATGATGTACTAAGCCTACCCGGACAAGTTGGTCTGGATCGGTGATGTTGCATTGCATAAATGGCCGGAGAAGACTCCGTGCGAATGTTTGTTTTTCGGGTTTTCTACGAGGTAGATTGCAACAGGGAGCCTTGGAGACTAACTCCAAGGTGCACCCGGCAAACTGGGCAAACGCGTGATTTTGCCAACATAGTGGCCGGGGAGCCAACTTAAACATAACCGGGTTATGTGAACTGTGTGATGGAAACATGACTCGGGGAGTCTTGACCCGCGCATATGTATTAAATTTACGTTGCGATATGAGCACGGGTCAAGCGGAACTGTACCTGCTCTATGTCGTTCGGCGGAACCGTTGGCATAGATGAGGGTCTTCGGCGGTCTATGTCTTAAATTGACATGACCCATGCCAGGAAGACAAAATGCTCATAAGGTTGGCCGTCCAAGTGGCGGTGGTGAGATAGAAACGTCTATGGCTTAAATTGACGTGACGTTAGCCGGATCGTCGTGAATGTGCCCTGAGTGCACGGGGTGTGTGGTCGTGCGTGCCTACGCCTGTGATGAAGTGTGTTTACACTATACTACTTGGTTATACTAACAAAGTGCAGGGAAAGTGCATCGCCGCCCTGAGTTGAGGGCGGGGTCGTTATAATTTGGTCAGCATGGCTGACCGTTGCTTTTGTTTGTCACCATGCGGTGGATTGTTGCTTGCAGATGCTGCGGAGCCGAGCGGTAAATAGCGGGCTAAAGCCCAAGTTTCTGAGCCGACCCTCGAAGGCCTAATTTTGAGTGTTTTCTTGTATTCTCATGTATGACCGGCCTGCGTGCCGAAGTTTGGAAGACACTTATATTTGAGCAAACTATTGTAAGGCCATAAGGCCAGTTCTTGTGTATTGTACATTCCTGTTGGTTTGAATAATGGACATTCATGCTTGGTTGAGTTCTTTATTCTTTGCAACTTTATAAAATGATTCCGCTAGATGCTCTGTGTAGGACGTTGTGAATGGTTGATTGGTTTCAATGAGTAACCCACCGGTCTGTCCGAGGTATATGACGTCGGGCCCCGGTCGGACCTACTGATATATGCTATGTGACGGATGGGGGTGTTACATCTAGCCCCCAATATAAAAAAATTTATAATACAGTGACACATTAAAAAAAAAATTGTGTGCACCCCCATTATCAATTTGTGCACCCCCACTATTAATTTTCTGAATCTGTCACTGACAGTCGTAATGACAATTATGATCGTAATTGAACTGTATTTTACGACACAGTCAAACTTTCTAGTAAGATGCTAACATATTTATGATGTATAAATTTTCACTTTAAAATACATCTTATAAGAAAATATGATTAAAATAATTATATTCATCCATATAATTTAAGAGATCACCGGTTATAAGAGGTGGATATGAGCTTTGGACCGGTTCCAGTAGGTCTACTTTGTGTGTGTCCCGATATAATCAAGCGACGCTTGGTTAAAGAGGAAGAATGAAAATTCGTAAACTCCTTCTTCCTTACTTTGCCAGAGGGAACTCGTGGAACAGTCGACCAACGCCAATCGCTCATGCCACTCTAAGGCTTCATTTGGTTCGGCGGTGGCGGGTCGATCCGGCGGGTGGAAACGGAGTGTTCGAATCGGAGGGGGGAGGTGGCTGCTCCAAACGGAGCTTTTTGAGGGCGTTTCTCAAGGGGGGCGGGTGGAAACGGAGCAAACGCCACCGGAGGTTCATTTGTTTTTCCTCCTTCCGGCGGCGTTTGCTCAAAACGGAGCAACGAAACGCCCAAACAAATGGAGCCTAAATCTCCTGCGATTTCCTTGATTTTTCTTTCTAAAGCAAGGTAATCTCTTCCTCTCAAACTCCTCCTAAGTTTTTTTCGAATTGGAGACTCTTTTTCCTAATTTCAAAAACTCAAAATCATCAAAAATTTTTAAGATTTAGCTAGTTCTTCTCCTCTTTAGTTTCTGAGGAAAGTTCATGCATGTTTTATATTTTTCTTAAACTTCTTGTAGAAAATCTGAAACCCCTAAATGCATACATGATTATTTCACCCCTAATTTCAGTTACCTAATTCATCCAAAGTATTGTTAAGGAAGGAATATCCATGTATGATGAAATTAGGGTAGACCCCCTTGTTATCATGTTAGGGCAGCTACCAATAATGAAGAATTTAAGTTAAAACTCCATTTATAATTGCTTCATGAGCCCTTATATGTTACTCATAATTAATTAGAATATGTTTGGTACATGTAGATATAAGGGCGGGCATAATACACCAAGATTATTATTTAGTAACTTAAATGTTATCACCAAATGATCAACTAATAAAGGTATTTTACTTAGGTCATGAGTTTTAAAGGTAGAGAAAGAGGAAATGAGCAATGCAAGGATAAAGGAAAAGAGAAAGTATGGATGAGTTCTTCTTTCCTATAATTGCAAATTATTTTGCTTTCATATATTATGGTAGATCAAGAAAGAACTAAATGCAACAAGAAAAAATAAAATGGTAAGTCGTTATAAGTCAAATCATTATAATGCCAAGTAATCAAGGTAAACAAGGAAGGGTCAATACATGTAGCTAGGAATAAAAGAAAAAAGTAACACTTCAAATCAACGGGCTATAAAAAGAGTTAATCCAAATCGAAAAATGAGGAGAATAATCTTCTGACATGAATATAATTCGTGCGAGTTAAGGGCACAAATAGTAATATACACGTGTGAGATAAGGCCACGAGAAAAATAATACATCATAAGCGTGTGAGACAAGGACACAAATGAATTCATGAAACATTAATTTACACATCATATGACCCCTGTTTGAAAGTGAATTAAGTATAACATAAGTCAAATGAAAGAGTAGAAAAGAGATAATCCGTTATAGGATTACATGTAAAAAGGAAGGATACGACAAAGAGGTTTATGCAAGACAAAAAGAATCCCTAAAATATTAAGAACTCATCGTAGAAGGAAAAGTAAGAATTCACATAGTCCTTTGACTAATTAGAAAATAAAACTAAGCAGGTCAAGGAATGAGCGGTTCCAGCCACCAGTAGTCAGCATCGACCATGCACTCCTCGCCAAGAGAAGAGGTATCATCTATGGGTAGAAGTTTCATTAACCGTCTTCGGTGTCCTGAATGATAACAGAGCGAGGTGCAGAGACCCAGAGCACCCTCATGAGGAGTTTCAGTTTTACTTTATGTAGTGTTTGTAGTTCTACTTATGATGCTTATGTTTGTACATGTTAGTCAGTCTTGTTTTGTTTTTATGGATAGTGTTGGTAAGCCACTTTTAATGTATGTAGTGGGCTACTTGTTGGGTTGTTGAACTTTTAATCCAGAACGCTACTGAAATGAACTAATTTTATTTTGTTATGACATTTTACTTCTCATACTCTATCATATATTGATGTACTCTGAATGTTCTTACCTTGGTCATTATGAAATGATCATGTTAAATTGTGGCGGTAGCCGTTAAGGGGGGTCGTTACATATTTTCAGTTAAAATTATAGTCATATCTGAGTTCACAAAAATCACTTTTTAACAAGTGTATTTTTGCGAGTAATGCAATTATTACAAATTAATAACCCTATTGTTGAAGCCAAAAATGACTTCTGTGGAGTTCGGGGTTCCAAAAGAGGGGTGACCGCGCACCTACTACCCCCAAGCGAACGATCTAGCCTCTAGACTCGGAATGTAAGGGACAGACCCAAGGTCTCAGCGTATAGGTCCCACCACACACCCGGAAGAATAACGAACTCTTCCCCTCCCAAGCCAAAAGCTGAGCTAATTAGGCACCTTCGGAAGGCTCTCTTGGCCGACCAGAACCTTTAGGGAGGATCTCAAAATCCACTCCCTCTTAACTAAAGGTGCCACCTCGGGTCTATGCACAACGTCCTTCAACTGTCCTACTAGTAGCATAACCTCGCCTAACAATTCTATTTTTCCATAACCTTATTTGGACCACCACCAACGTAACATAAGCTTTCTAGGGCCAGCAAAAGCATCGCAGGCTTTTCAAATTACAGGAATACACATTCCATACCTCGGCACGCAGACCAGCAACATAAACAAAATAGGACTTCGAGGGCCGGCACGAACTTGGGCTTAAGTCTGTTGCTTTCCGCTAAATAAAGAATGGACAACTTCCTCAGAGTCTTCTCCGGGAACCCCAGAACATCACCAATCCGGCTTATACGTCCGGATGGGCTTCACACGGTATGTCTAAACCCGTACTCACACTTCTGGATGCTAATGCAGTTAATAGTGGGGACGTACATGTCAACCCGTCGGAGAGCTCCTTTCCTTCACCCATTGGTGGAGAGGGGCCTCCATGCAAATATGTAAATCGAGGGCTTCACCTGCCCGAGTAGAGACAATGTTACCCTTGATGCGTGTTTGGCGACGGTGGGAGAAATGAGACCTCCATTTCCGACTTGGTGTATGACTCGAGCTCCGGCCGGCGCTGGGAGAGAAGCTCCCGGCCGAATTAGCTCCGGATGGCTGAACTTGCCCCCATGAAGCCGATCACGGCTCCAAGTGTCCAAACTCAGCCCTACATGGCCGATCCATGCTCCAAATGGTCGAATCTGACCATAGGCGGCGGCGACGGGTGATGCGGAGGCCGAACCTTGCTCTTTGCTTGGCCGGCGACGAGAGAGAGGAGGAGACCGAGCTTTGCTCCATGCTTGGTCGGTGACGGGAGAGAGGAGGAGGCCGAGCCTTTGCTCCTCGCTTAGGCCGGCGACGGGAGAGGTGGAGGAAGGCCTCGCTTTTGCCCCTTTGTTGCGTGCGAGAGGAAGACCGAGAGGGAGAGAGAAGAGAAGGGGAAAAAGCTCCCTGCCGTTGCGGCTGCCTGCTCTGGGAGCCAACCAGATCTCCCCTCCTCTTTTTCTTCTTTCTCCTCCCTTTCTTTCTTTTCAATATCCTCCTCTTTTATTATTATCTCCCCCTCATAATGATATTGTTGCCTCCACCTCCTCCTCCTTTTTCATCATATAAATATATATATAAAGTATATATATTATTATAATAAATATATATATAATATATACATATATAATATATATATATAATATATACATATATATATATCATAATCTAACACATACAATCTCCACACGCGTACACGAGCACCCGCACGTCTTCGAACGGAGCTGCGCCACATTGTCGTTCAAAGCTTGCCCCAAGTCCGCCACTTGGGGAGGATCGCGCTCGGCCGGATACGGAGTTGTACACTTATTTCCAATGGACAAATTTGCAATATAGCCCCAGAAATAACCGATATTATAAGTTTAGCCCCATTTTTATAATCCTTCCCAATCTAGCCCCTTTTTCTTAATTAAAAATTTTTATTACTTTAATCTTGATTAATGAATTTTTAGTATAGCCTCTTAATTCTTATAAAGTATAAATATAGCCCTTTTTTGAAAGAAAAAATCCCACTCTAGCCTTTTTCACTTAATTTGATGGAACGATTAGAAGTTGTCGGGTGTTCAAGACTTTTGAAAAATTTAGTAAAGCTTAAATAAAACATTCCGCAACAATTAAATTGAATATTTTAATAATCATTCACAAACTACGAAAGTAATAAAATTCTCATAAACATTCTCAAAATAGAGATTCTCATAAACAATTTTCAAAATAAATAATCATAAACATTCTCCAATTAAACTAAACAAATAACTAGTTCATTTCCAAAACAGCAGATGTTAATAGCTAGTGCATCCATTCTTCGCTACAGCTACTGCATTTCTCCATAGCGCCTGAAAAAATTAAAAGCAAACATTAATACATATATTTTAGATATCGATTTGTATACAAAATGTAATAAAATTTTATAAACAAATAATTTCTTACCTTTGATCTTCTGGATTTCTGGGACATATTGATCGATTGTATCCCAATTCTTTACAAATACCATATCTTCTATTACTGCGATCAATGCGCTCATCTATTGTATTATGATGTCGGCGAGATTGTTGGCGTCAAGTCTTTTGTATTAAAGTGGATGGTTGGAGCTCAATAATACCTCGTGTTGCGTCTAATGGTTGTCACCCTGTACTATCTGGAATACCATGGAAACTTCCACTGTATGTATTTTTGTAACTTGATATTGTATAAAAGTCTGATATCAATGGCTCATATGAACAACGTATAGATGCAAGTGATGCAATCATATGAGCACAAGGGACGTGATATAAGATCATACTATGACAACTACATGAACATTGATCATCAGTGAGCAGTACACAATATGCTATATTTTTATCATCGTAGCATGAAAATTCCGTGCGATTTATCTGAACTGGCCTACATAAATTCCTTGCTGCTGCTTCCCGATTACCTAACATTATCATTACTTTAGGCACAAATCTAGATACTGCATCATTTTCCCATTTGAGCGTATCTTCACCTCTTTTCAGAAATAATGCAATACAATGATAATATGTAGCTGATACTAATGCGTGTATGGGTAACCCTCTCGCTCGTTTAAGTACTCCATTGAAACTTTTGCTCGTGTTTGTCGTCATAGTTTTTTGAAATTTTTGAAATCAATCAAGCACCTCCGTGTTTTTTGGAAACAATAGCCCTTAGTTTCTATGGACATGGTCGACTAAAATGCATGTTCTCTAAGCATACTAGGACTAATCTGCACTGATTAGACTGAAATGTTTTAAATTGTACGTGATTCTGAATAGACCAAGCACTAATAGTGCAGATCATCTCCCATTTTGTCTTAAAAATAATTCCAACTTGTAAATCATGAGATATTAAAAAGTCCATGATTTGATTATCTTGTGATTGTTCTTCACCAAAATCTTCTTCAACCGTCCAATCTTTTATTGTTCTAGCAAATTGAATGAATGAATTATCAACAATTACACGATCAACCCAACTACGATCAATCGAAATTGATCGTTCAAATATTTCTTTAACTCTATTTTGAGTTTTAGAAATATTTTCATCATCCTCATTATCAAGGGAGTCGTCGCTGCTCTTATCATCTAGTTCATTTAAATCAACATCTAATCTTTGTTGCTGATACACTTCGCACTCATCAATTTCGAATTCAAGACCATCAGACATGATTATAATACCCGAAAAACACTGAATTTAAAAAAAGTATTTATTAATAACTAATTAAATCACTTCTTAATAAATAAATCTTTGTTATTAAATCATAAAAAATATACTAAACATTTAACTTATTAAGCAAAAAAGTAATAACTTTTTGCTATTAAATCAAAAAAAAATTTAAAGAATAAAATTTTTAAATTACTAACTTGCAAGCTGTAGATAGCAAATCCTTATGTGAAGATATGCAAGCTTACTTTGTGTGGTTAGCTATGAGGCAATATATTTTTTTATAGGCTCTAAACAAGTAAAAAAAAGTCTCAAAGTTGTGTGAGACTAAACTATAGGCTCAAAATTTCTTAGAGAGTGGGAAAAGGGGGCTAGAGTGGGAATTGTTATCAAAAGAGGGCTATATTGGGAATTTGTTAAGCCATATTTAATTAATTCATATCCTTAATTATATAAAACGCAGGCTACGACATTTAAATTAAGAAAAAAGGGCTAGATTGGGAAGGATTATAAAAACGGGAATAAACTTATACTATCGGTTATTTCTGGAGATATATTGGAAATTTGTCCATTTCCAATCATGTTGAGCAGGGTCTGCAGAAGAGAGATTATCAAAAGTCATTGCATGAGTCATGTAGAGTTGTTATTTTTATCATTTGCTTGCATTATTTTGAAATAAAGTTTTGAGTTGTAGTTTGCATATGCGTGTTTTAAAAGATCAAAAAAACATATAATTTCAATTTACATGTAACTGAACTTGATTTGCATATAATAAAGCCCTCTCTTTAAGTGTTCTAAACTGACATAACTTTAGGCTCCGTTTGGCACGGTGGCGACGGTCATGAACATGAGGGTTAAATTGTCATTTGTTAACGCCCACCTAAGAAACTTCATCCACTTTTATGTTCAAACGGATGATGTTTGTGTTGTATTTGGTTCGGATCCGAATCGATCAAAACCGGATTCTGATCCAGTTTTCTTCCTTTTTGGGAAACACACAAGGCATGTCACAAATCTATGGAAAAAAGGACTCTGATATCAGCCCTAATAATGGTGTGTGCAATAAGACAACATCCATTGAGTTATATATATATATATATATAAATATATATAGACATTGGTTCCACGGTTCACGTTGGGGAAAGGCTCCGTTTGGGGGGACTTATTTTCAGCGGTCAAGCGGTTACGACCGCATGTACCGGACCATGCGGTCGTAACCGCTTGACCGCTGAAAATAAGTCCCCCCAAACGGAGCCAAAATCACTAGTGCTTGGAGGTGAATAAAATCCACCTGGATTGAACCCTTCGCCTCCTGTTCACGGAAAGGAGGAGCCGCCGCGTGAAGTGTTAAGGTGTGGTTCCCATACGAGTCGGTAAAAACCACCGGGCACGCTTGTAGCTGCTCGTGATGTTTATGTTTGGAGGCCGGAGCGATGTTGGAGCTGCCTGGGCTCAGGGTTCGTCGAGCAGCGCTCCATAACCGAGCTGAAATGAGCACAATTTGGAGTTAGGTGGTACCTACCACCAAATTAGGTGTTAGGTAACACCTACCACCATTTTTGGGGTTAGGTAGCATTTGTTTTGGGCCTATAAATGGAAGCCAATTCCAAGGCCAAAAGATTCATTCCAAGAGAAATTTGAGTGGAGGAAGATCAAGAGAAGATCTCGGAGAAGAGTATCGAAGATCGGATCGTCGGATTCTGAAGAAGAAGGGGCTTTGTGTAGCCTTTCTCCTTTGCGGCATTCGGAACGGATTTTTCAATCCATTGGGTAATGGTTTCTTGATTTCTCGCTTGTTTTTCCCTTGTCAATCCTTGTGTGGTTGTGGGAGAAGAGATTTATGCTTTTGCAGCAAGGAGAGATTTTTGTATTCCTTTGTGGAACTGGTACCTTGTGTAGGTGGTGGTGATCCGTTGTGGATCGATGATGGAAATTGTGCCTTGTGTATGTGGCGGTGGTGAAAGCCCTGTAATTTGTTGTGCGTGATTTTCACGCCTTATAGCGGGGGCTTTCAAGGGTGGACGCTGATAGTCCCGTGGTTTTCACCTTATTGGGTTTCCACGTTAAAAATTATTATGTCACTTTATTATTGATGTGCTTGTATTTGTCTTGCTTGTAAATCCGCTACAGGTGCCCTGGTCGGGATCGTGCTATTTTTCCCAACATGAAGGAGTTTGCGCAGCCTCGGACTCACGTTGAAAGAAGGCCGCTGCCGCCACCGGCGGTTGCCGGTGGTGCGACCTTGTGCGGCGGCATCGGTGTCATTGGTGTTGATCTCGTTGTTCTCGCCTTTTTTCTTCCTCCTATGTGGAACCCTCGACGCATCCCCGGCTTTTGAGATGATAACCGCCGGTCTTGGAGGAGAGGGTGTTTGCCGGTCTTGGAGGAAATGATGCGGTGCGGGCGTGGCGGCGAAGGCTTGCGGTGGTGTAGTGACCTGGACGGAGTTTCTCTCCGGCGGTGCGGGCGTGCCGATGAAGGCATGCAGGAATGCAGTGCCCTTGATGGTGTTTCTCTTCGGTGGTGCGGCTTTGCGTCGATGACATGCGTGAGTGCAGTTGGCTTCGACGGTGCTTCTCCGGTGGTGGCGGGTGGTTTGGTCGTCATCAGACGACGAAGGTTCTCGGTGAATCTTGTGCGTCCACTGTGCTAGCGGATTGCAGTTCAGATTATTCTCTCACCCGCGGATCGAGTGAGTCCGACTCCGCGGTGTTTTCTGTAACGGGCGTCGGTACATTTCTTCATGTATTATTATTGTAGTTGTAGTATTTACATATGCATTGTTTGTTATTCAGATTTATGCGTTTTTGTATACCCTATATTAAATTAGTTGCGCCTAGGTGATCCTTAACGAATGACGTTTTAACCCATGCGTTTACGACCGTCCCCGCCGTGCCAGACGGAACATGGGCACACTAGTGGGATATTTGTTATTTCATCGGTGTAAGTCATGAATTTTTTTCTCCTTCTAGGAAGCAAAGAGTGATTGAAAAAACATTTTTGTAATGCTTTTACATGCACAGCCTCTATCCATCTTAAATCTTGCTAGTAATATGGTCTCCTCCATGTAGATGAACATCTTGCGTGCGAGTTTCATAGAATGAGCTAATGACGAGCAATATTGGGACAATGAATTGCTAAACTAGCTCTTAAGTTGGTTGATTAATGGTCACGTAACTTTATCGTGGTCGGTCGACTAGCTTCTTTAAGGTCAAATTATCGCGGATGAATTCACCATCCTTTTACAATGCAAATTAAGGCGAAAATTTAGATCTACAAATCAGAAGATCCTTCTACACCGCTGTCATGTCAAACAGTTTATGACGGTGACTTTTTTTGTCCAAACTCACCAAAGCAGCATTGTCGCGTCAAACAGATCCTTAACCAGTAACCTCGAGTATCTTAATTCTTAACAACGTACATTTTCTTTTTCATAGCGAATTGATCCAGCCACTCAAAGCATCTAAATCTCAGAAATAAAAGAAGATAAGAGAAGAGGTGCGTAGCAAAGCTGACATTCTCAAAGTCTTTCTGAGAAAAGCACCATGTAAAAGATAGCGAGCTTCACATAACATTGACACAATTCAACATTCATTAAGTAGCCTGTTTGTAATTGGAATATAGCTTCACAATTCATAATAATGGACACTTCATCTCAATGATGCTCTTGATGTTCATGAAGTTTTTCAAAGCACAGCTCAACATTCAACCAAAAATTCGATTGAGGATTGCAGCTAATCGGACTCCGGCTTGAGCGAGCCTTAAATCTACGATCGGCAATCTGCTGTCGAAATATGCATCTGCACAAATCAGATAACTTGTTAGTTTTTCTCTACATAAATCTGATGGAGATATGTGAAACCAAATAGTTCATGAGCATTCATAAACCTTCCAACACAGAGCCATTTGTGACACCTTTATATGCCCACTCGCAGGCCGCGCTGATGCTTTCTGATGCGTATCTAGAGGAAATATCAATTAATTGTACATCAATGGACCCGATTATTCACCCAAATCCCCCCTAAGGGTTAGCATAATTACATGCTGCACCGCATTTATCTTTTGAAATTACAATAATCAATGTTATAAGATTACATTTTGTAACATGCATGCACAAAGCTTATGGAGGAGTGTTATGTAACTTCAAGAGATAGAGAGGCACAACCCGTAATTTAGCAAACTTAATGACCTCAAATTTTTTTGAAAGTGTAAGAGAATTATACATATCGGGACACGCGATCTCGTTTCCGCTGCAACTTTGCCATGTTGATATTTGTTTTGACCAGATTCCCTGCAGCTCATTTTTACATAAAACATTGGAAAACAAAAGTAAGGCTTAACATGCTAGTTTTATTAGCAAAATCTTACCGAAATGTTGTTCTTCAGGGTTTCGATATAATTGGCTACATCAGAGTCGTAGAAATCAATTTTGGCGGTATCGATTATGGCGCTGTCCCAAACCTACACACAATTTCAAGTTTCAACACATGCTTTGTTATCACATCCTCCAACATTATGAATGTATGATTTGAAGGCTGCTGTTTAGCAGCTCATGTTCACCTGGTGCAGCTCCGTCTCCTTTCTATACCATCGAACGTCGATGAGGTTTCCTCCCTCGTCGGAGGCATGGCTTACATGTAGTGGCTGATATGCATACATACATTGTTCATAAGTTTTGAAAATATTTAGGTCTCAAAGTCAACATTCAAAGTCAACAGTATCTATACCTGATGGATGTCTCCTACAAAATGGGAGAGGAACAGCAATGCCTGTGTGAGATTATCTGCACCCCAGGTTTGTAAACTAAAATCAGCAATAATAACTTGCAGAATCTATGGCTACAAGGGTTGAAAATTTTGCTGGTCATTTTTTTAGAGGATTGTTTGCTCTTGAATGTTTCACAAAGGAATACATTTTTTCGTTGTTGAAAAATTTCACATAGGAATACAATGGTAAACTAAATCGGCCATGGATTTCTGCATATAAAGCTTAGATTTATTGATGTTTTTGTCAGGGTTTTACTCACACTTTGTGGTAATAGAGGAGTCTCCATATGAAAGAAGCTGTGTGGTGTAGTTGGTGATTGCTCCTGAGGCACATCTACCTTGCACTCCATTGGGATCCTTGCAGTCTCCTGCTCATTTGATAGAACATAGAGCGAGTCAATATAGCTCTTTTCTATCTCAGATTCTCAGAGAGGGGGCAACAAAATTGTAGGATAAAGAAAGGGCTCTGCTATTAGCAATCCTAAAAACATCTAAAACGACTATCCGCAATCCTAAAAATACTTGAATTTATTGGACTGCGAATATGAATAAACTACGTTTAGCCGTTATAGGACTACTTATAACATTGCCCTAAAGAAAAAGGGTAATTGGCATTTTACATCACAAATCTTTAAATTTGGGACATTGCACCTTCTAAAGTGCTTTAAGTTGGCATTCTGTACCCAAGACTGAATTTTGAGAGGTATTTTGGTCTGCAAGTTATACGCCCGTGATTAAATGCAGCCTACGAATCCACCGCCCGCCACGACCCGTCGGCCTGGGCTGCCGTCGCTCGGCATGCGGAAAACTAAACTGGGCGGATTCACCGGCTGCGTTTAATCATGGATGTATAAGTTGCAGACCAAAATACCCCCTCCTCAAAATTCAGCCAATGGTGCAAAAAAGCCAACTTTAAGCACTTTGGAGGGTGCAATAAGCCAAAAGCATGATATTTGAGGGTGCAAAATACCAAATACCCTACAGAAAGGCTAGCCTTATGAGGAGGAGGAGGGGCACAAACTGCTGTAATTGTAGGAGCAGCTGTCGTCTGGCACATTGATGTAGTGGAGCTCAGAAGACCAGGGGAAGATGAACCTCACATGATCAGCCCAAGAACAAAGGGCGCTGAGATTGTTCTTGGCATAGTCTGGGAGCAGCTCGCTCACTGCCTCTGAGGCCGCATCATTTATTTGCTCCTGCACATCCAAAATAGCGATTTTTATGTTCATTTGCTTTTTACACATGAAGGGGGGGAAATCTGAAGCAGGGTTTAGTTAAACCTGAGCGATTTGGCAGACGATGTAATGGCCGTCAGTTCCCCATCCATGGCTCAGAGCTGGCAAACACAGGAGAGCTACAGCAAAAACTGTTATTGGGAACAGAGAAGCCATTGAAGAAGGAATTGGAGAAGAAGAAGAAGAAGAAGAGAGGTGAGTGAATCTGTGCTGGTTCTTCTCCCTTTATACGAGTTCAGGTTGGTTAGAATAATTAATGGCGGCAGAGAAGGAATTTCCTCCATGATTAGAGTAAATAATGCCGTTGAAGTTGTGAAGGGGCCGAAATTGGGAAGCGTAGTTCACACACACCATGAAATCATGAATGGGAAAGGATTATTTTAATAAATTGCGCAGCAAATCTCGTGCCGTGTGAATTTTAATTGCCATTTTTAAATTATTGTAATTGTGCCGTTGCAGATTTGTGTCTTTTTGGAAGCTTGCTGTTGAAGAAGAATCGAGAGATATTTTAAGTATTTTGGGAATTATTATGCTAGATAGTATATACAAATAATAATAATAATAAAGTAAGTATTTTTTGGGTCCTCTTAAAAAACTAATCATAAATCAAATAAAAGTAATATGAAGTTAGAGGTGGCTCTTGGATCTCCTTTTTTTTCGGCCCGAAGAGATTATGGTCGAAGAGACTATTTTCGTCACCAAGCACGGGAATGTTGGAAGAGGGCTGGTCGTCGGGCTTGCAGAAGATCCCTGGAGTGGTCGCCGGCAAAGCTCCGGTTGACATTAGCACGGGAGGAGGGATGGAACAGGAAAGGGCGAGCGTTATGAATCCGCATAAATTTTCTTTGATTTTGGAAAGCTAAATTTTTTTTTATTTTTGAAATGTGGTATTTGATAGTAAAAAGTTAAAATAGAATTAAATAATAAATATCATTGTAGCATTTAATTTTGGGTGTTTATATTGGCAGCCCATATTTAGATATTAGCAGCCCATTAAAATTCAAGAAAACGCCTAAATAAGGCTCTCTAATACCAGCCCGTTTACAAAACCCTGCTTCTCTTCTCCGAAATTCGAACCCCGCTCCCTGCAAAACCCTAAGGGTGTGAAACAGGCGAACCCCGAAGCTCCCCTTTCCGCCAGTCGCCGACCGTCGGAGAGGCCCCTATTTGGTCTGGCGAACTCCTCTGGAAGGTCCTCCTTCCATATTTTCGGTTGGAGTGTTCTCTGGGAGGTATTTGCCGACCGACTGAAAATATTGACATATGAAGATTGCGTTGAACAAACTTCAATTGATGTCGATTCACATTTCATTACAAATAGGTCTTTTTGTAGCAAGGGGAATTGATTGAATGAGCGAGAAAAATTGGTAAAGATTTAAGTTTTGTCATAATCATCACCAAGGCCAATAAAACTGTCTTAAAGGTAAGGCCTAGAGTTATGTTTAGTTGTGACAACTCTGGATTTGTAAGAGCAAGTCAAAATAAGGGTTTCATTAAAAAAAGATTTGAGAAAATCAAGTTCAAAACGGTGCGGATGCAAATTTTCTATTAGAGGACGTAGAGAAGCGGATGATAAATGGAAAATTGAAGTTATGTGCGGAATGCATAATCACGTTTTGATTCATCTTGAAGCACACCCTTATGCGGGAAGGCTAGATGAAAACAGAACAGAAATTGTTAAAGATATGTATAATTTTGGGGTAAAACCAAGAAAGGTCTTGTCGGCACTGATGAGTAGAAATCCGTTGAACATCACATCAATGCGAACTATTTACAATAAAAATGCGAAGATCTATAGAAATGAATTGATGGGGCAGTACACCAATTCAATATTTATATAAGTGCATTAGTGAAGCCGGTTGTACTAGTTATAATGAAGTGAATGAAATCTCTAATCACTTGGAGAGTATTTTTTTTGCTCATCCCACTGTGATTCTATTGAGTAACTTGTTTCCAAATACATTTTTGATTGACTGTACCTACAAGACCAACCGATACAGGTTACCGTTGCTTGCATTGTTTGTATCACCTCTACTAATCAAATGTTTTTTTCATGCTTCGTCTTTTTATCAAATGAGACGGAGGACAGTTACTTGTGGGCATTGCATTGTTTTAAGTGAGTTTTCAATGAAAGTATTTTACCAAATATTTTTGTAGAAGACCGGGAGATTGCTAATTTGGTCACCACGAATACTTAAATTTTAACTATTTTGTGTTTTAAAAAATATTGGACTCTTGCATTATATTTTGGTTGATTAGGTTGATGAAACTTACTGTTAACTTTATTTTATATTTGTTTTGTTTAATCTAAAGTAATTAAATGATTTTTTAAAAAATTGGGTTGTTAATAGTCAATGAGCTGCTATTATCGATTTGTTGAACTATTATTATAATTAGACTGCCAATATTCAAAGCTGGGTTGCCAATATAAACGCTCTTAATTTTTATCTGATTTATGTTTTTCAAAATGAAGAAAAAATGAAAATATTTGATGAATTTAGCCATAATTTTATGAAAGGGTGTGATACCCTACGGGCCCTACCTAGCAATCTCTCCACACTATATCAATTATTTAATGATATGACATAAAAGGGCAGCCTGGTGCACAAAGGCATCCCCGCACAGCGAGGGTACAAAGGCATCCTCGCACAACAAGGGTCCGAAAAAGGGCCCCACCACAAGGATGAAATGTAGGCAAACCTTATCAAGTATTTTTGAGAGAGGCTTCTTCGAGGACTCAAACAGACCTCAAGGTCACACGGCAACACCTCATCCGGTGTGCCAAGGAAATGACATTCTATAAAAAAATATTTACACATTTAATCATTATCTATACTGTATTAAAAGGGCAAAACACTATTTTGTTAAACAATTCTTGTTTCTGATTTTACCCATATTTATTACAAAATTTTCAATCTCATTAATTTATATGTTTTTTTAAAAAAATTCAAATATGTGCTCTCATAAAAGCAAAATCTTTTACGTATAATAAAAAAAATGTACTCTTACTTGTACAACCCCGTATTCGCAGAGTAGGGTCCCCTCGGCAGACGCAGGACCAGCTTTATGTTTTTTAAGCTTTTCAGAGATTCTGCACTCTTGGTGGCCAATTTTGACTTGTCCTTGGAAATATACTAGTAGGGGGAGGGAAAATTTACCTCCCCCCCGTCCCTTTTTTGGGTGGGTGTGCCAAGATGGCCGCCCCCCCCCCCCCCGGCTTGCCTTGATGCGAGGTAGGAGCGACGAGACAGGCGCAACCTGTGCTCGCCCGAGCGGCCTGCCCCTGCGGGCAAGCCAGGCCATGCGGCCAGCTGCTCGCCCGGGCGGCCTGCCTGCGGGAGAGCAAGGCCCTGCGGCCTACTGCTCACCCGGGCGGTCTGCCCTGCGAGCGAGCAAGGCCCCGCGGCCTGCTGCTCGTCCGGGCGGGCAGGCGAACCAGGCCCCGCGACCTGCTGCGCACCCGGGCGGCCTACCCTGCGGGCGAGCCAGGCCCTGCGGCCTGCTGCTCGCCGGAGCGGCCTGCCCTGCGGGCAAGCCAGGCCCCGCGACATGCTGCTCGCCCGGGCGGCCTACCCTGCGGGCGAGCCAGGCCCTGCGGCCTGCTGCTCGCCCCCGGCGGGTTGTTTCTCTGGAGGAGGTGGGGAGCATGGTTCGGCCCCCCGGACCTCTTTTGGCCGTGTTTTTACCATTTTGCCCCAGGGGTGGATTTACCCCTTTACCCCCCAGTGTGGATGTTTTCTATGTGCTCAGGGCATATTTGCCTTAGGGGTATTTCGGACCTTTTGGTCCCTAGGTTTGGAAAAACTATAAATATACCCCCTTAGGTACCTTTGGAGAGGATGAGTTTTTGGCTTCCTCCTCCCTTGGTTTCTTCTTCTTGGTTGAGTTGAGAGAGCTCTCCAAGGTGCCCAGCTCAGCCATTGGTGAGGAAGGGGAAGTGCTCTTGTGACCTTCCGGGTGTGTGGTGGGATCTCCACGCTAGAGCCGAGGGTCTGTTCCTAGTTTCCCAAGTCTTTGGTCCGTGACGTTCCCCCGAGTGTAGTAGGTGTGAGGTCACCCCTCTTTTGGGACCCCGAACTCCATAGAGACCAATTTCTTGTTTCAACATTTTGATGCGGTGAGCGTGGAGAGTGACCAGCACAGAAGATCTTGGGAGAGAGTCATGGCTGGATATTAGGGAGGTGGTGATGATCTCGGCGAGCTCCGTAACCCCGGACCCTTCGTAGGAAGGGAGGAATTCATGACTTCCATCCAAAGCATCATGGAGATGCTGAGAAGCATTGCCCCTCGGGCTGACACCTCAACCCCCACTCCCCAGGGACTGGCTCCCAGGGGTCTCGGCGAGCTGACCCAGAGCGGACTCGGCGAGCTGCCTCCCAGGGGCACAGACGAGATGACCCCAGCAGGGGGAGAAGGAAGTACACCAGGTAGGCGACCTGGGAAGGAAAGGATGGGAGAGGGGGTCGCTCGAGACCTCCCTAGCCGGGAGATGTTCCCAGCCCGACGAGTGTTAGCCCTCTAGGCGAGCAGGTCGCACGAGTAGAGGTCGCGAGAGCACCCCTTAGGGGGTCACCCTTCAACGAGCTGATCATCTCAGCTCCCATTCCCGAGGGGTTCAGAGAGCCAGACATGGCTTATTACACCGAGAAGGATGACCCCGTCCAGCACCTGCAGTGGTTCGAGGATGCCGTCTCCATCAGGTCGATGATGGATGCCTTCAAGTGTCGCCTCTTTGCGATCACGTTGAAGGAGAAGGCAAGGGACTGGATTCATCAACTCCCCCCAAGATCGATCTATGGGTTCGAGGACTTGATTCGAAGCTTCCAGCTCCGCTTCTCCACCTCCAAGAAGACGAAAAAGAGTTTAGAGTCCATCTTCTTGATAAGGCAGAAGGCCGAGGAGTCACTGGCCCACTACGTTGACAGGTTCCAAGAAGAGATCCTGGATATCCAGGAGATGTCGGGGTATGCCCTCCAGATGGCGTTCACGGTGGGGTTGCGCGAGGGGTTCTTCAAGATGAGCCTGACCCGAAAGGCCCCCCTTTCCTTCGAGGAGCTGATGGAAAGGGAGGCAGAGGAGATAGTCATGGAGGCGGCCAACCCGGGATTCGTCAAGAAGCTGGCAAAGCTAACAGAGTCGGAGCCGAAGGAGCAAGGTGGCTCAAGGCAGCAGGAAGGAAGAAGAAGAGATGAGCAGAGAGCTCAGGGGTTCCAGAGACAGGAGGGTCCGGAACCAAGCTGGAGGCAGCAGGGAGGACCTGCCCAGGGTCCAGGAAGAGCTCTCATCCAGGGTGGGGGGAACTTTCACGGGGGTCAGGGGAGGTTCAACTTCCAGAGGCAAGCCCAAAGACAGCTCCGACCCCCACCACAACAAGCTTTGGCAATAGGTAAAGGAGGAAGAGGCAACAGGAGAGACCGCCGAGCCCGCCGAAGGAGGGGAGATAGAGCATTGTCGTACTGCAACTTCCACCAGGTGGAAGGGAATGCCACGGCTACCTGCCCCGAGTTCCTAGAAGTGAGGGGGGCGAGAGGCCCTGCCCAGCCTCAGCCACCAGCGCATGTCGAAAAGGCTCCACCCCGAATGGAGGAGGAAGACATATGCGAGGATCGGGTCGATGTAGGACACCGAGGAGGAATAGCAGTGATCCACGGTGGAGTAGGGATCGAGGCCACTCAGAATGCGAGCCTCCATGTTATGTACCAACGGAGCGTCTCTTTGACATCCCAGACCCTGCCCCAGAAGAGAAGATCACCTTCTCGGTGAAGGATCTCTGCCAGACCATGAAGATCTATTCTGCGATGCGCTGGTCATCAAGACAGCCATCGAAGGTTATACCATCTCCCGGATCTTGGTTGACAATGGGAGCTCCGTCAACGTCGTTTTCAAGAAAGCGTTCGACGAGATGAAGGTGGAGCCAAGAAGGGTGTTGGCCTCAGACGGCCCCCTGTTCGGATTTTCAGGAGAGAGGAAGGAGGTCGAAGGTGTAGTAGGACTCCAAGTGACATTGGGGGGGACGTCAAGGAAATGTCGGTTCGTCATAGTTGACGCTCCGAGCAGCTACAACGCCATCTTCGGAAGGCCCCTCATCAGCGCCTTTCGCTGCGTGCCGTCTTCGTTCCACCAGTGCCTCAAGTTCTGATCCGAAGGGATCCAGGTCAGAGTCAAGGGAGACGCCACGATGGCAAGGCAGTGCTACGTCACGGATGTTAACACCATCTCTTGATTGGTCAAGGCGGAGGAGATGGAGAAGATCATGGAGTGCCTGAGCTAGATGGAGGTATCCGAGGAGAAGGATGACGGCCCTCATGTCTAGGCCCCCTGAAGAAGCCTCGCCTCGGCAGAGTCTTGTATTTTTTCTTATGATGTAATGAGTTCAGCCCCCGACCAGTTGAGTCGGGGGCGTCATGTAACCCATCATGTTTTCCCCTTTGGAGGATGTTAGATTTGGTAAGGTTTGGTTGAGATGCTTAGTCCTCCCCCCCCCCCCTTTTCTCCCCATGCCAGGCCCTCACTGGTTGGATGGGTTGAGGATACCTTGAGGAAGTCATGTTCATTTGCTCCGATGACGGTCCCGCTGTCAGGCTTTCACTAGCTGGCAGAGCAGGCGTACCTCTCGTGAAAGCTCAAGTTCCCTTGCTCCGATGACGGTCCCGCTGTCAGGCTCTCGCTAGCTGGCAGGGCAGGCGTACCTCTCGTGGAAGCCCAAGTTCCCTTGTTCCGATGACGGTCCCGCTTTCAGGCTCTCACTAGCTGGCAGGGCAGGCGTACCTCTCGTAGAAGCCCAAGTTCCTTTGCTCTAATGATGGTCCCGTTGTCAGGCTCTCACTAGCTGGCAGGGCAGGCGTACCTCTCGTGGAAGCCATGTTCCTTTGCTCTGATGACGGTCCCGCTGTCAGGCTCTCACTAGCTGGAAGGGCAGACGTACCTCTCGTGGAAGCCCAAGTTCCTTTGCTCCGATGATGGTCCCGCTGTCAGGCTCTCACTAGCTGGCATGGCAGGCGTACCTCTCGTGGAAGCCCAAGTTCCCTTGCTCCGATGACGGTCCCGCTGTCAGGCTCTCACTAGCTGGCAGGGCAAGCATACCTCTCGTGGAAGCCCAAGTTCCCTTGCTCCGATGACGGTCCCGCTGTCAGGCTCTCACTAGCTGGCAGGGCAGGCGTACCTCTCATGGAAGCCCAAGTTCCTTTGCTCCGATGATGGTCCCGCTGTCATGCTCTCACTAGCTGGCAGGACAGACGTACCTCTCGTGGAAGCCCAAGTTCCCTTACTCCGATGATGGTCCCGCTGTCAGGCTCTCACTAGCTAGCAGTGTGACGCTCGACATTTCCTCGTGAGTGCTTTATATATATATTCCCTATGATGATAAAAGAAAATAATTGAAACTAATGTTGGGGTGGCGTCGCCTTGACGTCACATTTTTATTTTTAAGTTTAGCGGCAACAGATCCGTTTGGACGTTAGGTATTTTGTTATTATAGTGTTCCAGCCGTATGTTTTGTGATATGGACTAAAAATCAAGTGGGCTAGTTACCAGGTTTGTCATAGGTAATGAGATAAGATCTGGGCCGATATGTGCAGTTGTTAAAAACATTAGGAGCACTGTTGATTTGGGTTATAGTTAAACTCTTTTAGGTAAGGCGGTGGCTTAAAGCGGTGATATCAATCATGCCGATCCCTAAATTTCTATATTTCGCATCTCAGCTTCCCTTATCGTCTGGAGTTCTGAGGGAGAGTTGGATGTTAGGGTTGCTCAACCTCTTTCTTTCTCTCAATCTTTTGTAACGACGGGTGGAATCTTCCTATCTACTGCTGGATTTGAGAGTTTGGGTTGATTTTGTTTGATCTGGGAAGTACTTGACCTCGGTGCTATCGCGATTGGGTTCGTGAAGGGCTGAAGAATCTGTGATAACCCTAGAACCACTGTAAGATCTTTTGTTTTTTTTTCTACTCTTAAAGTTCTTGGCTGGTTTTGGCTTGAATTTAAGATCTCTATTGGCTGGAGTTTTACCTGTGCATGTGTCTTTAGTCGGTCATTAGTCGGAGTATTTCTGGTTTCTTTTTATTTCTTAGTTCTTTGGCCGGATCTGTACTCTACTCTTAAGTGTTTCAGGTTATGGTTCCTGTACTGCTTTTGGCTTTTCATTTGGGCATATTTCGCTAGAGCTGCTATTCCTTATCTCCTTCTAGTGTGATTTGGATGTCTCCTTGTACCAGTAACATTTGTTGTTCAATTTGTGAGAGTATGAATCGGTTTTGGGAGATGCTGTGCGTACAAGAAATACTGTTCAGCTTCAATTTCGCCGACTTGTTGTACTCCAGTTTTCTTTTCCCTGGACTTTTGGGATGAAATGAGTAATAGTTTGGTCGGTTGATGTTCTTCTTGCCCATATCATATCCCGAGAGGGGATGGTTGAGTTTTACTTGGTTGTTTTCGTTCAAGTTAGTTATTCCTAATGGTCATCGTCATGAATTCAATGTGATGCAACCCCTAAAGTTATGCCCTGAAGGATACGATTGCTAAACAGGTATAGGGAAGGATGGCAAATCAAAGTATACGTGGCGATGACGTAGGGCGTGACGTTGAAAAGGGAAAAGTGCCGGTGAGACCTATCTTTTTAATTACTGTTTTCTTCAAGTGAATTACTTATTTGCACTGTTTTTAAATGATGTTGTAGTTTACTGAATATCAAAATGATGCTCGCTTTTGTATGGCCTTGAAAGAGGCAAACAAGCGAAGAAAATCTGAGGGAATGCTAAACTACATAACTTACTGTAACGTGTCGACACGAGGTTATATTATGGGCTTGATATTGCATGCATGGACAGGAAATGATAAATGAATAGCTAAACCAGTCGGCCTACGGGCAGATTTTGGTTAGTGATGACCCGGAAGGGTGGGCCCAAATACTGATTTATGAGAACGTATACGGATTGCAAAGTCAATTGCCCATAATATTTCCTAGAAATTGTAACTTTATGCCCTTGCTCCCGTTGATGTGTTCTTTCATGACACCCTAATGCTTTGTAGAAATAATGTTATGAAACTTTTATTGCTTCAGTTTCTTTACTGGCTCAAAGTGTTACATGTTTTATTCACAGTTCTTGTTTCTAATATACCGCAGGTTAAAGAGGTTTGTTCTCGCTTAGTCTTTACTAAAGACTAATGGTTTCAAATTCTAAAATTTTAGGTACAGGTAAATCGCACATGGGACAGCGCTAAAGATATGTGTTGGAGTATATCGATATGCCTTATTGAGCTACTTTTGTTAATGGCATAGCTTCGCCACTTTGTTCTTTATGCACTACTTATGAAAATAAGCTTTTGTAAAACATAACTTGTACCGAACTCTTGTGTATTGTGAACCTAAATGAAGTTTGTGTTTATCTTTGGATTCGCATGTATGTCTATGCTCATTGTGATATATGAATTGGTTGAAAAAAAAAAGCTTATAGGAAAATATATATATATATGCAGTAATTAGATGTTATTTGTAAAGGATTACGGGCCGTTACATTTTAGTGGTATCAGAGCCAGGTTTCAAAACCTTGGCCACAATGAGTATGTACATACATCGAAAGCCAATATTTATTGAACTTAGCTTACCATTTGGTTCCTTTTCGAGTAATAGATCATTTGTTTTATCATGAAGGACTCTGCTCAGAGAACACATCAGATCGACTATGTCTGAAAGTGATGATCTTGTTCCTCCAGAACAGATGCGGCATGATCACATGCCTATTGAACAACTAGTACCCCCGCAAGTTGAACAGCAGGCACAACCTCAACTTACAGACCTTGCTCTTCTTTTGGCAGAAGCTATTAAGATGGTACGCGATGTTCCTCCTGTTGTTCCTGCAGCAGTGACTAGTGTCTTGACACAGCAGCGACATCTTGATGTGGATTTGAAGCAATTTTTAGAGTTGAAGCCGCCTATTTTTCGAGGTGGTCTCTCCCCTTTGGAGACAGAATATTGGATTTCACGTATTGAGACAATCTTCGAAGTGATGTTATGCCCAGATGACCGAAAAGTGGGCTTGGTGACATTTCTCTTAGAAGGGGAAGCGAAACGTTGGTGGGTAAATGTTCGAGGTCGTTTGGCTGGCCGGGGACAAGTTAGTATCCCTTGGACCACTTTTGTGCACGAATTTACAGGGTGGTTTGTTCCGGAATCAGAGAAGAAGCTGCTACAGGATAAGTTTTTACGTCTTGTTCAAGGGCCTCGCTCCGTTCTTGAGTACGAGACAGAGTTTGCCAATTTGGCATTCTATGCTGAAGCATTTGTGCCTAATGAAAAAGAAAGGTGTCGCAGGTTTCAAGAAGGTTTGCGGGATAGTATCCGGTCTATCTTGGTGCCACTTGAAATACGAGATTATGGAGCTTTGGTTCAGAAAGCTCGCTTGATGGAAATTGATGCAGAAAAGACTCAGCGAAGACGGGAATTTGGCAAAAAGAGATCACAGTGGATGCAAGGTAAAGAGTCCTCAGCTAAATCTGGGACCTCTTGGAAATCGGGTGAGTCAGGTAAACGGCCTCGTTCGCAAGAGAGTGTAAGTGTAGTACAATCTTCCGGGCAAGAACAGAAGTGTGGTAAGTGTGGGAAATCCCACAAGGGACTATGTTTAGCAGGAAGTAATATCTGTTATGTCTGCCGTCAGCCCGGACATCTTCAACGGGACTGCCCAAAGAAGAAGGAAGGAAACAGTAGTGGAAGAAAATTTCCTGCACCTCCGGGTCAGAAAGTATACCAGATGGGTATTTCTCAAGGAAATGACTCCTTTGCTTCAACCTCAGCCCCAGGTGGAACCTCAGGAGAAGAACGATCTGTACAGCCTCGTGTATTTAATCTGAATCAGCAAGAGGCCAAAGCAGATGACACGGTGGTGACAGGTATGCTTTATGTTTGCGGCATCTTAATGAAGGTTTTATTTGATACTGGTGCTAGCCATTCATTTATTGCTTCAAGCATGTTGAATCGAATATCTGAAAAACCATATTATACACGGGACATTGTACATGTTACCCTACCGAATAATCAAGTCGTGTCAACGCAACAACGAATAGTCGTGTCGGTTGAGTTAAATGATAAGCAATTTACTGTGGATGTAGTGGTTTTACCACTTACTGAGTTCGACTTGATATTGGGTATGGATTGGCTAGTCCAGTACGAAGTTGTAATTGATTGTAAGCGAAAAGAAGTCATCGTTCAATGTGCAGATCAAAACGTTACGGTGTTTCATGGGTTAGGAGAAGTGTCCAAAATGCTCATATCCTCAATGAAAGCATCAAAGAAGATAAGAAAAGGATGTGACGCGATCTTGGTGATGGTGAAAGGAACGTCAGAGCAAAAGAAGGATATTCAAACTGTTCCAGTTGTATGCGACTTCCAGGAAAATTTTCCGGAGGAATTGCCAGGACTTCCTCCTAGAAGAGAAGTAGAGTTTGAAATTCACCTAGAAGAAGGAGCGAGACCAATTGCAAAAACGCCGTATCGAATGGCTCCAAAAGAGTTAGCAGAGTTGAAATGTCAACTGCAGGAGTTACTAGATAAACGCTTTATACGACCTAGTACGTCTCCGTGGGGAGCACCGGTACTAATTGTAAAGAAGAAAGAGGGAACACTAAGACTATGCGTGGATTATAGAGAACTGAATAAATTAACAGTAAAGAATAAATACCCTCTACCACGTATCGATGATCTGTTCGATCAACTAGTACATGCAAAAGTGTTCTCAAAAATGGATTTACGGTCAGGTTACCACCAACTGCGAATTAAAGAAGAAGATGTTTTTAAAACTGCGTTTAGCACAAGATATGGGCATTATGAGTTTGTGGTAATGCCGTTCGGGTTAACAAATGCCCCTGCAGTTTTCATGGACATGATGACTCGTGTGTTCAGAGATTACTTGGACAAATTTGTCATTGTCTTTATTGACGACATCCTCATATATTCAACATCGGAGGAAGAGCATGCGCAACATTTACGATTGGTATTGCAGAGATTGAAGGATAGTCACTTATATGCTAAATTCTCCAAATGCGAATTTTGGTTGAAAGAAGTATCATTTTTGGGACATGTGATAACAGGAGAAGGTTTAGCTGTGGATCCTGCCAAAATAGACTCAATTCTGAATTGGCCACAACCGACAACTGTAACTGAAGTACGGAGTTTTCTCGGTTTAGCAGGATATTATCGCAGATTTGTTAAAGATTTTTCAAAAATCTCATTGCCAATAACACAATTAACTCGGAAGAATGTTTCTTTCCAATGGAATGAAAACTGCCAAAATGCATTTGCAGCATTAAAAGAAAGATTGACTACTGCTCCTGTGCTAATACTTCCATCGGGCACAGAAGGATTTCAAATCTATAGTGACGCGTCATATAAAGGTTTAGGATGTGTTTTAATGCAACGTGGGCAGGTAATCGCCTATGCTTCACGTCAATTAAAAGATGCTGAAAGGAATTATCCAACTCATGATCTTGAGTTAGCAGCAGTAATTTTTGCCCTAAAAATATGGCGTCATTATTTGTATGGAGTGAGATGTGAAATTTTCACCGATCACAAAAGTTTAAAGTACATTTTTACGCAAAAGGAATTAAATCTTCGCCAACGACGTTGGTTAGAATTTATCAAAGATTATGACGTCGATATTCAATATCATCCCGGAAAGGCAAATGTGGTTGCTGATGCGCTAAGCCGCAAGAATGTTGTCGGATTAGCATCCTTGAAAAATTATAATCCTCAGTTAATGCGCGAGTTGGGACGAATGGAAATAGTTCCCATTATTACAACAGAAGGTAAGCAAACTCAACTCTTTCTGATGCAAATCCGATATACACTGAAAGGCTATGTGTTCCAGATGTGGACGGTTTACGAAGAGACATTTTATATGAAGCACATAACACTCCATTTTCAATCCATCCTGGCAGAACGAAAATGTACCAAGATTTAAAGGAGGAGTTTTGGTGGCCTGGAATGAAAAAAGATGTGATAACGTATATCGCATCGTGTCACACTTGCCAATTGGTAAAAGCAGAACATCAAAAGCCTGGAGGGTACTTACACTCATTACCAATACCAGAATGGAAATGGGAAGACATTGCCATGGACTTCGTTTTCGGATTGCCTCGGAGCAAGTTGGGACATGATGGTATCTGGGTTATTATTGATAGATTAACGAAAAGCGCACACTTCATAGCTGTACGACAAGATGGACCACCTGAAAAATTGAATGAAATGTATATTGATGTAATTGTGAAGTTGCATGGAATTCCTCGAACGATTATTTCAGATCGAGATGGAAGGTTCACATCAGGGAATTGGAAACAAATTCATAAACGTTTGGGAACAAAATTACAGTTTAGTACAGCTTTCCACCCCCAAACAGATGGACAGTCAGAACGAGCTATCCAATATCTTGAGGATCTGTTACGCATGGTAGTGCTAGACCTTAAGGGTTCATGGGAAAAATATTTAGCACTTGTCGAATTTGCTTACAATAATAGCTATCAGTCGTCCATACAGATGGCACCGTTTGAGGCGTTATATGGTCGACGTTGCCGTACACCTTTAAGCTGGGCAGAAGATGGCGAACGACAAATTTATAACAAAGAGAAGGTGGATAAATGGCACGAGAAAGTTGTTCTCATCCAACAAAGAATGAAAGTGGCTCAAGATCGTCAGAAAAAATATTTTGATACGAGACATCGTTTGGTAGAATTTCAAGTTGGGGATCTCGTATGTTTAAAAATTAAACCTTTTAAAGGAGCTTCACGATTGAGACGACTGGGGAAATTGAGTCCACGTTATGTAGGACCCTTTTCTGTCATCGAGCGAATTGGTGATGTAGCTTATCGTTTGGCACTATCAGAGGACTTACAAAGGTTACATGATGTATTTCATGTTTCTGCTCTCCGAAAGTATATACAAGATCCTGAAAAGATTATTTCAATTGAAAACATACAAATTGAGACTGATTTATCGAGCCCGACGGAACCATATCAAATCATTGATCGGAAAAGCAAACACTTACGTAATCGGGATGTAAACTTTGTACAAGTTTGGTGGAAAGGACACTCACGAGATGAAGCGACATGGGAACGTGAAGATGCAATGTATGAGCTTTTTCCTCTACTATTTGACGAGCACCCAACATAACATTTTCAAGGCGACTGGCGAATGAAAATTCTGGTGAGAACAATTATTTTTTTCATAAGAGCAAAAAAAATTTTTGTTTTTGTTTTTGTTTTTCTTTTGCAATAATATTCCCTATGATGATCACTAAATATTCCCTATGATGATAAAGAAATATTGAAAATAATTGAAATTATTTCCTTGATAACTGATAGTATTCGCTTGGTATTGGTAGCGGATACTCATAATAAAGGATAAAAAGAGGGGGCCAAATGTGGAGGAAACTATGAGTAGATCTTGTTTAAATAGATTTGGCTCAAATAGATTATGCAGGATCTTTTCCCTCTCTTGTTTCATAAGCATGCTAAGTCCATTTTCGGGGACGAAAATCATTAAGGAGGGAAGAATTGTGACGCTCGACATTTCCTCGTGAGTGCTTTATATATATATTCCCTATGATGATAAAAGAAAATAATTGAAACTAATGTTGGGGTGGCGTCGCCTTGACGTCACATTTTTATTTTTAAGTTTAGCGGCAACAGATCCGTTTGGACGTTAGGTATTTTGTTATTATAGTGTTCCAGCCGTATGTTTTGTGATATGGACTAAAAATCAAGTGGGCTAGTTACCAGGTTTGTCATAGGTAATGAGATAAGATCTGGGCCGATATGTGCAGTTGTTAAAAACATTAGGAGCACTGTTGATTTGGGTTATAGTTAAACTCTTTTAGGTAAGGCGGTGGCTTAAAGCGGTGATATCAATCATGCCGATCCCTAAATTTCTATATTTCGCATCTCAGCTTCCCTTATCGTCTGGAGTTCTGAGGGAGAGTTGGATGTTAGGGTTGCTCAACCTCTTTCTTTCTCTCAATCTTTTGTAACGACGGGTGGAATCTTCCTATCTACTGCTGGATTTGAGAGTTTGGGTTGATTTTGTTTGATCTGGGAAGTACTTGACCTCGGTGCTATCGCGATTGGGTTCGTGAAGGGCTGAAGAATCTGTGATAACCCTAGAACCACTGTAAGATCTTTTGTTTTTTTTTCTACTCTTAAAGTTCTTGGCTGGTTTTGGCTTGAATTTAAGATCTCTATTGGCTGGAGTTTTACCTGTGCATGTGTCTTTAGTCGGTCATTAGTCGGAGTATTTCTGGTTTCTTTTTATTTCTTAGTTCTTTGGCCGGATCTGTACTCTACTCTTAAGTGTTTCAGGTTATGGTTCCTGTACTGCTTTTGGCTTTTCATTTGGGCATATTTCGCTAGAGCTGCTATTCCTTATCTCCTTCTAGTGTGATTTGGATGTCTCCTTGTACCAGTAACATTTGTTGTTCAATTTGTGAGAGTATGAATCGGTTTTGGGAGATGCTGTGCGTACAAGAAATACTGTTCAGCTTCAATTTCGCCGACTTGTTGTACTCCAGTTTTCTTTTCCCTGGACTTTTGGGATGAAATGAGTAATAGTTTGGTCGGTTGATGTTCTTCTTGCCCATATCATATCCCGAGAGGGGATGGTTGAGTTTTACTTGGTTGTTTTCGTTCAAGTTAGTTATTCCTAATGGTCATCGTCATGAATTCAATGTGATGCAACCCCTAAAGTTATGCCCTGAAGGATACGATTGCTAAACAGGTATAGGGAAGGATGGCAAATCAAAGTATACGTGGCGATGACGTAGGGCGTGACGTTGAAAAGGGAAAAGTGCCGGTGAGACCTATCTTTTTAATTACTGTTTTCTTCAAGTGAATTACTTATTTGCACTGTTTTTAAATGATGTTGTAGTTTACTGAATATCAAAATGATGCTCGCTTTTGTATGGCCTTGAAAGAGGCAAACAAGCGAAGAAAATCTGAGGGAATGCTAAACTACATAACTTACTGTAACGTGTCGACACGAGGTTATATTATGGGCTTGATATTGCATGCATGGACAGGAAATGATAAATGAATAGCTAAACCAGTCGGCCTACGGGCAGATTTTGGTTAGTGATGACCCGGAAGGGTGGGCCCAAATACTGATTTATGAGAACGTATACGGATTGCAAAGTCAATTGCCCATAATATTTCCTAGAAATTGTAACTTTATGCCCTTGCTCCCGTTGATGTGTTCTTTCATGACACCCTAATGCTTTGTAGAAATAATGTTATGAAACTTTTATTGCTTCAGTTTCTTTACTGGCTCAAAGTGTTACATGTTTTATTCACAGTTCTTGTTTCTAATATACCGCAGGTTAAAGAGGTTTGTTCTCGCTTAGTCTTTACTAAAGACTAATGGTTTCAAATTCTAAAATTTTAGGTACAGGTAAATCGCACATGGGACAGCGCTAAAGATATGTGTTGGAGTATATCGATATGCCTTATTGAGCTACTTTTGTTAATGGCATAGCTTCGCCACTTTGTTCTTTATGCACTACTTATGAAAATAAGCTTTTGTAAAACATAACTTGTACCGAACTCTTGTGTATTGTGAACCTAAATGAAGTTTGTGTTTATCTTTGGATTCGCATGTATGTCTATGCTCATTGTGATATATGAATTGGTTGAAAAAAAAAAGCTTATAGGAAAATATATATATATATGCAGTAATTAGATGTTATTTGTAAAGGATTACGGGCCGTTACAAGCAGGGCAGGCGTACCTCTCGTGGAAGCCCAAGTTCCTTTGCTCCGATCCCGCTGTCAGGCTCTCACTAGCTGACAGGGCAGGCATACCTCTCATGGATGCCCAAGTATTTTCATCCCGAGGATGTCTCGTCACCCAGGCTCTCATTAGCTGGCATGATAGGTTGACCCCTCGGGAGGCTAAGTATTTTCACCCCGAGGCTGTCTCGTCACTCAGACTCCCATTAGCTGGCATGACAGGTTGACCCCTCGGGTGGCTAAGTATTTTCACCCCGAGGCTGTCTCGTCACTCAGGCTCCCATTAGCTGACATGACAGGTTGACCCCTCGGGTGGCTAAGTATTTTCACCCCGAGGCTGTCTAGTCACTCAGGCTCTCATTAGCTGGCTTGATAGGTTGACCCCTCAGGAGGCTAAGTATTTTCACCCCGAGGTTGTCTCGTCACCCAGGCTCCCATTGGATGGCGTGACAGGTTGACCCCTCAGAAAGGCCTTGTAATCTTTCAAACCGCGAGAAAAGGTCACTCAGTGAATACGTCGGGTTGGATGTTTCTTTCCGAGCTTGTGCCAACCTCGAAAAGAGCGGGGATTGTGTACAACCCCTTATTCGCAGAGTAGGGTCTCCTCGGCAGACGCAGGACCAACTTTATGTTTTTTAAGCTTTTCATAGATTCTGCACTCTTGGTGGCCAATTTTGGCTTGGCCTTGGAAATATACTAGTAGGGGGAGGGAAAATATACCTCCCCCGGTCCCTTTTTTGGATGGGTGTGGCAAGATGGTCGCCCCCCCGGCTTGCCTTGGTGCGAGGTAGGAGCGGCGAGACAGGCGCAACTTGTGCTCGCCCGGGCGGCCTGCCCTGCGGGCGAGCCAAGCCCTGCGGCCTGTTGCTCGCCCGGGCGGCCTGCCCTGCGGCTTGCTGCTCGCCCGGGCGGCTTGCCCTGCGGGCAAGCCAGGCCCTGCGGCCTGCTGCTCTCCCGGGCGGCCTGCCTTGTGGGCGAGCCTGGCCCCGCGGCCTGCTGCTCGCCCGGGCGGCCTGCCCTGCGGGCGAGCAAGGCCCCGCGGCCTGCTGCTCGCCCGGGCGGCCTACCCTGCAGGCGAGCCAGGCCCCGCGGCCTGCCCTGCGTGCGACCCAGGCCCCGCGGCCCGCTGCTCGCCCGGGCAGCTTGCCCTGCGGGCGAGCCAGGCCCTACGGCCTGCTGCTCGCCCCCGGCGGGTGGTTTCTCTGGAGGGGGTGGGGAGCATGGTTCGGCCCCCCGGACCTCTTTTGGCCGTGCTTTTACTATTTTGCCCCCGGGGTGGATTTACCCCTTTACCCCCAGTGTGGATGTTTTCTATTTGCTCAGGACATATTTTCCTTAGGGGTATTTCGGACCTTTTAGTCCCTAGGCTTGGAAAAACTATAAATAGACCCCCTTGGGTACCTTTGGAGAAGATGAGTTGGTGGCTTCCTCCTCCCTTGGTTTCTTCTTCTTGGTTGAGTTGAGAGAGCTCTCCAATGTGCCCAGCTCAGTCATTAGTGAGGGAGGAGAAGTGCTCTTGTGACCTTTCGGGTGTGTGGTGGGACCTCCACGCTAGAGTCGATGGTCTGTTCCTAGTTTCCCAAGTCATTGGTCTGTGACGTTCCCCCGAGTGTAGTAGGTGTGAAGTTACCCCTCTTTTGGGACCCCCGAACTCCACAGAGAGCAATTTCTGATTTCAACATTACTGTTGCTCGCAAACTGATGGGCAGAGTATAGTGTTCGGGGGTTTGCGAGCGGCAGGAGCACCAGAGCATTGTCGTGATTGTATAGTACTGTCACGCAAGGGATTGGAGCTTGCCCCGTGCACTATCGTGATTGAAATAATGTCGTGTGTTACTTGTTTTATTATAAAGAAATTTATAGAAGATTTGAGATGCTTATATATCTAATATTAACCCTTCCAATAAAATAATGAAATTAATATAAAACTTGCTTTGAAATTACTTATTTTATTTTCAACCAAAATGAAATCATTAAGTTTGTAGGAAGTTTGAGTGTGTTTAAAAAAAATATGAGAGCAGCATGCATAACAAATAAGTGTATTATATTTCTGAGGATTAAAATACTTTATAACATTTATTTAATGCATTGCTATATGCTCCATTTATTTTAGAATTAAAAAAACTGGTGTATTTAGTGGCAGCTATGTAAATACGTTGAAGAGTGCTATTGTACATGCATTTTTACAAGATAAGTAGTAGTAAAAGAAGAATTAAATGGAGATAAAAGAACAATGAACATAAATCCCAACCATGATATACTGGCAGGGGGTTCGGTCAAAAGACCGAAATGATGAATCTACGTATATGTCACGGATCACAATTGAGATTGCGTGTTACCGAGCCCATCAAAGTTCACAATCTACGCGGCAAACATACCCTATTCCTTAAAATAATATAGCAACAAGGCTCTTGGTAGCCAACCTCGACTCTTGTAATCGTCACCGTGGGTGGAAAACTTTGAACTTGTAGGGCAACACAAAACCGCAAAGTTGAATTGGAAGGGAATCCTCTCAGTCAACTTACAATACCCGTGAACGACACGCGGACAAGTAGAGTATACTATGGTGAGTACAGAAAAACTCGTCGAAGAAAAGAAAGTCCGACAAAAAAATCAAAATGCGCCAGTAGACCCAACAAATGTTTTCAAAAGACAATTTCATATGCTCAAGTTTTCCTTGCAAGGTTAGTAATATACATTATACAACATTACAATAAATCCTACAAAATTTATGCATAAATACACTACACTATCATCCTACAACTAAAAAATCTGTGGAAAGTACTCATAATTTAAGCCTGAGAAATGGCCCAATTCTGGAGATTGAGAGACCAAGAACACATAACTCAGTACTTCACAAAGCCTGTGTTCTTTTGAGCTTTCCCAAGTATGGATTCAATGTCTCCCTCGAACAGGTTGAGCTTTTTCGCAAGAGCAAATCCGCAGTAGACGCCATCAACGGCGGCACTAATTATCCCTCCGGCGTAGCCTGCGCCTTCTCCGATCGGGTATAATCCTATCAGGGACGTGCTCTCGTAGGTGTCCGCGTTGCGTAGAATTTGGATTGGGGCGCTCGTCCGTGTCTGCGGAATAGGCATATGAATATGTGATTAGCAGGATGCCAGCCTGATTGCAGGTTCTGTATAGAACCTAACAAAAATATTACATAGATTTTCATGAAATATGTGAAGTTTTATCATCAAATTTCCGATTACTAGGTGCTATATATTTCACATAATCTATCAAATGCATTTTGTGTCGAGTCAATACTAGAAACATTATTTTAAATGTCCTTCGAAATGTACGGTCCGACATGTCATTTTTTAGGACAAAACGATACGTTTTTCTAAAAAAAGAAGATTATGTTCTTTTGTAAAATAAAGGCCGACATGTCAGATTTTTTCCGATATATCAGCCGACACAATTTTTAAATATATCGCCCGCTATTTTATTTTATGTTATATTAGCATACTATATATTATATATTGTGTATGTTTAAATCGATTACACTTATTGTTTCGATTTTTTTAACGTTTTATTATTATAAATAATTTTGTATAATTATTTCACAAAAAATTAATTTCATATTACAAAAAATATGAAAATATTTAATATATTTATTAGTTAATTGTTTGCATGTTTTTAATATAAATTTATAAGTTTGAAAAAACTTATAATCAATCAAGGATTTTAACTTTTAAATTTTCTTTATTTGTAATAAACTTATTATTATCAAATAAAATTATTGTATACTATTAAATATATTTTACAATGTATCATTTTGTATTTGTTAATAATATTTTATCTAAAATACTATTTGACCTTATTTCGTAATATAAATGACTCATTTTTATCTATTTATTATATTATTTTTCTCTTTTTATAACATATAATTCTAGTTAGTATGCATAAAAATAAAATTTTATTTATAATACATGAAAATCCGATATTTTAAAATATTCCCGGCATGTCTCCGACTTCAGACATCCGACATTTAAAAACCCAATCTGATATGTC
Source organism: Platanthera zijinensis (assembly GCA_039513925.1). Lineage (NCBI taxonomy): Eukaryota > Viridiplantae > Streptophyta > Magnoliopsida > Asparagales > Orchidaceae > Platanthera > Platanthera zijinensis. Next base: position 136,140,511 of record CM077097.1, on the reverse strand, counting down.
GCCGACATCCAATATTTAAAACATTGACTAGAAATACCAAGTTTTTGTCTAAAAAGTGATCCTGGCATAGGATTGCTATTGATAAAGAATGGGAGGTAGGTTTCCCTTTGAATAGAAGATTTCTTTTTGAGGGAAATCTAGCTTCATGAAAGAGTAAAAATGAAACAATAGTTGCAAGATCAAGTGTTGAAGCGTAGTCATAGCTGTAGACACACGTGAATTGATATGGATTAAACAGCTAAAGATTGGGCTGAGTTTCCCTCGAAGCGAAAACATGACGTTATGTGATAATCAATCTTACGAGAGGACTAAACATGACGAGATCGATCGTCATTTTATCCGACAAAATTATCCAAATAAATTGTACATTATTCGTCGGCTCAAATAGACCCGGGCCAAAGTTTTTGAAGGGTCATGAATTCAGTATATATGTAACATCCGTAAATTGTTACGCGAAATTTATTTCTTGGTAGGGTCGAGTCGCGTCGTTTGTTGATCGAGACAGCGCGTTGACTTGGTACAATGTTACAATTCCTTTTGTTAGCGTCCGTTAATTTGATAAGTGCGTTAATTTTAGTGTGTAACGCATGTTATATTAGATGTGACGCGCGCGCCGCAAAATTTGTTTATTTTGTTTAAGGAATTGGAATGGGTGTGCCAATAGCGATTTAGGCTTGGTCTTTGAGAATTAAGGGGGGGGATGGTTATAAACCGATCCCACGGTTTATTTAAAAACCGCTGCAGCCCGTTAATAAGCCCGCACACCTCTTTTCCCTATCGGAAGAAAAACCGCAAGCCCTCCTGTTCCGTCTCCCGCACGGAGCGAGCCCGACGAGTCCCGCCTCCGACGCCTTCCGCAGGGCTCACCGCCGCCCGATCCTCCTCCGGATCGCTGTTTCGACACCTCCTCCCTCCTCTGCAGGCGCCAACAAGCATTCCTTTTCCTTCCTTGGCCTTGGAAGTGCCGGATTTCAACCCTAGCCGGAGGTGTGAGTTTCGTTTTGGTTCCGGTGAGTCGATTCCTCTCTCGCCTCGTTTCCTTTGTGGATATTTTGGTTGTGGAAGTAGAGTAGCTTAGGTTTTTCTTTTTCCTTTTGTCCTACTTAGGTTTTGGCGTACGTGATCCACCGCGAAGTTGGAGTTGGGCACTTCGTGAGCCTTGAACACTCTCAAGCAAAGGTAAAATAATAGGTTATCATTATTATTTGTATTCCTAGCCGTTTGGAATTTTTCCACCGGAAAACCCTAAAGGGAAGAATTATGAGTTTAGGCTTGCCCTTTCTTGCAGGACTTTGTTAGGTACGAGGCAGTGTTCTGAAGGTCCCCAGTAGTAGGTTTTGCTTTTGAAATAGAAGATGCCGCCGCGCCGAGTGTACGAGCGCCGCACCACCGCTGTAAGGAAATTTAAATTCCTTTTAGTTAGATATATAAAGTATTGTATTTTTATACACATAACTAGATTTATTTCAAGTATCATGACCATGCATAGAAAGGTGTGGTGATAGGAAAACGGTTACGAAAAACGTGTAGGGTGACACGATTTCCCCAAGACCCAAGTAGTCAGGTCATAAACAGAAACGTAGAGTACGAAAGCGGTAACCGTGTTCGTAGGTTTGGAATTTGTTCCGAGCAAGGGCGTGAATGTCCCTTCAAGTCGACCACAAGAAAGTCAAGGGTCGCTTAGTAGTACACCAGAAAAGATATCCCTTGCAGAGTAGCGACAGACCAAAAAGGTCAGCCAGCACACAGAGGTCTTCCGTGCTAGGTAGAGGCGCACTACCGTTCTCATAAGGCACATGGAACTTTATGAGTAGTACAGACTTGGGAAGTGTCTTCCCTTGAGCCAGCTAGTAGATTCGAGACCGTGTCCGCGTGACACTAGAACAATTGGGTTCGTAAGATGGTCTCGGGTCGTCAGTTTCAGTTGCGCGTTAGGAGCTACTCTGCCTAGAGCCTTCCTAGTAGATGAGCAGGTTAGAAGCCACCTAAAACTCAAGTATAGACCTGACATGAGACAGTACGCTAGCTAGTGAACGCCAGGACTTGAGTTAGTAAAATAAAAGTCACGTGCTTAGTACGAGTAGAGGTGTGACCGGAGAATAGTGCGAAGGCATGCATAGCACATAGCATAAAAGTTTTTAAATGCATAAAATTATTTTTCAAAGACATGCATGCATTCATATGTAAAACTGGGTTTTAGTGTCACTAGGAGGGGTTATTTTTCCTTACTCTGACCCTTCGTGGGCACTGTTTTTCAGGTGACCCAGGTGGGAAGTTACGTCTAGGATGAGCATGTGGTGGCGTCAGTTTGTATTATTTATCTTTTTCAGTTTACTCTATTTCAGCATGTACCTGTAGATGAGAACATTGTATCAGATTAATGTTTTATCTATTTTGTATCAGACTATTTATGGTTAGCCAGATTTTCAGTTAATTCAGTTCTATTTTCCTGTTTAGTGGCTCTGTGAATCCAGACATCAGGTATGTGGTTACCTTTAGTTTACTCTTTAAACTTCCGTTGTAAGTCTTAAATTGCTTAGTGTAGATTTTATTACCTGCTGCTACTAGTCTTAATACTGTTTCCTAGTTTTCTTTATATCGCTGACCCGGCCGGACGGCTGATTTCTGAAATACTGGGAATGGGTGTTACAAATTGGTATCAGAGCGAGGTTTAGGATCCCTGGACCCTAGAAAGAATTCACAGAATCATAGGAGCGTTTAAGAGTAAACTTTTGTCAGTAAAGTACTTTAAGTTGCGATTAAGCCTTAGTGTTCGCTAGAGTACAAAATAAGTTGCTAAATCAGATTTCTTAGATGCTTGATAAATAATCAGATTTCCTTTATATATTCTATCAGGCACCACGAGTTAGTGAACCAGGTGAATCTTCACGCCAGAACCCGATTCCTAATGCAACCATGGGAGACGCTGCCGTGCCACAGGTACCACCAGTTCCAGCAGCTCCAGAGGGTACTGACATAGCGTCTCAGATTGCCAGGGCGGTTACTGTTGCCTTGATGGAGTTTCAGAGAGGACTGGCTGCAGGGTTTCCAGCTCCAGTACAAGTACCAATCCCTGCACCAGCTCCTGCAGCAGCACCTGTGGAGATGACCCTGGAGCGCTATTTGAGAAATTTCAGAGAACTTCAGCCTTCGAACTACAGTGGGGATGAAACCCCGATGGATACAGATGATTGGATAGCTAACACCAGAGACCTGCTGAATGTTTTAGAGTGCCCGGAGAATAAGAAAGTTCCTCTGGCAGCTTTCCTCCTCCAAGGAGAGGCAAAAGTCTGGTGGGACAAATACCGGACAGATGATCCTGCAGGCCGTACCCCAGACATGTTCACTTGGGGCGAGTTCTCTAGAGCTCTTGCTAGTTGGTTCGTGCCTCCTTCCGCACGACGAGGTCTCCAAGAGAAGTATCTGAGGCTTTTCCAGGGGGACAGGACAGTTACTGAGTACGAGCGAGAGCTGACTCATCTGGCTAGATATGCGGGCGTGATGCAGGGAGATCAGACTGAGAAGTGCAGTCGTTTCGTGGATGGCTTGCGTGACTCGTTGAGGCAGCCGCTGATGACTATGGTCAACGCTGATTACAGGAGCTTAGTGGATACAGCTCGCAGACTGGAGGCTGACCAGCAGAAGGTTCAGAAGCGAAGTAGTTTCCGTGCGAAGCGATCTCTGGATTCGCATCAGCCGCAGCAGAACAAGAATGACCAAGGTAAGAACTGGAACAAGAAGCCGAAGCCTGATGCTAAGAAGAATGGTCAATCTGGTGACCGAAGCAAGGACTATCCCACGTGTCTCAAGTGTCAGCGTCGCCATTCAGGAGAGTGTTTGGCCAGTGCAGGCGTATGTTATAAGTGCCGACAACCTGGACACATAGCTCGCTTCTGTCAGGAAGCTGGGACAAATCAGGTAATCAAGGTCCTTTTGTATTGATTACATTTATGTAATTACAATAGATTTTTAATGTAATTTATTCCTGCAGTCGAAGTTCGAGGTTGGTGGCTCTAGCAGGGTAGATAAGGGCAAAGCATTGATGATTACTGATGGGAGACCACAACAGGGTCGAGACTTAGTGCAGCCCAGAGCTTATGGGCTGGGTCAGCAGGAGGCGAAGGATCAGGAGGATGTTGTGACAGGTAAGTGTTGTTTGCTTGCAAGTTGGTTTTAAATCCTCCGTAGTGACACATTAAATTTTTCATCCTTCATAAATCATTCATGTAGGCATCCTTATGATTCGTAACTTACCCTCTAAGATTCTGTTTGATACGGGTGCCTCGCACTCGTTTATCGCGGAATCTTTAGTGCGTAAGTTGGATTTAGGAGTCTTCCCCGAGTCAGTACCGCTGGAAGTCATGATGCCGAATGGATCCCTTCTGCAGACCAGAGACAAGTGCAGGGTACCAGTGCAGTTTAGTGATGTTGAGATCATCGTGGAAGCTTTGCTGCTACCCATAGCAGGGTTTGACTTGATCTTTGGAATGGACTGGCTTTCAGCAGTCAACGCCAGGATTGACTGCAGGGCGAAGCAGATTCAGTTCGATGGCCCCAACCAGACATCTTTCTCTTTTCAGGGATTGAAGGGAGTAGTGAAGATGATCATATCTGCAGTCCAAGCGAGAAAGTGCATTAGTCAGGGTTGTGAAACCTTCGTAGTACTGATGAGCGCGGAGTCTAAGGCTGATTTGTTAGAGGTACCAGTGGTGCAGGAGTTTCCAGATGTTTTCCCGGAAGAGCTCCCTGGTGCCCCTCCAGATAGAGAGATTGAGTTCCCGATAGACTTGCATCCTGGGGCTACACCGGTAGCCAAATCTCCCTATCGGATGGCTCCAAGGGAACTAGCAGAATTGAAGAGCCAGTTGCAGGAGCTGCTTGATTTGGGTTTTATACGCCCCAGTACTTCGCCTTGGAGTGCTCCAGTGCTTTTCGTGAAGAAGAAGGATGGTAGTCTGAGATTGTGCATAGACTACCGTGAATTGAATAAGCTGACCGTAAAGAACAAGTACCCGATTCCTAGGATTGATGATTTGTTCGACCAATTGGTGGGAGCGAGCACCTTCTCCAAGTTAGATCTGAGGTCGGGCTATCATCAGCTGAGGATTCGTGACGTGGATATACAGAAGACTGCTTTCAGTACCAGATATGGACACTTCGAGTTCGTGGTCATGCCGTTCGGGCTGACCAATGCCCCATCAGTATTTATGGACCTGATGAATAGGGTTTTTCGGGAGTATTTGGACCGTTTTGTCATCGTCTTCATAGATGATATTTTGGTGTTCTCTAAGAGTGCAGAAGATCATGCAGCACACCTCAGGATTGTTTTGAGCACGCTCAGGAAGAACCAGTTGTATGCAAAATTTTCAAAGTGTGAGTTTTGGCTTTCAGAGATTGCATTCTTAGGCCACATCATCAGTCAGGAAGGGGTTAGCGTTGATCCAAAGAAGATAGAGGCCATTAAGAGTTGGCCAAGGCCAACGACAGTGTCAGAGGTTCGCAGCTTTTTGGGTCTTGCTGGATACTACAGGAGATTCATCAGGGATTTCTCGAAGATAGCCTTACCACTGACTTCCCTCACTAGGAAGGAAAAGGGCTTGGATTGGACAGTTGAGTGTGAGTTGGCCTTTGAGAACTTGAAGAACAGATTGATGGCCGCACCAGTTTTGAGTTTACCTTCAGGGCCAGACGGATTTCAGATCTATAGTGATGCTTCAGGTCAGGGTTTGGGTTGTGTTCTCATGCAGCATGGAAAGGTTGTAGCATATGCCTCGAGACAGTTAAAGGTTCATGAGAGGAACTATCCCGTACATGACTTGGAGCTTGCAGCAGTCATTCATGCTCTGAAGATTTGGAGACATTACCTCTATGGAGTGCGTTGTGAGATCTTCACTGATCATAAGAGCCTCAAGTATATCTTTGATCAGCGAGAGCTCAATTTGAGACAGCGCAGATGGTTGGAGTTTCTAGCAGACTACGATGTAGGCATTCAGTACCACCCAGGAAAGGCGAACGTGGTAGCTGATGCTCTTAGCAGGAGAGGCTCGTGTTTCTATCTTCTCACTCAGCAGGAGGAGTTAGTACGAGAGCTGGAGAGACTGGACATCGTCGTTGTGCCCCGTGGCAGTTTTGGTTCAGCTTGGTTGAGTTGGATGGAGATTTCGTGCGATATTAAAGATAGGATCAGGACAGCTATACCGTTGGATCCAAAGATGTCAGAGATTTGGATCTCAATGCAGTCAGGTCAGAAAGAGAGGTTCTCTATTCAGGATGATTTACTATTGCATGACGGCAGAGTGTGCATCCCAGATGTCAGTCACCTTCGTGAGGACATTCTTTTCGAGGCACACAATTCCAGGTATTTCATACATCCTGGTAGCACGAAGATGTATGCAGATCTTAAGAAGACAGTCTGGTGGCCAGGTTTGAAGAGTGATGTTGCAGATTATGTAGGGAAGTGTGAGACATGCAAGTTGGTTAAGGCCGAGTGTCAGAGGCCTGGAGGCAAATTGCAGCCACTTCTCATCCCCGAGTGGACTTTTGAGGATATATCTATGGACTTCATTCATGGTTTGCCGAGATCGCAGAGTGGGAATGATTCCTTGTGGGTTATAGTAGATCGACTTTCTAAGGTTGCCCATTTCATTCCTCTTAGAAAGACAGATCAAGGTCCAAAGCTGGCCCAGTTATATTTAGACGAGATAGTTCGACTTCACGGTGTGCCCAAGACTATAGTTTCAGACCGAGATGGCAGATTTACCTCCAGGGAGTGGCGATACGTTCAGGAGCGGTTGGGTACCAGGTTACATTTCAGCACCGCTTTCCATCCTCAGACCGATGGACAGACTGAGCGCACAAATAGGACTTTGGAGGATCTGCTACGGATGTGCATACTAGATTTTGGAGGAAAGTGGGAGAAGTATATTACTCTTGTTGAGTTCTCCTACAACAACAGTTTTCAGGCAAGTATTGGGATGGCACCGTTCGAGGCCCTATATGGTAGACGTTGTCGGACACCGTTATGTTGGGCAGAGAGTGAGGAAAGATCTTCTATCAGAGAATCATGGATTGATAAGACCACAGTCAGGATTAAGCTTATTCAGGAGCGTATGAAGACAGCTCAGGATCGCCAGACCAAGTATCATGATCAGAAGCACAGGTCAGTAGAGTTCAGTGTTGGAGACTACGTTTATCTGAAGGTCAGACCAGTCAGAGGAGTCTCTAGAATAAAGCGGATGAAGAAGTTGAGCCCCAGATTCGTTGGTCCTTTTGAGGTACTGGAAAGAGTAGGTGAGGTTGCATATAGGTTGGCCTTACCTGAGGAAATGAGTGGTGTACATGATGTATTCCACGTCTCCTATCTGAGGAGAGCAGTCAGAGATCCCAGTCAGATCATCAGTACCGAGGAAGCACCAATTGAGACAGATCTTAGTTTTGGAGTTAGACCAGTCAAGATAGTGGACTCAAGGATTCAGAAGCTCAGAAATAGAGAGATTCGCATGGTCAAAGTCCTTTGGATGAATTGTGGCCGTCCAGAGTATACTTGGGAGCGAGAGGATGAGCTAAAGAGCAATGCAGACTATTCTTTTCTCTTCGATTCAGGTATGATTACAATTTTCGAGGACGAAAATTTTTTATTAGGAGGGGAGATTTGTAACATCCGTAAATTGTTACGCGAAATTTATTTCTTGGTAGGGTCGAGTCGCGTCGTTTGTTGATCGAGACAGCGCGTTGACTTGGTACAATGTTACAATTCCTTTTGTTAGCGTCCGTTAATTTGATAAGTGCGTTAATTTTAGTGTGTAACGCATGTTATATTAGATGCGACGCGCGCGCCGCAAAATTTGTTTATTTTGTTTAAGGAATTGGAATGGGTGTGCCAATAGCGATTTAGGCTTGGTCTTTGAGAATTAAGGGGGGGATGGTTATAAACCGATCCCACGGTTTATTTAAAAACCGCTGCAGCCCGTTAATAAGCCCGCACACCTCTTTTCCCTATCGGAAGAAAAACCGCAAGCCCTCCTGTTCCGTCTCCCGCACGGAGCGAGCCCGACGAGTCCCGCCTCCGACGCCTTCCGCAGGGCTCACCGCCGCCCGATCCTCCTCCGGATCGTTGTTTCGACACCTCCTCCCTCCTCTGCAGGCGCCAACAAGCATTCCTTTTCCTTCCTTGGCCTTGGAAGTGCCGGATTTCAACCCTAGCCGGAGGTGTGAGTTTCGTTTTGGTTCCGGTGAGTCGATTCCTCTCTCGCCTCGTTTCCTTTGTGGATATTTTGGTTGTGGAAGTAGAGTAGCTTAGGTTTTTCTTTTTCCTTTTGTCCTACTTAGGTTTTGGCGTACGTGATCCACCGCGAAGTTGGAGTTGGGCACTTCGTGAGCCTTGAACACTCTCAAGCAAAGGTAAAATAATAGGTTATCATTATTATTTGTATTCCTAGCCGTTTGGAATTTTTCCACCGGAAAACCCTAAAGGGAAGAATTATGAGTTTAGGCTTGCCCTTTCTTGCAGGACTTTGTTAGGTACGAGGCAGTGTTCTGAAGGTCCCCAGTAGTAGGTTTTGCTTTTGAAATAGAAGATGCCGCCGCGCCGAGTGTACGAGCGCCGCACCACCGCTGTAAGGAAATTTAAATTCCTTTTAGTTAGATATATAAAGTATTGTATTTTTATACACATAACTAGATTTATTTCAAGTATCATGACCATGCATAGAAAGGTGTGGTGATAGGAAAACGGTTACGAAAAACGTGTAGGGTGACACGATTTCCCCAAGACCCAAGTAGTCAGGTCATAAACAGAAACGTAGAGTACGAAAGCGGTAACCGTGTTCGTAGGTTTGGAATTTGTTCCGAGCAAGGGCGTGAATGTCCCTTCAAGTCGACCACAAGAAAGTCAAGGGTCGCTTAGTAGTACACCAGAAAAGATATCCCTTGCAGAGTAGCGACAGACCAAAAAGGTCAGCCAGCACACAGAGGTCTTCCGTGCTAGGTAGAGGCGCACTACCGTTCTCATAAGGCACATGGAACTTTATGAGTAGTACAGACTTGGGAAGTGTCTTCCCTTGAGCCAGCTAGTAGATTCGAGACCGTGTCCGCGTGACACTAGAACAATTGGGTTCGTAAGATGGTCTCGGGTCGTCAGTTTCAGTTGCGCGTTAGGAGCTACTCTGCCTAGAGCCTTCCTAGTAGATGAGCAGGTTAGAAGCCACCTAAAACTCAAGTATAGACCTGACATGAGACAGTACGCTAGCTAGTGAACGCCAGGACTTGAGTTAGTAAAATAAAAGTCACGTGCTTAGTACGAGTAGAGGTGTGATCGGAGAATAGTGCGAAGGCATGCATAGCACATAGCATAAAAGTTTTTAAATGCATAAAATTATTTTTCAAAGACATGCATGCATTCATATGTAAAACTGGGTTTTAGTGTCACTAGGAGGGGTTATTTTTCCTTACTCTGACCCTTCGTGGGCACTGTTTTTCAGGTGACCCAGGTGGGAAGTTACGTCTAGGATGAGCATGTGGTGGCGTCAGTTTGTATTATTTATCTTTTTCAGTTTACTCTATTTCAGCATGTACCTGTAGATGAGAACATTGTATCAGATTAATGTTTTATCTATTTTGTATCAGACTATTTATGGTTAGCCAGATTTTCAGTTAATTCAGTTCTATTTTCCTGTTTAGTGGCTCTGTGAATCCAGACATCAGGTATGTGGTTACCTTTAGTTTACTCTTTAAACTTCCGCTGTAAGTCTTAAATTGCTTAGTGTAGATTTTATTACCTGCTGCTACTAGTCTTAATACTGTTTCCTAGTTTTCTTTATATCGCTGACCCGGCCGGACGGCTGATTTCTGAAATACTGGGAAGGGGTGTTACAATATATGTATAGGTTTCAAAGGTCTATACTCACCAACTCGAGGGGGAATTTTGTGAGGGTATTTATGTCTTGATATATGTCCTAGAATTCATTATATATGCACAGCTTTCGAAGATATATACTCATCAGCTTGAGGGAGAGTTTTGTAAGGGTACTTATGTCTTGATATGTTCTAGAATTCATTATATATGTATAGGTCTCGAAGAAATATACTCACCATCTTGAAGGAGAGTTTTGTGAGGGTATTTATATCTTGATATATGTCCTAGAATTCATTATATATGTATAGGTTTTGAAGATACTCAGCAGCTTGAGGGGGAGTTTTGTGCGGGTATTTATGTCTTGATATATGTCCTTGAATCCATTATATATGTACAGGTTTCAAAGATATATCCTCACCGGCTTGAGGGGGACTTCTGTGAGGGCATTTATGTCTTGATATATGTCCTCGAATTCATTATATATGTATAGGTCTTGAAGAAATATACTCACCAGCTTGAGGGGGAATTTTGTGAGGGTATTTATATCTTGATTATGTCCTAGAATTCATTATATATGTATAGGTTTTGAAGATACTCACCAGCTTGAAGGGGAGTTTTGTGAGTGTATTTATGTCTTGATATATGTCCTCGAATTCATTATATATATATAGATTTCAAAGATATATACTCACCAGCTTAAGGGGGACTTTTGTGAGGGCATTTATGTCTTGATATATATCCTAGAATTCATTATATATGTATAGGTCTCGAAGAAATATACTTGCCAGCTTGAGAGGGAGTTTTGTGAGGGTATTTATGTTTCGATATATGCCACGCAGAAAGTGGTGTACAAAATCAAAAAAATGCGGATTTTCACTATTTTCAACCACTAAGTGTTAAAAACAAATAGCCGTAAAATTCATTACAAGCACGATTAGCAAATCAGGAAAACAAGTGGAAACATGTTAGGAAATAAATGTAATAATTTTGAACAATGAAAATAAAACAAAACCATATTTTTAACTACCTTACCTCAACACCATGAAGTAAAGCATCTTTGCAAATGTAGCCGGGAAGCTGGTGGTTAAAGCACACCATTATAACAAGAGAAAACAATCAATATAACATTTCTAATAAATCATACACAGTTGGTGAAGAGAAAAAAATAAAATGCAAAAAATTTAAAAAATACCTCTCTGTCAAAAGCTTCTATTGAATGCTGCAAGGCTACAGTGATGTGAGCTGGAAGAAGTTCATGAAGGTTTGAGGGTCTAACTCCTAGCCTGTAGCTTGACTGAGGAAGACAGGTGACTGAGATGGAAGTCAAATTTACAAAATTCAGAAGCAGCACGAGATTGACATATGAACTGTGAGGTCAACGGTTTGACTCTGAAATTTTTTAGTTTGACCTGATAATTTATTATCGAGAAAATCAGTAACTGTCTGTGCAGGGACAATGAAATTTCCTCCTCCAATCATAGCTGCTTTTTTTTCGTAGTATCTCTGACATAACAACAGAGACAAGTTAATATAGAACATGGAGGGAGGTCTGACTGTAAAGCATAGTAAAGAAAATTAGGCCAAAATATAAAGCATAGTAAAGAAAAGAGAGAGAGAGAGAGAGAGGTTATCTGATAACAAATTAGGAGGGGGGAGAAACCTCTTGTTACCAACCTATGGGAGGGGAAGAACACATCTGTCCGCTATGCTAAATACAATACATGAAATAAAAGAGCGACAAGCCTATACCCACAATAGGTGTCAACAAGGAAAAACTTATAATTCAATCTTAGAAAATTAAAAATCTAAAGCTCATGATAAGAAGGGAGATGAATGCAGAGAACAAGGAAAACAAACAAGAACTACATTAAGAAAAGAAGAAACAACAGCAGTGCTATATAATTGAAAAAAATACACAACCAAGAGGAACCAAATCATATATAGAATTGCTGTGCCAATGAAAGAAATTAACAAGAAGAATCACCTGAAATTCAACTCCACAAAGAGGCCCATAATCACTGAAAGGAGCAAAATCGCCTGTCGACACAGTCACTACAATGGCTGCATTGGCCCATCTCGATGAACGCCGTGAAAATGACATGCCATTGATGCAGAGCTCGGATGAATTTGTGCTAGTCAGCACAACCTACAACAAATGTGTAACTCAATAACTTATCTAAAGATAGAATTTAATTCTATACAAAAGAAGGGTCATTTATTGGGACCTCCCTTCTAACATCGCATAATTACATGGACCTCCTCTCTATCTTCCAGAATTACCAAAACCTCCCTTCAAACTTACATTGTTAACATACATGAACCAAAAAAACCAGAGTTAGTGGTACATACTGAAGAAAATATACATGTATGCTAACAAGGTAAGCTTAGAGGGGAGATTTTGGAAATTCCGTAATTGTGGAAGACAGATGGGAGGTTCAAGTAATCACACAAAGTTAGAGGGGAGATCTTCGTAATTACTCCAAAAAGCAACAACAACAAAAAGGGTAGCCCAGTGGCAAAAGCATCCCCGAGCAACAAGGGCCCATGGAAGGGTCCCACCACAGGGGTATATACAAAAAAAAAATTGATACTCGCCTGTCCGCCAGGGCACATGCAAAAGGAATAACAACTTCGAGATCGACCCTCCAAACATGAATTGGCAGCCTCATTTCCTTCACCAACATACTTCACCACCTTGTAATCTGCTACAGGAACCTTTCCACGACCTAATTGAACCTCAGCTGCTAGTGAAGAATACTAAAACGTACATAACAGATCCAAACATATGATTAGGCTGAAGTAAAAAAAATCTAATAGGTTAAAGAGTTGAGAATATAGTCCAACATACAAAACTCATAATTTAATATAGATTTTGAGCCCTTCAACCTACAATGAATTGGTTTTGGTTGGATGCAGAGGTTCCAATTTAGTATCAGAGCATGAGAGACCAGTGGCTCTTTCCACGTCACACAACTAAAGAAATAGTTCACATGCTAGAGATAAAATTCTACAAGGTGGCGTTGAGAATGTAGTCCCACATTGGGAAACTCACCTTGTCCTGGGCTCTTAATATAGAGCATGGGTCACCTACAACTAATTAGTTTTGGATTGAATATGTAAGTTCTAATATGAAGAAAGTTTGACCATCTTTGAAAAATTTATTCTTTCTTTTTCTGTTCCTTGGTTGAGTTTTCACACGAGCCCCGTTTCAAATTGAAAATGCTTATAGCAGAAATCGTTATCCAGAAAAAGGGCAGCACGAATACAATAAAAGAGTGAATATACAATTGTAATCAAGCCCTCAACCATGGATAGTCCATAGGCTTGTGTAAACAATAAGGTGCACAAACTGGCAACTAAATTTACACCAGTGAACGCCTTGTTGTAAGCCATCTATTAGATTAAGTAGCAAATTTTATATCCAAATTACTGATCACAGTAAAATTTTAAGAAAGATGAATGGTTAAACCAGTGCCAGATTTTTTAGTGGAAGAAAATGGATTTTTGCATTACCATTAAAGTAAATGCTATATGTTGATCTCTTAGGCCTATTAGTCTTATTATAAATAATAATATCAAGGTGATGAAGGGGGGCCTCGCCGCACCGGTTGAGGTGTTGTCATGCGATATTGAGGTCACGGGTTTGAGTCCTCAAAACAGCCTCTTGCGAAAATGCAGGGTAGGGTTTGCCTACATTTCACCCTTGTGGTTGGACCCTTCCCCGGACCCTCGCTGCACGGGAATATTTTGTGCACCAGGCTGCCTTTTTTTAAATATCAAGGTGATCAATTCTTTAACAGTAACAAGTTCTAATTAGAAGAAAGATTAGAAATCCGCCACCTTCAAATGGCATATTAGAAAACAAAAGAAAAATGAAAAAGGATAACTTGAAATTCATCTAGTAAAGATATTCCATAATATTTGATATATAAAAATCAAGTTACATACCTGTATCTTGTTTATCAACTCCTGGGGATGCTCAATCCGTAACCCAACCTATTGGACATATATACATACAAATTAGAAAGAGACCATTACAAATATCAAGGTTTGGAAACTCAAATTCAAATCTAAAGTAAAGAAAAAAAAGCTTATCTCAAAGTTGTTTTTCTATAATCTAGCTATCAAAAATAAGAGATCATACACGCAAAACATATAGTCAAAAGACCTTGACTGTATTGAGAATATAATCCAGTATCGGGAAACTCATATAACAATATGCACCAAGTATATATCATGGCTCCTCCACCTACAAGCAATACTGGGTTGGATGCTCAAGTTCTAGCATTGTATCATGTTAGACTAGGCTCCACAACCCACTCCATAACACCAGATTAAAAATGTTCACATATTAGTGTGATGGGTCATGTTGAAAATATAATCTCACATCGGAAAATCATGTGGACTAGTGCACTTTGTATAGATCATGAGACCTTTCACCTTTAACTAATTCAATTTGGGTTGGATGCTTACCTTACTTTCTAAGTAGAAGCTCACGGGGTACAACGAACCATACAATATCTATTGGCATATCCTATGTGTAAGTTAGGATGGAAAGGAGTATCTTATATTAACACTGACTTTTCTGCAATATGTTAGGGGCCTGCTTAAAGGCTTCATCCGAGGTGGCAGTGGAGGCGGAGATACAGGGGGATCTGATGCAGAGGTAGGCTAGCAATGACCAACGACTTAAATGCAAAGCAAATGTGATGATGGTGTAAACAGTCCGGTTCACGATCTAAACAACAATAATAAAAATATATTAAGCTTTAAGACAATTGCAGAGTTTAAAAACAAACTAAGAAAATCAAAGATCGGTTTACGAATGTCTCCGAGATGAGGTGTGAATACCATTCAAGTGCACCGAATAAATCCCGCAAATCAGACTACGAATAATAATAACAAAGAGCATATGAAAATCTCAGATCCCACAACAACAGTCAATTCCAAGCATCCAACATACAACAACAACATTCAAGTCTTTATCCCACTATAGTGGAGTCGGCTATATGGATCCTTTCTCTCCATTTTGCCCTATCTTTTGTCATAATCTCACTAATGCCTAAGTATATCATGTCTTTCCTTACAGTTTCATTCCAAGCATCCAACATAGGAGAAATAAATAACATCCAAACCTAAATTTACTCATGCATGTGGCAGCGTGATTAGGGAAGGAAAGCTGATGGCGGTGTCGACCTTAGGGCGTCGGGTGACTCCACGGGAGGGGCTGCAGTGGCCGGGCGGGGTAGATTAGGGGGATATGGTGATGGGGGACTGCGGGTAGTGGGAGACTGAAGGCTAGGGGCTGCGGGTTGGTCGACCGGGGTTGGGGAAGTGGCGGGGGGGGGGGGGGGGGGCGGTAGGGTTTTATGGGGGCTGTCGGGGTTGGGAAGTAGTAGATTCGGTAATGGTAGGGCGGAAGAGGGTTGACGGGGTTCGGAGAAGAGGAGGGGAAGTAGCAATAGGGCTGTTAGAAGGCTCGACGCGTCATGGAGAAATGGAAAGTAGCGGCGGTAGGGTTGTATGTGGATGGACGGGGTCGGGAAAAAGGAGGGGAAGCGGCGATAGAGGTGGGGGCGGATGTCGGCGCTGGGGAAGACGGGAAACAGGCATAACGTCGTTCCGAGTTTTGCCAATCCTCGTAGTAAGAATATATAGGGGAGGAAGGAAATAAGAGCTAGGGCACCCAGATCGGACGGGTAATAATGTTCGGGCCGATCAAGTGTCAAATACATCATGAAATACATAAAAATATATATAGAAAAAACTCGGAACGACCATTTGGGCGCATCTGCGAACTCGGATCGCCCAAATGGATCGCTGATCACCACTCCTGTGGGAATAAACATATGTGTGTCGTCGATCGCCATCAACTCCCGCCCCCCGACTTGAAAGCACTCATCTCCGGTGATTGAATACGGTCATACTCTCGGCGTAAGTCCGGGGAGAGTCTCTCAAGTTCCTCAGCAGAAATCCAAGTGTCGTTAGAAACCGGACGAGCGAACCAATGAACCAGGTACCACAGAACAACCCGCCCGCCCATCGACCATCGTAGTGAAGTCGTGACCAATGATCTGTAGTGCATCTCCAGCAAATGTGGAAACAATGTATCTTCGTCTGAAAGTGGTGCAGGTGGAACCGCTGGTAGGGTAGCAGGGTCCTCCGAGTGATGCTCAACCGTCTGTGACTGTCTGGGCATGGTAGGGGTAGAAGGGATAGAGAGGGATGGGGCAAGCTGTGGCTCAAGGGTAGTTGGGGATAGTGGATCCACATAAACTTGCTCCTCGTAGTGAGGAGTTAAATCCTCTATATCGAATACTCGATGGATTCCCATTGCCGAAGGAATATCAACCTCATACGCGTCCATACCAATCCGTCGAATGACTGTGTAGGGGCCCATTCGGCGGACACTTAACTTCTTCACTGCCCCTTGTGGGAGCCTCTCAGATCGGGGCGGATCATAACCTGCTCTCCGACATCAAAAACTTGCTCCCTCCTGTGCAGATCGGCCTGAGCCTTATAAATTTCATTACTAGTTGCGATCTTTCTCCGGATTGTCTCATGAAGTGCATGTATGTGTCTAATGAAAGACTCGGCGGACTCACTAGGTCAGGCCTCTAACGGAACGTCAATCAGGTCGACGGGTTTCCTAGGCTCGTAACCTAGTATGACATGAAATGGACTCAGACCCGTGGTCATATTGACCAAACAATTGTATGTAAACTCCGCAACAGGTAAGACAGAATCTTAAGTCGGCGGACCATCCCGAACGAGACAACGCAAAATGGTCCCAAGACTACGGTTGACGACTTCCGTCTGCCCATCCGTCTGTGGGTGGTAGACGGTGGAAAACTTCAGTGTCGTACTGGCCTTCTTCCATAATGTCTTCCAGAAGTAACTCATAAAGCGAACGTCGCGATCAAAGACGATGGAAGTGGGCAAACCCATGATACTTGAATACCTCTTTGAAGAACAGAGCGGCTACGTGGGATGCATCGAAGGTCCTATGACACAGGATGAAGTGGGTCATCTAGGAGAAGCGGTTCACAATGAAGAAAATAGAGTCGAACTTATGCAACGTGCGAGGAATCCCGAGTACAAAATCCATACTAATATCTGCCCACGACCTGTGTGGAATAGGCAGTAGGGTGTACAGGCCTGTAGACTGTCGTGATCCCTTCATCGTCTGGCAGATGCAACAGTGACGAACGACCAGGGTGACATCCTTCTTCAGGCTAGGCCAGAAGAAGCGATCATCGACTAATGTGATCGTTGTCTCGCCCGAAATGCCCTGCGGCCTCGCCCGCGTGCAACTCTCAGATAAGGAAGTCTCGAAGGGAGATCCGTGGAACACAGAGTCGAGAGCCTAAGAATAGGTAGCCATGAGAAATCCCGAAATCCTCACGGGGCTCAGGGGGATCTCTTGTCATGGCGGTGTAAACATCGTCAAAGTATGGGCACTGAGGGTAGTCATGTCTAATACGCTTAAATCCCTTCACACACACGCTCATGGTATGGAGAATAGTGACTTGGAGGCTCAACGCGTTAGCCATCTTGTTCTCAACACCAGCTCGGTGTTTGAGAACATAGTGATACTGCTGCATTAACTCCACCCATTTCGCATGACAGTGGCCTAACTTTTTCTGCGAAGCGATAAATCACAGGGCCTCGTGGTCAGATTATAGGACAAACTCCTTGTGTGGGAGATCATGGCACCAGTAGCGGAGTGTCTATACGATGACGCAAACTCTCTGTCATAATTCGAGTACTTTTGTTGGGCTTCGTTCAGTTTCTCACTAAAGTAAGCAACTGGATGTCCCTCCTGGCTAAGTACCCCTTCGATGCCCACTCCTGATGCGTCGCACGCGACCTCGAGTGCCTTGGAAAAATCCGGAAGGTGCAATACAAAAGCAGATGACAACCTCCCCTTAATCTCCTCAAAGACTCTGGTGGTCGTTGTCGTCCAGATGAAATTTCCGTTATGGAGGCAACTCGTAAGGGGGGCAATGATCGAGCTAAACCCTCAGACAAACCTCATGTAGAAAGTGGCAAGCCCGTTGAAGCTCCGGGCCTCATGGATGCTAGACAGGATGGCCCGCTCACGAATAGACTTGACCTTATCAGGGTCAACCGAGATGTCGGACGCAGAGACAATATAGCGTAAGAAATGCACTGATGTAGTCAGTAACGAGCACTTCTTTGGGTTGATATACAGATGCTCCTTCCGTAGGAGATCAAATACCAAACGAATGTGGCGCAAATTCTCAGCACGGTCCCGACAGTAAATCAAAATATCATCGAAGTAGACTACAAGGAATTTGCCCATGTAGGGTCACATCCGCTAAGTCGATCTTTGAGAAAATCTGGGCACCGGCCATTGCATTGAGGAGATCGTCGAGGTGGGGAATGGGAAAATGGTATTTCATCGTGATCTTGTTGATGGCACGACTGTCAACACACATGCGTCAACTCCCATCCTTCTTCGAGGTAAGAAGGACAGAGACAGCACACAGGCTCAAGCTCTCCTGAATGAAGTTCTTCCGAAGAAGATCATTGATCTGCCGCTTCAGCTCGGCATGCTCCGTCGGGTTCAAGCGATAGTGGGGCAAATTGGGCAGAGATGCCCCCGAGACTAAATCGATAGCGTGTTGGATATCTCTCAATGGAGGAAACTCGTCGGGGAGCTCCTCCGGCATAATGTCAAAATACTCATCCAACATGCGTCGAATGTCCGGATCCACACTCTCTAAGTCTATGGCGACGTTGGAGGCCACCACAAACATAACTCCAGAATCTAAGCTCTTTCTCAGAAAATTTCCTCTCCTCAGAATGTGTAGGGGCTCAGTTGACCCCGCACTAATGGACGAGTCGACCTGGCCCTTGGGGGCATCCCTGGGTTGGGTCGGGGTAAGGGTTCCCTTATCTTCTTCCCCTTATAGAATAATACACACGCGTTGGAGCGGTCATAACGCGTGGCATCGCGGTTATATAACCAGGGTCGTCCCAGAAGAACATGTGCTATGTCCATCGGGATGATGTCGCACCAAACTTTGTCCTCTACGGACGCTAGGCGAATCAGAACAAGACATCTCTGTGTGACTTGAATAGCTGACTTGTCCACCCAGAGGACACGATAGGGATGTGGATAAGGCTTGCCGGACAACTGCAACCTCTCTAATCCCTTCTTTGCCACAATATTCACACAGCTGCCACTATCGATGGCGAGTTCGCAGGGGCCTCCTGCACTCTGGAAATATATGTAAAATATCGTGGTGCAGCGCTAGTCCTCCTCTGCACAAGGGGTGTGTAGGAGATGTCGGATAACTCCCAACCCTAACGATCGTTCAGCGTCGCTCTCCCAACCGTCCTTAACCTCGGCAGTGATCTCCACCACTACCGTGTCATCTACCTCAATACTAGTCTTGCCCTCATCCCCAATCAACAGATTCCTAGTGGCACACTGAGCAGCAATGTGTCCTCGGCCCAAGCATTGATAACACTGTCCGGGACCGATCCTAGAGGCTCCTGGGACAATAGTTTTTCCCTTAGCATCTGGTGGGATGCGGGGAGTGGCGTCAGGCCGATGTGTAGCCTGTCTAGGACCTGCAAGGCGTAGATAGGTCTCATACTCAAGTGCGAGCTGGAACACCTGCTCAACCCAGCCCAAACAGCACCCACCGTCTCCCCCTTTTTCCTCTCCCCTTCAATCTGACACCCCATATGGCCATACTACCCAGATATGTCCTTCTCAGCCCGATCCAGCCTCCACACAGCCATATCCCTCCTTCCCACAGCCCTATTCCACTCCCAAATCACCAGATCTGCATTTACACATCATGATCCCACTTCCTTAAGCCAGATCCAGTTGTTGTCCCGTCATTTCAGCCACTGGTTCCTCTCCAGATCGTCCCTATTGTGTCGCACATCTCCGGATCTGCTCTCCTACAACAACCCCCATGCGTTGTGAGTACTTATTTGTTATATGAAATTTTAATTCTCATTATTAATATATGGTGTTGTGATTTCATGTTAGTCTGAATCTCTTGAATATTAGTTGTTTGTTTTGAGATTTTTCACGTAATTTGCAGGATCAATTTGTCACGCGCTCTTGCTTTAGTCATCCATGCGGAGGAAAACCTAAGTTTGCATTGCCCTAAAGAATTATCTGTCGTTTGTTAAAATTATCTATGTGTGATTTGACTATTTATTTCTATTTGAATTTGTCGTCAGATCTTGCATCTTACATATAATCTTTAGGGTTGTCGAGTTGATCCCCCGACACGTCACTTAGGATTGCATTTTAGTAGTGACACATCAAACCTCTAACCCTTCATTACCCGGTGTTTATGTTCATACATTTGTCACGTGCTCATTTGCATTGCACGTAAAGTAAGGACATCGTCAATCCCCCGGCTATAGATTCACCATACGTCAATTGGTATCAGAGCTAGGTTGCAAACACTCTTTTGATACGCAATTGTAGAGTTTATATGTTTCTTCATGGCTAGGTATCACCAATATTCCTTTCCTCTATTTGGGGTTTCCCACACACGCTCCCATAGAGCCCCTTCCGGAAGATCCTCATGTTGCTACGATGATTATTCTCAATCGCAGCACACTACTTCTAGAGATTGTGTTTATCCACTGACACGATCTCATTATTCTAAAGACGATGAGTATGATGATTGTCATCGTTCATATCCATGCACGCGAGCGGATCATATTGATCATTCAACACGACTCAATTACCTTAGGGATGATTATTAAGAGAGATATCTCGAGTGATAGTTTTGCACTGATGCCTCTTCTTTTGAAGGCTCATCGAGTCTCGAATCTTTCAGTTATTGACACATGGATATGAAGTATTATCTTGATTATTTTGAGTTATTCGGTGAGCGACGTATCAAATTTGCAAAACTTAGGCTTTTAGATCAGGTGAGAGCGAATTAGTCTAGCATTGAGAGGACCCGCAAACGAGATCGTCTTCATCGCATCACTACTTAGGTGGATATGAAGTATATGTTCTGTCAGAGGTATTTGTCTCCATCAAATCGGAGTTGCTTACTCGAGCAATTATTTTTCCTTTAGCAAGGATCCATGTCTGTCGCTGAGTAGACGGATTGTTTTGATGAGTAAGTTATGAGGAGTGATAAAGAGGAGCCAGCTATGACTACTTTCCAATTTCGGTCTGGACTTCGATCTGACATTCGTACTGAACTGGCTTATCACAACTCGAAGTCCCTTGAGCAGACATATCAGCTCTCCCTTCATCATAAACAACCCTTGAGATCCGCAAGATCTATTCGATTGGATTCACACCTTGACCTCCGCAGTACGAGTCCCTCCCATACCGAGGTCATGACTTTGTCTACCAATGTTTTGTCAAACACAATAGAAATGATACCTGATATGAAATTCCCTCAACCCAGTGAGGTACTTAATCTGGTGAGTGGTCTATCATTTGTTTTTAATTTGTCTCTTGTGACCTCGACTGAGAGTGAGTCTGAGCGACCTATTGATTCAATAGTGATGTGTCTCTCACCTACACCCCTTCTTCCGTCATGCCTTATGCTAGTTAGCACCCCTACCCTGGGCTAATTTACTGGCACACACTTATAAACTCATTCTTGAGAGTAGGTCTATGTCACTCTTCCTTTGTCATTGTCTTGAGCCACATCACAACCAAGAGCCAAGGGCCCGGTGCTGATCTCGTAGTGGCTATTTCAACCATTTATGGGGCCACCCCTTACGATGGTACTCATCTGAAGGATCATGACACTATTGTTGAGTTCTATGATGAGTCCCCTGTTGAGCCTCCCGATGAGCCGCCACATTCTGGTGAGGATGAGATACAGGTGAGCCACTCATTTATGAGTTTTGAGTTATTAACGTTTCTTTCGTTATCGTCTCTGGTCTTTCCCCAGAGAATGGATCTTGAGTGGAGCATTACGTATGTAGGGATTTCCTTAAGTACACTTGAGCATACTCCTGATATTTTGAGAACCTATCTTATGACACATCACACTCTTGATGAGTTTTGGGACACACTGCTTGTTGACCCACTAGATGATTTTTTTCTTTCCGTGGGCACTCACCACACTCTTGAGTTACATCCTATCATCAATGTTTCTAGTATCCACTCTAGCGATCGTCGCATCCGCGATGAATTGTCATACATAACTCCCGCTGAGCCCCCTGATGCGTCACAATTCCCAAGAGACATTTGACAACTTATGAGCTCCTCTTTGAGTGTTGATATCTCATACAGCCGTCTGAACATTCGTCGTATACTGGATAAGTTTTTTTCACTCTACCGAGAGAGACTCCTGATAGGTCGCTGCCAGACTACCCTATAGAGTATGTTGTGTCTATCATGTTCCATTTGCATCATTTTTATGAGTCTCTTGAGCCGTTTCTTTATCATTTGCATGAGCGTGTTGTGCCGCCCCATTTTCCTGCAGTCGAGCAGCCGCCGCCCCTCCTTTGATGCAATCCTGCAGTCGCCTCCCCTCCCAGCCCAAACAGCACTCGCCGCCTCCCCTATTTTCCTCTCCCCTTCAATCTGACACTCCATACTACCATATTTGTCCTCCACATCACGATCTAGCCTCCACATAGCCATATCCCTCCTTCACACAGCCCTATTCTGCTCCCAAAACACCAGATCTACATTTCCACATCACGATCCCATTTCCCTAAGCCAGATCCAGTTGTTGTCCCGTCATTTCAGTCATCGGTTCCTCTCCGGATTGTCCCTATTGTGGGGCACATCTCCGGATCTTCTCTCATACGACAGCCCACATGCATTGTGAGTTGTTATTTGTTGTATGAAACGTTAATTCTCATTATTAATATATGGTGTTGTGATTTTATGTTTAATCGGATCTCTTGAATATTAGTTGTTTGTTTTGGGATTATTCTCATGATTTGCAGGACCAATTTATCGTGAGCTCTTGCTTTGGTCCTCCACGCGGAGGAAAACCTAAGTTTATTTTGCCCTAAGGAATTATCTACGTGTGATTAAACTATTTATTGCTTAATTTGAAATCGTGTGCAAACGACGGGCTGGACGCATCCATGAAGTTGGATCATCGATCTGGATACGTCATATATGGTAAGTAGTCTATCGGCCCTAAACGGGCCCAAAAACTCGTCCTCCGATGCAGGTCCGCGTCTCCGTTCTGCATCAATTAGATTGCATATAAAATCAGAAATGAGAGAAGATAGAGCCAATATACCTGAGGTAGATGACTGGGGCATGGAATCATAAATGAGAGAAATTTTGCATAAAAGAGCCACTCATATATTACCTAGTGTTATACAAATAGACACCTATAGATGTGCTTGAACGTCCGTCCAGGCACCAATTAATCTTATTTCATTAACACAAATTGACATGGTTTATATCAGATCTTGACCAAGAACTATCCAGCAGTACATGTTTAAAAATTAAATAATGAAAATTTTTAATATCTATGATTTGAAAATTAGAATAAGCAATATTAAAAGATACAAGGTTTTGTAAACATTAGCTTGCATATAAAATCTAGAAACATTGGCCTAGCATTAGAAAATTAAAAAAGACAATAGGTGAAAATAAATGTCATAGAAGAGGTTATGAGTTCCGCTGTGTTTGAGAATTCGGCGGGGAGCTGTTCCGGCAAGGCCGAGCCGGAGGAAAAACATTTGGGAACATTTCACGAGCTCCAGTCCACGCCGGACGGCGTGAAAAGGAGAAAAACTGTGGTTTTGCCGCTGGCCACTCGCGCTCCAACCAACTGTTCAGCTCGGTCGTTTTCTCTCTCCTTCCCAGCGTGCCACCGGGCTGGTTGCAACGGGGGGCCAAACACAGCCTTCATCTCTATAAGAAAATAGTTCACCGATGTTGTAGTATAAGACAACTCACAGAAAAATCCTTGGGAACTATAGCCACATTATGCCAAAGAAGCATTTGATATACATCGCGAGCCGAATGCCCAACTGCTAGAACAACTGCATCAAATGTAAGAGTCTGGCAATTAGATCCAGGATCATCTCTGGCATCAGAGACCTTGATTCCAACAATCTTTTTATTTTCCACAATAAGATCATCTAGCCTTGTCCCAAACTTTATGTCCACCTACATATAAGAAAATAAGGGTCATTTGCTATAACCTCTCTAATTTTGTATAACTACAGCGACCTCTCCTTTATCTTTCAAAAAATTATCAAAACCTCCCCTCAAAGTTTACATTGTTACATATATGAACAAAAAATTCCCTAGAAGGGGTACATGGATTTTTCCGCATGCTGATATGTTAACAATGTAACTTTAGAGAGGAAGTTTTGATAATTTTGAAAGATAGAGGGGAGGTCCTTATAATTATGCAAATTAAATGGGAGTTTTTCATAATTATTCCAAGAAAATAATATAAGAAATCTAATCACATAAAATATGGAAATCAATAAACTGAAAGGTAACTCACACCCAGTCCAACTAAATGGTGACGAAAATTCCTAAGAAGTCCTATCAAACGGTCGGTTCCAAGATGAGGCTTTCCATCAAGAAGGATCTCCGATGGTGCTCCAAAATGAACCAGGGTGTTCATGACCTGACAGGATTATCATTCTCATTTTAAGGAACATGGACAGCAAAGAAAGTTCAAGAAATATAGGCATTAATTAATTACTCGTGGAACTGCAGCAATTGAACTACACCAAACAACGAAGAATCTATGATGATGAGTTGATGACAGAGATAAAAACAATGTTGATAAAAAAAATAGTTTGATATTCTTATATTAGGGGTACAAAGATAGTTTTTTCACATATTTTATGGAATTTTATAATTAGGATGATGAATTGATACAAAACCATCAATATATATGATATGCCTCCACACATGTCATATAATCTAGTTTAAGAATCCTAATTGAAAAGAAATAAAAACAACTTACGTTATTAAATATTTTATATTTGGAGTCGGTCTTTATTTTATTTACTCTAAGCACATTATCTCTGCACATATAGTATATTTATAATTATAAAAAATCTTTTACCCCAAATCAACACCCTTCTTAAAATGTATGTTACTTACGAGTTTATACTAAGAGTCAATAAAAGAGTATAGAGTCAATTTAGTCTAGTTCATAGTAATGTTTGGGTCCCTGATAGACTACATGTATTTGTGATTTTAGATTTTTTTTTACATTTATCAGTGAATACTCTACATAGCTTTGTTTAGTGAAGAATTGCTTAGATTTAGTTTTTCTATTAATTACATTGAGGGCGGTGGGGGATACGACGAATGGAAGAATGAAGAAACTGAAAGAGACAAGCAAGGGAACTCTCGGTCATTGCAGGACCTAATATACTTTATAATTCTCAAATTACCAAAAACAACAAGATAGTCTCCCCTTATATACGGGTCTCATACACATAAGAAGGCCAGCCTGAAAATAGTAATACTACAGAATAATAAAATGCGCCCATATCGTGAAATTCCCGTCTCGTCTCGCGGTCGGTGGGAGTAAACGCATATGAACTGTCTTCCGGTTGCCTCATGTGGCCCATATCTATATCAATACCTTGTGGTTGAACACGACCTTTGCCCCAAGTCAAACTCTGGAAATTGTGCACGCACCTCGTTGTCAAAGATCCAAGGAAATACTTCAGGAGGCATGTCCTACTGCACCAACATACATATGACTTCCAAAAATTCTACCAAAATTCTCAGATGCCTAAAACATCAATTTTTAACCATGTGACAGAAGCTTGGATTTTTACTAAGTCATTAAGTCACATTTATTTTACTAATATACTTTTGTTACAAAAAGAATTATAATTAATTTCCTATGATTTTTGACCCCAAAAATCCTAATTTTTCTAAGGATGATTCCTTTACTCATGTTAGATGCATGACCAATATTGTATCAACATGCACCATGTCCTTGGTGCAAAATTTCACAACACACCTTTTTGGATTAAGACACTCTTAATTACATACATGCCCTAAGTCATGCATGTGGAATACACCAACATGCAGAGGCCCAAATGGGCTCAAAATTTTACCAGTGACTTCTCATACCATAGTCAGCATGTCACCCAAAATTTGGGTCATTTGGAGTTGATTTGACCACCTATTTAATTATTATATGAAAAATCACATTTTTCAAAAAAATATAGAAAAATGTAGTCCAAAAATTCCCATTTTTAGACAGGGTGGGTGTCTAGGGTATATAATGCTATGGCCAAAATCTTAGGCCCATTCAATGTGTTCTCTGGCATGTACCCTAATAAAATTAATCTAGGTATTGTAATTAAAGGGCATAAATATTTAATGTACTATGATTAATATCAAAATTTATTGATCATGATCGAGATCAACGGCTACTGGTCATCTTCCCCAGCCACTGGTCATCATGATCGAGATCAACGGCTGTGATGAGCCCGACCTGGGCATTTTCCAGTGGCTTTTCCCGGCCACTGGGCCACCACCACCGCCGGCCACTATCACCACCACCTCTGTTGAGGTGGAGGCCGTCGATTGCCGACGACATGGTTGTCGGAGGCGGCTCCTCCGGCGAACCCGAGCAAGAAGAAAAGCTCGGAAAAATCCCCCATTGCTCTCTTGGAATCGGGCTCAATTGAGCTCGATATCTCTCCTAGATGAGCTAGATAGCTAGCACTGAGGGAGGGGAGGAGAAACGGACTTGGAGATGGGCTTGGTGGCGGGTGTTGTGTCGATGTGTCATTGTCGTCGATCTCTCCGGCGAGCTAGCTCCCAATCTCGATTCTCCACCGTTTTTAGTGATCCAAATGTCGATTTCGACTGCTCTGGGAGTTCGAAAGCTGATGAATGAGCCAGAATTTGGTGGGGAGGGGTGTATAGTGAGATGCCATTAATGGGGTGGTCGGCCATGAGCATAGGTTGCTCCTTGCTGTCCATAGTTGTCAAGGCGCGCGCCTAGGCGCGCCTGAGGCACCGCGCGCACCAGGCGCAGCCCGCTGCGCCTCAGCACAGCTGAGGCGAGCGATGTGCCCCAGGCGCGCCTAGGCGCGCGCCTTACAAGCTCCCAGGCGCGCCCGGGCCTTTCAAGGTATTTTTTTTAAAAAAAAATTTGATATGGGCAAAAACATGATCTTAGACGCACCCGAGGCACCCCTAGGCGCACTTGAGCGCCCAATTCGCTGGAATTGAGCGAATTGGGCGCCCAATTCGCTGGAATTGAGCGAATTGGGCGCCCAATTCGCTGGAATTGAGCGAATTGGGCGCCCAATTCGCTGGAATTGAGCGAATTGGGCGCCCAATTCGCTGGAATTGAGCGAATTGGGCGCCCAATTCGCTGGAATTGAGCGAATTGGGCGCCCAATTCGCTGGAATTGAGCGAATTGGGCGCCCAATTCGTTGTAATTGAGCGAATTGTGCGCCCAATTCGCTCAAATCAAGTGAATTCGCTGAAATCCAGTGAATTCGCTCAATTTCAGTCAATTGGGCGCCCAATTCACTGAAATCCAGTGAATTCGCTCAATTTCAGCCAATTGGGCGCCCAATTCGCTCAATTTCAGCGAATTGGGCGCCCAATTCGCTCAATTTCAGCGAATTGGGCGCCCAATTCGCACAATTTCAGCGAATTGGGCGCCCAATTCGCACAATTTCAGCGAATTGGGCGCCAAATCGCTCAATTTCTTTTTCCCCCAATTTTTGCATCTCACATGCCTCAGGCGCGCCCCTACGCCTTGCGCCTAGATAACCTGAGATACTAGGTGTTGAACTAACGTAGACACACACCAGGACAAACAAATTAATAGATGAGTGCGGTCTTAATCCACACGATATATGTCCAAACCGGGATAATTCCAACAACTTAAATGCAAGTGGTAACCCTCTCCACCTACCTAGGATAGAACAAAAGCAAACCTTTCAATCAATAGCTCTAGTAGCTTTTCTATCTACATACTTCATCCACTTAAAGATTAACAACAACGTTTAATGTAGCCCATAGGTGTTAAAAAAATTTAGTTAGAAAGATCAGTTCTTCACAATATAAACAGCAGTTATCATCCATAATTATCCAAAAATAATACTCAAAATAAAATTAAGAAAAAAGAAACTTACAGCCTGAACACTGTCACTGTTCCTCCCAATTCTGGTAACCAATTTCCCATCACTCCATGTACCTGCACCACCCTGCGGTGGATAAGTACCTTCAACATAATATTCAGAAATAATTCCTAATATTCTTCCAAAATTACCCTTATAGTGATCATCAACTATGCAAAAAAGCTTTCAACAGCTACTATAACACACAATAGACTTCCCCGAAGGAAAATAAACCAGATCCCACGGGAAATTCAAACCTAACACTCTCATTTCCTTATTCAAAACTTGTCACCAACACAGTGAGATAGTGCATCAGAAAATGTCCTAGGCATTGCAAATGAAGATACTGAATTGACGAAATAACAATAACTGGAAATAAATGATCATAGAGAACAAAGTGCGATGTGGAATGATTAGGCAAGATAGCTACATCACGGCTTATGCAAAGCTAGTGGGCAATACCATCAATGAATGTGGAAGCAAGCGTAACATATTCAATTGCACTAAAATCAACGTCAGATGAGTCAATGGCGCATGCATAGACTCCAAAGCATTGGTGTAATTTCTTTTGATTGATGAAGCGATTGAAAACATGATCCTTGACTATACACCTTTTCATAAAACTACACATTCTCAACATTGTGAATATTGATCTCTTGCGAGTAAATAAATAAGAGTAGGGAGTAAGTATGTGAACACAATTTTAGGCTCAATCAATGAGAAAGATGAACCAAATAACAGTGTAGACTCAAAGTAGCATGCACAGGGATGAAAGCATGTAAAAGTTATACGGATACGACCTCCTGGACATGCGTCGCGTCTCTTTCTGCTTATGTATCCCTAAAGGACATTATCGTAATTTCACTAATTTGTATGTCTCACTCCCCTATATAAGAGAGTGGTAGTATCTCTTATTTTTTATGTTGAGAACTTGTGAGTGTTAGGCTCTCTTAGGTGAGAGAGGTTCTTAGGGGGAACCAACCCTCAAGAGTTCAGGTCGAGCTTGTCTCGACATTTGTATCTTTATTCTGTGTTTAATCTTACAATTTCAGTTCTTGATAGTGTGCAACTATAAGCTGGTCCGAAATGCCGCTTATTTGGGGTTTCGGTAAAAAACCCTAATTGGATCTCATTCATTATTTCAGCCAACACCTGATTGCTCCACTCGTCTCCCGCCGACATCGTCCATACCGGCCGATGTGACTGAGCCCTCCCTGCTCAGGATCCGACAAATCGCGCATGTCCAGTCGCAACCACTGAATCATGCATCCTCTTTCACGCCTTGTTCGTCATCTCGCCACAGCACAAAGCAGGTAGAAGTCACGGCCCCGCACCATCCCTTGCAAGATTGCCCAGTCTGGTCGTCGTCTTCTCGTGCATCCGGGTTCGCTTCTTATAAGTCGTGTTCCTTCTGCTCTCCACTCAGCCTCTCGTCAACCTAAAACACATCCACGACATTCCCTGGCATTCTAGCACCTCCTTCTATCTCCTTTCAGCACTTGGTGCACCTCCGTCTTCATGTCCAACATCACATCCAGTCGTTTTTCATCCTGAGGCTGCTATTCCAACAACACTTTGTACCTTCCTACATCGCCTCGTAGCCAACAACATTTTGTTACTTACCTTCGGCCCTGCCATTCCATGCCCCGAACACGTTCAATATCCCTTCACGCCAACGAAGACACCTCCACCTTTGCATCTGCCTTCGCGGACACCCATCGCTTTGATCAACTTGAAGCACAGCTTGAGGATCTCACTCTCCTCCTTCGAAATCTCACGGTCACGGTGTAAACCACCCACCGGCCCCTCCGCCACTACCACCGCAACCCCCCCCCCCGGCCCGGCCCGGATGGGGTTTCTACACCCCGCTATGGGCATCCACCCGACCACTATCTATAATGAGGGTTCGACGCTACATTGGGTTCATTGGACACGCCAGCTAATTCCCGACCTCTCCTGGTTTACGTTGAAGAAGGAACTCCTCTGCCACTTTGATGACCGCCAGACGGGCAATGCCTACAAGCGCCTCATCTTCGCGCGTCAGTCTGGCACCATGGCCACCTACAATGGCGAGTTCATTGAGTTCGCCACACATGCACCCGACATATCCCCCGATCATTACCTGGGGTACTTCATTGGGGATCTACAACCATACCTTTGGGCGCGCCTCCGGGTCCACAATCTGATGAATCTTTCCCGCGCTATGGAGCAAGCACATTGCCTCGACGAGGAACTTTACACAACCCAACCATCCTCCTCGTCCCTCCCACACCACCAGCCGCTGCCACTACCATCGTTGTCGTAAAAATCTTCGCCGCATCTTTCCCGCCGAGATCACCTACCCCTGCATCAGTCCCCGTTGCTAGGCCCGCCTCCGCCGCCGCAAGTTCTGCCAGACCCATCTCCACCGACGCCTTGACGACCCCAGCGCTTATCTCAGGAACAACATCTCGAGTTGCGTCACAAGGACCTTTGATTTCGCTGCCAACAACGGTACTCACTCACCCACATCCACGCTTTCAAAGACCTGTAATTGCTTGTTAGATCTAAAGACGACGGTCCTGACTTCAGAGATTTGGATCCTCTGATGCTCGCGACTGACCCCTACGGACTTCAACCTTGAGGGCAAGGTCGTTTTTCGAGAGTGGAGCGTTGATACAGATACGACCTCCCGAAATGCGTCGCGTCACATCTATCTGCTTATGTAGCCCTAAGGGTCATTATCTTAATTTGTATGTCTCACTTCCCTATATACGGGAGTGGTAATATGTTACGGGAAGGGAAAATACTTGCATTAATCGAAAGAAAATACGGATACAAACACGAGGTATACTCGTGCCCAACTTCTGGAGGCTGGTTCCTCCAAGAATACCTTCTCCAAAGATGGAGACTCAAACCCTAATGATCAAAGGATGAAAAGAAACACTCTCATACCACCTCCTTATATAGGAATGGGGGCTCACATACATTAACCATAAAGCCACAAATGAAAATACCAGATAAAATAATATGTTATGCGCATGTGTGTAACAATACACCCTGCAAAAAAATCGACTTTGTCCCCAAGATCGGTGTGTCGCCCGCCAGCTAGTAGTGAAACGTCCGCGGGTGGGCATCCATAGAGGTGCCCGGAGCGTTGTCCGGTGGATCATCCGCGATCATAAAAGTGTCAAAGTCAGTCATGTTGATCTCGTTCACGTCCTCTCCGATGATAAGGCGGAACTCCTTCACCGGACAAGCACGAGAAGGCGAGTAGGGTTGTTTGCAACAAAAGCACAGACCCCTGCTCCGTAAGTCATTATACTCTTGGTTGGACATGCGTTGAGAAGGGACATGACGGTTGTTGTGTGGGCCCAGAATGGGTGGTCGAGGTAGAGGAGGTGGCGGTGGTGGTTGTTTAGATGGGGGAGGGAAGTATGGTTAGTAGGGAGGTTTGGCAGGAGGTCATGAGGAAGGAGGGTCCCCGAACCTCACCAGGAAGTCGGCTTCCACCAGTGGGGAGAGGTCCAAGGCTTGTTGGACAGTTAGCGATTGCAGGGTGCGGAGACAAGCTCGGATGTGGGGTTGTAAGCAATGCATGAAGTAGGCCAAGTAATGGTCCGGTGGGAGACCGGGAACATGCGTCGCGAGGGCGAGAAACTCATCGATGTACTTGTCGAGGGAGCCCGTCTGACGGACACCGCAGAGTCGCTCCACCGCGGAGCCCGTGTAACGGTTGTCATAACAGCGAATGAGCTCCTAGCCTCATGCTGAAGGTCCGACCAAGACATGGCCAATTGGGATTGACGGAGCCAGTGCACCCAGTGGAGAGTGGAGCCCTCCATGTCGATCAATGTCATGCTGACTTTTTGTGCCTCGGCAATCTGCAGAATTTCGAAGAACTGTTAGGCCCGAGCAATCCAGCTCATAGGATCGATGTTGTTGAATAAGAGAACATCAAGAAACGAGGCCCCTGTGAGAACCCCTCGGCCGGGGGATGTGGCTTGGTACAGATCCGAGGAAGCTCCAAGGACGGGAGGCAAAGCCACGCTGGACGTCTTGGATGTGGTTGGGCGACTGGCCAAGAGGGAGTCGATCTTGGCATCCATGTGGAGTATGAGGGCCTGCAGCGGTGCGATGGTGCAGTCGTGTTCATCCAGACGACGAAGGATGGCCGGATTTGTCGAAGGGGGAGGCGGGGGGACGTCGGAATGGGCCATCGAGCAGAGCCATGGTGGCATGCACTTAGGAATGAGTAGCGGCAATATCTGCAGTAGATCCGGCGGACGAGGAAGCAGATCCGGAGAACGAGGCCAGTGTGCGCCGGGGACACACGGGCTGGGGCGCTGGAGGGCAGATCTGGCGGAAGAGGTGCAGATCTGGCGGAAGAATCGCAAGAGCTGGTGGAAACGACTCGACGGCTTGTAATGGGAGCATCGATGCGAGCGAGGGAGCGTTGGTGTTGGCGGATCTGACTTGTGACGGGAGCGACGATGATGGCATATTTGGATTGTGACGGGAGCGTCGATCTGGCGGAAGAGTCGTCGGGCGTTGGCGGAAGCGGTGACGCGAGCGAGGAAGACCACCGACGACGGGATGGGCGGAGGACACGCCGAACAGAGCCAATGCGACTTGTTCGAGAGTGCGAGACCTCCGACAAATGATGCAGCGGACTGGGAGCACGAAGCGGAAACAGGGATGCGCACACCGGCGGCTCTTAGGCGGGAAGAACGGCAGGTCGGACCAATATTACTGGAAGGGAAAAACAGGTGCATTAATTGAAAGAAAGTAAAGATACAAACATGAGGTATACTCGTGCCCAACTTCTGGAGGTTGGTTCCTCCAAGAAGCCATTCTCCAAAGATAGAGACCCAAACCCAAATGATCAAAGGATGAAAAGAAACTCTCTCATACCACCTCCTTATATAGGGAGGGGGGCTCACGTACATTAACCATAAAGCCACAAATGAAAATACAAGATATAATAATACGTTACGCGCACATGCGTAACATAATATCTCTTATTTCCTATCTTGAGAACTTGTGAGAGTTAGGGTCTCCTAGGTGAGAGAGGCTATTAGGGAGAACCAACCCACAAGAGTTCGGGTCGAGTTTGTCTCGACATCTGTATCTCTATTATGTATTTAATCTTACAATTTTAGTTCTTGATATTGCGCAATTATCATGAAGTGTAGGAAAATAATAGTAATACCCTTTGTACAGGGAAACATTAAAAAGACACGATGGATTTGGGGATAATTTATCTAGATAAGAGTCAAACAAAGTGTGTGCACCGAAAAAACTGGAGATAAATTGATGAAGAGGATCCTTAGGGGCAAGAACAATAAAGTAGTGATGAGAGAATGCAATATATAAACAAAACTGAAAAAAAAATTGCACGTAATAAGAATTATAACCCATGAACTGGTCGTGATGTCGAAATCTTATTAAATAAAAGAGATAGCACTCCAAAGATTGTTTCTATTTATGAATAATTATTACTAAAAACCTTAAATCCCAAGGATAAAATTAGGGGATGTCCTTCCACACAAATTTAGTTTCTTGGGAGATTTTTCATAATTGTTCTAATATCCACAAACTTTTGAAGTTAATGAGCCGTTTTGTTCCGAGACAGTTAAGAGGTTTTAAACATCGTTGAGAAAATCGAACTACGACACAAGTTAGTTTTGCTTAGTTTCTCAACTATATCTTATTTATACCGGGTCGATTAATAGAGGATTTGGCTCATTAGACTATAGTATTGATTGAGGTAATTTTGGGGACTACAAAAATGTCAGAAAGGTTAAAACCCTGGGTCGTTGAATAAGGCCTTGAATCATGTTGCAAAGGGTTCTTTGGCAATTATGGGGACAACAATTGTGTGAGAAACCCCATGTAATACCCTTGAATGTAACTGAGAAGTCTATTCAAGTATTAGGAATTCCAAAAAAATATTATGAGAAAAGAAGTTATTCTCAATCAAGATAAATTCATAGAAGGAAAAAATGAGCACACCTCTCCGTAGCAGAAGTTGCTTTCAGGTTGCAGAGCTCTTCGAACAACCAAGGCACCAATATCACGCCCTCTTTGTTCAACAGCTTGACCCCTTTCTATCAAAGTGACATTTGCCCCAAGTTCACTGAGGACAAGGGAAGCGAATAAACCAGATGGTCCACTTCCCACAACTGCAACTTTTGGTCTTTTAGAGACCGGGGACCGATAAAAAGATTTAATGTGAATGTCATCATTCATTTCTTCATGTTTAATACCATGATGGTTGTTCGCAACATCATGTAAAATGCTACTCAAATCAGAAAAGACTTTTAGGGATGGCATGTATTCTATAGACCCAAGTTTTGGCTCCAATTGTGAAATGAAATCCCATGCGTGAGGCTCCAAATTCAAAAGTTTCTTGACATCCATGTCCACTGTATAAACAAACTGAGCTTCCTTCAGTAGCTGCATCAAAAAAAACAATGTGTTGCAAATTGCAGTAAATAAAAAAAGAATTAAGCACGTGTAGCAATTAAATTATTTATTTTTGTAAAGTACAAAGAAGATTTCTAGAAATAATAATAAAAATTAGAGCTCGAAGCAGGTTTTGGCAGGCCGAAAAAAATTTAGGCCTTGCCTTTCTTCAAGAATGCTAAATATCTTCAAAAACTGGATGAAGCATGCAAAAATTGGCTAAAGAAATGCACCAGATCCCTGCAAAATAGGAAAGGAATGCGCCAGATGGAAATTGTTGAGAAAGCTTGTAACTCAGTTGAAAGTGGGCCTTTGCTTGCAACTCAATGAAAAGGGGCCCTCTATTTATAGGTAGAGGAGCCCAAACCTAGCAATAGACATTACAATATGGGACTAAGAAATACCAAAAATACATGCATATCTTTTCGAAGTTATAATGCTCTCCCTCGAGTTTAAGCATATATATGAACCATGCACAGCTTCATACACCGATCAGAAAAAGTGATAGGAAGAGGTTTGATAAAGATATCCATAATTCTTCATTTGAAGTAACAAATGGAATGTGCACACACACATTTAAACCATTTTTCTAATAAAGTGAGAATCCAACATAGAACAATAGATTCTTGCCAATATGAATAGTTATCGGGTTATCACAATACATAAGCAATTGAGTAGTGTATGAAATGAATCAACTGCTATAATATCATAAGTATTTTCCACTTTGATTCATCTCAGTCCATACTAAGTTGAACTACACAGTTTATAATTTCCCACAACTAGCCTACGAGTACTTCCCAAGAGGTTATCCATCACAAGACTACTCTCACTGGAGCATGCCTAATTATTGAAGTTTCCAATACAACTTCACCAGTTGCTTCGAAAATGCGTCTCTGATATCTGAGAGTTCTAATTATTAGTTAAGTCCAGTAATTTTCTCTTTAATTCCCATGTGAGATTCAGCTCATTCATACACCTATTTTCACTTAGAAGCATATCATGAGCTGCTTTGCCAATGCTACAACGCCCCCAAAGACACTCTGTACTCATTAAATCCAAAATGTTATAGGCCCGCCTACTTCTATATAGTTTGTCCCTGAATCACACATCGTACTACAGGAGGTCAAGCTCTGGTATTCATTTGTAACGACTCAATTCCTATAATATCAGAAGAATTGTCCGTTTTGGTTCATCCCAACCCATACTAAGCTGAATCGCAAGATTTTATTATTTTCCACATGTGACCAATGAGTACTTCCTAGGAGGTCACTCATCCTAGTACTACTCCCACCAAAACACATTTAATTATGGAGTTTCCAACATAACTCCAACAATTTCTTCAAAAAGACGTCTCTTATATTTTAAGTCCCAAATTATTACTTAAGCTAATCAATTTTTTGCTAATTCTGATGTGAGAATCGACTCATTACTGCGTCTCCTTTCACCTAAAAGCATGTCAGGAGTTGCTTTATCTAGGTTATACTGCTTCAAAAGACACTTTCCACCCTCATTGGATTCAAGACGCTACAGACTTACATTGTATATCTCATCAAGATCTTTCAAGAAAGTTCTAAGCCACTTCCTCTCACAAGATGTTTGTGTCATACCATGATACTTAACATCAGTACTGAATCTAGAAATAATAATTCTTTTGCTTCACCATATGACGGGTTGTCATGTTACAATGGAGAAGAATCACCATTATGAGAGCGAAGCAAACTCCGGTGCATGGAGAGTGTACTAGAGACGAGCCTCCATGACAAACAGGTGGAACCATCTAGCAACAACTACAACATAATTATTGTATGTTTTATTTCAGCACTTTAACAAACTTTATTTAAGTTTGGGTATATATGACTTTGCCCTTGTACTAGGGCTTAAAAAACTTATTTCTTGCTGCATTGCCTCTTGACTTCTACAAAATCGTGGCAGCCTCCAATGTAACAGTTGCCAACTGTCTGTAAATACCATCGTCTCTTAACTACCTTCAAATTCCACATCCATATGCGACTCCGCATTGATTGATTGTTTTGGCTTGTTCATTCTCATGTAATTAGGTGCATGCAAGGTGTTTGTTTTTATTTGACACTTTGGACTCTCTAAACAAAATTTTACCAATAATCTACTTTCCATTTTGTTAACCCTTTCTTGGTCTCACATGCCTTTTCCATTGAGCATTCTTATCATCACATATGGTTTGTGTTACGGTTGCGCATGCCAACGGAATACGCACACGCCGACGAGACGTCGTGGCGGGTCCGCACGCGGAGGAAGACGACGGGTCCGTTTGCGGGAAGAGAGACTGAAGACGCGGCGCCGACCTAACCTTTTATTTATTTTGCACTCTGTTATTCTCAATATGTTGTGTACGTTTTTATTTATTTTTCATTTTGTTGTTATTTCTTATTATGTCACGCTCCGTGCCTATAAAGGGTGGAGTTGTATTTCTTTTGGACTATCCTTGGATGAATGGAAATTATGGTTGCTCCATAAGGATTTTGTCTCGTTCCCTCCTCCTTCCTCTTACTCACCTCTGTCGGCCCTCCCACTTGCTGGATTCCTCTCGGGTTCTTAACAATTTGGTCTGACCTGCCTCACCGCCCGTCATCTCGTCGTCGGTGCTTGCAATCGTCCGTGCAAACTCGGCGATACGCCTGACTTCCGCAAACCTACACTGCCACCTCGTCCGATCTGATGTCGTGTCTGTCGCGCTAGGCCGCGGCCTGCTTTCTGATCTGTCATCGCGTTTGCCGCGCTAGGTCGCTTGATCGCGCGTCCGAGGTTTCCGATTGCGGTCCACCATTCCGCCTCCGTCCACGCTGCAACCCACAACAGCGGCACGTGTGCGACTGCTGAACGACAACCAGATCCGGCTTTTTCGCCTTCTCCGGACAATCAACAACCAGTTTCGTGCCTTTCCAGTCGATCTCTGACGTCGGACCACTGATCCACCACTGCGTCCCTCGCTGCCATCCATCGCCAACCGCCGCCTTCCGGCCCGAATCCAGTCGAGATCCGCAACCTTTAGTCGCATCCCGGCCCGGATCCGCCGATTCAGTCGCATCGCAGCCCCAATCAGCCGGATTTCCGCAACTGTCCACCACTTCCAGCCTTTTTGCGGCTCACGGCGGTTTACGCCCTTCCAGTTAATCTCTTCCGCTCCGCCGCTCCCCACCCATGGCTCCCAACACACGCTCGGCCGAGATCTTCCTCCGGATGCGACCACTGAAAAAGTCGCCACTTGGAGGCTCAGGAACAACTTGTTGCCTCCATGCATGCCTAGCTCCTCGCTCTCCACTCCAAGATCGACTCCTACCAGGCGTCCACCGTCTCCGCCGCGTCCAGCTCAGGCCCACCCGCGGACGAAAGCTCTCTTCTAAGCGCCGAACCACAGGCCATTCCTTCAGGGGCCACCGGACAACCCCTCCGCCCTTCAGGGCAAGCCCGCCCTCTCCCTTGACATTCCCGCCTTCGTCGGCGTTGACCGAATTGGTTGGATCGCCAAGGCGGGGCAATATTTCGACCTCAACTACACTCTGGAGCACGACAAGGTGTCTACGGCGGTAGTTGGCCTGGACGGCTCGGCACTCACTGGGCTCGGTGGCTCCGCCAAATCAATTTGTGTCTCTCCTGGCCAGAGCTCAAGCAGGAGATAATCTGGCGATATGACAGCCGCTACTCCGTCTCCTCCGCTATCGAGCGTATCTGCGGCGTCCGTTAGACGGCCGGTCTGGACGACTATGTCGACGAGTTCAACGCCCTGGTCTCCCAGGCTCCCGGGTTACTGCCCGATCATTACCTGGGCTTCTTCATGCAGGGTCTACTGCCACATATTCGCTCTCGTCTTTGCACGTATCACCCTCACACAGTCTCTGACGTCCTGGACTTGGCGCGTTTGGTGTAAGCCGACCTCTCCCCCCGGCTACCTGCTCCTACGACCAACCACCACCAGCCCCGACCGCCTTGGCGACCGCCAACCACGGCTCCTCTACCGCGGCCGCCACCTTTGGGAAACCGATCGAGCCGCCCACCGACCCCTCAGCGCCTCTCGAACAGTGACTACAATGACCTTCGCAGCAGGGGACTCTATTTTCGATGTCGCCAACCGTACTCCCCCAACCATGAGTGCATCGTGAAGGAGTTACACACCATCATCGGCGACGTCGACCCTGAGGTTACCCATGCTGACTTTGAGGCCCTGGAGCTCTCAACGAGGGATACACCTCTCGACTCCACCGCAGTTACGTTCCACCGGTTGGAGCTATCTTGCGCCTCGACGGACGGGATCTCCGACCAGCAGACCATGCAGCTTTCGGGCACACTGCGAGATCGTCTGATTATCATCATGGTGGACAGTGGCGCAAGCCACAACCTCATATCTGAGAGTCTTGTGCAGCAGCTCCATCTTCCCTTGGTTCCCTCCCCGGATGTTGCGGTCCGTATGAGCGATGGGCGCCACCGACCGACTCAGGGTTGTTGCACTGTCGTTTCTCTCTTTATGGGGCCCTATTTCGTGACCGCGGACTTCTACACATTCAACTTAGGCGGCCTCAACGCCATTCTGGGAGTGGATTGGCTCTGCATGCTCGGCGAGGTATGCGTCAATTAGGAGACTATGTCCATGCAGTTCCTACACAAGGGACAACCATGTCGCCTCGACGGTGACTCCGCCCTCCTACGCTCTCCGATCTCCCTCTGCACGATCCAGCGGCCCACGGACGTCGGCTTCTCCGCGGGGTTGTGGGCCCTCTCGGGCCTGTCCGTTGTGCCTCTTCATTCTCCGACGGACTACCCAGAGCTTTCTACTACACTCGACAACGTCACCCAACCTCCGACGGGATGGCCACCACCCCAGCTTTCTCTGGTCCGGAAGAAAGACGGCAGATGACACCAAACTACTCAGCCAAGTTACTTGATTGTTGCTACCACCTATAGGAGGACTCTGGCCCATAGGAGGTCCCGGTTGCCGGGTCTTACCGTCTGGAGTCCGAAGCCATGGGGATGTCCCAGGATCACTTTTGTTGTCACCGCTCTGATTAATGCCTTGAGGACAAGGCATATTTTCCAGACGGCGACATTGTTACGATTGCGCATGCCGACGGAACACGCGCATGCCGACGGAACACCCGCACGCCGACGAGACACCGTGGCGGATCCGCACGCGGAGGAAGACGGCGACGGGTCCGTCTGCGGGAGGAGAGACTATAGACGCGGCACCGACCTGACCTTTTATTTATTTTGCACTCTGTTATTCTTAACATGTTCTGTATGCTTTTATTTATTTCTCATTTTGTTATTATTTCTTATTATGTCACGCCCCGTGCCTATAAGGGGTGGAGTTGTATTTCTTTTGGACTATCCTTGGATGAATGGAAATTAAGGTTGCTCCCTAAGGATTTCGTCTTGTTCCCTCATTTCCTCTTCCTCGCCTCCGCTGACCCTCCCCCTTGTCGGATTCCTCTCGGGTACGTATCAATTTGTTTGGTATTGCGACATGAATTTAATCATTCAAATCATAAGCTTGTCAGTCTTCTAAAGTTAGACCTATGAGAAAGAAGAGGAAGAAGTTATTGGCTTCCTAATTGAAATCATGAATTCAATATTCTAAGAATGAGCTTGTGGATCTGAAAGAAGAGGATATAAAACCTAAAATGACTATAGTTAATCCATTTTTTCCTACCACTAAGTCATCTCAAACTTTTTTCAAGTTTACTACAACTTCCTTTAGGCATTCTATAAACTTTATTGATTTTATTATGTTTGTTATAATCAATCAATGAGGAAGGTGTACATGAAGACTTTTTGAAACCCTCCCTTGTCGGGCCCCGAATCATAGAAGTTGGGTGGAGAGAATGTAAGGATCATTAGAAGAGAAGTTGGGTGGAGAGAATGTAAGGCTCATTAGAAGTCGCTCTGAATGGAAGGATGTCTACAAGAACTATTTTTCATTTTTCGACGCCTTTGCGTTGAGGTGTATCTTTCAAATACTTCATCTACTCTAAACTTAGTTGCAAGGGTGGCCAAGAGTAAAATTATTTCTCTTGAGAATGAGGTGGTAGAGCAAAAGAAACATGTTAAAGGGGTCTCTTTTGGATTGATCATGTCAAAGCTAAAGTTTCAATGACAAGGTCTAAAAAAGAAATGTTTTTGAGACATCTAGTCGAGAGTCAGTATTTGGTTGAGGATACGAAGAGCAATGCTCGTGAGTCTAACTTGGAGAGATCTAAAACCTCTCAAAAGTTTGAATGTCAAGTTGCAGGAGAGGATCCTGGCCCTGAAGAACAAGTGAAGATGTTACAAATAGAAATTAGAAACGAAAGCCACCATTGAGGAATAAAATTTTGCAACCTTACTTTGACAGTTAACTACCAACTGACTCCCTTGCTCATGTGGAAGAAGCATTTGATATTCTCAAATCCCAGGTCAAGGGGCTTGGCCTTATTAACTCGACAATTATAAATAACATAAAATTTGAATTGTAAGTTTGCACTCGGTAGTTGTAACACTTCGAGTCATCTAGACTTTTTGGAGAAATGAGTACTTTGCCTTTTTTTTTGCTTTGAGTCGTCTAACTCTCCTATGTTATGGACAATAAGCTTGTCTGAGTATGTTAGATATATATATGTGGTCATTTGCTTCATGTTGTTCTTCTTGACTCTAGTTGTCTGTGAGTACCCATCTTTATCTAGCCCCATCTTTTCCCTTAGATATTAACTGATAGCTTTAAGCATTCTCTTGTTATTATGAGTGAAGTTTGACCTTAACTTTCAGCTCTAAATGGCCATTATGTTTTTCCTTGGCCAAGTCTAGTGATGGTCGATAGTAGATAGACTAGAGAAGTAGCATTGTTCCTAATCCATTGTTGCAATCAGATATCTCTAGTTGAGATAAATTTGTGTTATGGACATCTACCTGTACAAAAACCAAAGTTAGAGAAAAAGTTAAAAAAATCCATGAGATTGATACAAGCTCGCCGTATAACATCGGTAAAATCATCAGAGGATGGCCGGAGGCAAGGATGATGGTGGAGCAGGATACTGTGGAGCTAGAACCGCAACATTCATGGATGCCCATTTTATACAACTCATGTCTTTAAATAGGCTTATATTACTCTTTAAATGAAAAGTCTAACCAACTAACAATAATAATAAAGACATTAAATAGATAATAATAACTAGGCTTGTCGCCTGAGGCCCATAACAGAGATATAGCAATCAATGAATAGCATGTAACATCCTAACTTTGACGCGAAATTTATTTAAAATTGTAAGATCGAGTCGCGACGTTTTCAGTTAGTATTCAAAAGTATTAGTGTGAGATGGGTGTGCCGATAGCCGTTTAGTAAATTGTTTTTTTTTTGTGGATTTGGGGTGCTAATAGCTTCCCCCCCCCCTCCTCTTGCGGTTATCATTAAACCGCAATCAGCCCGACTTTAACCCGCACTTCCCTCTCATGGGAAAGAACCGCGGACCGAACTGTTTTCGTTTTCCCGCAAGAGCCGCGACTCCGTCTCCCGCAGGCGTCATGCCCGAAGCCCTCCGCAAGCCTTCCTTTTCCTTCCTTGGTCGTGGAAGAGTCGGATTCAACCATAACCGATGAAAATTGAAATCGTTCGTTTCCGGCGAGTCTATTTCTCCCTTATCTTCATTCCTTCGTAGAAATCCTTCGTTTTGGAAACTAAAATAACCTAGGGTTTCTTTTTGTTTGCCCTAATTAGGTTTTGGTGTTCGTGGTTCACCGCGAAAATTTTGTGGGGCGCTTTGAGAGCCTAAATCGCTATACGTAAAGGGAATAGGCGAAGTTTAGCACATGTATTTTTGTAACCCTAGATGTTTTGGAGATTTTCCACCGTAAACCCTAAAGGGGAAAGATTATGAAAATAGGTTTGTATTAAATTGCAGGACTCTAGTAGGTTCGAGGCAGTTTTCTGAAGGTCCCCAGCAGTAGGATTGTCTTCGGAAGAGAAGATGTCGTCGCGCCGAGTGTACGAGCGCTGCAGCACCACTATAAGGAAACTTAATTTCTGCTAATTAGACATAACAATAAATATATATTTTTGTATACGCATGAGTAGGCTTTGTACATGTATCATGACCATGCATAGAAAGGTGTGGTGATAGGAAAACGGTCGCGGAAAACGTGTAGGATGACACCCTTCTCCAAGACCCAGGTAGTCAGATCAGAAATGGTAACGTTAGGTACGAAATCTGTACCCGTGTACGTAAGTTTGAAATTTGTCCAACCAAGGGCGTGAATGTCCCTTCTAGTCGACCACAAGAAAGTCAATGGTCACTCAGTAGTTCACCAAAAGAGATATCCCAAGCAGAGTAGCATCAGACCGAAAGGTCAATGAGCACACAAATCTTTACGTGCTCGGTAGAGGCGCACTACCTTTCTCATAAGACATATGGTATCTTGTGAGCAGTATAGTCTTGGGAGTTTACTTCCCTTGAGTCAGTTAGTAGATTCGAGACCGTGTCCGCGTGACACTAGAACAATTTAGTTCGTAAGATGGTCTCGGGTCGCCAGTTTCAGCTGCGCGTTAGGAGCTACTCTGCCTAGAACCTTCCAAGTAGATGTGCAGGTTAGAAGCCACTTATAACTCAAGTATAGACCTGTCGCGAGTATGTATACTAGTGAGTGAACGTCAGGACTTGAGTTAGTGAACTAGAAGTCACGTACATAGAACAAATAGATGTTTTGACCAGGAAGTAGTGCGAAGGCATGCATAACATATAGCATAAAGGTTTTTAATGCACAAAACTGTTTTCTAAAGGCATGCATTCATTATATAAAAACTATTTTTAGTGTCACTAGGAGGAGTTATTTTTCTTTACTCTGACCCCTCGTGAGCAATGTTTTTCAGGTGACCCAGGTGGGAAACTACGCCTAGGATGAGCGTTATGGTGGCGTCAGTTAGTAGTGTTTTACCCTTCAGTTTTCTTACTTCCAGTATACACTTGTAATTGTGGTCAATGTAACTTATTAATGTTTATTATGCAATGTATCAGACTATTAATGTTAAATAGATTTTCAGTTAATTCAATTCTATTCATGTTTAGTGACTCTGTGAATCCAGATTTGAGGTATGTGTTTACCCTTAGTTTATTTTCCTAGCTTCCGTTGTAAGTTGTAAATTTGTAGTAGATGCTTCTTTACCTGTTATATATTAGTTTTTAATACTGTTTTCTAGTTTTCTTTATATCGCTGACCCGGCCGGACGGCTGATTTCTGAAATACTGGGAAGGGGTGTTACATAGCAGGGCATAATTAATTCTATATTTTTTAGTGACTCGATGTACCAACGTAGATCGTATAGAACTATGATGAATTGTGAGGATTGGGGTTTTGAAATTTATCAACAATCTTGGCAGTTGGCATGGGCGTGGACAAAGGCAAGGCCAACTAACTTAGGTGCTGTTTGGTTGGGCTTTTTGCCTGCGGTACGGTGGAAACACACCGCTATTTTGCAAATAAGCATCCTTTGGTGCGGCTTATTTTGCAAACTGCGTTTCTTTAATTCCGCAGTTTTCTGTTATAACCCATCCGCTATTTTTTTCCTCGTTCAGCCGCACTTTTCCTCCTGATAACCTAGTGCGAGCAGCGTCTCTCCCGATCCAGTCTTCCTCGACGACGACGACCGTCGAATTGCCTGCGTCTCTCCCAATCCCGAATCGCTTGTCACGACGGCATGAATACCCTTGCATCGGCGCACACCTCTGGTAATTTTTTTGCCGTCTATCCCGATTCCGTTCTTCCACTTTTTTTCTCCCTGCATCGGCATGATTCCCATCCACCTCCTTGTTTGCCGCAGGTTTTAGGTATCAATTTTTTCCTGCATATCTGGTGCGTCGTCGTTCTCCCTTTCGCTGAGGTATACCCCTTCTCCTGCTTTGCAATTTTAGGGTTTTTGATTTCGTTCTTCCTGTGGCTGCAGTGTCAACTGATGAGGAATAGGATTTCGGATTTATGAGATGTTGATATTGGATTTCTAAGATGTATGT
Organism: Platanthera zijinensis; assembly: GCA_039513925.1. Classification (NCBI taxonomy): domain Eukaryota; kingdom Viridiplantae; phylum Streptophyta; class Magnoliopsida; order Asparagales; family Orchidaceae; genus Platanthera; species Platanthera zijinensis. The sequence goes on along the minus strand of CM077097.1, from coordinate 136,096,125 downwards.
ATTGAATTTCATGCATTTCTATTTTTTTATGTTGATTTTTTTCCTGATATGTGTGTGTGTGTTGTGCGTGTGTGTGTTGTATGTGTGTGTTGTATGTGTATGTGTGTTTTGTATGTGTGTGTGTGTGTGTGTTTATGTGTGTGTTGTTTGTGTGTGTGTTGTATGTGTGTTGTAAGTGTGTGTGTGTGTGTGTGTGTGTATTGTATGTGTATGTGTGTGTGTGTTGTTTGTGGGTGTGTCTGTTGTATGTGTGTGTTGTGTGTGTTGTGTGTGTGTGTGTTTATGTGTGTGTTGTTTGCGTGTTGTGTGTGTGTAGTTTGCGTGTTGTGTGTGTGTTTATGTGTGTTGTTTGTGTGTGTGTTGCAAGTGTGTGTTGTAAGTGTGTGTTGTAAGTGTGTGTGTTGTATGTGTGTGTGTGTTTATGTGTGTGTTGTTTGTGTGTGTGTGTGTGTTGTATGTGTTTGTGTGTGTGTTGTTTGTGTGTAAGTGTGTGCGTGTATGTGTGTGTTGTATGTGTGTGTATGTGTTTTTATGTGTGTGTTGTTTGTGTGTGTATGTGTGTTTTGTGTGTGTCTTTTATATGTGTGTGTTGTATGTGTGTGTGTTTACTAATGTAGTTATCTAATCTAGTGATTAGTCATGTATGGTTATTATGGATTATTGTTCATAGATATGTATGTGTGTGTTTTGTAATGTGTATGTGTAAGTGTTCATAAAAAAAATAATTTATTTTATTTTCTAAGGATGGGCAAATCAAAAGATGGCGGGGTGGCCGCTTTTTGGGACAGTACAAATATCATGCATTTCTGTGACATATGCATTAAAGAGATAGAGGTTGGGAATCAACCGACCACACATTTTAATAAAGAGGATTGGACAAACGTTATGAATAAATTTGAAGAGCTGACTAGAAAACAATACGATAAAGTCCAATTGAAAAATAAATGGGATCATTTGAAGGAGTGGAAATTATGGACGGAGTTGAAACGTGGTGAGATCGGATTGGGTTGGAATGCATCAAGAAATATTATAAACGGCTCAGACGAGTGGTGGGATGAAAGATTAAAGGTATTCATTTACAAAAGTAAAATTTGTTTTACTTTTTTTAAAAATTATCAACTTTGATGTTAAATATATGTATTTTTCAGGTTGTCCCGGCGGCAAAGAAATTCCGGTACTCGGGAATCCAACCAGAGTTAGAGGAGAAACTGAACATGATGTTCAGTTCTGTTGTCGTGACAGGACATCATGCTTGCACACCCAACACCATTAATGAGATCTCAGAGTCCGTAGATGAAAGAGGAATGTCAGATGGTGATCCTGAAGACATTGAGGTCAGCGGAGTTCCTCCGCCACATGAGACCACAGCTACATCTGAAGTTGGCAAGAAAAGAAATAAAGGGAAAAACAAAGTTATTAGCTCCGTGTTAGAAGATTTGGCGGAGTCTTCTAAGACCATTAGTCAATGCATCCAGGAGGCACCAAAAAAATCTTCTTTTGAGTTTAGCATCCGCCGGACAATAGATAAATTAGTCATGTACTAGAAAGTTTTGTCTGATGAAGACTTCTATGATTTTGCCATAACATATTTTATGGACAAAAATCATATGGAGACTTTTTTGTGCCTTCTGGATAACATGAACGTAAAGTGGTTGCGTAACCGCTTCATCCGTGGGGGGTAGTTGGGTTATCTTTTCTAATGTTTTATTTGAGCGTTATTGTGGACATTATTATTAGAACATCTTTTTAATTTGTTATGTTTGTTCTGTTGTTTGGAGACTATTATGATGTCATCTTTTGTTATGGTTGTTCTGTTAAGTTTGATCTGTTGTTCTTTTGCGTTGTTTTCATATTTATTTTTGTGGTAATAACTATTAGTAATGCATGTTATTAACAGAATATGTTTAGCGATGATTCTGAAAAATTCCACGGAAAAGTAGGAGATTACTAGAAAAAATTATGTGATTGCTCATCATCTGAATGTGGTAGCAACAATATCTTTGGTATCCGAATATACCTCAATGTTACACCTTCCAGTACCACGGATGATTTCAAAACAAACAGGTGATAAATGGGTTAGAGAGCTTTTTCTCGGGCCACGGGTGAGATTTCATGACTCTTTCATGATGAGTCAAGAAATATTTATGGATTTATTGCATTCTCTGGAGGAGAAGTGTGGATTTCAGGGAACACTACATCCAGAGAAATCCTAGCATTGACGATATACATATTATCGCATAATGAATCAACGAGAAAAATAATTGAGCACTTTCAGCATTCAATGGAGACAGCTAGCAGATTTTTTTCTCAAGGTCTTCGAGCTTTCCTACAGTTAGCGAAAGATGTGATTTATCCATCAGATAGGTCTTTCAGTAGCACTCCGCTAGAGATTCTGTATGACAGACGTTACATGCCATTTTTTAAAGATTGCATTGGAGCAATAAATAGGACACATGTTGACGTGTGCATTCCAGTTGGAAGTCAAGTATCATATATTGGGAGGCGTGGCAGTCCAACTCAAAATGTCATGGCTGATTGTGATTTCAACCAAGGTTGTCAGGATTGCGATCCGGATCATAGGATCTTACGATCCTACGATCCAAATGATATAAATCGATCCTGATTTTGTAAAGCGATCCTCGATCCGAACCTACTATCTGATCTGATCCTACTTCAAAATGATCTCATCTAGGATTTTGATCCTGACAACCTTGATTTCAACATGTGTTTCGTTTCCATTATGGCGGGTTGGGAGAGATCAGCGCACGATAGCCGCATTTTCAATTTTTCCATAAGTGATCCCCGTTATAACTTCCCGCATCCACCTCTAGGTAACTATTTAAAATTTTGATTGTTTATTTATTACTATACAAATAAATTGTTGTTAAATAATTTTTAATAATTTATAGGAAAATATTACTTGGTAGATTCTGATTATCCTCTACAAAGAAGATACTTAAAACCGTATCAAGATACACGGTATCATCTACCAGACTTTGCTCGTAGTGCTTGTCGAGCAGAAAGACGTCGAGAGATGTTCAATCATGCACACCCATCGTTTAGAAGTGTGATGGAACGATCATTCGAGGTTTGGAAGAAGAAGTGGGTCATACTGCGGGACATGCCAAGCTATCGCTTTGACAAACAAATAGCTATTGTGATCGCCACAATGACTTTACATAATTTCATTCGTCGGCAACCTTTGCGTGTGGATATTGATTTTAGTGAGTGCGCGGAAAGGAGTCGAGATAATAGGATGACCTCACAAGGGCGGCAAGAAATATGCACTGACACTGTAGGTGGTGTAGAGGAGATGATCGCGCTACGTAATATAATAGCAGATTAGTTGTATAAATCTAGAACATAGGACAAAATGGCGAGGTTGGTTCTAAAAAATATCTGAATAGAACATTTTTTTGGTGTTGGGTGTTATTTTATAAAAAACAATTGTTTTTTCATATATTTAATGGTTGGTAATTAAAAAACATGGAAAATAATTTACTCAAAACTCTGTTTTGTTTCCAAATAACTTTTTGAAAACTCCGTTTTGCAAACTCTATTTAACCCAAACAGTTTTCTAACAAAACTCTATTTTCTAGAATCAGCACTTTTTCTATCAACAGTTTTTCATCAGCAGTTTTCCATCAACAACAACCAAAACAAACAGAGCCTTAGTGGAAATCATTTCTTAAACAGAGATCATATTATCTGCTGAAACCCGAATACTGGTTTATCGTAGTTCGGACTGGGAGGGAACAGTTCAAGTTACTTAACCTGTCGTCGGGTGCGCGAGGCTGGTTAACTCAAGCTCAGATTCAGTCCTTCTTAGTTAGTGGTTGGTTGTCTACACTCAGACCTGATGAGCTGCAGCGAGGAGGTCTCGCCACTCACCCGAAAGTGCTTACCGCATCTTCCCCTCCAAAGTCAAAAACTGAGCTCGGCACCTTGGATGACACAGAGCAAGAGCTCTCCAAAAATCTAGAGCTCAAGTAGGTTAGGTCTGCCTCTCTAAGGTGCTTTGAGGGTCTATTTATAGGCAAATCTCGAACAAGGGGTAAAATCGTCTTTTTTAGACTGCTAATAGCGGTATCCCGCTGTTTGTGATGGCTATGGGCAAACTAAGCCGGCATGCGAGTAGACGAAAGGGTGATATACTGGTTTTCATGCCAAGACGAGCTCATGAAGAAGGCGAGGTTGGAGTGGTGAGAGCTCGCCCGGTAGGGTTCGACTGGTCTGTATGCGCCTCGGCCCGAGGGTGTTCTAACCTGGGACTCGCTGGGCGAGTTGACGCCTGGATGGCGAGGTCGCCTCGCGTCTCGCTTATTACCGGCGAGACGCGGGGTCGCCTCGCAAGATTTGGGCTAGCTGGCTTGATTTTCCCAGGCGGGCTTGTCAGGCCTCCTTCGGGCCGGGTTGGACTGGGGTCGCTAAATTGGGGTTGTACACAATCCCCGCTTCTTTGCGAGCTCGCCAGAGGTCGGAAAGAAATCATACAACCTCGATTTGGCAAGCTCGGGACGTTTCTTGTCATGTCACATCGCGACACCGTGGTTCGTAGCTACGTGCTATAATCCTCCGAGCTACAGGCCCCACCCCGTCTCCACGTGATTATCATTGCGCTATTGGCTTTGACAGAGACTTAATAATTCTATCGTTTCAGTCAATGTCTTCAATGACAAGGAGTCAATGGGCAGTCCATTTTTTTGAATTTTTATAAAGGTTTCAAGATTATAGGTATGAGCTCAACTAAGCTCAAAAATATGTTCATTTATGTGTTTTTTATTTATGAGAATGTATGTGTAACACTCTTAACAATTAACATGCAAGTGTAAAACAAATTTTATCCTTGACGATTTATACCATTATAACGCTCTTACTGAGATTCAAATGGAAATTAAATTGGTTGCTGCGCGAAATTAAGCTAGTTGAACTTCTTTGGGATAAGGCTATGTTTGGGAACCTGGAATGAAACAACTTGTAAATGTGATAGGGCACTAGAGGGAAGGTGTAGGGGCGGAAAATGACACCCAAACGGTCTAGTGCATTTTGCAAATGTGCTAAGGCCATGGAATTGTTTGGTAACACCTCCATTCGCATTCAACAGGCACCGCAAACAGATTCACAAACAAATCCCAAGTGATAATAAGTTATTTGTATCCCGTTTTGATGAAGAATTATGCTGCATTGTAAGTTAATCCAGTAACATAAAAGTCATCTCATTTACTCCAAGCCCAGCTGAACTAAACCTGAAACTTATATCTATTCTAATCAACACACATTAATGAAAAGGTTCATAAATAAGTGAATAAGAAGGTCTGAATCATTGGTGTGAAGATACATAGAAGTAGCTAACAAGTACACATCAGTGAAAAATAATGCCATACCCCTGCTCCAAATCAACTGAGATATGAAAATTGTATTCCTATGCACAATAGTCTTCATACATTTTATGTGACCGTTGTTGAATATTTCGTAATATGTTTGCATATGTTGAGACCGACTTAATAGTGATCCATAAGATTCGTGTCTAAAAATACCTATTCCAAACATTATAATGTATTTTCAGGGCTTTTTGGCACTTTGCACCCTCAATTATCGATTTCTGACACTTTGCACCCCAAATCAAAATTTCAAGGGTATTTAGGTTCAAGCAGCACCAAAAATGCTATTTCAAGGGTATTTAGGTTCAGGCAGCACCAATGATCAGGGATGTAAAATGCCAGAATTAGCATTTTTGGTGTTGTCCGGACCTAAATTTCCTTGAAATTTCGGCCCAGGGTTCAAATGGCCAGAAATTGATAATTGTGGGTGCAAAGTGTCAAAATGAGTCTTTTTGGTGCTGTCCTGACCTAAATTTCCTTGAAATTTCGGCTTTGGGGGGATTTCCAAAAACTTGTAATTGGGTGTGGAAAGTGTCAATTTTAAAGATTTGGGGTGCAAAGTGACAAAACCCATATTTCGAGAATGCAAGGTGCCAAAAAAAAACCCTAACAACCATTACACATAAATGGAATTCTTTCAGTATTTGAGTAGAAATTACCTTTCTGGCATCAAAGGACTTCCGCACAACTGTGAAAGCTTCCATAGGCAGCATAGAGGCCACCTACAGCAATAAAATTGCTAAAGAACAGAAACACTTTCCCCAATAAATTCAAAAGCTACCTGAAATAAGGAAAGTTTAGGAATTACTGGGAACTCGAGGACTTTGGATATTGATTCGAGGAGAGGGGGAGAGACGCCGCTGAAGTCTTTGCCGGGATCTTTGTGAACTGGGACGGCGAGCTTGGAGAATCTCCAAAATCCTTCCTCCTTGTTCTTGGTTTCGGTTTGGGTTAGGGTTTTGCTCATCCTCTCAAGCTTCTTCTTCTCGGAAGGGTACCTTCGCTGCCCCGTTCGCTTCGCGCCTCGAAGCGCTGCCTTGTTTGGCGATTTGCGGGAGCCGCGCGGCTTGGCGTAGGAAAAAGGAGATGAAATGTAAGACAGTGGTCTGGGATTGAGATTTGAGGAAGAAACGCAGAGTGTTGAAGGGGGGAAGTTGGCCGCCATGGCCATGACCGGCGAGCTGCGGAAGAGCTAATGCCTGCTGGGGGAGTGGAGATAAGACTATGGGTCCGTTGGCGGTGGCGTTGCCAATGGAGCTCTGGGAATGAAGTTGTAGGAATGGAGCTGTGGGAATGAAACTGTGCAGAATGGAGAAATAGTTTGGTTAAACAGCGGTGGCAGGACTGTTCAGAAAGGAGAAACAGTTTGGTAAAACAGCGGTGACATTTTTATTTATAATATTAATAATATATAATAATAATAAATATATAATAATAATATATAATAATAATAAATATATAATAAATATATAATAATAATAGTAATAATAATATATAGTAAATATATAATAATAAATAATAATAATTTTATAATAATATATAATTATATATATATATTAATATATATATATATATCATCGGTTATATATATATACGAGCATCTTCGCACGGGCTACGCCCGTGCTCGATGCTCTTCGCATCGACAGTACCACAGCTGTGACGGTACCTCCGCTCAGACTCGCCCCCTCTACGACACTCGATGCTCTCGGGCGGCCTTCGGCCGCATTAAGGCGGGTTTCGCCCACCAGCGAACAAACTTCGGTCGTGCTGGTTGCTCTAGGCAGTCATAGGCTGCATAGAATCGGGCTTCACCCGCTTTCATGTAATTCACCAGCTCGGCTCCACACCCGTCACTCACGTTCGTTGGAGCACATATGCAAAAGCATCTCTGCTACGACAATCAATCAATTGACAGAGCACAGGGACAGAGGTCGTATGCACAGGGTTTGTGAGATGCAGAAGCGTCGTCGCGCCGGGACAGTGTCGTGGCGGGCCTACTGTCACAACCCGCATTTTCTCCGTATAAAATAATACGTCAGAGCCAGAGAAAATGTGTGTCGTGATGCCACGCCAAGCAGGGGACAACTGCAGACGTTCAGGCAACCCTGTCCTATCGCTTATTTTTATAAAAAGACTATGAGTTATGTTTTAAAACATTGTTTTATTATTATGTATGCTGACCGTGTCCCTCAGTCTAGTGGATCAACTAGTCCACGGGTTAGAAAGCATAGGTTTACACAGCGGAAAACACTAGTTTAATTCATTTATCATCCTATATGAGAATAAAAATTCAGCTTAAAATACAATGAACATGTGACTTCTAGGTTTACTATAAGTAAGAAAACAGTTTTATAGCACTTAAAATAGTGATTTGATCTTTTGAAAAGCAAGCTAAAGAGTCATGTAGAAAAAATGCAGTTTTATTTTATATTAAAATACCTAACATGTATCCTAACATAAAGCATTCCCAAAGAGCAAGTACTAAGCTAAAAGTAAGTAAAACAACACAAGTAGTAAGTAGTCTATCACAGAAAGTCTAAAACTATGGGCGTCAACAGCTGACACGAACCCATAGAAAATCTATCAAGTCTAACAAAAGTCTACCTCAACACCCTGAGGTGGAACTAAAAGCGGTGGCGGCAACCCGTAACACCTGCAACACTACCCTGTCAGCTAACTCTGCTCCTGCCCAGGACCTGGGGTATTCAAAAGAAGAACACCTCAGAAAGCAAGCTACAAGCGGTGCAAGAGTAAAAAGAAAGCTAACAAACCTCGAAACGAGCGAGGTAAAACAAACAGCTGCAAAAGGAGTCAGAAACATGGTATAGGAAATCAAAACAGGAAAACTAGGCTAGAACAGCCTACTCAAACTATCACATCTATTATCAGAGTTCTACTTTATTCTTTTTCTTCGGTATACTAGTTATTCAGTATTTTAAATTGAGACAAATCGGCTCATCGGGACAGAGTGCTGTGCCGGGGGAGTATGACCACTACGTGCATAAACCCAGCCTAAAGGCACTATGCCGAGGGAGAAACCCCAACGCACACAGTCCTACAGCTAAGGTAACATGCCGGGGATGAAAATCCACCACGCGCACAGACTTCGCCCTAAGGCACTGTGCCGTGGGAGAAACCCCAACGCGCACAGACCATTTCAAGCTTTCTTCATTTCATAATTTTGTGTCGTGGGAGAAAGCCCACGCGCACAGACCATATCATAATTTCTTTAATTCATAACGTATTATTCAGTTTCTTTAGTTAAGGTTCGTGTATTAGTTCGAATTGAACGGACAATGCGACACGTCGACCGGAACGGTACGACAATGATTCGTACGACTAAACATTTTGCACAAATTATACTCGTCAAAACAACGAGACGATCGAAACATCGCGACCACTACGACACGTCCGTAAACCAGTACGGCGCTTCCGTAAACCGTTACGTTTCCGACCGGATCACTCGCGAAAATTATTTTATTCGCGAGGCGACACGCGTAATTTTTCTAGACGGCGAAACCTACGGAAAATCGTGACTTCCTAACGAATAATTTTACGCGAAATATTACGAATTAGGAGCGAAATTAACGACCGAAGAAATTGACGAGGGAAACACCACTTGCCTTGGAATTTGGTCTCCAAACAACTCTCCAACGTAGATCCGCCCAAAAGAAGACACGAGGAGGCGAGATCTACGAAAAACGGACGAAATGAGGTTAGGGCCGAAAAATCCATGGCGAAAAGGTCGACGAAACGGAAGAAACTTACCACGATCTCGAAGCTCTCGCCGAGAGCTTTCCAACGCCGCGATCGGATCGAGATTCCGTCCACCGGATCAGCGGTGGCGGCCGCCGGAAGGTTCGCGAACGAGAGGTTTCCGCCCTCATTTTTTTCTCGCACAGGAGGGTGGGGGGGGCTCAGCTCTTGATCGGGGAAGAAGAGAGGGATTTTATTATTATATACTTAATAATAATATTAAAAATAATAATATTATAAGTATTATAATAATAGGATTGAATAATAAAAAAAAATGAAAAAAAAGAATGACAAAGGGGGGGGGGGGCTGCTGGTTTGGCGGGAAGGTAGGGGGGGGGCAGAATCGGTGAGAATGGTATTTTTATTTTTATTATTTTTTTGTTTTTAAAACTCTTTATATATATATAATAATAATATTTATATATATAATAATAATAATATAGTATTATATCGGTATGGAGGGCCAAACGCGCGTCGAATCGAACGAAATTCGCACCGTAGGCGAATGACGACGCTACGAATCCAACGGCGAAGTCGAAATTGAATTCCGACGCACCGTTTTTGAGATAAAAATTTCTAAAGTTAACGACATACGCGAAAACATACAAAACTTCAATCGCGCGTCGAGGCTCCAAAAATTCTCGGTACGCGACGAAATTTGACGAGCAAGCCTAAAATTATTCAGTCTAATTTCCTAACATAAAATTTCCCACTTCCGCCGCAAATCCCAAAATTTGGCAGGTCAAACCTAACGGACTCAAGACGCGCTAACGGCGACGCGCCGTCACCTCGCGGAAACGTAACGCCCTTACGTCAAAATGACGTCACCGACATGATAAAATAATTTACGAAAACCTGGGGCGTTACAGTCACCCCTCCAAAAAGGAAGTTTCGTCCCGAAACTTGAGACGTGGAACGAAAACAAAAAGAACAGAGGGAGAGACAAGCTAGAAAAGGAATTCTCAAACAGACTACTAACCTGGAAATTCTAGGCGAAAAGCTGAGGATGAGATTCTCTCATCGAGGATTCCAATTCCCAAGTCGCACTTCTAGCATCCTGATTGCGCCAGAGAACCTTGACCATTGGAATTGTCTTCCTTCTCAGCACCCAATCTTGCGATTCCAGAATCCGGACAGGTTCTTCGACATAAGAAAGATTGGGCTGCAACTGAGGCACGGAGTCAAGAATTTGACGATCGCTATGAATACACTTTCGCAACTGGCTCACGTGAAACACGTTGTGAACACCAGGGAAAGAAACAGGCAACTCCAGTCTATAGGCAGAAACTCCGATGCGCTCAAGAATCAGAAAAGGTCCCATATATCTGGGATCCAGCTTATGGTTCCTTCCAAATCTCTTAACACCTGACATCAGAGAGACCTTCAGAAACACCATGTCCCCAACTGCAAACTCCAGATCAACTCTACGCTGATTTGCATACTTTTCATATCGCTCTTGAGCCAACTTCAGCTTTTCACGTATATGTGTCACTGAAATTCTCATTTCCTCTAAAGCTTTCGGACCCAGCAAAGGCTTCTCACCAACCTCTGCCCAGAAGAGAGGAGTTCTACAACGCCTACCATATAAGGCTTCAAAGGGTGTCATCTGCAAACTCTCCTGATAGCTATTATTGTACGCGAATTCCATCAGTCCGAGGAGTTTATCCCAAGGTCCACCATTGTCCAGAATATAGCATCTTATCATGTCTTCCAAAATTTGATTCACTCTTTCTGTCTGACCATTTGTCTGAGGATGATAGGCAGTAGAATACCTAAGGTCAGTACCTAGAGCTCCTTGCAAGCTCTGCCAGAAACGAGACATGAATCGGGAATCTCTGTCTGACACGATACTCATAGGCACACTATGCAGTTTGATAACTTCGTCCAAGTAAAGCTCTGCTATCTTTTCCATAGAATAATCAATCTTGAAAGGCACAAAGTGGGCACACTTGGTCAGTCTGTCCACAATGACCCATACTGCATCATGCCCTCGAGGCGATCTAGGCAAACCGGTTATAAAATCCATGGATATACTTTCCCATTTCCAACTCGGTATATCTAAAGGCGTTAACTTACCACCCGGCCTTCTATGATCAGCTTTTACACGCTGGCAGGTATAACATTCAGATACAAATCTTGCGATGTCATTCTTCATACCTGACCACCAAACAATCTGTTTCAAATTTCTATACATTTTCGTGGAACCAGGATGATAAGCAACACTTGATCCATGCGCTTCACTGCATATCATTACTCGAATGTTCTCAACAGCGGGAATACAATATCTGCCGCGGTACTTTAGGGTACCCATGTCATCAATTGAAAAGTCAGGTAATTCCCCTTTCTCAGTCCTACTGTGGAGGTGCTGCAAATCAGGGTCATCTTTCTGATGCAGCCTAGTGAGAGTGATCCACGAAGGCTCTTCCACTTCTAAGCCACTCGACGAAGCGCTATTCCCTACAGTTATATCTATGAGCAAAAACTCTTCTGCAAGCGATTGCACCGAGAGATTAAAGGTATGTGCGGGCTTTCGGCTCAAGGCGTCCGCTACTACGTTAGCCTTGCCGGGATGATAAAGGATATCGACTTCGTAGTCCGCAACATATTCTAACCACCTACGCTGGCGCAGATTCAACTCCTTCTGAGTGAATACATACTTCAAACTTTTGTGGTCTGTGTAGATTTTACACGAAACTCCATACAAGAGATGTCTCCACAACTTTAACACATAAACGACGGCCGCAAATTCCAAGTCGTGCGTAGGATAATTTCTTTCATGAATCTTCAATTGTCTCGATCCATACGCAATCACTTTGCCGTCCTGCATCAACACACAATCGAGTCCAACTCGCGAGGCGTCCACATAAACAGCATACTCCACACCTTCCCTAGGCAAAGTCAATACTAGAGCAGAACACAATCTTCTCTTGAGTTCCTGAAAAGCTTCTTCACAGGCTTCACTCCAAACAAACGCTGCGTTCTTCTGCGTGAGTCTAGTCAACGACGAAGAAAGCACAGAGAATCCTTCCACAAATCTTCTGTAATAACCTGCCAACCCTAAGAAGCTCCTTATCTCCTTAGGCGTCGTAGGCCTCTTCCATTCCAAGACTGCAGCTATCTTTGAGGGATCCACTGAGATACCGTCCTTGCTTATAATGTGTCCTAGGAATGACACTTGAGACAACCAGAACTCACACTTGCTAAGCTTCGCATACAGTTTGTGCTCTCTATAATCTATACACAGCCTCATTGTTCCATCCTTTTTCTTCACGAAGAGGACAGGTGCACCCCAGGGGGAAGAACTGGGTCTAATAAAACCACACTGAAGCAATTCATCTAACTGAGAACGCAGCTCCTCTAACTCACGCGGAGCCATGCGGTACGGTGCTTTCGCGATAAGGCGAGTGCCTGGCTCGAGATCTATAACAAACTCCACCTCTCGCTCAGGTGGAAGTCCTGGAAGACTAACTGGAAAGACATCCGGAAACTCGCACACCACAGAAACATCCTCAACCCGAGGCACAACAGGTGCAATTTCCAAAACAGAAACAGAGACAAGAAAAGAATCACAGCCCGACTCTAGAAACTTACGAGCACGCACCGCAGAAATGATTGGAGATTCTTGACGTGATATACCATACACACTCATGGGCTGGCCTTTGTCATCTTTGAAATCCAAGCGCTTTTGCTTGCATTGAATGACGACATCATAGCTGGACAGCCAATCCATGCCTAAAATCATGTCAAAGTCTTCCAAGTCTAACAACTTCAAATCCGCAAAAGCTAGAAAACCACCTAGGAGGATAGGGCATTTTTGGATACCTTGACTTGACATCACCAACTCTCCTGAAGGGAATTTGACATTCAGAGAAGGGTCAAGCTGGTCGAGATCCCATCGATGTCGGTCTACAAAACTCCTCGCTACAAAGGAGTGAGTAGCACCCGAATCGAACAGAATGCGCGCCCACTTATCCTTCACCTTAAATTCACCTAAACACAATGCGCGCACAACTAAAATACAAGAACTAAAAGACTACCAAAACAGATTACTAGCTGAGATAGAGACTAACCAGAGATCACTTGAGCCAATGATTGAGCTTCTTCCTTTGCCAGCACATTTAACTTTCCTTTTCCCTTGTCCATGAGTATAGGGGGCGGCGGTAGAGTCTACAACGGAACTGCATGCAATGCAGGTTGGAACTGCAGGCAATTAGCCTTAATGTGCCCTTTCTGGCCACAGAGAAAACAAGCTTCAGTCTTCTTATGACAATGAGCCACATCGTACCCGCTCCTCTGGCAGTAGGTACAGACAAGGGTTCCTTTCGGTGCATCTTGAATCGCGTGAACCTGAGACTGCTTCTGCGCATCCCGCCTCTTAAAGCACCTTTCCATCGGGTGTCCAGGCTTGCCATAGAAGCTGCATACTTCTTTTCGATCTTTCTTCACCACAGGGCCAGACGCCCTTGCACCACCACTGTCATCAGACTTCCTCTTATCTTTCCTTGCCATTATTCCTCGATTCTTTGCATTTTCTATCGACTCAACCTTCAAGGCAGCTTCCAGCACTTCTGCGAAGGTCTCTGATTTGTACGCACTTGTCAATTGCTGGATGTCAAACCTCAGACCACCCAAGAAGCGTTTTACTCTGTTTTCTTCAGACGCTACTAGCTCGGGGGCAAAACGACTGAGCTTACTGAATTCGATCTCGTACTCGCTGACAGTAAGTTGTCTCTGCTTAAGATACAGAAAAATTATTCATCAAACGGTCTTGCTCGACCGATGGAAGAAACTTCTTTCGCAACATACTCTTAAACGAATCCCACGTACATCCTTCTGTAAGGTTCTCCTTCTCTTTAATCCACCAACTCTTCGCAAGTCCTTTGAGTTGATAAGCCCCGATCATTACCTTCTGATCGGCGGAGATGCCAGAATAAGAGCACATCTCCTCGATGGCTATGACCCAATCATCTAACGTCACGAAGTCTGCCCTACCATCATAGGTAGGGGTCCCAAACGCTGGAAGTGAGAAATGAAATTCATCGCTAGAGGCAGTACAACTGGGGGTACTAACGCAGTAGGAGTAGGAACAGCTTGTTCTACGGCAGGGTCCTGCGCTATAGGCTGCTGCCTAGCAGCGACAGCTAATAACGACTGAATCTGTGACTGCATGTCCAACATCTGTCTTGTCAAGGCCTCATTACTTTGACGCAATCCTTCGATCACTGCTTCACTCTGAGCACCGGAAGACTCGCCCTCAGGCTGGGGAGTCGATCTCATCGCAATACGCTTTGCCGACATTTTTATAGAACAAACATACTACAATTAATACCTAGTTTAAGACACCTAAGCTAGAAACTCAGATATCCTAATTCAGATCAGATCGGAATAGACAGATACTTGCTCTAGCTGTTACCTTGCTCTGGGAATCAATAAATGATGTTATGCTCTCACTAACACTTGTGATAATGATATGAATGCATAAATGATCCAATTTTGTTTTTTTTATAATCATGTGTGTACATATGTCATCATGTAGATCTTTAACTTGGCACGTGTGCTTATGCAATGATATGTTATGTATGAAGTGCTATGTATTCTAAAAAGGCCCTAGTGCATGTTATGAGCGGCGTACACATACAATACTATGCATCCCATACTACATAATATTTTATGCAACGAAAAAGTAAAACGTGCTAATGGGCATCCATGTAATGGTGGTTATGCATCCCATACTACATAACCGTTACATGTTGCCACCTATGGTGGATCCATATACAAACACATATTATGCATTTCATACTACATAATATGCCCCGTATACTTCTTATTATGATATGAGTGTAGTGTTCATGCTTCCATCAAGATCTACGGATGACATATTGGTGTGTGTATGCAATGAAATGAAACTATACACTGGAGGTTTTGCTTAAGGGAAAGTTGTTCGACTGCCTTGCCAAACCAACCAACCCTCTTGCAAAACCTCCCTCTGATACCAACTGTCACAACCCGCATTTTCTCCGTATAAAATAATACGTCAGAGCCAGAGAAAACGCGTGTCGTGATGCCACGCCAAGCAGGGGACAACTGCAGACGTTCAGGCAACCCTGTCCTATCGCTTATTTTTATAAAAAGACTATGAGTTATGTTTTAAAACATTGTTTTATTATTATGTATGCTAACCATGTCCCTCAGTCTAGTGGATCAACTAGTCCACGGGTTAGAAAGTATAGGTTTACACAGCGGAAAACACTAGTTTGATTCATTTATCATCCTATATGAGAATAAAAATTCAGCTTAAAATACAATGAACATGTGACTTCTAGGTTTACTATAAGTAAGAAAACAGTTTTATAGCCCTTAAAATAGTGATTTGATCTTTTGAAAAGCAAGCTAAAGAGTCATGTAGAAAAAATGCAGTTTTATTTTATATTAAAATACCTAACATGTATCCTAACATAAAGCATTCCCAGAGAGCAAGTACTAAGCTAAAAGTAAGTAAAACAGCACAAGTAGTAAGTAGTCTATCACAGAAAGTCTAAAACTATGGGCGTCAACAACTGACACGAACCCATAGAAAATCTATCAAGTCTAACAAAAGTCTACCTCAACACCCTGAGGTGGAACTAAAAGCGGTGGCGGCAACCCGCAACACCTGCAACACTACCCTGACAGCTAACTCTGCTCCTGCCCAGAACCTGGGGTATTCAAAAGAAGAACACCTTAGAAAGCAAGCTACAAGCGGTGCAAGAGTAAAAAGAAAGCTAACAAACCTCGAAACGAGCGAGGTAAAACAAACAGCTGCAAAAGGAGTCAGAAACATGGTATAGGAAATCAAAACAGGAAAACTAGGCTAGAACAGCCTACTCAAACTATCACATCTACTATCAGAGTTCTACTTTATTCTTTTTCTTCGGTATACTAGTTATTCAGTATTTTAAATTGAGACAAATCGGCTCATCGGGACAGAGTGCTGTGCCGGGGGAGTAGGACCACTACGTGCATAAACCCAGCCTAAAGGCACTATGCTGAGGGAGAAACCCCAACGCACACAGTCCTATAGCTAAGGTAACATGCCGGGGATGAAAATCCACCACGCGCACAGACTTCGCCCTAAGGCACTGTGCCGTGGGAGAAACCCCAACGCGCACAGACCATTTCAAGCTTTCTTCATTTCATAATTTTGTGCCGTGGGAGAAAGCTCACGCGCACAGACCATATCATAATTTCTTTAATTCATAACGTATTATTCAGTTTCTTTAGTTAAGGTTCGTGTATTAGTTCGAATTGAACGGACAATGCGACACGTCGACCGGAACGGTACGACAATGATTCGTACGACTAAACATTTTGCACAAATTATACTCGTCAAAACAACGAGACGATCGAAACGTCGCGACCACTACGACACGTCCGTAAACCAGTACGGCGCTTCCGTAAACCGTTACGTTTCCGACCGGATCACTCGCGAAAATTATTTTATTCGCGAGGCGACACGCGTAATTTTTCTAGACGGCGAAACCTACGGAAAATCGTGACTTCCTAACGAATAATTTTACGCGAAATATTACGAATTAGGAGCGAAATTAACGACCGAAGAAATTGACGAGGGAAACACCACTTGCCTTGGAATTTGGTCTCCAAACAACTCCCCAACGTAGATCCGCCCAAAAGAAGACACGAGGAGGCGAGATCTACGAAAAACGGACGAAATGAGGTTAGGGCCGAAAAATCCATGGCGAAAAGGTCGACGAAACGGAAGAAACTTACCACGATCTCGAAGCTCTCGCCGAGAGCTTTCCAACGCCGCGATCGGATCGAGATTCCGTCCACCGGATCGACGGTGGCGGCCGCCGGAAGGTTCGCGAACGAGAGGTTTCCGCCCTCGTTTTTCTCTCGCACAGGAGGGGGGGGGGGGCTCAGCTCTTGATCGGGGAAGAAGAGAGGGATTTTATTATTATATACTTAATAATAATATTAAAAATAATAATATTATAAGTATTATAGTAATAAGATTGAATAATAATAAAAAAATGAAATAAAAGAATGACAAATGGGGGGGGGGGGCAAACGCGCGCCGAATCGAACGAAATTCGCACCGTAGGCGAATGACGACGCTACGAATCCAACGACGAAGTTGAAATCGAATTCCGACGCACCGTTTTCGAGATAAAAATTTCTAAAGTTAACGGCGTACGCGAAAACATACAAAACTTCAATCGCGCGTCGATGCTCCAAAAATGCTCGGTACGCGACGAAATTTGACGAGCAAGTCTAAAATTATCCAGTCTAATTTCTTAACGTAAAATTTCCCACTTCCGCCGCAAATCCCAAAATTTGGCAGGTCAAACCTAATGGACTCAAGACGCGCTAACGGCGACGCGCCGTCACCTCGCGGAAACGTAACGCCCTTACGTCAAAATGACATCACCGACATGATAAAATAATTTACGAAAACCTGGGGCGTTACACCTACTGTCGCGTAGGGAACGGGGGCTCCTTGTGCTCTATCAATTGATTGATTGTCGTAGAGGAGACGCTTTTGCATATGTGCTCCAACGAACGCGAGTGACGGGTGTGGAGCCGAGCTGGTGAATTACATGGAAGCGGGTGAAGCTCGATTCTATGCAGCCTATGACTGCCTAGAGGAACCAGCACGACCGAAGTTTGTTCGCTGGCGGGCGAAGCCCGCCTTAATGCGGCCGAAGGCCGCCCGAGAGCATCGAGTGTCGTAGAGGGGGCGAGTCTGAGCGGAGGTACCGTCACAGCTGGGGTACTGTCGATGCGAAGAGCATCGAGCACGGGCGTAGCCCGTGCGAAGATGCTCGTATTAATAAATAAATAATTGTCTGTACGAAGATGCTCGTATCCAAGAGAAGAGAATGAATATGCGATGTTCAATGTGCCCTGTCAATTGATCGATTTTTGGCTTCATACATTCATAATGAAAAAAGTAGCTCAAATCAATTTTTCATAGTTCTAATGTTCAGAGAATACAATAGTTTATAGCTGAAATGTTTATACTATCATGGAATGCCGGATCACATCCATATGAGCTTACAGTTCAATATAAGCTTACAGTTCAAAGCACATAAATACACATTGTTTTCAAACTACACATATTTGCGTGGCATTATATCAAACATATTTTGTGCAAAAAATACAAAGTATGTTGATAACAAAAAATATCAACTTAATTCAAAGATCTACGGTGGAACGCAAACCCGTTTTACATTAAAATAATTAAAAAGATGTGGATGAAGGTGAACATCTGGATCCGGGAGGAATGTGTTATTTCAGAGGTATTTGTGTTCATGAGCTCATTGGACCATAGAAGGAAGAAAATCAGATAATGAAATGCCAACCTATGAAGAAGCAAGTTCGGGATGGACAGTGTTGTGCTAGAGAAAGAGGAGGTCGCGGTTTTTTTTGTCGGGGAAGACGATGGGATTCCACCATAATTTGCTGGAGAAGCAGCAACAGAGTAGCCCGATGCAGAGAAGAGCGACACCAGTGTGAGGATAAGCGACGAAGAGCACGAAGAAGCATGAGGCGTCGGCGTCGCTTGCAGATGAAGTAAACTGAGACAATCGCGTGAGTAAGTGGCACCGCAAGAAGGAAGTCGTGAAGGGGCATTTTCGGGAAATCACCGGCGTGACTGAAATCAAAAGTTGAAGCAATGCATTATATGGTATGAGTCCTCACCTCCTTAAAGTATAATGCATTATGAAGAAATGAGATGAGAGTCTAGCTTAAGATAATTTCATTGTTGGTCTCCCGAAGCAAGATGTGAGCAGAGATGTTCATTGAGGAGAAAAAATATCAACTTAAATCAAAGATCTACGGTGGAACGCAAACCCGTTTTACATTAAAATAATTAAGAAGATGTGGATCAAGGTGAACATCTGGATCCGGGAGGAATGTGTTTTTTCGGAGACATTTGTGTTCGTGAGCTCATTGGACCATAGAAGGAAGAAAATAAGATAATGAAATGCCAACCTATGAAGAAGCAAGTTCAGGATGGACAGTGTTGTGCTAGATAAAGAGGATGTGGCTGGTTTTTTTGTTGGGGAAGACGATGAGATTCTACCATATTTTGCTGGAGAAGCATCGGCAGAGTACCCCGACGCAGAGAAGAACGACAACAGTGTGAGGATAAGCGACGAAGAGCACGAAGAAGAATGAGGCGTCGACGTCGCTTGCAGATGAAGTAAACTGAGACAATCGCGAGAGTAAGTGGCGCCGCAAGAAGGAACCTGTGAAGGGGCATTTTCGGGAAATCGTCGGCGTGACTGAAATCAAAAGTTGAAGCAATGCATTATATGGTATGAGTTCTCACATCCTTAACCTGCAATGCATTATGAAGAAATGAGATGAGAGTCTAGGTCAAGATAATTTCAATGTTGGTCTCCCGAAGGAAGATGTGAGCAGAGATGTTCATTGAGGAGAAAGAGAAGATCAACAATAAAATCAATTCATGTATGAGCATAGTTAGAATATCCATTGTTGTTGAGGAAGAAAATGGGGTTACTCAACCACTTGGGGGAAGGGAGTGTGTTTGATCGGTGGTCTTCGCTTTCTTCCTACCTGGTAAGGCTACGCCTCTACATGACTTCCCTGTATTCATTTATGTGTATTAAATGGCAGAAAAAACATAAGCATGTTTATTCAACACATAACCTAACGATGTGAAAAATTCATCGAAGAATATAACAATAACTCCAACAAAGCTGTGTAGAAACTGATAATCATAGAGCATTCCATATCTTGGAATTGAAGGTTCTATCTCCTGGGAACCGCCAAATAAACACCGCGTTAACTACCCAGCTAAAAAAAATGAAGCTTCTATGTACTGAAAACCGCCAAATAAACATCATATTAACTATACAGGTAGAAATGAACAACACTCATATTATAATCTCAACTATAATGAATGTTGGTAATTGTAAAATTTATATATGTGAGTACATGTATATTAGGTTCGAATGATATCTATGATTTTATTTGATTTGAAATCATTATCCAAGAGAAGAGAAGATAATGATTTGGGGTTCTTTTAAATCTAAGAAGGCTTAACAGCACAAACACATCAAATAATCAAAGACTACCATAGTCCAGCCATGACCCATGAAATTGTTCAAACAAAAACAGAAGATTGTCAAACAATATAAAATCCTAAAATTTTTAGTAATCTTAAGTTTAATATGGAATTGGTGACAAAATAATAATAAAAATAATCAAGCCTACTATATTCTTCACATCATTTGCATCAATCACGAATCATCAACACACACCTAAGCAACAACATAAGAGGCCAAAAATATAGCATCACTTGAATAAATAAAACAGAAAACATTCTACAGATAGCAAGCAATAGCAGAGAAATATTTGGGGCAGTAATTTCTTACCAGCGGATTCATAAATCGCCGACAGAATGATCAGAATGCCAATAACTAATCGAGCAAGATCCCTTCCTCTCCAGCCCATCCTAAATCACCAGTAAAACCCTAACCCTGTGCCCTCTCAGCTCAGAACCAGCGCAACTCTTCAATACAAATAGCCCGGAGATGATGTCATGGGAGACAAAACCTAGCAAGCCCATGAAAGCTAAACGGCAGCTTTCATCATGGAAGAACAGGAGAAAAGGGAGGACTAGAAATCACTTATGGGCTTAATAAATTGCAGAGAGGAGGGAGGAAGATGGGATGGCCGCCAGGAGGAGATCAGTAGCTAACCTTCTTCGATCTCTTGGAGCGAAGAAGATGGTGGCCGACGGGATGCCCTAGGAGTGAATCGAAGATGGAATCGAGCAGGATGGGGGTAACACGGGTATACAGCGGCGAGGGCGGCGGAAAGAGCAGTGAGGGCTTTTTCGGGAAATACCTGGCGTGACCGACGACCTGCAGAAAATACCTGGCACGTGGCGGGATAAGCGGCGAAGAGGGACGACGCGTTGCACCGCCGTGAGGAAGAGCGACGAGGGGTTTTCCGGGATTTTACGTCGTGACCGACGACTCCTACACAACTATCTTTATATATATATATATATATATATATATATATATATATATATATATATATATATATATATGAGAACGCCAAAAGCTCTGTTGAAAAGGAGATCCTGGCGGCTTTGGCAAAGGAGCAGTGCCACTGGTATTTTGGGTCCAACGTTGGCAACTCAACGCCAAAGCTAACAGCCTAAAAATAATTTCCACGTTGCGTTGGCACTGGAATGGACCGGCGACGCCGAAACAAACGGACCCTATTTGACCCCACTATTGTGGGGGCACTCTCGTGTATTCCTATTGTCCTGAATGACATGCTCGGCGCAACGCGGGAAATACAAAGTATGTATGAGATGTCCTCGTTGAGCAAACCTCCATATAAGGAAGCGATACTTTGCTGAGTCTCTCGCCGACATTCTTGTCGACCTCGAGTCCTACATGCTCAGTTCCTTTCTCAAGCGAACGGTGAATCCGACGAGCATGAGGTCGTCTCAATAAACCTAATTTTCAAGCTAGTGCGGTGCGAGTTAGTGTGGTACCATTAGTGTTTTTTGAGGAGTAATTTAAGGTTAAATTATGAGAAATTGCGGTGCAAATAGTCAAAATTATGGTGGCTTTAACAACTCCCTATAAAATTATAACTTGGTTCCTAAAATGTCAAAATAAGGCTCTGTTTGGGATGGCGGCGGTGGTGGTAAAAACTTTATTCTCACCCTCGTCGTCCTTTTTGTTAGTGCGCTCGAAGCATCTCATGTACACGTCAAGTTTGGAACGATCTTCACATTGCCCCCAGCAAGGGTATTTATAAGTTTAACCCTAAATCACCGACGATGGGTTATTGAATGCATAACAGATCCAATCAAACTCAATAAGAACCTGTTATCAATATTAAATATATCTCAACAATTATAATGTATATACTGGTACCACATAACAGGTCACTTAAAAATTAAGAGTTGATAACGACAAAAAACATAAATTTTTCAGAAACACAAACATGAGTTTTAGAATACAGATAAATCTAAACTCAAACAAAAGGTCCCAAACAAAATAGTAAATAAAACTGAAAACTCAAACTAATGACCGATCTATGGTCTACGTAAACAACATATCATAATTATTCGGGTCGAAATCAATTGTCTCTCCTTCATTCTCCACTTGATCTGCAAACAGTTACAATAAGAATGTCATGAGACAAAACTCTATGAATTCAAAATATTTGTTATCAAAAGTAAAATGATTAGTTCTAGCAATAAAATAACGTAATGCTTTAATTAGGATGTAAGAATCACAGATCATCATCTCTATCTAATTTACAGAAAAATTAAAAAATTGATGTCATAGAATCAAAGCATGTTTCTTCGATTATTAAGATTATTATTAATCGTTTTACAATTGTGTTGTACCATCAAGTTTGGAATGATACAACAAGATGTGATTATTATATCATCAAGTTTGAAATGATATAACTAATAATCATAATATCATAGCACATATCAGCAACATCAGTATTTCTTTTTGGAATGATATTAAAATCATCTTTTGAATAAAATAATTGTATAAGTCATTAAGTTTGGAATGACTGATAATTATTCATTTTTTGTTTTCATTAGATAGCATCTGAAATACTTCAGTGTATTCACTCTAGATACTTGAATGCATGCGTACTACGATTCTAAAATTTAAAACGTAAGAAAGGTATTAAGTCTTACTAAATGGATTTTAATTGCATCTCCCCCGATATTTTAATTGTTAGAACCTTACATAAGCTCTTAGTAATGGCATCTGCTACATTATCTTTTGATCTCACGTCCAATAGGAAAATTATCCCCTGACTAGTGAGATAGGTCAATCAGGTCTGTTTCATCCTTAGTTGTCTTTGTTTTTTATTAAACAACATATATGTTGCAATGGTCTTTGTGACTTGATTGTCACAAAAGATCGAAATAGAGTGCATTTTTAGACTCGTCATTGCAATGTCCATTATTAGATCTCTTATCCACTCTACTTCTTCTCTTGTTGAAGCGAGAGCATGAAGTTCTAATTCTATAGAGGATAATGCAATACACGTCAGTCTCTTTGACTTTCAAGCTACTACTGCTCCTCCCAGTATAAACACAAAACCACTAGTGGATCTACTATCGGAAATTTTTGAGCAGTAGGAGGCATCAGAATACCCCTCAAGCACAGGAGGATGTCCACTGTAATATGAAGCTTACTTTTCAGTGTACTTTAAGTATTGCATTAGCCTTTCCAAGGCATCCCAGTGGTCCTCTCGTAAATTTACTTAACACACATTCTGTAAAGGCTATGTCAGGCCTAGTGCAGGTTGTAGCATACATGAGTATTCCTATGAGTTTGGAATAATCCAACTGTCTAATAGGTGAACCTTCATTCAGTTTCTGTCTATTATTGTAGTCGTGCGGAGTCTCGATCTTTTTATTATTATCGTAACCTCGCTTCTCTAGTAGATTTCTTATATAGTGACTTTGACACGGGGTGATACCCTTTTTAGTGAAGTTCACTTGCATTCCTATAATAGTTTTCACCACACCTAAGTCTGACATGTTAAATTGTCTTGTCAATGTAACTTTCACGTCTTCCACCTTAGACTGATTAGTACTTAGAATTAGCATGTCATCAGCGTACAAACATATAATTGTAACTTTATTTGAACTTGTTCTTGCGTAAAGATATTTCTTTGATAAGCTGGATTTGAAACTCATGACTTTAACACAAGTGCCAAATTTCTCGTGCCACAATTTCAGTATTTGTTTCAATCGGTAGAGTGACTTAATGAACCTACAGACTTTGTTTTCTATACCTTTTATGACAGACCCTACAAGTTGGTGCATATAGATCTTCTCAGTCAGATAAGAAATACAGTCTTGACATCCATCTGATGAACAGTTAAATGTTCAATAGATGTTAATGCAAGAAGAATCCTAACTAACGCAATGTGACAAACAGGTGAGTATATATCAAAGTAGTTTACACCACTCTCTTGAGTGAAGCCTTTTTGCATCTAGACGTACTTTGTATTTGGCAATACTCGCATCAGGATTTAGTTTCTTTTTTAGGACCCACTTACTACTAATAGTTCTAGCCCCTTTGGGCAAGTCAACCAATGTCCAAGTGTGATTTTACATGAGATAATTCATCTCATTATCTATGACTTCTTTCCATAATAGAGAATCCTTAGTGTTGAAACCGAAAATCGGCTTCTGTGGAGTTCGAACACTTGGAGAAGGGGTGATCTCGTACTTACTTTCCCTCACAAACTCAAACAGTTAGAGACTTAGAACAAGAAAAGGACCCAAGGCTCCAGCACAGAGGTCCCACCATACACCCGGAAGATCTTAGAGCGCTTCCCCTCTTTAGCCAAGTGCCGATCTAAGGATACCTCAGAAAGCGCAAGAAGACTAGAGAACAAGTAAGCATGTCTTCTAAGGTATCCCCTTGAGTCTATTTATAGTTTTCTGAAAATGGTCTGCCAACAGCTAACCTTTGCTGTTATAAACAGCTATATGCAGCCTAGATTGGTCTGCCAACAACGTGGCTCCGCTGCTCTGAAAGGTTATGGGCAGGCCAACGAGAGTAAAATGGTAAAAATACATCATACAACATTGGGCGAGTGGCCCTTGAAA
The DNA here is from genome assembly GCA_039513925.1 of Platanthera zijinensis. Lineage (NCBI taxonomy): Eukaryota > Viridiplantae > Streptophyta > Magnoliopsida > Asparagales > Orchidaceae > Platanthera > Platanthera zijinensis. Next base: position 136,071,336 of record CM077097.1, on the reverse strand, counting down.
ACCTCCACTTGCATGGGGTGGCGAGTGCTCGATTGTGCCAGCACTCGCCGCCTCCCTATAGCCCTGGACGAGTGCGGGCCAGAAATGCCCCACTCGCCAACTGTCTGTCGAGATCCATGAGCGAGTGCAAGCCTGCTGCTCCACTCGCCAACTGTTCTACTCCATCCCACTTGGGCAGGCCGACGGGGCTGCCGAGATCTCACTCAATGCTAAGAAAGCGGCATTGAGTGTTTAGGCTTCACTCCACGCTAAGGAAGAGGCGTCAGGTGAACAAGCCTCACTCAACACCAAGATTAAAAGCATTGAGTGCCTCACTCGACATCGAGGCGGAAGGTGTCGAGTGGACTGGACGCCAGGGGCCCGGCTCGCATGGGACTTGAAAAGGATATCTTGGCTGGTCTGGCTCCTGTCGAACCCCACTCACCGGATATGGAGTTGTACACCTAGATCGCATCGCTTCCTTATAAGTAGATGTATCAGCTTCCACTTAATAAGTCATAAAGTCTGTACCGAAACTTTTAAACACTCGTTCTCTATTAGATAACCTTTTAGATGTTAAATCACTAGTGTCTATGAGCTCAGTGTCAGAGATTCTTTGTTCTGGCTCAATAGTAGTCTTAGTACTAGCCTTTGGAAAACCTAGAAGCATCAGGTTTCTATCTTTAAGGAAGTTATCCTCAAAGAAAACTGCATCTCTAGATTCCATTATAGTATTAGTTGAGAGATCTAGAAATCTATTTGCAGCACTATCCTCTACACATCATGGATAGACGCAAGTGTTTGTCCTAAGTCCGATCTTAGCTCTTCTAGAGTCAAGTATCCTAACATAAGCGATACAGTCTCAGGTCTTAAGATTATTAAATCTAGGAGGTCTCTTAAACCAAAACTCATATGATGTTTGTTTCAATTTTGCATGAGGAACCTTATTAAGAATATAATTTGATGTGATGACAACTTCACCCCAATAGGCCGTAGACATGTCAACAGTCAACATCATAGAATTCAACATTTCTGTTAAAGTTCTTTTTTTCCTCTCCACGATGTCGATGGATTGTGCTGAGTATGGGGCAGTGGTTTCAGGAATTATGTCATTGCTGGCAAGAAAATCTCTAAACTCACCCGAGACATATTATCCTTCTCTATCACTCCTTAGCCTTTTTATTTTCATGTCAAGTTGATTTTCAACCTTATTTTTGAATATACGAAATTTTTCAAAAACTTCATATTTGGATTTAAGAAATAAATGTGGTTGAATCTAGAGTAGTCGTCGATAAAAGTTATCAGATACTTTTGACCTCCTCTTGTGACAAAGTTTTTGTAGTCATATATGTCGGAATGTATTAACTCTATTAATTGCATGCTCATAAAAACCTGATTAAAAGATGATATAATTATCTTTGTTTGAGCACAAATTTCACATTTGTGAAACTTGATTGTTGTGTCTAGGGGAATATTATAAGTTTTAACTAGTAGCAGTAATTTTTTATAGTTCATGTGACTTAGTCTTGTATGTAAAGTCTTAGGATTTATCAGATTTGAACTAACTTGGCTTACTACTTCGTTTGCTAGACTTAATCTATACACCCCATTAATGACTTAAGCACAACTAAAATAATGCGAGTGAACTATTAAGGTTACTCTACTACCACAAATGTTAAACGACATACCAGCATCACATAACATGCTAATTGAAACTAAATTAGCAGCTAATGTATGCATAAATTTAACATTTTTCAAAGTTAAGAGTTTTACCTAAGGATATCAGCAATGTTGCATTTCCCACCTTCAGTACGTCATTTACTCCACCATTAGCAACAATAACGGTCTCTTCTACTGCAGTGACATCCTCCAGAAGCGCAGAATTGTTACAGATGTGATAAGTAGCACCTAAATCTAGTCATCACTCAGTACTGGCCTTCCCTTTTCTAACCATGACAACAAAGTTGGCAGACGCACTCTGATAAACCATATTTGCTTTGTTACCAGTCTTCAGTGTGCTGGATTCACCCCTTTTGAATTGTTTGCACTCAGAAACATAGTGACCCCACTTATTGTAGTTGTAGTACTTGCCTTTAAACTTCTTAATCTTCTTGCTAGTGTCAGCAACTGCGGGTGCACTGATCGACGGTCTAGTCTTTCTAGGCTTAGGCTTATGCTTAGGGTGCGTGACCGTATTAGCAACAGAGTTCTGCTTGTTAATCGTCTTCATGGCATGCCTAGTCTGGTTCTCATCCTCAATGCAGATGAAGCACTTGAGGTCTTTCAGACTGACCTGCGTTTTCTTCTAATACATCTCCATTTTAAAGGAATACCATGCCGACGGAAGCTTGAAAATGATGGCTCCTGTAACAAATCTATCTGACAGAGAGATGTTTTCACTGTTCATATTGTCAACGAGAGATTCAAATTCTGCAACTTGAGGAAGTATCTCTCTATCTTTAGTGCAGGTGAAGGTCATGAACTTGTCCACCAAGTGCGTCTTGGATATGTTCTCTTCCTCTTTGAACTGCTCCTCCAGTGCGTCATAGATCTCCTTTGCAGTTTTCATCTTACTGTACGTCTCAGCCAGTCTATTGGAGAGACAGTTAAGAAGGTAATCATGACAGAAATCTTCATCGTTGATCCAGTGATCCTCATCCTCTCCTTCTTTAAAAGATTCAAAATCGAACTGTACACTGTAAAAGATATTCAAATATTTCAGCCGAACTGCGTGTTTTGCTTTCAGGCACTCTGAGTTGGAGAATTTCTCCAACTTGATCATTGAGACGGGAGAATTTCCCTTCGACATTGTGTCTCTTTCCAAATTTCTGAGTTCCACTAGGAAACTAAAACACAAGCAAAAAAAATTAGAAAGAGGTAACCTGAGCCGTGTGGAGACGATGAAATCTTCGTATCCAATCCAGAAAAAAGTTTGTAGGATTGCTACTCCTTTCCAGCTAACACACAGTCGCCAAAACTATATCTGGTCTGCTTCCTCCAAGCAATGAGGCGAGAAAACAGAGAACAAGCTCCACTAGATCTGTTCTTATAGAGACCAACTAGAGAATCCAATTTCTATAGAATCCAATTTCCTCCTATCAGAGACGAGATTTGGATCTAGAAATCCTGTGCCAGACCAACGATTTGAACAACACTCAGTTTTCTTGTTCTCTTCAATCAAGCGGCGCTCTGCACCGACCAGAGAGAAATTTCCAGATAAGCGGCTGGTCGACTTTAGGGCAAGAAAACCGCGATCGGAAAATTACAAAAGCACAGAAGCGGCGCCGAAAAGCTGCGATAGGGGCTGGCACGACACAGACAATCACAAAATCCAGGTGCGGCGATGGGAACACGCAACACAAAACGAAAAATTCTTCGGCGAACATTGCAGCAGTTGATCTGCGACGGGATTCAAGACCGGCGACACAAATCTCTCCGGCGATGGCTTTCGGATGCGGACGACAATCGCAAAATCCTAAACGGGATTCAACTTCAACCTCCCAATTTCTTCCTTTCATGGGAACGAGAATGTCGCACTCTCAATCGGTCTCTTGATCGACGAGAAAAAAAGGAAAACTGAGCCTCCTCCTTCTCCTTGCAGGCGGCGGTGGAATTTTCAATCGAGTAGCGGGCTTCTCACAGAAAAACGAGATCGTCGGGAAGGGAAAAACACACGGGAAATTTTGGGGGCTAGGGCGCACTAAACGAAAACCTTCGAAAATGTTAGTGCGCTCGAAGCATCCCACGCAGCTGTCAAGTTTGGAACAACCTCCACGTTGCCCCCAACATGTGTATTTATAGGTTTAACACTAAATCTCCGACAATGAGTTACTAGATGTCTAACAGATCCAATCGAACCCAATAAGAACCTGTTACCAATATTAAATATACCTCAACACTTTTAAGGTTGTTTGATGAGGCATATGAAGAAATGATTGTGTAATAAATCCAGACATTTATTAATCATAGTTCCGATAGAAATTTAATGATTAAAATCTCTTAAATTAAATGTTTTATTAGAGCCCTAGGGTGTTTGATGTTTGGGCTCTACATTCTTGATGAAAAAATTTCAAAATCAAATGGAGGGAATCCAATTTTTGGAGGTAAATCTTTCATGAAGAAAGTGCATGTATAAAACAACACACACACGTGCGCACACACCGCACCGAACCTGATACGGATTTGGTGAATTGTAATTTTTGTACTATATAGTTTTGGCATTTTTTGAATCCTAGATTTTAAGTTGCGTCGATAAGTATTTGATGCATGCGTCGACAAGAACGTGCATGATCTACCTTGCGTCGACTACGTTGAGATGAACTCAACGTTGCGTCGAATTGTCCGAGTTGGGTCGATTTGTCCTAGGTTGCGTCAACTGCGCTGCGTCAACTAGAACTCGATGCATGCGTCGATTAGTATACCGTTGACTTACATCGACTTGTTTGCGTCAATATGATTTCGACGCAGGTTGATAAGACGCCGACGCAACATGCGTCAACTTGTCTACCAGTTCTTTGCGCTTTAATTTCTATTGCACGTTTTCTTATCATTACTCTTTTACGTTGGAATTCCAACGTTCTTTTGCACGATTAAAATCATACTAGTTATAACTGTTGAAATTTATTATGTGATAATTTTTTTTTTGTTTTACGAGACTGTAAGGATTAAAGTATTTAGGCCTTTTAAAGCGTGTAAATCGTGACGGCACATACACTATTAAGACATATTGAAATTTGGATTAAGCGTGTAGAAACACCCATAGGGTCATCATTGAGTCTTTCACATGACTCAATAATGACCCATTAAGTCATTAGGGTTGAAGTCCCCAACACCTAAGCAAAAAGGGGTTGTTTTGGATCCAGGATATAAGGCAACAAAAAAAGGCTTAGCATTAGGTTTTTTTTTCAAGTGCCCGAAATCTGGAATACCCCGTGCGGCGGCTTAGGTTTAGGAAGAACTTCTCCCTCGTGCTCTGCTCGACTCGTCGACGGCGCGCCTTCCCCTCCATCCGACGGCGTGCCATCTTGCGACGACGACGGCGCTTCTCCAGTGCGACGGCGACTGCTCTCCCGGCTATCGGCTGTACTTCAGTGCGACGACGACTCGTCTCCCGGCTACCACTTCCTCCGACAGCATTCGCAGCGGCCGGGACTCGGCTGTGCTTCAGTGCGACGGCGACACCTCTCTCGGCTACCACGTGGTGTCCTCCTCCGGTGATCATCGCGGCGGCTGCTACCCGCTCACGGTCATTAAGCTCGCTGCACAGTGAGCTTCATCTTCGATCCTCTTTGCTGACTCAAAATTAACCCTAATGGATCCAGGTATAATTTTCATCTCAGTTTTTTTTTTTTCTGCACATCTTAAATCAGATCCCGATGCACTATAAACGGATCCATATTGGTTTTAGTTGTCCCCCTATTTCTGAATAGATCCTTGCATTTGCTGTTTGCTCTAGTCTATAGTCTATTGTTGGTTCGTATCAATGGTTAAGATTAGTTCAGTATTGGTGCAGTCCGTTTTTATATGGTGTTTGCCCCATATGGCGTTTGCTCCAGTTTATTTACTTCATAAAAGATGTTAGTTCTCTTATGATATTTCTAACAATGCTATCTGAATGGTTATAGATTAGTTCAATTTTTGGTCCATGAATGTTGTTAGTTTTATGTTTCTGAATGGATCCTTTTGTCGCTAGTTTATAGATTATCTCATAATTGTCTAGTTATGTTGCTCCATGAATGTTAGTCTCTCAATTTGTTTCATTCAAAATGTTTGTTCACTTTTGCTATTTACCTCAAGTTCTTTCAATGGTATCAGAGCCTCGCATAGAGCTTTGTAGGGATTTTTCATTCAATGAATTTTTAACTTGTATTCTTACATACCTCTATGTGGCCTAAAGATCCTTCTATTCATGTCTTTTCCGCTCCTAATAACTTAATATGGTGGAATATTGTCAAAACAATCCCTACCACTAAATTATTTTTATTAAGGAAGACTTAAGAACTTGTGATATTTTATCTTATGCATTATGAATGTCAACCCAAAGGTGATATTCTTTTGGCCAAAATAAATAGATCACATGTAGAAATAAATGTGTAACAAACTCAAGTTAATCATGTAGACAATAAGTCAGCCCAAAGGAGGACGATTGTCTGACAGATCCCTTTGTTAACATTTGATTTTTACACAAGAGTACCGCTCACAGATGAATCCTTTATCCAAAGATTAAGAATTCACCGTTGTATTTGGTATCTTAGATTGTTTTTTTCAATCAACATGCTTCTAGATCTTTTTTTGTTAAGCAACATATTTATTTATTTTTTTTTTTTTGTTGTTATCTCATGGACCCAGTGAATACAAATGCTTCCACAATTTCTGCCAACATAAATTCCATCCCGATTCTTAATGGCACTAACTTTAAGGCCTGGAAAGAGAACGTTCAGATAGTTCTTGGATGCATGGATCTAGACTTATCATTGAGAACAGATCGTCCCCAAACTCTTACAGATAAAAGCTCTCCTGATGAAAAGAGAGACTTTGAGAGATGGGAACGATCTAATAGGATGAGTCTAATGATCATGAAACGTGCAATACCAGAGGCTTTCAGGGGAACAATGTCAAATGAGGACAATGCTAAAGAATTCCTTCAGGAATTGGAACTAAGGTTTGCTAAGAGTGAAAAAGCTGAAACTAGTGCACTCTTGGCTAAGCTTGTTTGCATGAAGTATAAAGGAAATGGAAACATAAGGGAGTACATCATGGAGATGTCTCATTTGGCTTCCAAATTGAGAGCACTAAAGCTAGATCTTTCTGATGATCTGCTTGTGCATTTGGTGTTGATCTCTCTTCCTACACAATACAGTCAGTTTAAAGTGAGTTACAACACTCAAAAGGACAAATGGTCCTTAAATGAGTTAATCTCTCACTGTGTGCAAGAAGAAGAACGACTCAAGGCAGACACTTCTGAAAGTGCTCATTTGACCACTTCCCATAAGGATAAAGGGAAGAACAAGGGCAAGTTAGCTGCAGTATCTACACCCTTCAAGAAAGGGACAACCAAGCAGCCTTCAGAGTTTACATGCTTCTTCTGCAAGAAGGATGGACACATGAAGAAAGATTGTGCTAAGTACGCTGCTTGGCGTATCAAGAAAGGTGAACTTCTCAACTTTGTTTGTTCAGAAGTTAATTTAAGTACAGTACCTAGAAACACTTGGTGGATAGACTCTGGTGCTACTACTCACATAAGTGTTTCAATGCAGGGTTGCCTGAGGAGCCGAAAACCAAATGATGCTGAAAGATTCATATTTGTGGGCGATGGCAAATCAGTCCAAGTTGAGGCAATTTGTACCTTTAGATTGTTGTTAGACGCTGGTTCTTTTTTGCATTTGGAAGACACTTTTGTTGTACCGTCGTTTAGACGGAACCTTATTTCTATTTCTGTGTTGGACAAATCTGGTTTTTCTTGTTCATTTGGAAACAGAATATTTACTCTTTCATATGCGAATACTGTGTTAGGAACTGGCTCTCTTTCTGCTAATGACAATTTATACATGCTTAATACAAATACCTCATTTAATGAAACCTTGTATGTTAGTTCAAGTGGTACAAAACGTAAATTAACTGATACAAATCAAGCTGCATTATGGCACAAACGATTAGGACATATCTCCAAAGAGAGAATGAAAAGACTTATGTCAGATGGGATCATCGATCCTATAAATTTGACAGACTTTGAAGTTTGTGTTCAATGCGTAAAAGGTAAACAAACAAACATAAGGAAAACAGGATCTATAAGATGCAGAGAAGTCTTAGAACTAATCCACACAGACATTTGTGGACCATTCCCTACAGCTTCTTGGAATGGTCAACAATATTTTATTACGTTCATAGACGACTTTTCTCGATATGGTTATGTATACCTGTTACATGAGAAATCACAATCACTGGATGTATTTAAAAAATATAAAGCTGAAGTTGAACTTCAATTAGGTAAAAGCATCAAATCTGTCAGATCAGACCGTGGTGGAGAATACTACGGCAGATATGATGGATCTGGTGAACAACGTCCAGGACCATTTGCAAAATTCTTGGAGGAATGTGGAATTCTTCCTCAATACACAATGCCTGGTTCTCCTACCATGAATGGTGTATCTGAGAGAAGAAATAGAACACTTGAAGACATGGTAAGAAGTATGATGAGTACTTCAACTTTGCCTGATTCCCTATGGGGGGAAGCACTAAAGACTGCGGCTTATATCTTGAATAGAGTTCCAAGTAAAGCAGTAACAAAAACCCCTTATGAACTCTGGACTGGAAAGAAACCCAGTATAAAGCATTTTCATATTTGGGGTTGTCTAACTGAAGCTAGGCCTTACAAGCCTCATGAAAGAAAATTAGACTCAAGAACTGTTACTTGCTATTTCATTGGATACTCTGAAAAGTCAAGAGGATACAAATTTTATGATCCCGCTACTGAGTCCATTTTTGAGACTGGAAATGCTCGTTTCCTTGAGGATATTGCGTTTGGGGGGGAGGATAAGTTAAGGAAAATTGATTTTAGTGAGATAACCACATCTCTACCTACACTTGTTGATGGGATTGATCAACCATTGGATGATCAATTACCTGAAACAAATCAAGAAAATCAATTTACTCTGGAAGAACCTCCCAACCAAAATGAAGATACTACTCTTAATGAACAACCTCAACAACCTCAAGAAAACTTACCACTAAGAAGATCTACTAGAGAAAGAAGAAATGCAATTCCGGATGATTATATTGTATTTCTTCAAGAACATGAAGAGGCTATAGGGATGATGGATAATGACCCATTCAATTTCCATCAAGCCATGAAGAGTTCTAATTCTCATAAGTGGGTAGAAGCCATGAATGATGAAATCAAATCAATGGAAGAAAATAAAGTTTGGGAATTAGTTGACTTGCCAGAAGGAACAAAACCTGTTGGTTGCAAATGGATTTTTAAAACCAAAAGGGATGCAAGTGGCAATGTTGAAAAATATAAAGCACGTCTCGTGGCAAAAGGATTCACTCAAAGAGAGGGAATTGACTACAACGAGACATTTTCCCCTGTTTCTTCAAAGGATTCATTTAGAATCATTATGGCCTTAGTTGCCCAATTTGATCTTGAGCTACATCAGATGGATGTAAAGACAGCGTTTCTCAATGGAGACATTGATGAAACAATTTATATGGTGCAACCAGAAAATTTTGTGTCGGGAGACCCAAAAAGGACTGTTTGCAAACTTAAGAAATCCATCTATGGACTCAAACAGGCTTCACGCCAGTGGTATTACAAATTTCATCAGATTATTGTTTCCTTTGGTTTTGAAGCAAATGTTGTTGATGATTGTGTATATCACAAGTTCAGTGGGAGCAAATACATTTTTCTAGTGTTGTATGTAGATGACGTACTATTAGCGAGCAATGATATAGGAATCTTGAACCAAACCAAGAAATTCTTGGCTAAAAACTTTGAGATGAAGGATCTTGGTATTGCTTCCTATGTTTTAGGAATAAAGATTCATCGAGATAGATCTCAAGGTATTCTTGGTTTATCACAAGAGAACTATATCAATAAAGTACTAGAAAGATATGGGATGAAAAATTGTAAGCCTAGTGATACTCCCAATTCTAAGGGAGATAAATTCAGCCTAGATCAGTGTCCTAAGAATGAAGTTGAACAAAAGGAGATGCTTAAGATTCCATATGCATCGGCAGTAGGAAGTCTTATGTATGCTCAAGTATGCACGCGTCCGGATTTAGCGTTCATAGTTGGAATGTTGGGCAGATACCTAAGCAACCCGGGAATAAAACACTGGATTGCAGCCAAAAGGGTTATGAGGTATCTACAGAAGACTAAAGAATACATGCTAACATACAAGAGATCGGAACAGACAGAGATCATTGGATATTCAGATTCAGATTTTGCTGGATGTCAAGACAGCAGAAAATCTACTTCAGGATATGTGTTCATGTTGGCTGGAGGAGCTGTCTCTTGGAAAAGTACTAAACAATCACTGATTGCCTCCTCCACTATGGCAGCTGAGTTCATAGCTTGTTATGAGGCTTCAAATCATTGTATCTGGTTAAGAAACCTTCTCACAGGGCTGAAAATTGTGGATAGCATTAAGAAGCCGTTGAAGCTATATTGTGACAACAACTCAGCAGTACTTTACTCCAACAGCAATAGGAGTGCCACCAAATCGAAGCATATTGATATCAAGTTTTTGGTAGTCAAAGAAAGGGTTCGGAATGGACAAATGTCAGTTGAGCACATTGGAACAAACTCCATGATTGCAGACCCTCTTACAAAGGGGCTGATTCCTAAGGTTTTCCATGAGCATAGAGCTAGCATGGGAGTCATATCATTTGGTGATATATGACTTCAGTGGGAGTTTTTTTTTAATCGAGTGCTCACATAAGGTGAGACATTTATTTGTTTTTCTGCAGAATTTAAGAATATATGTTTTCCCTCTGAACAATTTGAGTTTTAATGTATTCTGAATTGATCTCATTAAGAACTTTAGTAGGACGAGTTGGAAATGAACACTAAAAGGTAAATCTCACTAAGTGTTATTGCCATGCTACACATTCACTTTTGATCTATGTCATTAAGTATATGAAAGTAGTGATTATTAATTGAGTCTAGCTTTGTCCTAATAGCGAAAGCTCTAATTATCCATCTTTCATATACTCAATGGACCAGATTGCAATAAAGACAACTAATGCTTGCTTAGTAGTGTATGACCGTCTTATGTGCACATAAAGAATAAAGGTGATTTTGTGCGTTTAAAAGCCTAAGTGGGAGATTGTAAGGATTAAAGTATTTAGGCCTTTTAAAGCGTGTAAATCGTGACGGCACATACACTATTAAGACATATTGAAATTTGGATTAAGCGTGTAGAAACACCCATAGGGTCATCATTGAGTCTTTCACATGACTCAATAATGACCCATTAAGTCATTAGGGTTGAAGTCCCCAACACCTAAGCAAAAAGGGGTTATTTTGGATCCAGGATATAAGGCAACAAAAAAAGGCTTAGCATTAGGTTTTTTTTTCAAGTGCCCGAAATCTGGAATACCCCGTGCGGCGGCTTAGGTTTAGGAAGAACTTCTCCCTCGTGCTCTGCTCGACTCGTCGACGGCGCGCCTTCCCCTCCATCCGACGGCGTGCCATCTTGCGACGACGACGGCGCTTCTCCAGTGCGACGGCGACTGCTCTCCCGGCTATCGGCTGTACTTCAGTGCGACGACGACTCGTCTCCCGGCTACCACTTCCTCCGACAGCATTCGCAGCGGCCGGGACTCGGCTGTGCTTCAGTGCGACGGCGACACCTCTCTCGGCTACCACGTGGTGTCCTCCTCCGGTGATCATCGCGGCGGCTGCTACCCGCTCACGGTCATTAAGCTCGCTGCACAGTGAGCTTCATCTTCGATCCTCTTTGCTGACTCAAAATTAACCCTAATGGATCCAGGTATAATTTTCATCTCAGTTTTTTTTTTCTGCACATCTTAAATCAGATCCCGATGCACTATAAACGGATCCATATTGGTTTTAGTTGTCCCCCTATTTCTGAATAGATCCTTGCATTTGCTGTTTGCTCTAGTCTATAGTCTATTGTTGGTTCGTATCAATGGTTAAGATTAGTTCAGTATTGGTGCAGTCCGTTTTTATATGGTGTTTGCCCCATATGGCGTTTGCTCCAGTTTATTTACTTCATAAAAGATGTTAGTTCTCTTATGATATTTCTAACAATGCTATCTGAATGGTTATAGATTAGTTCAATTTTTGGTCCATGAATGTTGTTAGTTTTATGTTTCTGAATGGATCCTTTTGTCGCTAGTTTATAGATTATCTCATAATTGTCTAGTTATGTTGCTCCATGAATGTTAGTCTCTCAATTTGTTTCATTCAAAATGTTTGTTCACTTTTGCTATTTACCTCAAGTTCTTTCAGAGACTCCTAAATAAAAGATTTTTGGATTTGTTTTAGGAGTCCTCTCTGAATTTTTTGTTGCTCTCACTCTCGCTCATACGACAATCTTCTTCGTGATTTCATTTTCTTCACATTCGCTTTATCAAGTGAGAGTTCAGATGCTCTGTGTTTTTTTGATGTCCGCGCACATCGGAGTATTGAGATTTAGCTGGGTGTTGTACTATGGAGAAGCGAACATCGGTTGAAAGCCCTGCTGGAATGTGATGCAACTTCTTTAAGGCAGTAATTACACGCCTTATCCAGACTCAATTATAATCTATATATTATTCTATTTTTATTTCTCACTCATTCTGTTTATAATAGTTTTAAAATATTTTTTTATAGATCTGGATTATTATTAATAATTATTTTAAAAAAAAAATATTTATTTTTTTGAAATATAAATAAAAATATTCTTGCAAGTTCGAATACGTCTGTCTACAACCTAGAAATAAATAAAAAACTCATCTTAAAACTAAAACTTTCAAAGGCTTCAAATCAATATTAAATTAGTCTTTAAAATTTAGTTGCATCCAAATATTCCTTGAACTACTTTATAGACTTTTTAGCCTTTAAATTGCACTCAAAATGAAGCCGAATATTGGCCAAGATGATGAAAATGACACAAAAATTTAGGGACTAAGACTCTGTTTGGCACTATGGTGGCAGTCATGAACATGAACATGAGAGTTAAACTGTCCTTCATTAACACTTACCTAAAGAACATCCACTTTTATGTTCAAACAGATGATGTATGTTAGGTGATCTTGAATGAATGACGGTTTAACCCATGTGTTTACGACCGTCACCACCATGCCAAACAGAGAAGAGCTTAAGGCTTCGTTCGGTTTGACATTTCACCGTCTCTGTTTAGAGCAAATGCTGCCAGACGACGCATAAATAAACGGGCGCCAATGACGTTTGCTCCATTTGCACCCACCGGACAGTGGAAAAGTCAAAAATAATCTCCCTTTCCACCCCCGCCTCCCCCCTCCGATTCCTATGTCTCTTTTCCAAACGCCGGCAACTAAACAAAAGAAGCATAAATTAACAATACCTTGAAATATTTTTTTGTCCATAATGTATATAATTTAGATTAATGCTCTCATTATTCATAACATATAAATATTTATTAATCTTGCATTTTAAACATAGGGTCATATTGATCGCCCGAGCGATCGTTCTTCTACCACGCGATCGTGGCGTTCTCTCAGATTGCCCGGGCAAAACAAAACATGGCTTCAAGAGCAGGTTTGTTTTTGCTTCCACTTGCATTTCTTCCTCACAGGCGCCCAATCAGTTTACCCGCGCTTCGTCACTCTCCTCCAAGTCTCCACTTAGGGCGCCGGAGCTCATCACACCTGCTAATGGAAAAGGAAGCGGCGACGGCGACGGCGACGGCGACGGAGGCGGCGAGGCGTCGAATCACGCACGTCATCTTTGACATGGACGGTCTCTTACTCGGTAAATCTCCCGTTCTCACCTAATTACTCCATGCTACTGTATCGATCTCTCATCATCGACAATGTGTAGATCTATGGGTTGACTTATTTAAATATTTTTTTATACTTTGGCCAAAGATTCGGAGCCATTCTACACTCTGGTTCAAGAGAAGGTACTGGAGAGGTTCAACAAGACTTTCGATTGGTCCCTCAAGGCCAAATTGATGGGTAAGAAGGCAATCGAGTCGGCCCGAATCTTCGTGGAGGAGTGCGGCCTCACAGGGGTTCTCACCCCGGAGGAATTCCTTGAAGAAAGAGAAGGCCTGCTTCAGGAGCTCTTCCCCTCCTGCCAGCTCTTACCGGGTAAGTTGTTGCTGCGCATCATCTCAAAATGGTAACTGTAAGCACGCCCCCAATTATTTTCTGGCGCTTTGCCCCCCAAGCAAGGGTATTTAGGTCCGGACAATGCCAAAAATGCTCATTTTGACATTTTCCACTCTGGATTATTGGTGTTGCCCGGACCTAAATACCGAGCATATTTGGTGCTGCGCGGACCTAAATACGCTTGAAATTTTGGCCCCAGGGTGCAAAGTGCCAAAATTCACTATTTCAAGGATGCAAAGTGACAAAAGCCCTAAATTTTTGATTGTGCATTAATTTGATCCTTTTTGTTCAAATTATGCCTGCTTATTGCTAACTTTGTGTTGATAATTTTTGTAATCTTTGCCAAAGAAGAAAAGAAAGGTTAAGTGCTGTTTTAAAAATAAGAAATGCCCAATTGACTAATAAGTATGCTTTCCCTTAGTTAAATGGGTAAGTGCATAGTTAATATTTTGAAGATGTTAGGGTTTGTGATTTGTAAGTGAGAAATCAGAACCCCTTCTTCACACTCTTAGTAAAAGATGAGTCCCTGATGCTGTTAAAACTGGTTGTAGCCTCTGTTGAAATCGAAAATTCGGTCTCTGTGGAGTTCACCCTTGGGAAAGGGGTGATCACGCACCTACTTCTCTCCTGCAAGCAAAACGACAAAGGAAGTAGAACAGGGAACTGACCCAAGGGTTCGGCGCGGAGGACCCACCACACACCCGGAAGATCTCAGAGCGCTTCCCCTCCTTAGCCAAATGCCGGACTAAGTTACCTCAGAAAACGCTAGAAGATTGGGAGACAAGTGAGCATGCCTTCTGAGGTACCCCTTGGATCCTATTTATAGATTTCTGAAAACGGTCTGCAAATAACCAACCTCCGCTGTTCTGAACAACTATGTGCAGCCCAACTGGGTCTGCCCAAATGGTAAAAATACTTCACAGATCATTGGACGAGTAGCCCTCAACAACCTCTGCTCGGCAAGGGCGGCGAGTGCTCGATGGAGCTGGCACTCGCCGCTTCCGCTCGGCCTTTAGCGAGTACGGCCCCGACCTGCCCTGCTCGCATGCTGCGAGTTCGTTGAGCGGTCAGAACTTGACGAGCGGCCCAGAGCTCGACGAACGACCAGAGTTCGACGAAAGGCCCAGAGCTCGACGAACAGCCCAGAGCTCGACGAACAGCCCAGAGCTCGACGAACAACCCAGAGCTCGACGAGCGGGGCTTGACGAGTACAAGCTCGCCTCCCAAAGGCATCTCACCCCGCCTGGGCGAGTCGGAGATTGCCGAGTTCTTCCCCCTGTCGAGCTCGCCCAGGGGCTCAGACTGCCCGATTTGGCCGGTCTGGCTCCCGCTGACCCACTCGCCAGATACGGGGTTGTACAACCTCCATTAATGAAAAAGCTAGTTTTGAACATAAAAATGGATGGAGTTCTTTCAGTGAGGTCGGGCGCTCACGTATGATGGTTCATAACCTACCGCGTTCACGAACGCCGCCGTTGTGCCAAACAAACCCTAGGTCAGTCATGTTTCTTGTTTTTCGAATTTTTCGTTCGATAGCAATTTGACCCACCAACCAAAAATTTATATTCCTATCGATCCATTGGATTTAAATGATCTATTAATCTTGGGGCCTAACAACTTTAGACCATTCAACATGTATATATGTGTAGCTGAAGTTGAAATTTCATTATGGGAATATTCGGATTGCCGGCAACAAAGATTGAGCAGGCTAGTAGTTTTTTATGCAGATTTGTTTTGAATTTATGTATTTGATCCATAAAGTTAATAAATTTGTCGTGCTCCAAGCATAAATGGACATGCTTGCATGAAAATCCCTTTATTGAAATAAATAATTTAGGTTTAATTCTTGGTGTTAGTAGTGATCACTGAAACTATTCAAGGTTATATTGTTTTATGAGAAATAATCACGTGCATGCAATTAATTGATTATAAGTTCTTGTGTTAATCGAGCAGTCTTTTGCTTTTTGAAAATGTCTGTACGTCTTTTAATAAAGTGTCATATCCATGAAAGACAATTTTGGTTTAGTAATTTTGAAACTTCAAGGAAACATACACTTAAGAAGAAAAGTGACTTGAACTGAGTAGAAAATGTAGCAAAACATTTTTCTTGGCCTAAAAGTGGAAAAACAAACTTGCTCTTGAAGCAATATAGCAAGCCTATAGTTTTGTGCACGTAATATAGATCATTTTCTTCTCAGCACACAATCAATTGATTTTGTGCAGACACATATGCTCTAACATAATTTTAGAGCGGTCTAAGCGCAATGACTCACCCCTCATCACTTAATGGCATCAAGTATACCAAAGATTTTTTCAATCTTTATTTGGCACATCATAGTATTATTCACCAAACCAAGAGTGCTGCGAGCCTACCATGAATGAGGTTATTGAGATAAAATAACAAAAATCTTCTTGAGGTAGCTCAGTCTGTTCTCTTCACCAGGCATTTCCTGAATCATTTTTGAGGGGAAGCTACTATAATTGTTTGATATAATATTTTTCTATAAAAATGACATGTCAACTTTAAGGGTAGCCCGGTGCACAAAGCATCCTTGCGCAGCGAGGGTCCGGGGAAAAAAATGGCATGTCAACTTTTTTTTTCAAAATTTTCATCTCTTCTATATTGTCATTATTTAAATCATTGTTTTTCAACATCAATTCTTTGCTTATTAAATATTCCAATTACACATTAGTTTCCATTGGATTATAGATATTATCCAGATGAAACACTAAATGTATTTAGTCATGTATGTTCCCTATTTATTGTTTCACATGGGGACTACACCAATATGTTTTTATCAACGAGAGATTTAAACTTAAAATATGAATAATGTGGTAATGGATTGTGATTGTATTGTTTTACGCCTCTTTTAATAGTATTTTAATTTATGAATTATAATTACAAAATTCAATGTTTTTATTCTGTCGAATTGTGGGGAGAAAAGTGAATTAGTTGTATTCATCCATTATGGGAATATATAAAGGGTTACAAACACACATAAAGGGTGATAGGAAATGTGGGACTAAACAATTACAGTAGCAGGAACATAATAATAAAGATAAACACGTCTCAACATATTCCTATCATGGTAGTTGCTGAGCTTGAATTTGCAAAATATATTTCTTTCCTTCTTTAGGTGGTCAACATCTTTCTTTAGGGGAGAAGCTGTGTTTACCTTAAATTTAGGAGTTTGCATGTTATTGCCTCATTTAGCCTTGTATGCTTCACAAACCCAATTTGAGTGTTTGGGGTTTGGAACTTTGGATTGCATAAGGTTATAGTGATGATAATTATGATGTGGGTCTAGGCCTGACCTTGTGCTTAATTGGAAAAATTGGGCTTGGCATTTTGCTTCAATTTTCTGAGATTAATTTGATATTGGAGCTTTATGGATCATATTGTATTCTTTATTTACAATTCATTTTTCATAAGTTTATCTATTTCTTCAATATATGAACTTTCCACCCTTAGTTATTTAATGAATATAGAATCATCATAATTATCAATAGCCCTATTCCAGTTGTTTGGGCTTATCTTCTCTACATTCTTGCTAGTTGTTTCTTGAGGTGTTAAAACCATTCTTGCTTTCTAACGTCTACTTAAAAGGTGCAATTTCTTGTAACCTTTATTGTATGTGTCATAATCACTAAATCTATTTAGCTTCTAAAAGTTCATTCTTTAGTTTATCTTATTTTTTTCCCAAACATTCATCTTAATATTCTTATTTATTGATCGTTCAACCTAGCTTTCAACAACATTTTGTCTTGCTAATACACGTATCTAAAATAGTAGTTAGCCTAATTGCTTTGTTGTGTAATTTACCTTTTAGGTATTCATGATATGCTCCACATAGTATTCTCAATATACTTCCCTAAACCAGAGCCTTAACTCTATTAGTTACATCCTCATCTATATTTCATTCTTATGTACAAGTACAGCATCTAAGATACTTAAAATCTATCATACTATTCGGCTCCAGATTTGCATCTCTAAGGTGAAGAGGAAGATGTTAGGAGCATCATAAGAGGAATGACGATAATGTAAACTCCTCAGATCATGTTTCAAACGATGATAGAGCTTTGAATTTCAACTCCAAGTGTTAAGGAGGCAGCATGGGGCATTGACATCGCTAAAAGGCTCAAAGTGGTGATGATTTGTTTTTCTCGGGCTTCACAATTTGTTTTGAAGTTTCTAGGGTCCATTTCATGAAAATCTTACTCTGTTTTTAGATTAAAAGCCCATAAAGGTTTATTTTGTAATTGGTAATTCAAGTATTTAGATTTAAAACCTTGGGATGGGGTAGTCGTATTTTTGCAATTGTGGGTTGCTTAATAGCTTATCAGGTAGGTCATGATGGAGCCGGAGAGGTAATTGAAAGCATGCATATGAGGAGTTCTTCCTTTCTTGGATCTTATTGCTCGATGTTCCCCTTGCGTGACCAATGGTTCTTATACTTAGGTGGTGGTGTGCAACACTATTCTCCATCAACGGCGAGTTTGTGTCTCTTCTCTCCCCGACCTAGTTTTCTGTCAACTTTCCTGATTGCTTACTGGAGTTTGTAAGTGCAATTTGACGGGGAGCAGCCCGCCTGGCCAGTTTGGATCTACTCCCGACGACCTCGGGCGCGGTGGCGATCGGGACCGTTCATTTCGAGTGGCTCGCCGATCATAGTATTTTTTGTCTCTTGTTGCATTTTACTTAGAGTTGTATTTTTGCATATTTTTTTAGTCGAAGCGTCGGCCAATTATAGTTGTTCATTGCTCCCTAGAAAGTTATAAATAGAGGGCGAGGGCTCTCATTTTAGGCATTGAGGATTGGAGTTTAGAAGCCCAATCCTTGATCACTTCGACGCCGAAGTCGACTCTGGGTGCGAAGCCCGGATTTCCACTCTCTTCCCTACCCTTGGCTGGCCAATCCTTATTCACCTAACAAGGTGGTCGGCCAATCCATCTCTCCACCCCCACCCCATTCCATAGCAGCGGCCATTCCCTTCTTCCTCCTTCCCCACTAGTCACAACCGCCCCCTTCACCTCCTCCCCAATGACAGGACGCCACCCTACCTCCCTCTAACTGTCGACCACCATCACATCTCCCCTCCAACAGCCGGCCACCACCACATCTCCCCTCCAATAGTCAGCCACTACCACATTTTCCCTCTAACAACCGGCCACCCCCATCCCACTCCTCACCAATCAGCCAGCCAAGTATCCCTCCCCCTCTCCTCCATCACAGCTACAACAGGCCACCTCCCCCCCTTCCTCCTCCTCAAGCCCAACCGGCCATCAAATTCCCATTCCCCTCCCTCCACAAAACCAGCCGCCAAACTAGAACAAAACAACCCCTTCTTTCCCTTATTTCCACCTCTGACGATCACCAAAAACATTTTTGGTCACCTCTGGTGATCCCCCACCTCTGTCCCATCACTTTCCAAACATTTCCCATTTTCCGGCGATCGCCGGAAAACATCTCCGGCGAACTACACCACCACCGACGACCTACTCCGGCCACCACCTGCCACCACTTCCCATAACTACCCACTAACCCACCATTTCCACTTTCCAAAATTTTAGGAAATTAATTCCTACAATTTAGGCTAACCACTTGCCCACTTTCCCCTCACCAAATTGGCCGACCTCCTCCCACTTCCCCTCCAACTCCCTCCTATTATTCAGCCCACTTCCCATCCAAAACCTGAACCCTCATTCCCACGTGAAAACAAACCCCCACCTTCAAATAACCAACCCCCACTTCCTCCTAACTGGTTGACCGATCCCCCTCTCTCTGTCTTTTCCCTTATTCACACACAACCTCCTACATTCACCCTTACCACAGCCTAACTCCCCCACTTCCTCACTAAAACCAGCTGCCAACTCTTTCCCCCCTCCATTCCCCTCTCTCACTCTCACGTGGAGCCACAACCATATTTTCCCCTCCCCCACACTCCAACCAGAGAATCTTCAACCCACAGTCAAGCCCAGCCGCCTCCCCCTCTCCAGCCATCTGAATTTCCCACTGCAACCAGGTCCCAGCACTCCTCCCCGTTGGACCTGCAACCAGTCAACTCTCCTAAACGTTCTTCTCACATGGAGCCATCATTTAACCGGCCTGTTTGCTGGACCCAATTCCTGGCAGCCATTTCGCCCCTGAAACAGCCCGGTAACCTCTTTTCGCCCCTCTACCAGCCCTCGCCTCTTAATAGTTGTCTGTAATCAAGGTGTGTTGTTCTTATTTTTGCATTGGATCATGTGTTAGCTCTCTACTTGTAGAGACAGTGGCTTGTAAGTTTTGTTTCAATTGTTTTCGTCTTTGTAATTTCACATTTATCTAGTTATTTGATTTTCTAGCACTCTTGTAATTATACGACTTCTCGTGTCTTCTTATTTGAGAGCTTTAACTATTGTGACATAAGTTTATTTTGATTTATAAATCTAATTATAATTGCAAGCAAAATCGCCGGATTTCATGTGTGGTTGCATATAAGTGTTCACACATTTATTTTCCCATCACATAGAATCATCCTGCATCACAATTGTTAGTATACTTAGGAAGGACAGTACTTGTTTGCTTGGTGTTGAGTGTAAGGAGTGATATCTTGAAGCTTATATAATATACATGCATTGTTGATGTTTCGAAGTGGTTATGAGGCAGTTTTCTGGTTGTTTGCTGGGACAGATTTTAGATCAGTTTTTTTGGATTCGTTTCTTCTTGTTTTGTGAAGTGTCATCCTTGTTTTCCTAGTGGGATTGGTGAGACAACATTGCTGTTGTCAGGTTTCAGATTTTTGCACAAGTTAATCCTCTCTTGACCATCATAGAGTACATTGCATATGTATCTCTTAATTTCATAATAATATTTTTTTTAATTACAAATATAACAACCATTAAAATTGTATATCACATACCCATTACCCAATATTTATTCCAGTAGTTTTAAGCCCTATAACTTGATATTATTAATTTTGCAATTTGAAGGAAAGAGTAAACTTTGTTGTCATCAATTTGTATTCTCACATTTTTTACTCCTGTTCTTGCAGGAGTAGATCGTTTGATCAGTCATCTTCATGTGAACCAGATACCCATGTGTGTTGCAACAGGGTAACTCTATAAATTAGTACTCTTGAAGACTTTTTAATATACTAATTCTTAGACTTCATGCTTTCTAATGTATAATCAACTAGTAAGTAACAATTTAGAGAAATTTTCATGCATGCCACTAAAATCTATTGTATGTTTTGATTACAATTTTAATCAGATAGACATGTATCAGTTTTAAGTATTTTTTTTTAAAACAATAGAGAATTTGTTTAGAAGATAGATGGTTTGCATTAGTAGAAAAGATAAATGCTTGATATGTACAAGATTTGTTCTCCTTTAACTCTGTGGAAAAATGATCGGCAGGAAAGTCTCCATTCTCCATTTTCCCCCTCATCATCTCCTGGACATTGCCCCTTAACAAAACACCTGTAATATTACTGTTGACAATGTGGTGGACTGAATAATTGATTCACGAGTCCGCCAAAAGCTCCACAAGTCAAATGCAAGTAGAAAGAGGAGGTAGATGTTATAGTTGGTGTCGGTGACGAGTCCTTAATTTAATTATGCGTTTTTGTATTTGTAAGTACTTCTATCATTTTGTTGTCTTTAGTATTTTCGTAAATAGTCCGAGGATGCTTAGTTACGCACAAAGGTCTTTCTTGATGGACCTGGTTCCAACGGGTCCACTATGTCATGTGGGATCATTATATTAGATTATTTGTGCTATGGCTCGGTCTGTGGTATTAATCCCACATTACCCACCCACGTTCACTCGCTTGTGTTTATAGGTCCCAATCCCCTCCTCTTTTCATCCTAGGGTTTTGGGATGAATGGCGCTTGTTTCTTGGTTTGATCCGTTGTGAGGGTGTGTTGGTTGACTTAGTCCCAACGGTTGGGTCCACTGTGGCTTGTGAGACCACTATGTTGGATTATCCCCGGTGTGGCCCGGTTTGCGACATTAGTTTCACATTGCTTCTCTATGTTCACCCACATGTGCTTATAGGCCTTGGACCCTTCCTTTCACCTCGGGTTTTTGGGATGGAAGCCCGAGATGAAAGGGGGTGGCTCTGTACCTATAAGCACAAGTGAAAGTAGAAGTCTGAGGTGAAAATAGAAATCTTCGGATTCCATCCCAAAACTTGAGGTGGAAGTATTCTGTTGATGTTAGTTTTCCTTATGCTGATTTTGCGTGAATGCTCCTCTTAACCTACTCTGAAATGCATTTAAGTACTCTAATTGTACTTGTAGAAAATAATGAGCAAACCTTGTATATACTTCTTCATGTCTCAAATACAAGAGTGAGTACAAATATATAGAAGAAGAGAGGGAGAAAGAATCCTATACAATAGATGTGGGACTAAAGGAGAAAGAAGAAATGAGCCTATAAATGAACCTTTACATTATTTTTCCTTATATCTTCTAACACTCCCCCGCAAGCTGAAGCGTACAAGTCGTAGGCACCAAGCTTGGACAAGAACTGGTAATACAATTTGCAAGGTAATGCCTTGGTAAGGACGTCAACAACTTACCCAGAAGCAGGAACATGTTCAAGCTTTAGCACCTTTGATTGAACCTTTTCTCGAACGAAGTGACAATCAATCTCAATATGTTTAGTCCGCTCATGAAACACAGGATTCTTTGCAATATGTATTGTAGCTTGACTGTCACAAAACAACGTTGAAGGTGAGGACAATTTAACTCCCAAATCCATTAGAAAACTTTCAAGTCAGGTTAGTTCTGATGTAACAACCACCATCACACGATACTCAGCCTCAGTAGACAAGCGAGCAACCATCGTCTGCTTCTTACTCCGCCATGTGATAAGATTTCCTCCAAAGTATGTACAAAAACTAGTAGTAGAACGTCGATCATCCAACGAGCCCGCATAATCTACATCAGAGTATGCAATAAGAGAAAGGGATGAAGATGGCTTATACACAAGTCCTTGCCCAGGGGCAGTCTTCAGATACCTGTGAATGCGCTCCATTGCCTGAAGGTGAGAAACCCGTGGAGTATGCATAAACCGGCTGACCACACCAACCGCAAATGATATGTCTGGTCTCGTAACTGTTAGGTATATCAGTTTTCCCACAAGACGACGATAGTATTCTGGATTTGGAAGTAGAGAATCAGACTCAGATCCCTAAGCACACAACATGTGGTTGACTTCCATCGGGAATTCCGCAGGTTTGCAACCCGAGAGACCAACATCTTGCAGAAGGTCGATGCAATACTTACGCTGGGATAATGCAAGACCATCATGTTGCCGTGCTACCTCTAGTTCAAGAAAATATCGAAGATTTTCCAGATCTTTGATTTGAAAGATAGAATTTAAATGTTGCTTAACATGTTGTATCCCAGCAGAGTCATCACCAGTGATCAGAATATCGTCCACATAAACCAGAAGTATTATAGTCCCAGTTGATTAGTGACGAGTGAAGAGAGAGGAATCTGCCGAGTTTTGTTTGAAGCCAACCTCAGGAACGGCCCTTGCTGAATTTTCCAAACCACGGCCGTGGAGACAGTTTGAGACCATAAATAAATTTGCGAAGTAAACATACACTAGACTCTCCCGTGGTCTCAAACCCGGGCAATTGATGCATGTACACTGTTTCAAGAAGATCGCCATTCAAAAAAATATTCTTGACATCTAGCTGATGGAGGGGCCGCTGACGATGAACAGCTAAGGAGAGCAAGACCTGAACCGAATTTAATTTTGCGACTGGGGAGAATGTTTCTTCATAATTAAGGCCGTACTGTTGAGTAAAACCCTGTGCTACAGGCCGAGCCTTTAAGCGATCAACTGTCCTATCCGCGACATGTTTGATAGTAAAGATCCACTTGCAGGTAACACAACTGTGGCCAGGAGGAAGAGACATAAGATCCCAAGTGTGATTACCTCACAGAGAAGTCATTTTTTCATCCATGGTGGCACTCCACCCCGGATGCTGGAGGGCTTCCTGCATAGAGTTAGGTATAGAGATAGAAGAGAGAGAGAGAGCAATGGTAAGAAGAAGTGGAGAGAGCCGATGTAGAGAGACATAATTAGCCGAAGGATGAGCCGTCGAGGGGGATGCCGGATCAACAGGCCGCGAGATCACACCGGTAGAGGGAAGCTGCAGGGTATCTGGACGTGGAGGACGACGAATGTACACTTGAACGATAGGAGGTTTGGAGGGGACTGGTGGTGGTGTAGGAATTGAAAGCTGAGGAGGAGTAGGGAGAAGTGGTGGAAGCGGAGACATGACTGGAACTGTGGGCCGAGGTAGCGGAGGAGGAAGAAGGGGATCAGAAGGACTGGTGTGATCAGAAGGACTGGAGGAAGAAGGGGATCAGAAGGACTGATGTCTTCATGAAAGGAGACATCAACAGACACAACCACCTTACCAGTGGTAGGATAAAATCAGACATATCCCTTCTCAGTGCGGGAGTAACCAACAAACATAGTTTTGGTAGCACGAGGGGCTAGCTTGTTAGTATAAGGATCAAGGTGGTGGATATAACAAGTACACCCAAACACACGAGGCGTGAGAGAGAAGAGAGTCGTGGATGGGTAAAAGAGAGTAATGAGTGCCACAAAGTTGAGGACATACGAAAGCATGCGATTGATGAGGTGACAAGCAGTAGAAACTGCAAAGTTCCAATAGAGAGGAGGAACCTGCATTTGGATCATGAGAGATCTAGCCACATCAAGGAGGTGACGATTTTTCTGTTCCGCTATGCCATTCTGTTGAGGGGTATAGGCACACGAAGTCTGATGTATAATACCGAACTCAGCGCACAGATTGAAGAAGGTGCGACCAATATACTCTCGAACATTGTCTGCACGAAGTGTTTTTACACTGGTACAAAACTGAGTGCGAGTTTTCGTAAGAAACGTATAGAATGTAGTTGTGAGTTCGGTACGATCACGAAGTAAATACAACCAGGTAACCTGCGAGTAATCATCTATAAAGGTAACAAAGTACCGATACCCAAAAACACTAGGGACCTTATAGGGCCCCCAGATATCAGAATGTACTAAGGATAAAGGAGCATCGCTCCGAGTACATGAAGAAGAAAAAGATACACATTGTTGTTTGCCGAAAATACAAGATTCAAAAAAAAACTTTTGAAGAGAAATAGTAGGAAGAGCTTTCTTGAGAATTGGAAGAGGGGCATTCCCAAGACGACGATGTCAATCAGTGGTGGAGACAGTGGTGAGAGCAGCGGGAGGAACATCGAGAAGATACAACATGTTAGACAGTCGTCCTCTACCAAGTATATTCTGCGTTAGTCGATCCTGCACAATAAATGAAGAGCGTGAGAAAGTAACATAACAATCAAGATCATGTGTAAGACGGCTAACATAAAGTAGATTAAAAGGAGAGCCCGAAACATGAAGAATCGAGGATAAAGAGAGGGAAGGACTAAGAGACAAATGAGCAGTGCCAGAAACCGGGATCGTGTCACCATTAACCACAGTGATGTGCTTGGGGGTAAACAGTATCTAAATATTAGGCGGCCGCTGCAAAGAGAGATGATGTGTAGCACCCGAGTCCACAATCCAGTGAGAGCTGTGTGAGAGACAAGATATACCTTCATTGGAGATCGAGGCCACGGTGCCAGAGGAGCGACTAACCACCCCTTAAAGCTGATGGAGTTGAGCACGTAGCACATCAATATCATCACTAGTGGCGGAAGGAGGTGTGGGAGCGACCGTTGCAGTAAGGTGAGGGGGCAGGTCATGTTTTTGGTAGCAGGTGGCCTCCAGATGACCATCCCTGCCGCAGTAAGAGCACTTAAAGAGAGTTCGACCACCACGACCGCGTCCCCGAGACTGGCGACCACCACGAGCCGGTGGACCACGAGTAGATGGAGCGAGAGTGACCACGGGCTACTGAAGAAGAGCGGGAGAAGAAGGCTGAGCATCCAGAGGAGGAGTAAGTTTCAGAAGCATCGAGCACACATCCGATAGGGATGGAGTAACAACGGGTGATAAAACATGAACGCGAACACTATGAAGATGTGAGGGAACACGGGCCATCATCATAGCAATCCCCACTGCCTCCTTCTGCTACCGTTGAGTCACCAAATCCGTGGTGGGGGGCTGATGCTGGATCCAAGCCTCAACAAGAGTTTTAGCCCGCGCAACAAAAAAAACGATGTCTCCAGTAACACTAACGTCGAGGGACTGAAGATCAGTAAGAATGTCAAACAAGTGCTGAAGACTGTCCTTCCCAGAGTAAAGAGAATGATGATCTGTCCACACAGCGTGAGCCGTCTCATGATACATGGCCATACGATAGGGCTCGGTGTCCAGAGAATTGAGAAGCCAAGATTGAACCCGTCCGTCTTCACGGATCCACTCATCAGTGAGTTTAGTGGGAGGAGGCCTGGTGAGATGATGAATGAGACCTTTAGTTTTTAGCACACGCCGAACGAAGTGTACCCATTCCACAAAATTTGATTTGCCACGAAGAGAAATAGTGGTAATGCGTAGCTCATCCCGAAGCTCAAGAGGAGCAACACGAGGATAGCCTGGAAGAGGAGAAGAATCTGCAGCAGTGGTGGAATCGGATGCCTTATTGTTGAGCTGCGACTAGGCACAGTAACCGGACGGCAAGAAGGCACATGGCTTGACGAACAGAACCAGCGGCTACTATTGAAGTAGCGCTGAGAGCAACGAGTAGAAGTAGCCGCGCGAGCAACAACGGTAAAGCAAGAACGGGGCCAGCGAGAAGAAGAGGTCGGCGAACAGGCACTAGACCGAGCGGTAAGAAGCAGACCGCAACAAGATAGGAGGAAGCAGTCCGTGCGAGCAGCCAAGGCGAGCAGACAAGGAAGAACTTCTTGCGACAAGAAGACCGTGCGGCAAGAAAAGAAAGGAGGTCGCAGTGGATAGAGACAGGTCGCAGTGGTTAGAAATATAGGCTAGACGGTTAGATCCGGTTAGATCTAACCGCGGGAAGAGGGAAGGCCGCAGCGGATAGAGAGTAGCCCGTGGCGGTTAGAAGAAAACTAATCGTACGGGAGTGGGGTCCACGAGCCAGAGAGAGAAAGGCTATAAAAGGGCGTAGAAGAGGAGAGGAGGTGGATCCACGGGAGAGAAGGAGGCGGTTAGAAAAAGAGGGAAGCCGCCAAACCGAGCGGTAAGCAGAAAACCAAGCCGCCCGGTTAAACATGAGTACTGGGCGGTTAGATACAGGCCGGACCGTTTAGCTCTGATACCATGTAGAAAACAATGGACAAACCTTGTATATACTTCTTCATGTCTCAAATACAAGAGTGAGTACAAATATATAGGAGAAGAGAGGGAGAAAGAATCCTATACAGTAGATGTGAGACTAAAGGAGAAAGAAGAAATGAGCCTTTATATTATTTTTCCTTATATATTCTAACAGTACTAAACTGGTAGGTACTAGACATGCTTGTTAGAATCAAATTGAAGTGCCACTGTTGGTTAAAATTAAACTGAGATTGAACTCATAATCCAGTCTGCATGTTTTTTCAATGCCAAAGAAGTATTCTTGAAATAGCATCAAAACGCCATTACTTTGATTGTACTGTATCCTAGTGATATTTGACCCTATTAATCACAACTCTTTATTCATTCCATGTATTATTATAGACCCATATCATAAACTTCAGAATGTAGTTTCTGTCAAAATGCCCTGTACATTTCTCCATCTCCAAACAGGTCATACAAACAGACTTTTGACCTCAAAACACAACGACATGGTGAAATTTTCTCTATGATGCATCATATTGTTATGGGTGATGATCCAGATGTGAAGCATGGGAAGCCATCTCCTGATATTTTTCAAGTCGCTGCAAACAGATTTGAGGTATCATTCCTTCCCTCCTGAACCAATGTACTCCAGTCTCCATCTAGCCACAATGGGAATTTTTTCTTAGTATTCACTCACAGGCTTGAGGTCGCGGGTTAAGGTGTCGCCTTGTGACCTTGAGGTCACGGGTTCGAGTCCTGGAAGCAGCCTCTTGCAAAAATGCAGGGTAAGGTTTGACTACATTTCACCCTTGTGGTGAGACCTTTCCCCAGACCCTCGCTGCGCGAGGATGC
Organism: Platanthera zijinensis; assembly: GCA_039513925.1. Lineage (NCBI taxonomy): Eukaryota > Viridiplantae > Streptophyta > Magnoliopsida > Asparagales > Orchidaceae > Platanthera > Platanthera zijinensis. The sequence goes on along the minus strand of CM077097.1, from coordinate 136,043,441 downwards.
TTTGTGCACCGGGCTGTCCTTATTCACTCACAGGCTTGTAGTTTACTTCCTCAAATTTTGTTTTTTTGTTAAGAGGAATGTGGATCCAGCTGACATTTTGGTGTTCGAAGATGCTCCAGCAGGAGTTGCTGCGGCTAAGAGTGCAGGAATGTGAGTATCTATAATTTGAAAACCATTTGGTCAATAGTTTGACTTAATTTCACTATTAATTTTTTAATTAGTCTATTTCATTTTTCATGGTACTGTTGATCGATCTGATAAAAAAGACAAACGACGAAGATGACGGGATAAATCTTTCGAAGGCAACCGCAAGCAGTTTGAGGTTTAGAAAACACAAGATTCTTCTTTATAGAGATGTTCCGAGTGAGTGATGTAGATGATTCTTCTTTAGAGAGATTTCCAAGTGAGAGATGTAGATTAAGGCCCGTTTGTTTGAGCTGCTAAGCTCCGTTCCGTCTTCTTCAAAATGGAATAGCGTGTGGGACGTGTGTTTGGAGCGAAAAATAACCAAAATGCTTCAGCAGAGCGTAGGTCAAATCCCACCGCAACCCCGAGCTCCATTCCCCACGCTCTGAATGGTGCGTCTCGTCTTCCCTCTTCTCAATCCCGATCTCTTCTCATTGCTCCCGCAGCAGGAACCTCGTGGTCACTCTCTTGATCTTCTTCCTTCTTTCTCGTCGTCAACCTTCCTTCTCTACCTCGACGACATCCATCTCCTCGCCGGGCCATTTCCACCTCGTTGTGACATCTCCTAGCAATTCTTCTGTGAAAGCCACGAGATCCTAATCTCTTGCCCTCTTCAGTGCTGCAAGTTCATTAGCTGCTCGATTCCGATGTCTTGCAAATCGCCGCTCTATCTCTTGCGAATCGCCGCTTGATCTCTTCTTGATCCTGATCTGCAATCGATCGCTGTTCGGCCCTTGTCGTTCGCTGATTGATGAACACCTATCGATGATTTTGCACTATAATATTGGTCAATCAGCGACCTTGCATTCTAGGTTTTGTTGAATTTTTTATTAGACCCTGTAATTCACTTTAATTTTGTCGATCAAGTTCTTATCTCATGGAGAATAAGAAAAGGTTCCACATTTTGGCAACTGTGAAATAAAATTCCGTACCATACAAATGATAAGTATCATAATAGCCTTATTTTTGTTTGATAGTGGTCTTTCACATCCAACATCAAGTTACAAAATTATTATAATATTAAAGCACAAATTATCATAATATTTTATTGTTTTGTGTTTGATGAGTATATCAACAACTACTACACTCAAGCCTTTTCCCACTATATTGGGGTTGGCTATATGGATCCTTTGTCACCACTGTGCCCAATCTTTTGTCATAATCTCACTAATGCCTAAGTACGTCATGTCTTTCCTTATAGTTTCATTCCAAGTCTTTATTGGTCTACCCCTCCCTCGTTTAACATGTCTAGTGTCTGGACTCTCACAACACCTAACAGGTGCCTCTAATGGTCTTCTTTGTACGTGCCAAAACCATTTTCGTCGAGCTTCTCGCATTTTCTATGCAATTGGTGCTACTCCTCTCTTATACCTAATACATTCATTCCGAACTTTATCCAGTCTCGTGTGTCCACACATCCACCCAAGTATTCTCATCTCTACAACTCCCATTTTTTGCTCATGCACACAATTCACTGCCCAACACTCAAAACCATAGAGCATCGTTGGTATAATTGTAGTACGATAAAACTTGCCTTTAAGTTTTAATGGTACTTTACGATCACATAAGATCCCTGACGTGCCTCTCCACTTCAACCGACCCGCTTGGATTCTATGTGTCACTTCTTTATCAATACCTCCGTCTTTTTGAACCATCGATCCAAGATATTTAAAACACTTACTACGAGAAATATTTTGATCACCTAACTTAATAGCAAAAATATCCGTCCTTCTTGCACTACTAAATTTAACTCCATATACTTCGTCTTTGCCCTGCTCACAACCTCAACCTAAAACCCTTCTTTTCTAAAGTGTCTTGTCAAGATTCAAGTTTTGCTTTTACACCTTTGCGCGTCTCATCGACCAAAACGATATCATCCGCAAACAATAAACACCAAAGTATTGTTTGTTGGATATATCTGGTGAGCTCATCTAAGATAAGGGTAAAGAGATAAGGGCTTAAAACTGAACTTTGATGTAAGCCAACAATGATAGGGAATTTCTGTGTTAATCCTCCAGATATCCTCACCATTGTCACTGAATTTGTATACATATCTTTGATTTTGTCAATATATGATACATTTACACCTTTCTTTTCTAAGACTCTCTATAAGATCTCTCTTGGAATTCTATCATAAGCCTTCTCAAGATTGATGAACAACATATGCAAATCTTGTTTTCTTTCTCGGTAGTTGTCAATGAGTCACCTCAAGAGATGTATAGCTTCCATGGTCGACCACCCTGACATGAATCCAAATTGATTTTCTGAGATGTTAGTCTCCCGTCTTACTCTTTTTTCTATTACTCGTTCCCATAGTTTTATGGTATGACTCATCAATTTAATTTCTCTGTAATTAATAAAATTTTGTATATCGCTTTTGTTCTTATACAAAGGTACCAAGATACTTTCTTTCCATTGGTCTGACATCCTTTTTGACTTCAATATCTTATTGAAAAAATATGTAAGCCACTAAATTCCTTCATTCCCTAGACATTTCCATACTTTAATAGGTATTTCGTCTGGCCCAACCGCCTTTTCATTTTTCATATTCTTTAGAGCATCATTTACCTCTGATACTTAAATTTTACAATAAAACGTTATGTTCTTATACTTCTCTGATTTACTTAACTCTTCCAAGTTCAATTCATTGTCTTTTGTTTTATTATACAGTTGATAAAAGTATCTTTTACATCGCTCTTTAATATCCACGTCATTCATCAAAATTGTATATGTTTCATCTTTTATGCATTTTACTTGGCTTAAATCTCTTGTCTTTCTTTCTCTAGCTCGATCAATTTTATATATGTCACGCTCTTCATCTTTATGCATTTTACTGCATGTTTGACGAGTATATCAATTTGAAAAAATACAGCACCAAAACTGTTTTAACTAGCAATTTATTAGTACTATTAACTTATTATTACTATTAATTAGAAAATAAAATGAGCCAATATTTTATTATTCCCATAAAAAAATATATATATCAAACATTGTACAATGGGTATCCTTTATTCCTTTTATCGAGAGAGGGAGAGAGAGCTAAATACAGTTCAAGATGTGAGATTAAAGGAGGAGCATAAGAGGAGGAGAGGCCTTATGAGCATAAATACATGTGTTTTTATTTAATACTCCCCCGCAAGCTGGAACGTACAAGTCGTTGACTCCAAGCTTGGAGAGAAATTGCTGATATAGGCGGAGAGACAATTCCTTAGTGAAGATACCAGAGATTTGATTGGCAACCCGCACATGTCGTAGAATCAGTTTCCGAAGTTGAACCTTTTCCCGAACAAAATGACAATAAACTTCAATATGCTTTGTATGCTCATGAAACATAGGGTTCTCTGCGTTGTGAATAACAGTTTGACCATCACAAAAGAGAGCCATGTGAGTTCTGAGACAACGACAGTCATGGAACGATACTCCACTTCAACTGAAGCCGAACAACCACAATCTGCCTTTTGGTTCGCCAAGTAATCAAGTTCGCGCCAAAATATGTATAGTAGCCGCTCGTGGATCGACGATCGTTCAGGGATCCAACGTAATCAGTATCATAATATGAAATGAGAGACGGCGAAATAGAGGGCTTGTATACCAGCCCTTGTCCTGAAGCATTCTTCAAATATCGAACAATACGCTCAATGACCTAAAGATGAGATATTAGAGGGATATGCATGAAACGACTGACCACACCGACTGCAAAGGAAATGTCAAGTCATGTGACAGTAAGATAGATCAGTTTGCCAACAAGATGATGATAATACTCTATATTAGTGAGAAGTTGATCAGAGTCCAAGCCATGAGCGTGGAGTTGATGATTTGCATCCATAAGAGTATCCACATGCTTGCATCCAAAGTAGCTTGTATCATGAAGAAGATCGAGACAATACTTCCGTGGAGACAAGACAAGACTATCAGGTCGTCGGACTACCTTAATCTCTAAGATATAGTGGAGTCATCCCAAATCCTTAGTTTGAAAATGAAAGGTAAGGTGTTACTTGATTTGGGTGATGCCGGGAACATCCTCACCAACAACAAGGATGTCATCAACATAGACTAGAAGAACCACTGTACCCGATGAACATTGTCGAATAATATGGAGAAATTTGACGAGCTTTGAGTCAAGTCAAACTCGCAAACTACCTGACTAAACTTCTCAAACTATACCTGTAGAGATTGTTTGAGGGCATAGAGAGACTTCTTCAAATGATAGACAAGGAACTCTCCCGTGGTTTTATAATCAGGAGGTTGCTGCATGCACACAGTCTTCACAAGATTGTCGTGAAGGGATGCGTTTTTAATGTCAAGTTGATGGAGCGCCCAGTGACGATGAACGACAAGTGAGAGTAGGACAGAAACGGTGTTGAGTTTTGCCATTGGAGAAAAAGTCTCTTCATAATCAAGGCTGTGTTGTTGAGTAAAACCGTTGGCAGCAAGACGGGTCTTGAGGCGATCAACAGTCCCATTCGGATGATGCTTCACAGTGAATAGTCACTTGCAACTTACAATATGTTGATTAGAAGGAAAAGGAACATGGCCACAAGTGTGGTTGACCCAAAGTTTAGTCATTTTCCCATCCATTGCCGCACGCCACCCCAGATGCTGAATGACTTCCTGTATAGAAGAGGGAATGAAAATAAACGATAGAGATGTGCAAATCATAGGAGAGACGATGCATTGAAAACATAATTCTAGAGTGGATGCGTGTTATATGGACTAGGGTGTTGTCGAATCAACAATCTGCGGAGTATCAACAGTAGATGGTGGTTGTCGCGGTGCACCAGATCGAGGATAGCGGCGAGAGTAAACACCCAGAGGAGGAGCCGAGGCAGGCGGTGGTGTCTGTAGTAAAGGTTATTAAAGAGATTTGGTGGGAATAAGAGGTCGTAGGAGATCTGAAGGTGGCATTGACGTGTTGACGGATTGATGGAAATGCTGATTTTCTAGGAAAGTGACATCAGTAGACTTTGCAAAACTTGTATTCAACAAGCAGAAGGAAGGTTCGCCCCAACAAACCATATCAAGAACAAGTCTAACTCAAGTGGATAGGCGAGTCCAGAAAGATGACTGGGCTCACCACCAGCCGGGAGCTGGCTCAACCAACATCCTAAAGGGCGTGCTCGGGTAGCAGGGCGTACTCGCCGCTGAGTTGGCGAGGGGGACCCTAGTTTAATTTAGCCCTCGGGTAGCGCGACGTACTCGCTTCTATGTGAGAGAGGTGAGCTCAGGTCGTCCCAACCCTTGGACTCGCCTAAGTCAGTAAGCAACGACCATTTGGTGGTATGGATGTCAGCAGACCGTCAGGGTCTGGGAATAGTATTCTCCTTAAGGAGGAGGCCGCTATCCACATACCATCTAGGTATGTGAGTAACATTTTTGTTAAGGCGGAGGAAGCTACCCACAGATCACTAAAGGCTAGTTTACCCTTGAGATGTTTTGCCTATAAATAAGACCCCGTAGCATCTTGGAAAAGGAAGACCCAACCTTCTAGTGCTCGACCGTTTCGAGTCTCTTCTCCGTGCCATTCGAGGTGTCAAGCTTAGTTTTGGCTTTAGGAGAGGAAGTTGCAATAGAACTTTCGGGTGTGTGGCGGGACCTACTCGCTGCATCTCGCGGGTCTTTGTGTGTGCTTTCTATTCTTCCTTTGGTGAGGGTCAAATCTAGGCTCGGAATATCCAGTCTCGAGCGTTTGATTGTGAATTATGTAACACAAGCTGCTCCTTCTTAGTCCGAACTTCATTGAGCCGATTTTTGGGTATCAACAGACGTGATTAGCTTTTGAGTGGAGGGAGCTTAGCAGACATAGCCCTTCTTGGTACGCGAATACCCAACAAACATGTAGCTTGTGGCACTAAGGGCCAGATTGTCAACAGGAGGACCTAGATGGTGAACATAGCAGACGCATCCAAAGACTCGTGGGGTTAGGGGAAGGGAGGGCAGTTAGGAAATAAGAGGGAGAAGGGAGTCACAAATTGGAGGACGGACAAGGGCATGCGGTTGATGAGATAACAAGCAGTGGAGACAACAAAATTTCAATTGGTAGCGGGGACCTGTATCTAGAGTAAGAGAGACTGAGCAACTTCGAGATGGTGTCGGTTCTTTCATTTAGCAACTCCATTCTGTTGTGTTCTGTATTAAAGACACTACAAGACTGACATTGACTCGATAATTCCAACACTCCCCCTCAAGCTGAAGGGGGGACCCTTCAACATGGACACAACAAATAACGACACTGGAGGTAGATGATGCGGGACAAAACATTAGACGAGCCACCGAGGGAAATTCCAAACCGGGGAATCAAGCCGGGGACATAGCCACACACGTCGCTGACCCACACACGACGTGGACTCGCTGGGAAACCGGTCATCCAACATCACCTACACACAACATGCAAAAGGGAACGAAAATTGTGGACCAAATCATCAAACGGGCAACCGAGGATAATCTGTCGGGGATAGTCCGCACAAAGGGCGGTCTCACACGACACGGTCCCACGTGACATAACCTAATGAGACTAGAACACCAACATCAGACGCGTCCCCAACACACGACTAATCAAAATGAAACATGGGGAGACGCAAACGACATATAACATCAGCCTAGAGGCCATGTGGAACGGAAGCGAAAAAATCAAAAAAGATCATCCTAGTCGTCTTCATCCCAACACTCCCTCTCACGCGGATAACACGTGCTTGAAGGAATAACACACACAGTAAACCTAAGCAGCAGAAAGACAGAACAATACAACAGAAAAAAGTTGATAAAAACACAAAAAACGATCCCCCGAAAACTACACAACTTCAGCATCGACGAGACAAATACACCCCCGACAGTGGCTGCAGTGGCTAGAGCTCAAGCAGCTGCAAGGCGGCCCACCGGAGCAGCAAGGAGGCTGACTGGATGAGAAGTCATTGTCCTGTCGACAGGAAGAAGAGAGGGGCCAACACATGAGCAGATCTGGAGTAGGGAGGACGGCCCCGGAGTAGCAACAAGCACAATCAAATAAGCGGAGGAGAAGCTCGACGATATCAGCGACAATGAGGCCTGCTCCGGAAGGTAGACAGAGCCAACAGGTAGGGCGGTCAGGGTTGTCGAAGCAATCGTCAATACCGGCGCAGGAAGCAGGCGGGAGCAGCGATATCTGCGGGAGAAACAACGACGAAGGCTGGAGCAGACGAGCTCGACTGGATCCACCGTCGACGACGCAGACGGACACAGGAGTCGTGGAGTACAAGTGGCGCTCCCTATGGCAGCAACCGGACGGGACGGAGTTAGCGCAGAGCGCGGGGGGGCCAAGATCCTCTCTTTTTGATGGAATCCGGCGTCTATTCCATCGACGAGAGCGGGAACGGAAGTGGGAGACGGAAGCGGGAACGGAAGTGGGAAACGGGAGCAGGAGTTGTCGCAGTAGCGGAAGTGGCAGAGGAAGACGCGGCCGAGAGCGGAAGCGGCTAGCGAGCGAGAGCGGAACATAAAAGAGGGGGCGGCTTACGAGAAAGAAATTTAGGGTTTTAGATCAACCTCCCTCTGCTATCATGTTGAATAGTAGAGAATAGAAATGTTTGATGCTATTATTCATCAACTTAGGGCATTATATAGGAATTACAACAAGACATATAACACCGATAGGCGGTGTGAGACTAAACCGCAAACACAAAGAGACTACAAGACCGACATTGACTCGATAATTCCAACAATACCCATTCAAAAGACCGCCTCTCAGAAGTGTCTCGTATGCTTGTAAAATGTGCTCGTGGAATTTTGGTAAATTTTGAGTTATTCGCTGTCCCCTCTGTATATAAGGAGGGTTGTTGATGAATCATGGAAGGGGATCTTGGAATCGAGTTTTGTAAGATTCCCTTGGAGATGACTTCTTAGGAGAAACCAACCCTCAGGAGCTTGATACTAGTATACCTTGCAATTGTATATATATTGTTACTCAATTCTAGCGCAATTTATCTTCCAGTTTGTATCAACTTCGCATACGAGATAGTCTTATGGGAGTTGCTCGGCCTAGGGCCGATATAATGTAAGTGGGAAACCGCCCCAACTCACCCCCCAAAAAGCAGTAGCTAGCCAGTGATTGTGTGAGAAGATGAAGTATTGACGCGATACAAAACTCTCTCAATCTTTCACTTCTTCCAAGCTCTCATTTCTTCGCTAACCAATCACGCGGAGTTTATTTCGTGCAAAACCCCCGCCTGTATGATCGAAAAGGATCCCATGATGCCGAATCCGATCTTATTCGGAAGCAGCAGCAAGGAGAAAGAATCAATCAGTGTTTGATGATAAGCCTTTCCAATCTTTTGCTCAGTCTTTCTTACAGGGATGAAGTATATGCATATTGCATTATGTTTATTTTCCAAACGTCATGCACATAAAAAAAAAAATATATTTTAAAAATATTTATCAAATGTTTTATTTTGATCAAAATTCAGGTGGGTGGTGATGGTCCCAGATGAACGGTTGGATGCTTCGCATCATAAAGAAGCGGACCAGATCCTCACCTCTCTTTTGGATTTCAGCCCAAGTCTGTGGGGTCTGCCTCCATTTACTAAATGAGGTTTTTTTTCTTTTTTTAAAAAAAGATAAAACTAAAATAAAATTAAACCAATTTTTTAGTGCCCTTTGTTGAAACATCCTTTATACCACTTTCTTGATTGAAGTACTGTCACGGCGGCACGTGAGCGTTTAAATTATCATTTATTATACACACACCAATTATTTTGTATTTATTTAATTGTATTTATATTATGGCTTATACATTATACAATTTTTTTTGTCTTTGAAATGAGCTCATTGAGCTCATGCTTGTGAATTGGTTCCAAAGGCTAGGCAGTTTTGAATTAATTTTGTGTTGAAGTATATAGATTATTTGATAGTTTGATCAATTTTAATAATTTCTTAAGAATCATGTGATTTCATTATTATTTTTTATTAAATCACATTCTCAATAATATAAAAGCACTTGGGCTTTGTTTGACACGACTTTTTTTTTTTGCTTTGGCGAGTTTGAAAAAAAATGCTGCCATAAAATGTATGTTTGGTGTGCAGACGGTTATGAACGCCACCATGAAGAGAAAACTAGTTTTGAACATAAAAGGAAATGAAGTTCCTTAGGTGAGGTCGGGCGTTTATGAACAATTGGTTCATGACTGCTACGGCCCTGTCAAAAAGAGCCTTAGAATGCGGCTCAGGGTAGGTCATTGTTTATATGTAAACACTTGTTCCCTCCTCTCCCTTTCTTCCTTCAAATTTATCACAAGGTATTTCTTAATTTCTAGTTTCCATCATTTTATATCTCCGTAAACTTCAAATCATTTTCGTTCCTCCGCATTGCCTTCTTACCGGCACGGCGGCACCTCATCCCTTCACCAGTATTTCGTTCCTTCAAAGAAAACTTCTCTAAGACTACCCATATGTGTAAGGTGTCGGGTTATTGATGTGAGATGGATCCATAGAACGCAGGGTTCCAATTATAACAAAGTATTTGATAAAGTAGCCGTAAGACATGAGAATAAGGGTATGGTTTCTAAGAGTTTGTTTAAATAAGATATGCCATATTTGCAAGGTGGAATTCACATTAATATGATATTCAACCCTTTAGGAGTTCCCTCACTAGTGAATGTTGGATAAATATTGAATGTTTGCGCGGTTTAGCGGTGTATCCGGAAAGAAACATTATAGAATAACACTCTCTGTTGGGTTATCCGGTGGCGATGGCCCGCTAAACATTCACCCAGTAGTCTTCTATTTATCCTCTCCTTACCTCTAGTAAACTCGTCGGATCCGCCGGTGGTGTCTTCAACGGAAAGAATGATCACTTAATTGGCAATATATGTATTTATCTATTGGCAAAGACGACCAGTTAAAATATCTTTGCATTCTCATTTTCATCCATCTCTTCAGGTCATGGAGGTTTGGGACATGCTGAAGAATACATATGATGACGTGGGGAACACTCTATCGGTCTTCCAGGTGAAGGGAGAAATTGATGACACTGCTTACGGAGAGAAAACAATGCAGGAATACGCCTCCAAATTGGAACGCCTATGGGTGGATTACGATCATGTCTCTGGCGGGATGTGTTGCAGCGACTCACAGTGTCGGGCCTAAAAAAAAACAAATAACAGATTGACTGTTCCACCGACGCCTCCAAATGACGGTTCTTACAATCACGCATGTAGGGCATCGAAGATCCACCCATTAGTGATCGTCTCATTTCCCGACAAACCTTTCCACCCTCTAGTGCATCAACGATTTTCCCGCCGACAAACCTTTCTTCCCACCTCTGCTACTCACTCACGCTGCCGGCATCATGGCTCTTCATGCTCGGTGCCCTTTCCCGTGTTACGGCTTTTCGAATTCCTTCTATCTTCTAAGAGCTCTTCAATGAATTCCACCATCAACTTTGGCTTCCTCTATGCTCAGAGTGCTTCAAGGACATTGCCGAACTTCTCCGGCCTCCTTTGAACTACATCCTTTGAGTTTGATCCTCTGATCATCAGCTTCCTCTATTCTCTAAGCATTTCAACAACTTATGGTCTTGCTTTTTGATTCTGAACTTCTTCCTTGTCGATCTTTTGGACTATACCACAATGGAAGTCCCTCATCTTCATCATTTTAATACACCACTGTATTACATTCTTCATCTTTGTCAGCTTCTTGCTTTGCCCTATTCTTTCTCATCAAATTTAAAAGAACAATTGAAATTTGTGACATTTTCTTTCTTAAGCTATTTGCCCATTTTTTCTAATCAAATCTAAAGGCGTGATATGCTTACAATTGATTGCTTAAAGCATGCCTTATTTATCTAAGATTTTACCCTCATTTGTTTTAGGGAAAATGATTGTGTAAAGAAAAGTCAAGAACGAGAAAAATAATCCAAATTTTATTAATTTTTCAAAGTTGTATTACAACTTGTACATGTATGCATACATATATATAGGAAGAGAGAATAGGAGAAAACTTTAATCCTATGATGTGAGACTAAAGAGAATGTATATGGGCTCAAAGAATGAGCTTTTTTTCTTCTTCTTAACACTCCCCTGCAAGCTGGAGCATACAAGTCGTAGGTGTCAAACTTGGATAAGAATTGATGATATGGAGGTCGAGAAAGGGCTTTAGTTAGAATGTCAACAACTTGCCCTGTAGCAGGATCATGCTCTATTTCTAACTTTTTTGATTGAACTTTTTCCCGAATGAAGTGACAGTCAACTTCAATATGCTTGGTTCGTTCATGAAATACGAAATTCTTGACAATATGTATAGCTGCTTGACTGTCACAGAACAAGGTTGCAGGAGATGAGAGTTTGAGTCCCAAATCATTTAGAAGATTTTCAAGCTAGGTTAGCTCAGATACAACCGTTGTCATACCACGATACTCGACTTCAGCAGACGCGCGAGCAACGACAGTCTGCTTCTTGCTACACCAGGTAATAAGGTGTCTACCGAAGTATGCACAAAATCCAGTTGTGAAACGTCTATCATCAAGAGAACCCACGTAGTCAGCGTCAGAATACGCAACAAGAGATAGAGAGGTAGATGGTTTGTAAACGAGTCCTTGTCCTGGAGCAGTCTTCAAATATCTGAGAATGCGCTTGACGACTTGGAGATGCGATGTCCGAGAAGCATGCATAAATCGACTCACAATCCTAACAACAAATGAGATATTAGGTCGTGTAACCATAAGATAAATCAGCTTCCCTACCAAGCGTCGATAGTAATCTAGACTTGTAAGCAGTGAGTCAGAATCAGAACAATGTGCAAAAAGCTTGTGATTTTTATCCATATGGGTGTCTGCAGGTTTGCACCCTGAGTAGCCAACATCTTGAAGAAGATCAATACAGTACTTTCGTTGGGATATGACAAGATCATCAGGTCGTCTTGCGACCTCAAGCCCAATGAAGTATCAAAGATTTCTCAGGTCTTTCGTCTGAAATGTTGAGTTTAAATGTTATTTGATTTGTTGTATCCCTTTGTAGTCGTCGCTCGTAATTATAATATTATCAACATACACAACAAGAATCACAGTGTCTGTTGGTTGATGACGGGTGAAGAGGGAGAAGTCAGCCAAGCTCTGTGTAAACCCAACTTCTCGAACCTCCTTACTGAAATTTTCAAACCAAACACGAGGGGACTGTTTGAGACCATATATAGACTTCCGTAGATAACATACACAAGACTCCCCCGTGGTCTCAAACCCGGGAGGTTGATGCATATAAACTGTTTCTTGAAAATCGCCATTGAGAAATGTGTTTTTAATATCTAACTGATGTAAAAGTCACCGACGATACACAACCAAGGAGATCAGAACTCGAACGGTATTTAACTTGGCGACCGAGGAGAAGGTTTCATCATAATCAAGGCCTCATTGCTGAGTGAATCCCCGGGCCACGAGACGAACTTTTAAGCGATCAACAGTCCCATCTGCAATGCTTGATAACAAAGACCCACTTGCAACAGACACAGGACTGGACGAGAGGAATAAAAACCAGATCCTAGGTCTGGTTAGCCCAGAGGGCAGTCATTTCGTCATCCATGTCCGCCCGTCACCCCGGGTGTTGAAGAACTTCCTTCATAGAGTTAGGAATAGAAATAGAGGAAAGAGAGATGACAAATTTTAGGAGCGGCGGAGAGAAGCGATGTAGAGATACATAATTCGCCAATGGATGAGCTGTAGAGGTTGATGCTGGATCAGCGGGCAGCGGGATGGCATTGGTAGAAGGGAGCTGTCTTAGGGGATCAATCTTGGACGAACGACAAGAATAGACACGAAGAGGTGGTGGAGGTAGAGTAGACGCCGAGAGCGGTGAAGGAAGAGGTGGGAGAGACGGAGTCGTGACAGGGACACAGCAGGACGAACGACAAAGAACGGTAGCGACAGTGTGAAAGGAGAGGAGTTGAATGGTTGATCTTCAAGAAAGGTTATATCCACCGAAACGATCAGCTTGCCATCGGTAGCAGAGTAGTAGACATAACTTCTCTGAGTGCGGGAGTAGCCAATGAACATATATTTGGTGGTGCGAGCAGCTAGCTTGCCAGTAAGCGGACCAAGAATGTGAACATAACATACACAACCAAAGACACAGGGTGTGAGAGAGAACAACGATTTGGAAGGAAAGAGGAGACTAAACGAAGATGCAAAGTCGACCACAGAGGAGGGCATGCGGTTGATGAGATGACTGACAATAAAAAAGCGCAAAATTCCAGTATTCTGTGGGCTCTTGCATTTGAAACATAAGTGACCGGACGACATCAAGAAGGTGACGATTTTTTCGCTAGGCCACATCGTTTTGCTGAGGGGTATAAGCACACGAGATTGATGTATAATGCCAAACTCGATGCATAAATTTGAGAAGGTGTGACTAGTATATTTACGAGCATTGTTTGTGCAAATGATTTTTAACGTAGTTGAGAATTGCGTACGCGTATCAGTAAGAAAAGTACGAAAAACAGATGTCTGCTCAGTACGATCGTGAAGTAGATATAACCAGGTGAGACGCGAGCAATTATCAATAAAGGTAACAAAGTAGCGATATCCAAAAAACTAGGGATTTTATAGGGTCCCCAAATATCAGAATGCATTAAAGAAAAAGGAGTATCACTCCGAGTACATGTAGGAGGGAAAGAAGTACGTTGCTGTTTGTCATAGATACAAGATTCATAAGTAAACATCTGCAATGAGACATCAGGAAGAGCCTTCTTGAGAATCCGCAGGGGAGCATGCCCAAGGCGGCGATGTCAATCAATAGTGGAGACAGCAGAGAGAACGGTATGTAGAACATCCAAAAGATAAAGCACATTCGACAGACATCCATTACCAATGGTATTCCGCTTTTGACGATCCTACATAACAAAGGAGGAGAGAAAAGGTTATACAACATTCAAGTTCCTGAGTAAGGCGAATAACTGATAACAGATTGAAGGGGAACCCCGGAACATGAAGAGCCGATGATAGATGAAGAGTGAGGGTAAGCCGAAGATCAACAACGCCAAAGACCGGAGTGGTGTCACCATTTGCTATAATGATGAACTTGGGATGGACAGATTGTATGTACTGAAGTGGTTTCTGGGAGGTCATGTGGTGAGTAACCTCCGAGTTCACCATCCAGTGGGGGCTATAAGAGATACAAGATATACCTTCAGGGGAAATAGACGCAACAGAGCCAGACGAGCGACTGATAACGCATTGGAGCTGTTGAAGCTGGGTGCGGAGAGCGTTGATGTCTTACCGGGTAGAAGAGTCAGAATCTTGTAGAGTGACACTAGTGGGAGGAGGAGCAGCTGTAGTAGAAGCAGTAAGGTGTGGAGGCAGACCATGCTTGCGGTAACAGGTGGCTTCAAGATGACCTTCTCGACCACAATAAGTACATTTAAGAGCAGAGCGCCCAACACGTCCTCGTTCCCGAGACGTGTTACGACCTCCTCGAGCTGGGGTAGAAATAGGTAAAAGGGGTTGCTGGAGGAAAGCTAGAGAAATTTCATGAGACCTCAGATGGTGGTGTAACCTTGAACATCATATAACAGACATCAGACAGCGAGGGCGTTGTAGAGAAGGAAAGAATCTGAGTCCTGACACTGTGAAGATGTGGAGGAACACGGGCCATCATCATAGCAATCCCAACAGCTTCCTTTTGTGCCCATTGCATAGCGAGATCCGTGGAGGGAGACTGATGTTGTATCCATGCCTCTACCAAAGTTTTAGCCTTGGTAGCGAAGGAGGTCAAATCGCCCGTTGTGCCGGAATCCAGTGTTTGAAGCACAAAGATGATATCAAACAAATGCAGTAAGCTGCCTTTGCTAGAGTGGAGAGAGTGAAGCTCCTCTCACATCGCCTTGGTCATCTCATGATACATGGTCATGCGGTAGGGATTAGTGTCCATGGAATTGAGGATCCAGAATTGGACCCAACCGTCATCACAGATCCATTCGTCAGTAGGGACAGTGGGAACATCCCGAGTAAGATGATGAAGAAGACCTTTGGTCTGGAGAACGCGATGAACAAAATGCACCCATTCCACAAAATTCTGTTTCCAATTGAGAGAGATGGTGGTGATCCAAAGTTCGTCACGAACTTCAGGAGAAGGAACAATGACACGAGCAGGAAGAGAAGAGGCAGTTGTTAAGTCCATTGCGACAAGAGAAAGGAAGGCGGCCTGGCAAACAAAGGAGGACGGGCTGCAAAGGGGCTCGCAGGGGCAGATCTCTCAGCAAGGTGAGCTTGCTGCGGGCAAGGGAGAGGAGCTGCAGTTAGAAGAGCACGCTGTTGAAACCGAAATTCGGTTCCACCTAGAGTTCAGACCTAGGGGCGGCTCATACCTACTCCCAAGCTATCCCTTGGCGAGAGACTTGAATTTGGGAACTGACCCTTGACTCTAGTGTGGAGGTCCCATCTCACACCCGGAAGACCTTTGAGATCTCCTCCTCACTAGCCAATGCCGAGCTAGGTGCCTTGGAGGATGAAGGAAGAAGATGAAGTGGTCAAGAACTCATGCTCTCCAAGGCACCCCTAAGGGTCTATTTATAGTTTTTTGGGAATGTCCTGCAAATAGCGCAATACTTCTGCTCTAAAATTACTGAAATACCCTGGGCTGGTCTGCCAACAGCCAAACTCCGCTATTTTGAACAGCTATTCGCAGCCCACCAGGGGTAAACAAGGCCTCAAGCCGGGCGAGACCCTCAAGCCGGGCGAGACCCTCAAGCCGGGCGAGACCCTCCTGCCGGGCGAGAACTCCTGCCGGGCGAGAACTCCTGCCGGGCGAGTACTCCAGGGGCGAGTACTCCAGGGGCGAGTATTCCAGGGGCGAGTACTCCAGGGGCGAGTACTCCCATGGGTGAGTACTCCAGGGGCGAGTACTCCAGGGGCGAGTTCTCCAAGGGTGCGTACTCCCAGGGTGAGTACTCCAGGGGCGAGCACTACATGGGTGAGTACTCCAGGGGTGAGTACTCCAGGGGCGAGTACTCCAGGGGCGAGTACTCCAGGGGCGAGTACTCCAGGGGCGAGTACTCCAGAGGCGAGTTGGGTGGGTGCCGACCTCCCGCCGCACCCACTCCCTGAAGAGTACACCTAACACTTAGTAAGCTAGACAAATTTTTCTTCCCCCTAGTATATTATGCAGATTAACCATAAATTGGCCCCCAAGAGTGCTAAACCCTCAAAAAGCTTAAAATTGCGTAGCAAGCCTTGCGCCTTCTTGGGGACCCCAATCTGCGAATACGAGATTGTACACCCTCAGTAGACAGAGCTCGTAGCGACTAGAGGAGATCGCAACAGGAAGCGGTTAGAAGAGCTCGCAAGCGGCTAGAAAAGCGCACATCGACAGAGGTCGGGCGGGCCTGGCGAATAGAAGAGGGCGACTTGGAGTAGGAGCGACCTGGTGAATAGAGGAGAGTGGCCTGAGAGAGCAGTCGAGAAGGGAGAGTCCGCAGGAGGCAGGAGACCTGAGAGCCCGCAACGACTAGAGGAGAAGAGGCTGACTAACAACAAAGAAAGACCGGGCAGCAAGAACAAGTTGCGGTCAAGCGGCCAACACAGGAGGGAAGCACAACTGAGAAGCTGCGAGTAGAGAAGGCCGCGAGTAGAGAAGACCGCAACATTGGGAGGCCGCGAACAAACCGCAATGGGGCGGGAAGAATGACCGGTAGTCCGCAAGAAGTTTGGCAGACCACGACGAATAGGACAAACAGTCTGCGACGAGCAGGAGACCGCGACTAACAGCAAAGAGAACCAGTCCGCAACGATCAGAGAGAAGCATGTCGCATCAAACAACGTAGAGAAGCAGTTCGCGAGTTGGAACACGCGACTAGAAAACAGAAGGAGATTGCGACTAGCAATAGAGGGAACTAGTCTGCAACGATCAGGGAGCAGTCTGCGACGAATAGCGGAGAGAAGCAGGTCATGAGTAGGAACACGCGACTAGCAAACAGAAGAATGAGTCCGCGACTGGCAGGAGGCCCACAAACAACTATAAAAAGTAGGGGGGGGGGCTGAAGGAAGGAGGAGTGGATCCACGGGGAGAGGACATGTAGAAAAAGGGAAACCGCAGGAGGCGGAAAGAGACCGCGGGCGGATAGAGAGGAGACCGCGGTTAGCAGAATGCTAGCCACCCAGAGCAAAGCAAGAACTTTCACAGGACCTGGCTCTGATACCATGTAAAGAAAAGCCAAGAGAGAGAAAAATAATCCAAATTTTATTAATTTCTCAAACTTGTTTTACAACTTGTACATGTATGCATACATATAAATAGGAAGAGAGAGGAGGAGAAAACGCCAATCCTATGATGTGAGAATAAAGAGAATGTACATGGGCTCAAAGAATGAGCTTTTCCTATTGAGCTTTTTCATTTCTTCTTATCAGATTGCATCATTTATATAAGTTCGAGCTTATGAATTATTTGGGTATGCGCTTGATCCCATAAGGACGGAATGGAGAGGTCTTATTAATCTAAGGGGGTAAAATAATTTCTATATGAGAAATAAAAAAAGGGTAAGCTTACTTAACCCGTTGGATGAATGAAGAAAATATCTGAACGGTGAAATGAATACTATGCAGATGTCTTCAAATGAAGATGATCCTAGTCCACGCCGATGGGCTTCGTGCATTTCCTTTTCTTCTTCACTCTTGCTTTCGAAGACGTTTTTAAAACATGGCTTTGCGCTCATTACTCGCTATAAAAATGTTAAATCCAAGTTGTTCCATTAATGTAAAACCCCTTCTTTTGTTCTATGGAAAAAAAATGACACCATCAAACTTATCACAATTTAGCTCTTTGCTGCACTCAGTTCTTAATATAACTAAGGGCCTGTTTGGGAGGGCTTTTGAGCTCCTTTTCGTTTTTTGGAAAACGCTACCACACTTAAGAGACCGTTTGGATTGTCTATCGGTGGGAAAAGCTATCGCGAAAAACTCCATTTTCTCATCTTTTGGAAAAGTCACTTGTCACCTACTTTTCAACCTTTTCGAAAAACACTTTCTCATCCAAAAACACTTATCTCTTAAGAAAATCAACAACTTGATTTTTTTATTTTGGCGCGATTTTTTTCCCAGACGTAATTTTTTTGCCCGGACGTGTTTTTTTTTGCCCGACGCAAATTTTTCTCTCGGGCGCGAATTTTTCTCCCGGGCGCGATTTTTTCTCCCGTACGTGAATTTTTCAACCGGTCGCGAATTTTTCGCCCGGGCGCGAATTTTTGACCCGTGCGCGAATTTTTTGCCCGGGCGCGAATTTTTCGCCAGGGCGCGAATTTTTCGCCCGGTCGCGAATTTTTCGCCCGAGCTAGCATTTTTCGTCCGTGCTGGCATTTTTCGCCCAAACTGGCATTTTTCGTCGGGGCGTGGGGTTTTTCGCCCGGGTGAGTTTTTTTCGTCCAAGTGCGGTTTTTTTTGCCCGTGCATGTTTTTTTTCGCCCGAGCGTGTTTTTTTCGTCCGGGCCGATTTTTCGTTTGCACGTGATTTTTTCGCCCGAATGCGTTTTTTTCATCCGGGTGCGATTTTTTTGCCGGTGAACGATTTTATTTCGCCCGTGCCGCTTTTTTTGCCTTACGTGATTTTTTCGCCCGGACGCGCTTTTTTCACCCGCGGCGTGATTTTTTTGCAGTGGCGCGATTTTTTCTCCCGGGCGTGATTTTTTTGCACCGACGCGATTTTTTCGCCCTCGCGTGATTTTTTTGCTCGCAGACGTTTTTTCGTCTGCGCACAATTTTTTGCCCGCGGGAATTTTTTTCGCCCGGGCGCGATTTTTTCACCCGGGGGCGATTTTTTCGCTCGGGCGCGATTTTTTCGCCCAGACACGATTTTTTTTCCCGGGCGCGATTTTTTCCCGGGAGCGGTTTTTCACCCGAGTACTATTTTTCCCGCCCAATCGAAAAATTCGTGCCCGTCCGAAAAATTCGCGCCCGTCCGAAAAATTTGCGCCCGTCCGAAAAATTTGCTGTCGTCCGAAAAATTCGTGCCTGTCCGGAAAATTCACGCCCGTTCGAAAAATTCACGCCCGTTCGAAAAATTGGCACCCTACCTAAAAATTGGGGCCCGGACGAAAATATAGGGCCTGACCGAAATTTTTTTGCCCGGGCGAAAAAACCGCGTCCGGGCGAAAAAATCGGGCCCTGACGAAAAAATTCGCTCCCGGGCGAAAAAAACCTCCCCCGGCGAAATAATTGTGTCTTTCCCCGGACGCACATTTTTAATAAAAAAAGTTACCGCAACGGAGATTTGTCAAACGGTTTATAAAGTGGTTCTCCTTTTTGAAAAGCTTTGCAAAAGAAGTTCACCAAACAGTTCTCCTTTTCTAATAGACATTTTTCAAAAGCTACTTTTCCTACCATCCTTTTGCTACCACTCCTCCTTTCTGAAAAGCCTTCCCAAACAGGCCCTAAATTCATGCTTGAAAAGGTAGCATAAGTTGCCCCTCCTTTGTGACTACTAGGAATGCCAAATTGTATGTTTTTCGTTCGTTTTTATTAAGATTTCATACTTGTTTAAATTTATCTTTGTTTGTGTGTGCTCAAGTCTCCAAGATACGCATGCATGGGCAAAGCACGTGCAGTCGTGCATGGGCGCCGGACCGTGCACGAGTGCTAGTATTTGATGAACATATAAATGTAACAATTACTTATTTTAAGTAAGGGTGTCCCACTAAGGGCATATAGACAATATTATTTTTTCAAGAATCATGCTCAAACCCAAATTTTCAGGTCTGCTTCAGTTCACAATTCTCCCTAACTTCGAGCAGCATGACATTTTGTATTGGGAGGAAACAACAAAGAAAAGAAAAACTGGTATTCATTCATGCGTCTTCAGAGATTGCATTCGTTCTTCGGGGTATCTACACGCGTGCGACTCTTTTGTGATTTCGTCGAGAGTTCGGATGCTCCGCCTAATAAAAGGAGGAATTGAAAATGAAAAAGAGCGCAGAACAGAAGCTTCTCTTCCCGTAGCTTGCTGACTATCTCTGTTTTACACCCTTGTACTACTTGGGTTATCATATTGAAGGAGTCCCCCCCTCCTACGTCGTGCTAGCGGCAAAGACTCCTCACGTCTCTCTCCACAAACTGGACTCTTTATCCATCTTTTATCCGGTAGAGGCGGCTTTAGAAGTAAAAAAAACAAGACTTACCATAGCTCGCGAACAATCTCAGTACATATGGCGCAAGATGAATGCACTAGACGAGCTATTGTCGTTGTAGATACAAAGCTCGAGAAGCCCGATGTTTATTTGGCAAATATTTGTCTATCATGATCTAAAATTGCTTCAGGACCACGACTTGTTATCTAAATTCATTAAAAATTTAACATAAGTTAGTCTAGGCCCTCTAGGAACTTGCTTTTTCTAAGGCTGTGTTTGCCGCGGTTTATTTGCTTCGGTGAGGTTGGACAAAAACGTCATTGTCATAGAATGTATGTTTGGTATGACAAATGTTACTACGGTTACCAAAAAAGGAAACTAGTTTTGCGCATAAGATTTTGATATGACAATGATGTTTTTGACCTATCTCACCGAAGCAAATAAACCAAGTCTAACACAACCTAAGTTTAAGACCAATGTGAAAATAAAAGCTTAGGAATTAAATTTGGTCTACAATTAACCAACTAACTTGATTATTTGCCCAAAGAATAAATATATATGTACTATATAAACCAGCTATTGTTCAAATACATCCTACTCCACTATAGGTGGTGCAAAAAGAGCTTGTCCCGAGCCCCCCGGGCTTATTTGTTGTCGGGCCTTGTTCAAATTGAGCATGGGCTGGGCCTAGCCCTCGTAAGATAAGTAGTCATGCAAATAAGGCATGCTGGGCCCTGACTCTCTGGGCTGGAACTTTTTTACTGTTGGGCTTAGGCTGGACCCAACTCAAATTGGGCCAAGGCCCTTGCAAAATAATGAGACCTGCTAAGGCTAGAAAATTAGATCCAGCAGGTCCCAACCCCAATGGCTAGCTGCCATTTGGCAGCTAACTAGTTAGCAAATGGTAGCTAGCTAGTTGGGCGACAGGCTTGTGCTCGCCGCCCAGCTTCGGGCCATCACACCCCAACAATTTAATTGTTGGGGCGTGGCCCCAACAATTAACTGTTGGGGTGTGGCCCAAACATTTAGTTTAAATGTTGGGGCAACCCTAGAAGGAGGGCCTTGGGCCTGACAGGGCTGGGCACCAGGCCTGACTTTGCCTAAATAAGGGGGCCTGGTGAGCCCCCTTAGACCTGGCCGGAGCCGGACCTAACCGGGACCAGGCCTAATCGGGCTCATACCCGGGCACATGATTTAGTCACGTCAGATTGGGCCGTCCTCGAAGATTATGTAAATTTATTAGAATGTTTTTATCGATCAACAACAATTTTATCTGGAGTTTATTATCCTGCTTCACCATTAGTTATTAAAAATATTTTATTAATTACTGAAACGTTTAAAACATACAAAACGAACGGTTGCTTTGGAATCTGTGTTTTCTTCGAGTTGCAGGATTCTAAACGAGCGAAGAAGTCGTTTGAACGAAAAATCTTTGGAGATTTGTATGTACTACAAGGATCATTTGGATGCTATAAGGATGAGACAACATGTCTCGTCAATTGAAGATAGTGAGTCTGAAGTGAAAAACGAGATGAATAACTTAAGTTTGGGCAGTACGACCGAAGAATAAGAAAGCAAAATGTATTTTATTTATCATTTTGAAATTTGAATGTAATTTTATTTTAATTTAAATGTAATTTTCTTTTTCTTTCATTTTAAATGTAATGTTATTTAATTTTTGTAAATTTGGTGGCAGCCATGGCCGGCCGACACATGTCTGCCGTTACCTGCGGTCCTGCAGCCCTAAAAAGAGCCAAACGACTCTTTGCTTTTACGGAACCGGTCATTTGACCGGTCCCGGTTCCAGTGCAAGATCGGGACCGGTCAAAAACTGGTCTTTTACCGGTTAAAAATCGGTCTTTTACCGGTCCCGGTATGGGACCGGTCTTTTACGAGTCCCGATTCGGGATAAATTTTTGAGGCAAAAAAAGAGACTCCTTGGGACCCCTGGGATCAGTCTGGGACAGGACCGGTCCTCACGGTCTCAACCGGACCGATTATGATCGGTTTTTTTGTACACTACTGCTTGGTAGTATGTCATATTATTATTTTGTACCGGTAAATAGCTGCCACATGTCACCTCGTTGAACAGAGCTGATGCCAAATGCGTTCTTCCACGTCATTCAATATGCCACGCGGCGCGTCACAATTGGTGATGTTGTCGTGTCATACGTGGCCGCTTTCTATGAAATAACCACGAGCTCGCTCGCGCAGGCGTTTAATTTGTGGGCAAAGGAACATCGATAGGCCGCGAATCCGAGTCTCCGATCGCCGGAAACCACCTCATCTCGACAGAGTACCGCCCGCATCCCGTCGCCGTGGCTTCCAACGAGTCGCGGGCCTTCCACCGTCGGAAGTTCTCATCATCCTCTCCACCGCAAACCCTAGCCCCGTCCCGTCCCCCAACTGTCGCTCATCCCGCCCTCCCCTTCTGGCAGCAGAATTGGTTCCTTCTCCTTCTTTTCTTGATGGCCTTCTCCTTCTTCTCCCTCGCCATCATCCTCTACATGAGCATCTATGTCGATGAGGGATCCCCCATTCCCGCTTCCGCAGCTGCGTCTGAGGGTGTCGAGGTCAGTGAACCCCGAGAATCATACTATTTTGTTCTTATTTGTGTTTATTTTTTACATTCGTTGATTTTTTTTGTTTTTTATTGAAGATCACATATGGAACCGTTCTTAAACTTATGCACGAGAGGACTAGGTTTCGGCTACACTCGCATGAGGTTCCATATGGGTCAGGAAGCGGGCAACAGTCTGTTACCGGATTTCCCAATGTTGATGATTCTAATAGTTATTGGGTATGAATTAATTTACTGGGTTACACGATTTAACTTTTGTATTCATCTTTATTGATCATGAACATGGATTTTTAAAGCTACTTTTGGGTTCAATTTTGCATTTCTATGTTGATTACTTAGCATTACACAGTAAGAAACCGAGTGCAAGAGTTCTTTAAAGTATGGCTTTTGCCAGTAGCACTACTAGATTGTTCATTAAATTGGAGAGAACACTGGGGCCCCGTTCGTTTGCACCGTTTTCACAGCCGGTTTTCGTTTTCAGTTTTCGCGGTCCAAATGCAGTTGTTCGTTTGGCTCTGTTTTGCGCGGTTTTGGTTTTGAACTGAAAACGCTCGGTTTTCATTCCTTCTTATTTTGCCCCGCCCCAAAACAGACCTGGTGAGGTCGGTTTTCCGCGGTTTTGAGAATAGACGGTGGCTTCTCTTCTTCCCCGACAGAGAGATTTTCCACCGAGAATTCCTCTCGGTTTCGCTTCTTCACCGGCACCCTAGGTCCTAGTTTCCGCCTCTTCGGTTTCCGCCCGCACCTCTCCAACTTCGGTGCTGCTCCAGGAGAAAGCTCTTGCACGATGTCTGCAAACTCAAAATTTGTGATTTTGGAGAAAGCTCCCGCCATGGCTAATATGCTCCAGGATAAAGCTCCCGATATATGTAAATATTAGCTGCATATATCGCCATGACAAATGTTTGCAGTTTGCAGTTTGATTTTGGAGAAAGCTCCCGCAATGGCTTATAGCTGTCTGGACGGCGATGGTAAACATTAGCTGCTAATATGCTCCAGGAGAAAGCTCCCGCCATGGCTGCCATGTCTGCTCACGATCAGCCACGATGGAGTGTCGCCCTAGGACCTAGATTAAAAGGGGGTTTGTTGTTGCCCTGTGAATGTTGCAAACTAAGACCAGTTTTTGTTTTGTTTAAAACGGACATGAAAAATATTTTCCAAACGAACATAGGTTTTTGTTTTGCCCCAAAACGAAAACGCATGATTTTTTCATTTTGGACAAACAAAAATCCTTGAAATAAAAACTTGCAAACCAACGGGCCCTAAATTCTAACTTAGAATTTTAGTGGTGATCCAGCTTGCTCTTCACATAATTAGGCTGGGCTAACCCAAGTACAAGCTACTAGGAGAATCTTAATTATTCACCATACTTTCCTTACTGTACATTGATATAATGTTAAGAAGCATCAATATGAAAGGCCTCATACTCAAGCAAGGAGACGAGGTGTCAAATTTAGTTTCCTTTGTCAACTCATTAAATTATTTATGATTAAAATACCAATAAAATTGTTCAAGAATTTCCAATGAAAGTAGGCCTACATTAACGCTAAGCATTAAGACTTTACCTTTTTGTAATAGTATTGGAGATGCTTTCGCAAGATGTTCAAAGCAAGGTGCCTAAGTGTATGCTTTTCATTGTTCTAATCAGTGAAACATCAATCATGGTTAGTAAAAAAAATAAAAAAAAAATATTGCGTAGAAATATAGGGATTAGAGTTAGTAAAGCAAAGACGAATGCATGATTTGCAATTTTTGTGAAAGTGATGTGATATTAGTAATTAATAGTCTTCTTATTAGAAGATAAAGAGATCTCTCTAGGTATAATAAGTATATTTTGGTGAAGGGGATATAGATGAGGATATTATTAAAGTTTGGTAGTTAAAAATATTCATGGGAGTACAATGTGATGAAGGTCACTTTGGAGACTTTAAAATAAAGAAAACACTATTATGGCAATGATGTTGTCATGTTGTGTGGATCTAAATGTTGGGTAGTAAAAAAACAAAAGTATTGATATCTAATTTGAGTATGATAGATATGAAATTGCTAAGATAGATGTGTGAAAATGCTAGAAACCAACTATGCTGTTCCAAGAATTATGAACACAAACAATGAAATTGGATTGCATGAAAATAACAGATACAAACTCGGGAGACAAGCTTCGGCCTAACATTTGGAGGCTAGGTCCGCCAAAGCGATCCTTTCTCCAAAAAGAGACGAGAATACAAAATATTTTATTTAATATAATTAATCTGATCAATATTAAATTAATATTAATTAATTACGTACTATTATATTTCATCATGAATTTATCATTGCGGCATCCATTTGTGCGATGCGGTGGTTCCAAAGAGAGGAGCCCGCTTGGGCGTATGTTTGAGTGAGCGTACATAAAAGCTATAAACAATAGATTAATGAATGATTAAGAAACAGTTGTAATGATATTTATTGAAGATAAGATGCTGAAATACAAAGTTGGGTGATGGATTTAGTAGGATTGTAGGAGAAAAGAACCCAAAGCAACATGTATGAGTGTTCTTAATGATGGGTTGCAAAGACTAGGTGTAACACCCTGGGCAACACTCAACATCAACTAATAGAAAATAAGCATTTTTTAGATTAATTTTTTTAATGATGATGTTGACTATTTGTATAATTAGAAGAAACAATTTAGTAGAATGGACCGTCAACACAAACATAGTTGTCTTTGAACAAGACCAGGAGTCAATTGGAAATATGATCTTGGCATGTTGCGAGTGGGGTGGAGAAGGCTCATGTGCATATTCACTGTGGAATGCTTATTTGTGATTACTAGCGATTCCAACTTCGTATTTCTGAGTTATATAGTGCAATGGGAAGTTGAAAGTGGTCATTGAGATAGTGCCCATCATGAGAAAGTTTATTGAAGCTTTGCTTGGATTAGAAGGAACACTTGCTATATGCTTCACATATGGATTGTTTGTGAACTTACCTTTCTCAATGACAAACGACTTTGGAAAAATTGGTACACGCTACGGACCTAATTGGATTGAGGCTTGGTTCGGAAACCTGGTCAAAGAAAAAGATATTGGGTTTTTCAGTGGCTCTTTTCTATTGCTTACCATTTCCAAAAATTCATAAAGGCCAACCCAAATAGTTAGGTTAAGACTTTTAATGATGATGATAATAATGATGATTATTATTATGGTTGAATAAACAATTTACTAGAATGTTCCTTAATTTCTTTAGGAGGGTAGGCCTATATCTGTGGTTAGTTTACTTCCATGGCGATCTGGAGATCACTGGTCTGAATCACATAAATACCCTGTCAACTTTGTTGGAATAGAATAATATTTATCAAGGGCTGTAATTTTGATTCAGTGATTGAAGATCACTAAGAAATGGATTACATTTTTTTTTTGGGCCAAGCATTGAGGAGAAACAACAATGACTAACTAGATGGCTTGAACAAAATTTCAGTTGAGTTCAACTTCAGTTAAATTGAACTACCTGAGATTAGATTGAAATCTATGTGCATCTACCTGTGAATAGATATGCTTTATGTATGTATTTATACAATTACAAAAGAGCATGTGTTATTTATTATATATCTCTATTTGAATGTTTATATATATACGAGCATCTTCGCACGGGCTACGCCCGTGCTCGATGCTCTCCGCATCGACAGTACCCCAGGTGCGACTGTACCTCCGTCCAAACTCGCCACCTCTACGACACTCGATGCTCTCGGGCGGCCTTCGGCCGCATCCAGGCGGGCTTCGCCCGCCAGCAAACGGACTTTACACGTGCTTGATGCTCCGAGTGGTCTTATGCCGCATTAAAGCAGGTTTCGGCCGCTTCCACGGAATTCACCAGCTCGGCGCCGTACCCGTCACTCGCGTCCCCCAGAGCGCATATGCAAATCAAACAACATTTATCTGTACCTGTCATTTGCGGCCACCGCGTATGCAAAATCACTCGTGGCCCCCGGTCGCATAGAAGTGGTATGTTGTGAGTGATGGGTACGGGTCTGCGAGTGATTTAGCATATGCGGGGGCCGTGAGTGACGGGTACATATAAATGTTGTTTGATTTGCATATGCGCTCTGGGGGACGCGAGTGACGGGTACGGCGCCGAGCTGGTGAATTCCGTGGAAGCGGCCGAAACCTGCTTTAATGCGGCATAAGACCACTCGGAGCATCAAGCACGTGTAAAGTCCGTTTGCTGGCGGGCGAAGCCCGCCTGGATGCGGCCGAAGGCCGCCCGAGAGCATCGAGTGTCGTAGAGGTGGCGAGTTTGGACGGAGGTACAGTCGCACCTGGGGTACTGTCGATGCGGAGAGCATCGAGCACGGGCGTAGCCCGTGCGAAGATGCTCGTATTTGTATATGATTATTCTTATCACAAACTCCTACCTGCATTGCCCAAACCGAGTTCATTCTAAAACTCACCTAATTTGCATGATTTGAATGAAGATTGCCATCTCATGGGTGACGGACATGGCAGTGGCCCTGCCAGACCGCCTCTGGCCTACCATCGACGCGGTCGTAGGAGCCCAGCTACCCCGTCGGCGTGTACCCGTGTAGACGCCAGCGGCTCTGGCCCCCTCCCCCCTCTCTGCTATCTTTCTCTCTCTCCCTCTCACTCTCTTTTTGTCTCCCGCACTCCCACCTTCCTGACGCCATCACCGCGTAACATCTCCCCCACCCTCTCTCTCTCACTAATTTATATGAGTTGTAACAGACAAAAGTATTCCCCACACCTCTCCGGAAATAGGTTTAGGAGACCTGTTGTTGTTGTTTATGTAATGATCAACATAATTAACGGATGTGATTTGATGTAGGGCAATCGTACGGCCAATCACATCGTGACCGACACCACAGTGCATATTCTTATTATTGTAGGCACGGACTCAAAATGCGTGCAAACAAAGCATGCGCATGAAGTTAGCCTAAGGATATCGAATTATTTATTACAACAACAAATATTTTTGAAAGAAATTAATAGAAGCAGAAATATTTTGAGCGGAGGGATTGAAATTGCAGCGTAGTATCATCTCAGTTAATATAGCAAATGAGCACAGACTTATAATGTGTGCAAAGAGAGATTGTGCATTAACTTAGCGTACGGATAGTAAGAGTATCAAAATATTTAGTACAAAAAAAAACAGAATACATCAAAGAAAGGAGTAATACTTGAAGTTATATGAGTAATATAAGGTTGTAAGAGAGAGGAGATGAATCCGAAGGACATGTAATTTACTGTGTACACAATAATGTACTTGTACAACCTGTAGCACAAATGCAAAAGTATCATACAGTATTATTGAAGTAATCGGTAGCACAGTAATCACCGTTGGTATATATGTAGACAGTAAAATGCTGGACTTATTAGAGAACCTTTTACGCGTACGTGCAAAGTTCACGATTACCTGGGAGAAGAAAAAAAATTGTAATCAAAGGAAAATAGAGTGTGTGTAAACAAAATGTGGAAGAACTTACAGATTATTTTTTTAGCCTCATTCCTTTTTTTGCAGGTTCAATGTCGTCAGACGGTGGCACAACCATTTTCTTTGATGTTGCAAATGCCTGGAAAACAAAATTCCACTGTTCTCTGACACTTCCATTACGTGGTACCTTGGGTATTAAGATTATTGGACCGTTGTAGTTGTAGATATGAGGCATGTCATGCCATGCTGTGGTGTCGTCAACTCCAATATGCTCCCGAAACATTTCTCCTACCCACGATGAATCTGTGCAGTCATGTGAGTGCAGCTGTTGACCTCAACGCTTAGGCGTAACTGTAAGTGATGAACAGAAAGTGTTAAAATCGCTACAGAGTATTCGAGAGCATATTTATTGTAGTACATATCATTATATCACCAAAAATGAAAGAGCAGTATATTAAAGTACAGCAGTATTCAATTACTGGCGCAGGCAGCAACAGAGCAGAACAGACATGCACAAATAATTCACTATATTACAGTTGTATTTACGAACACGTTGACAGTGTAGTATACTTCAGTCTGAAGTCGCAATGATGCCAAATTATTATTAAAGAATTAGTACATATAAAACGTATGTGGTAACAAATTTGAATAGTATATATTTTAATTTGTGTGGGTTTTTATGAAGATGTAGTTAGCACGGAAGTATAAGTAACCATAGAAAGAGTAGCATTTAACTGCATACCCATGGCAGAGAAGATGTGCCTGTGAAAAAAGAATTTCCTTTCAAGTAAATGCAGATGATGACGTTTGATTCGACTGTATCAAAAAAAAAATACTACCAAATTAGTATATGTATAATTTAAACACTGAAAACAAAAGTTGTACATGAGGGAAGAAAGGCACCTGTACAGTGACTTTGGACAGTAGTTCTTTAAAAACAACATTTCTTGTGTAAGTACCTGAATGTCCAGGTATGAAACCATCTCGGACTAACACTCTCGTATTTCTTGCAGTAACTCCTCTTGATAAAGCTACGTAGAGTTGACCATGCGTGAAAACAGGAGATGGTAGGTAAAGGCCAACCTGTCTAATTGTCTGTCCTTGAGATTTGTTAATTGTAATTGCAAAACTTAAACGAACTGGAAATTGCTTTCGAGTTAACTCAAACGGCATATTGAAATCTCCAGCATGTTTTAGTGGAATGCGGGGAAGAAAGACGGACTTCCCTTTTTGTTGGCCTGTTAGTATTTCGGCCTCGATAATATTTCTCGAGAAATGACGACACAGCAGACGCGACCCGTTGCACAGACCGATGCGAGGATTTAAATTCCGCAGAAGCATGATGGGTGAGCCTTTTTTCAAAGATAATTTATGCGGCGGGAGAGTGCCTGGCGATATGCTATTCAGAAATTCTTGTTGATATAAATTAGAGCTATCATCATCAACAGAGTCAAAAGAGTAGTACGTAATTTCATCTCCAAGCAGCAGGTTGAGACATTTGTCGTTTAACAAAGTAACATCATCATTTAATGGAGTCAGTAATGCTCGGTCTTCCCAGTAATCAGAGTCTGTAGCACTGCATGTAATATCGGAGAATACAGTGTTAATAAGAACATTTATTGAGTGTTCACCTTCCCAGGGAATAATCATTGACGTGGGAATATGAATCATATCATCATCATATGCCAGTTCGTCACCATTTCCAATTCGAAGCAGAAAGTTTGCGAAATGTTCATCAGCGAGAGCGCGCATATTTTCTGATAGTGAAAGTAGCTGTACAGCTGACCACATAGGTGACACAACTATGCTTGCATTGATAATTTGAAATTTTGTAGCGTTAACTACAACTGGAGGAACCTGACGAAAATCTCCGCCCATAATGACGACCTTACCACCAAAAGGTTGCGGGACATTCAGAACATCGCGAAATGATCGGTCAACAGCCTCGAAGACATGTTTGTGCGACATCGGCGCCTCGTCCCACAAAATAGCAGAGCAGTGCTGTATAAGTTTATGCATCTCAGACTGTTTGCCAAATTTGCAAAACGAACCTGCTTCTACCGGAATTGGAATTTTAAAGCGTAAATGCGCGGTAGTTCCACCTGGAAGAAGAGTTGCAGCAATGCCTGATGACGCTGTTGCAAGCACAATATGACCATCATGGCGTAAATGTGCAAGCAGTACTTTGTATAAGAAAGTTTTCCCACTGCCTCCAGGGCCATCTATGAAGAAAATACCGCCAGCACGTTCTCTAGTAGCTTGCATAATAGCGCGAAAAGCATAAAAATGACCATGATTTAACATTGAGACACAGTTCAAATCTGTGTCTGAAATTGGTATGGACATCTCATCTTCAATTAAGCTCGATACGTTGTTCATACTTCTGAAAAGCGACGACATCTGAGGAATATCAAAATCTGTAATACTTTTGCTATGTTGTTGCAAAGTATAGTCTATTTCCAACAGAAGTCTGTTCAGGACGTATACATCACTGATTAAATTAGAGGACATGTAATCTTCAGTCATTGCATTGTAGTTATCATTCCATAGTTGTCTAACATCAGTTGGGTTGCAGTACAGCAAAATTGTCGTCAATAAATTACGTAGTGCTTGTGGTAATTGAAATTCTCTTGCTTCACGCATACAGTTATGCAGATCATTTTCCCGTTCAAGCAACCCATAATATTCAGCAGCTTCTTTAAAAGTGGAGTACGTAATATTATCAACTGTCAGCAGGTGTTCAAAAGAGCTCGGACCTCGAATATGATTCAAGAGAATGCGTAAATAAAATCGTTCACCTTCAGATGGATGTACTGAGTACATTCGAGCAATAACTTTCTGACGTCGTCGCCGCAGCATCCATGTTCTTGACGTCAGATTCCATGTGTAATGTTTTGGAAACTCAGTGTATAGATAGTTGTGATGTTCTTGTTCGGTATCATACACACGGAAAAATTCAGTCAACATTGTGCGAGAGTTCCGTTCATTTGCTAGAAGATTGTCAATTACATCAGTTGTGCGAAAATGCACCTGATGCTTGTTAGGTAAATGAATTTGTAAACGGACAACTGACGGATACGTTTGATACATAGAGAACTTGAATATCTTCCAAAAAGCTTCTTGGGGACATATCCAACGTCCATGTATGTACTGAGCAAGCTCATTATGTTCTGAAGAAGGTTGAACTTGGAAGGCAATTGCATCAGGCCCTTTATGAATATATTTATACAGGTATTTTATGCTTTTAATACTACTGCATACCTCAACATTAATATGGCAGTCGTACTTCAACAGCAGCCATGGGTTATATGGAACAACCCATCGATTATCGATAGCAAAGTCTTCTGCCCGATGAAGTATAAATGATCGTCCATTATTAGGGCGTCTGTACACTGGGTATGAGTCCACTCCTTGTAAAGTTGACCCAGCAAAGTTTTTTGGGTAACCTTTTTTACAAACACCATGTTTCATGCATGGTGCATGAGAATTTACAGGCGCACATGGTCCGTGAATCATATGACGCACAACAGCACTGTATAGTTCGGGTTCATGCTCAACATGAGGCAGCTATGCTCTAACAATCTTATCGTAATCATCTTGAGTATTAACCTTATCACGCGAATCAAAAATTACCAACATATGAACATGTGGCAGACCTCTTTTCTGAAATTCGATGACATGAACATGGCTAACTGTTTTACCCAACACATGTTTCTTGAAAATATCTTTTTTTAACTTCTCATATTTAGCATGAAATATTCGAGACACTATATCTGGACGGTCTTGCGGTGTTTGTCCAGCATAAAGTGCATCCGTAATTTCTTGCCATGAGGTGTTGCATGTCATTGTTAGGAATATATCTGGCCTACCATAATGCTGCACAACAGCCATTGCATCTTGGTAACGTTGGTACATGTCGCGAGGGCTTCCAACAAAAGATGACGGCAGGATGAAACGCTGACCAATGTTCGCTGTAATCAAAACACATATTATATAATGTTAGTACATAAACAGTACAACCATGAGAACCGAGCTGAGAGAGTATGAGATAAATAAAATGGTTATTAACCTGCACGATGTTCTCCAGCATTGAGACAGTCTTGTAGACCACTGTATAGTTCAGAACGGATTGTTTTTTGATTATTTTTTATCCAACGAAGTTTCTGAGTTTCAATTTTAATATAATTATCTACTACGTATTGCTGCAGAAGACGGCATCCATGTAACGGAAGCGATAAAGGTGGACGACGATCCTACAGCAGATTCATTATCAGGTAAAATACAGTATTAGTAGAAGTAGTATGTGTGCATACAATGGAATGTGTTTACATCTAACCTGAAGTATGTATGAGTAGTAGTCGCAACAGCTAACATGCTGATTGTTCAGTCCTTTGTATTCAGCTAACCAACCGTATGTACCATATGGGAGAAGCAACGGATATTGAAGTGGGTCGTAATATCCACTGTATTCTTCAATATGAACCAGATGACCTTCAGTTGTTTCAACAATTATATGACGGTCGTTTGATTCAAGGTATTCTTCTGAGCCAACAACTATAGCAGCGACCTGTGATGCTGAGGGTAATGTATATTGTTGACCAAACGAATGTTGTTCCTTTATAATAAGCTTGCACCTATGTATATCCTCATGTTGGGATATTTGCCGAAACATGCACACAAATGGGTTGTGTGTATCCAAAATTACTTTTATTTTTTGTAGTAGTGCACGATCCAACTCTGCACTTTCTTGCAGTCGATAATCTAACTCATGTTCAGTATCGTATATATATAATTGGAGGTACCTAGGTCGTGAGTTTGGAGCAGGCAGAAGAGAACCAATTCGGTGATATATTGATCCATGAGCTCGAAATGTGTACACTGCATGTTGGTCAGTTGCTAAAGACTCATCTAAAGTTACACCCATTGAAGTGAAAGAGAATACGAGGTTATACGACCGAATATATCTTCTAAAATGACGACTCTCAGCAGAGTTGCTGATGAATAAATTGTATAGCTCTGGTGGAGCAGGTATAGATGGAATCTGAATTCTTCTGTTGCCGCAACACATCGTTGGTGTTTCACCATCAAACAGTTTAGCGTTGCAGCTAGTACAGAAATGTGGACGATGTAGTTGCACGTGTACGATTTGCTGCACGGTACTACATATGCGGGAAGCATTGTGGTTTCTATGACGCCGGTGGCGCACAGGAGCAGTAACAGCAGAGGAGATATCATTTGTGTCGTCATGTTGTGAATTCAACAGTTCTGAATTATGTACAAATCATATGGTAGTCCTATAAGATATATATCGAAGAATATCAAAATATACGCGACACATACATGTGCAGTATAGTAAGAGAAGATACCTTGTTGATGCATGTGACGTAAGGAGGTTGCATGCAGTAAATGATGTGCATATTGATCTGTGTTTGCAGTTGATGTCGAGGGAGCAGATGGAACAAATAATGGTGCAGCAGTAAGACGATCAGCTGAGCGTGCAGATAGTGATGAGAGGTTGCAGTCACGCAGAGTTCCAGTAAATGTTTGCATTGTGAACGTTTCTCCAAGCTGATGCCGCCGGTCAGTAGGGAGCAGTGAGGAATATGTTGTAGATGGTAGAGAATATGTACAGGAAACAACAACATCTGCGTTTATAAGTTTGACAGGAAAACATGCAGAAACATCAGAACATGCGACACACATATGTTCTTGTGTTGCAGTACGGCTAAAATAATCTTGCACATGCAGCTGATGTAAAGTACATTCACGAAGTGAATGACCTGCGTAGTGGTCTCTGTTTGTAGTTGATGTGGATGGAACAGATCGAAGCAATGATCTTCGTGATGTAGTAATTTCCGTACTATGAGTAGGTGACTGGGGAGCAACGCGGGAGAGGCTGCAGTCACGCTGGGGTGCAGGGAGTAGGTGCAATGTGGACGGTTGTCCAATTTCAGGTTCTCGGCCAGCATCGAACACTGAAAAACCTGGTATAGGTGTTAATGAGTATCTGTGGACAACACCATTATCTGCATTTTCGAATTTGAAATTTCAGAGCAGAGCAGCAGCACAGTATGTGAGTGGTTATAAACATATGGTAACGGAGGTGAAAGAATGGTGATCGTTACCGGAACTCATGTTGACATGTTCAGCATTGCTCTGTGAAGCTGGTGTAGGCGTAGTTATTTCAGGTAGGGATGCAGCATTATAGCAGAGCATGAAGTCCTGTCGTGGCAATGTGGACGTGCCACGTGGTAATTGATACCGCGGTGTTCGAGCAGTAGAACGCGTCATCCCTCTCTCGTGAGGTTGTTGTGCTTCTGTCATACGCGCACGCCTAGCCCTTTGGTAAGAGCGATTGTATGCTCGCTGAGCCTCACGTTGTTCAGTAGACATAAGAGATCTTCTTCTCTGTGAACGTTCTCGATTTGATGCTCGCTGAGCAGCACGATTTGCCTCTGTCGTATGCATATTTCGTACTGATGCGTCGAAGTAGCTGTACAGTTGCTGAAATTCACGTTGTTCATCAACCATCGGGAGGCATTCAGCACGAAGATGCTGTACAGGGTGGTTATCGGGGACAGAGGGACGCGGAGCAGGAATGTGAGAATCAACGTTTTTATCTACTTCCATTCTGCTCGTCATACGCTCTGCACCTACAGATACAGAGGCAGCAGTTGTAGTAATGTAAGCAATGTTCGTATTTTCAGAGTATGTAGTACGTACAGGTGACAGTTGGGAAGATTGAAAACATATTGTCGAGGGTAGTAGCGTGAAGTTAATGTAAGTGATGAGGTAGTATAACAAACATTTCAAGAGACATATGAAGTAAATTGAGCAGAGAGGAAAGTACAAAGTGGGTTAGCGGAAGAACGGGCAGTATGTACAAAAAATTGTTGTCGTACTGCCACAGTGATCCGTACGCAACTATGTGTTCTCATACAGTACAGAGGTACTGATAAGGAGTTGGTGAATCTCGTGCGGAGACATGGTCTGCGTTGAGTAGTAATCAAATGGGTAATGTACTGTGAGATGAGCATGATGGCGGCTTCGAAACGAAACTGTCCTCATGAGAAGGCAGCTATGACACTGTCAACGAAAATCATGTATAGACAGTACACGGTACACATGAGGAAGAGGCAGAAATATTATGGTGAAATGAACACAATCCACACATCAAATACTACGATACGAACCTGAAATCGCATGTGCACATGAAGCACAATGTTCGACTGCTGGTTATGTCGTGAACACAGTATGAAGATTATAGTTGGTAATGCTTTAACTGAGTGGTACGAATGAGGTTATAATGAACTGTGCAGTTGAAATCACATGTGCAGAACATTGGCAATGTCAGAGTGTTTGAAATGTGTTTAACAGAGTGTGCAGCCTATGTTTGGTGATGGTTTCATTGAGTAGTAGGAATGAGTTTATAACGAAATAGTAGTGTAGCAGTTCTGTACTATATACGGTCGGTGTGCAGCAGTAGCCATGTAAATGTAGAGAGCAGCGCACAGGAACAGCGTATCACAAAATTTATACATTGAGGTATAGAGCACGATGATACAACATGGTAGTAAAAAAACAGTCAAACATAGTAGACGTGCACACACAAACACGTAATCACAAACATACGTGAATGACAGAAAAAGAAAAGTTAGTTAAGTACGCCTCGCCACACCACCACAGAAAAACTCTGGTCGAATGTCATAAAGGGTCATTTCACGAACAGAAATCTTAGTCCCATCAATGACACAGCTGTCCATGGTTGTTGCAGCCTCGTGCATTGTCAACGCATCAACAAATATTACTTCCCCCGTGCCAAGTGGTTGTCCCCTTGTGTCCACGTCAACCTTCATAAGTATGTATATATAGTAGCAATCAACTATCAATCCAAAGACAAATGACGAATATAATGCGTGATTGCAATTTTTGATGCGTACGCTAGTGTGAATGAAACCTGGGAGAGACCCGAAAATGGATTTTAAAACTTCAGTACTCGTACAAACACTAAGGTTGCTAAGCAGTAGACAGAAATAGTAGTTATCCCGCATCTCCATTGGGACGTCGCCAGTGTACTCAGGTTCGCTGCACATGAAGAGGAGGTTCTTGGGGGACGTCGAAGTTGACGAAGACTCTGACGCAGACATTGCAGTATGTGCAGTAAAGTATCGATGCGGAGGAGCGAGCGAAGCAAGTAGCAGTAAAAGAGCACAACCGTACGCTGTATAAGCACTTTAAAGTAATGTCAGTACAGAACACCGCATATGTTCTCATACGTAGTATTAAAAAAATACCGAGTGTAACAGAACACAGGAGTCTGTGTGACAGCGATCGATGGCGCGTACATAGTGTGTAACACCCCTTCCCAGTATTTCAGAAATCAGCCGTCCGGCCGGGTCAGCGATGTAAAGAAAACTAGG
Source organism: Platanthera zijinensis (assembly GCA_039513925.1). Lineage (NCBI taxonomy): Eukaryota > Viridiplantae > Streptophyta > Magnoliopsida > Asparagales > Orchidaceae > Platanthera > Platanthera zijinensis. The sequence goes on along the minus strand of CM077097.1, from coordinate 136,006,763 downwards.
AAACAGTATTAAAACTAGTAGCAGCAGGTAATAAAATCTATACTAAGCAATTTAAGACTTACAACGGAAGTTTGAATAAAATAAACTAAGGGTAACCACATACCTGATAACTGGATTCACAGAGCCACTAAACAGGAAGTAAAACTGAATTAACTGAAAATCTGGTTAACCATAAATAGTCTGAAATAAATTTGATAAAACATTAATCTGATACAATGTTCTCATCTACAGGTACATGCTGAAATAGAGTAAACTGAAAAAGATAAATAGTACAAACTGACGCCACTATAAAGCTCATCCTAGACGTAGCTTCCCACCTGGGTCACCTGAAAAACAGTGCCCACGAAGGGTCAGAGTAAGGAAAAATAACCCCTCCTAGTGACACTAAAAGCCAGTTTTACATATGAATGCATGTATGTCTTTGAAAATAATTTTATGCATTTAAAACTTTTATGCTATGTGCTATGCATGCCTTCGCACTATTCTCTGGTCACACATCTACTCGTACTAAACACGTGACTTTCATTTTACTAACTCAAGTCCTGGCGTTCACTAACTAGTGTACTGTCTCATGTCAGGTCTATACTTGAGTTCTAGGTGGCTTCTAACCTGCTCATCTACTAGGAAGGCTCTAGGCAGAGTAGCTCCTAACGCGCAACTGAAACTGACGACCCGAGACCATCTTACGAACCCAATTGTTCTAGTGTCACGCGGACACGGTCTCGAATCTGCTAACTGGCTCAAGGGAAAATAATTCCCAAGTCTGTACTACTCATAAGGTTCCATGTACCTTATGAGAACGGTAGTGCGCCTCTACCTAGCACGGAAGAAACTCTGTGTGCTGGCTGACCTTTGTGGTCTGACGCTACTCTGCAAGGGATATCTTTTCTGGTGTACTACTAAGCGACCCTTGACTTTCTTGTGGTCGACTTGAAGGGACATTCACGCCCTTGGTTGGACAAATTCCAAGCTTACGTACGCGGGTAACGTTTCGTACTTAAAATAATTATTCATAACTTGACTAACTGGGTCATGGAAAAGGGCGTCATCCTTCACGTTTTCCGCGACCATTTTCCTACCGTCACACTTTACTATGCATGGTTATGTTGCTTGTACGAAACCTACATATGCGTATACAAAATATAATTTTTGTTATGTCTAACTAACAGGTATTAAATTTCCTTACAGCGGTGGTGCGGCGCTCGTACACACGGCGCGGCGGCATCTTCTATTTCAAAGGCAAAAACCTCCTATTGGGGACCTTCAAGTGCTGCCCCGACTCCACCGAAAAACCTGCAAAATTTAGGGCAGCCCTAAAACCAACATTTTCCCTAAGTATTTCCGATGGAAAAATCCAAAACAACTAGGGTTACCAAAATTAGAAGCTAAACTTTACTAATTTACCTTTACGCAGAGCGATGGAGGTTCCCAAGGCGTTCTACTCGAATTCCGCGGTGAAACTCGAACCCCAAAACCTAATTAGGGCAAATAAATCCAAAACCTAGGTTATTTTAGTTTCCAAAACGAAGGATTTCCACAAAGGAATAGAGAAAAAGAGAAAACGGACTTACCGAAACCAAAACGAAACTCAACACCTCCGGCTAGGGTTGAAATCGGCTCTTCCAAGGCCAAGGAAGGAAAATGAATGCTTGTTGGCGCCTGCAGAGGAGGGAGGAGGAGTCGAATCTACGTTCCGGAGGAGAATCGGGCGGCGGTAAGCCTAGCGGAAGGCGTCGGCTACGGAAGTCGGGAGCGTCGGGCTCGCCTTATGCGGGAGACGGAACAGGACGGGAGGGTTTGCTGATCGGCCTATTCCTAAGAGAAATAAGAGGCATGCGGTTTTCAATCGTGCCTTGCGGTTTTTAATTAAACCGTGGGATCGGTTTATACCCATCCTCCCCTTAATTCTCTAATACCAAGCCTAAAACGCTATTGGCACACCCAACTCACCAAATCTTTGAATACTACACATTTCACCGCGCGCGTCACAATCAAATATTTTTAAATGTATTACGCACAATAATTTACGCGCTAAATCAACTAACATACGTTAATGCTAGGAAAAGTAACCTTATATCTTGACGAAGCGCTGTCTCGATCAGAATCCGTGGCGACTCGATCCTACAATTTAAGTGAATTTTTGCGTCAAAATTTACGGATGTTACAAATCTCCCCTCCTAATAAAATTTTCGTCCTCGAAAATTGTAATCATACCTGAAACGAAAAGAAAAGAATAGTCTGCATTGCTCTTTAGCTCATCCTCTCGCTCCCAAGTATACTCTGGACGGCCACAGTTCATCCAAAGGACTTTGACCATGCGAATCTCTCTATTTCTGAGCTTCTGAATCCTTGAGTCCACTATCTTGACTGGTCTAACTCCAATACTAAGATCTGTCTCGATTGGTGCTTCTTCGGTACTGATGATCTGACTGGAATCTCTGACTGCTCTCCTAAGGTAGGAGACGTGGAATACATCATGTACACCACTCATTTCTTCAGGTAAGGCCAACCTATATGCAACCTCACCAACTCTTTCCAGTACCTCAAAAGGACCAACGAATCTGGGGCTCAACTTCTTCATCCGCTTTATTCTAGAGACTCCTCTGACTGGTCTGACCTTCAGATAAACGTAGTCTCCAACACTGAACTCTACTGACCTGTGCTTCTGATCATGATACTTGGCCTGGCGATCCTGAGCTGTCCTCATACGCTCCTGAATAAGCTTGATCCTATCAGTGGTCTTATCAATCCATGACTCTCTGATAGAAGATCTTTCCTCACTCTCTGCCCAACATAACGGTGTCCGACAACGTCTACCATAGAGGGCCTCGAACGGTGCCATCCCAATACTTGCCTGGAAACTGTTGTTGTAGGAGAACTCCACAAGAGTAACATACTTCTCCCACTTCCCTCCAAAATCTAGAATGCACATCCGTAGCAGATCCTCCAAAGTCCTATTTGTGCGCTCAGTCTGTCCATCGGTCTGAGGATGGAAAGCGGTGCTGAAATGTAACCTGGTACCCAACCGCTCCTGAACGTATCGCCACTCCCTGGAGGTAAATCTGCCATCTCGGTCTGAAACTATAGTCTTGGGAACACCGTGAAGTCGAACTATCTCGTCTATATACAACTGTGCCAGCTTCGGACCCTGATCCGTCTTCCTAAGAGGAATGAAATGAGCGACCTTAGAGAGTCGATCTACTATAACCCACAAGGAATCATTCCCACTCTGCGATCTCGGCAAACCATGAATGAAGTCCATAGATATATCCTCAAAAGTCCACTCGGGGATGGGAAGTGGCTGCAATTTGCCTCCAGGCCTCTGACACTCGGCCTTAACCAACTTGCATGTCTCACACTTCCCTACATAATCTGCAACATCACTCTTCAAACCTGGCCACCAGACTGTCTTCTTAAGATCTGCATACATCTTCGTGCTACCAGGATGTATCGAATATCTAGAATTGTGTGCCTCGAAAAGAATGTCCTCACGAAGGTGACTGACATCTGGGATGCACACTCTGCCGTCGTGCAATAGTAACTCATCCTGAATAGAGAACCTCTCCTTCTGACCTGACTGCACTGAGATCCAAATCTCTGCCATCTTTGGATCCAACGATATAGCTGTCCTGATCCTATCTCTAATATCGCACGAAATCTCCATCCAACTCAACCAAGCTGAACCAAAACTGCAACGGGGCACAACGACGATGTCCAGTCTCTCCAGCTCTCGTACTAACTCCTCCTGCTGAGTGAGAAGATAGAAACACGAGCCTCTCCTGCTAAGAGCATCAGCTACCACGTTCGCCTTTCCTGGGTGGTACTGAATGTCTACATCGTAGTCTGCTAGAAACTCCAACCATCTGCGCTGCCTCAAATTGAGCTCTCGCTGATCAAAGATATACTTAAGACTCTTATGATCAGTGAAGATCTCACAACGCACTCCATAGAGGTAGTGTCTCCATATCTTCAGAGCATGAATGACTGCTGCAAGCTCCAAGTCATGTACGGGATAGTTCCTCTCATGGACCTTTAACTGTCTCGAGGCATAAGCTACGACCTTTCCATGCTGCATGAGAACACAACCCAAACCCTGACCTGAAGCATCACTATAGATCTGAAATCCGTCTGGCCCTGAAGGTAAACTCAAAACTGGTGCGGTCATCAATCTGTTCTTCAAGTTCTCAAAGGCCAACTCACACTCAACTGTCCAATCCAAGCCCTTTCCCTTCCTAGTGAGGGAAGTCAGTGGTAAGGCTATCTTCGAGAAATCCCTGATGAACCTCCTGTAGTATCCAGCAAGACCCAAAAAGCTGCGAACCTCTGAAACTGTCGTCGGCCTTGGCCAACTCTTAATGGCCTCTATCTTCTTTGGATCAACGCTAACCCCTTTCTGACTGATGATGTGGCCTAAGAATGCAATCTCTGAAAGCCAAAACTCACACTTTGAAAATTTGGCATACAACTGGTTCTTCCTGAGTGTGCTCAAAACAATCATGAGGTGAGCTGCATGATCTTCTGCACTCTTAGAGAACACCAAAATATCATCTATAAAGACGATGACAAAACGATCTAAATACTCCCGAAATACCCTGTTCATCAGGTCCATAAATACTGAAGGGGCATTGGTCAGCCCGAACGGCATGACCACGAACTCGAAGTGTCCATATCTGGTACTGAAAGCAGTCTTCTGTATATCCGCGTCACGAATCCTCAGCTGATGATAGCCCGACCTCAGATCTAACTTGGAGAAAGTGCTCGCTCCCACCAACTGGTCGAACAAATCATCAATCCTGGGAATCGGGTACTTGTTCTTAACGGTCAGCTTATTCAATTCGCGGTAGTCTATGCACAATCTCAGGCTACCATCCTTCTTCTTCACGAAAAGCACTGGAGCACTCCAAGGCGAAGTACTAGGGCGTATAAAACCCAAATCAAGCAGCTCCTGCAACTGGCTCTTCAATTCTGCTAGTTCCCTTGGAGCCATCCGATAGGGAGATTTGGCTACCGGTGTAGCCCCAGGATGCAAGTCTATCGGGAACTCAATCTCTCTATCTGGAGGGGCACCAGGGAGCTCTTCCGGGAAAACATCTGGAAACTCCTGCACCACTGGTACCTCTAACAAATCAGCCTTAGACTCCGCGCTCATCAGTACTACGAAGGTTTCACAACCCTGACTAATGCATTTTCTCGCTTGGACTGCAGATATGATCATCTTCACTACTCCCTTCAATCCCTGAAAAGAAAAAGAGGTCTGGCTGGGGCCATCGAACTGAATCTGCTTCGCCCTACAGTCAATCCTGGCGTTGACTGCTGAAAGCCAGTCCATCCCAAAAATCAAGTCAAACCCTGCTATAGGTAGCAGCAAAGCTTCCACGATAATCTCAGTGTCACCAAACTGCACTGGCACCCTGCACTTGTCTCTGGTCTGCAGAAGGGATCCATTCGGCATCATGACTTCCAACGGTACCGACTCCGGGAAGACTTCTAAATCCAACTTACGTACTAGAGATTCCGCGATAAACGAGTGCGAGGCACCCGTATCAAACAGAATCTTAGAGGGTAAGTTACGAATCATAAGGATGCCTACATGAATGATTTATGAAGGATGAACAATTTAACGTGTCACTACGGAGGATTTAAAACCAACTTGCAAGCAAACAACACTTACCTGTCACAACATCCTCCTGATCCTTCGCCTCCTGCTGACCCAGCCCATAAGCTCTGGGCTGCACTAAGTCTCGACCCTGTTGTGGTCTCCCATCAGTAATCATCAATGCTTTGCCCTTATCTACCCTGCTAGAGCCACCAACCTCGAACTTCGACTGCAGGAAGTAAATTTCATTAAAAATCTATCGTAATTACATAACTGTAATCAATACATAAGGACCTTGATTACCTGATTTGTCCCAGCTTCCTGACAGAAGCGAGCTATGTGTCCAGGTTGTCGGCACTTGTAGCATACGCCTGCACTGGCCAAACACTCTCCTGAATGGCGACGCTGACACTTGGGACACGTGGGGTAGTCCTTGCTTCGGTCACCAGATTGACCATTCTTCTTAGCATCAGGCTTCGGCTTCTTGTTCCAGTTCTTTCCTTGATCATTCTTGTTCTGCTGCGGCTGATGCGAATCCTGAGATCGCTTCGCACGGAAACTACTTCGCTTCTGAACCTTCTGCTGGTCAGCCTCCAGTCTGCGAGCTGTATCCACTAAGCTCCTGTAATCAGCGTTGACCATAGTCATCAGCGGCTGTCTCAACGAGTCACGCAAACCATCCACGAAACGACTGCACTTCTCAGTCTGATCTCCCTGCATCACGCCCGCATATCTAGCCAGATGAGTCAGCTCTCGCTCGTACTCAGTAACTGTCCTGTCCCCCTGGAAAAGCCTCAGATACTTCTCTTGGAGACCTCGTCGTGCGGAAGGAGGCACGAACCAACTAGCAAGAGCTCTAGAGAACTCGCCCCAAGTGAACATGTCTGGGGTACGGCCTGGCCAACCAAAAATACGATCATACCATATTAAAATTTACACATTACTTCCTAAAATAAAGGAATTGATCATAACACTTTACCTGCAGGATCATCTGTCCGGTATTTGTCCCACCAGACTTTTGCCTCACCTCGGAGGAGGAAAGCTGCCAGAGGAACTTTCTTATTCTCCGGGCACTCCAAAACATTCAGCAGGTCTCTGGTGTTAGCTATCCAATCATCTGTATCCATCGGGGTCTCATCCCCACTGTAGTTCGAAGGCTGAAGTTCTCTGAAATTTCTCAAATAGCGCTCCAGGGTCATCTCCACAGGTGCTGCTGCAGGAGCTGGTGCAGGGACTGGTACTTGTACTGGAGCAGGAAACCCTGCAGCCAGTCCTCTCTGAAACTCCATCAAGGCAACAGTAACCGCCCTGGCAATCTGAGACGCTATGTCAGTGCCCTCTGGAGCTGCTGGAACTGGCGGTACCTGTGGCATGGCAGCGTCTCCCATGGTTGCACTAGGAATCGGGTTCTGGCGTGAAGATTCACCTGGTTCACTAACTCGTGGTGCCTGATAGAATAAATAAAGGAAATCTGGTTATTTATCAAGCATCTAAGAAATCTGATCTAGCAACTTATTTTGTACTCTAGCGAACACTAAGGCTTAATCGCAACTTAAAGTACTTTACTGACAAGAGTTTACTCTTATACGCTCTTATGGCTCTGTGAATTCTTTCTAGGGTCCAGGGATCCTAAACCTCCCTCTGATACCAATTTGTAACACCCCTTCCCAGTATTTCAGAAATCAGCCGTCCGGCCGGGTCAGCGATGTAAAGAAAACTAGGAAACAGTATTAAAACTAGTAGCAGCAGGTAATAAAATCTATACTAAGCAATTTAAGACTTACAGCGGAAGTTTGAATAAAGTAAACTAAGGGTAACCACATACCTGATAACTGGATTCACAGAGCCACTAAACAGGAAGTAAAACTGAATTAACTGAAAATCTGGTTAACCATAAATAGTCTGAAATAAATTAGATAAAACATTAATCTGATACAATGTTCTCATCTACAGGTACATGCTGAAATAGAGTAAACTGAAAAAGATAAATAGTACAAACTGACGCCACTATAAAGCTCATCCTAGACGTAGCTTCCCACCTGGGTCACCTGAAAAACAGTGCCCACGAAGGGTCAGAGTAAGGAAAAATAACCCCTCCTAGTGACACTAAAAGCCAGTTTTACATATGAATGCATGTATGTCTTTGAAAATAATTTTATGCATTTAAAACTTTTATGCTATGTGCTATGCATGCCTTCGCACTATTCTCTGGTCACACATCTACTCGTACTAAACACGTGACTTTCATTTTACTAACTCAAGTCCTGGTGTTCACTAACTAGTGTACTGTCTCATGTCAGGTCTATACTTGAGTTCTAGGTGGCTTCTAACCTGCTCATCTACTAGGAAGGCTCTAGGCAGAGTAGCTCCTAACGCGCAACTGAAACTGACGACCCGAGACCATCTTACGAACCCAATTGTTCTAGTGTCACGCGGACACGGTCTCGAATCTGCTAACTGGCTCAAGGGAAAATAATTCCCAAGTCTGTACTACTCATAAGGTTCCATGTACCTTATGAGAACGGTAGTGCGCCTCTACCTAGCACGGAAGAAACTCTGTGTGCTGGCTGACCTTTGTGGTCTGACGCTACTCTGCAAGGGATATCTTTTCTGGTGTACTACTAAGCGACCCTTGACTTTCTTGTGGTCGACTTGAAGGGACATTCACGCCCTTGGTTGGACAAATTCCAAGCTTACGTACGCGGGTAACGTTTCGTACTTAAAATAATTATTCATAACTTGACTAACTGGGTCATGGAAAAGGGCGTCATCCTTCACGTTTTCCGCGACCATTTTCCTACCGTCACACTTTACTATGCATGGTTATGTTGCTTGTACGAAACCTACATATGCGTATACGAAATATAACTTTTGTTATGTCTAACTAACAGGTATTAAATTTCCTTACAGCGGTGGTGCGGCGCTCGTACACACGGCGCGGCGGCATCTTCTATTTCAAAGGCAAAAACCTCCTATTGGGGACCTTCAAGTGCTGCCCCGACTCCACCGAAAAACCTGCAAAATTTAGGGCAGCCCTAAAACCAACATTTTCCCTAAGTATTTCCGATGGAAAAATCCAAAACAACTAGGGTTACCAAAATTAGAAGCTAAACTTTACTAATTTACCTTTACGCAGAGCGATGGAGGTTCCCAAGGCGTTCTACTCGAATTCCGCGGTGAAACTCGAACCCCAAAACCTAATTAGGGCAAATAAATCCAAAACCTAGGTTATTTTAGTTTCCAAAACGAAGGATTTCCACAAAGGAATAGAGAAAAAGAGAAAACGGACTTACCGAAACCAAAACGAAACTCAACACCTCCGGCTAGGGTTGAAATCGGCTCTTCCAAGGCCAAGGAAGGAAAAGGAATGCTTGTTGGCGCCTGCAGAGGAGGGAGGAGTCAAATCTACGTTCCGGAGGAGAATCGGGCGGCGGTAAGCCTAGCGGAAGGCGTCGGCTACGGAAGTCGGGAGCGTCGGTCTCGCCTTATGCGGGAGACGGAACAGGACGGGAGGGTTTGCTGATCGGCCTATTCCTAAGAGAAATAAGAGGCATGCGGTTTTCAATCGTGCCTTGCGGTTTTTAATTAAACCGTGGGATCGGTTTATACCCATCCTCCCCTTAATTCTCTAATACCAAGCCTAAAACGCTATTGGCACACCCAACTCACCAAATCTTTGAATACTACACATTTCACCGCGCGCGTCACAATCAAATATTTTTAAATGTATTACGCACAATAATTTACGCGCTAAATCAACTAACATACGTTAATGCTAGGAAAAGTAACCTTATATCTTGACGAAGCGCTGTCTCGATCAGAATCCGTGGCGACTCGATCCTACAATTTAAGTGAATTTTTGCGTCAAAATTTACGGATGTTACATAGTGCATCACTGAAGACGTATGCTCACGATGACATGTTTCTGGGCTCGTTGATTAGGCGTATTGATGTAAGTTATGTCAATGTTGCAGTGCCTCAAAGCTAGGTATCTATTTTAAGCAGCTTCGTATGTTTTTATCTGGAAATATTGTTACATATATTTATATTGATTGCATGAGCAAATTAGGACAACGAAGCTGCATAAGAGTTTATTTCTATTTGCAAATGAAAAATAAGTAGCAGAAAATAATTAGGCCTTCCATTAAAGAAAGTATTTATAAATGAAAACTTAAGTGAAATGATCGAATTATAAGCTAGCCAATGTGAATGAGGTAGACAAACGCAAACCAGCAACAGTAATTGTAAGAATAGAATAGAATAGAATAGCGTAAAATAAACAATAGCAATCCAGACTATTTTATATAAAACAGAAATGAAAACAATCATACTGTTGTTTCACGAATGGCGGTTCATAGCCACCGCGTTCATGACCACCGCGTTCATGCCAAGCGGACCCTTAGATTATGGGTCAAAAAAGTAGAAAAACTGCATTCACAATTTCGTCTTTGTAGCTAATAAATGATTGCATATATGGCGGAAATGCAAAAAAAACAAAAAAACAGTCTATGAACGCATTTTTGCTACACGCATCTCTCTACCATAAAAAAAAAATTTTATCAAGCAGAAAGAAGCATTTCAGTCAATATCTCGTGCACCAACCAAGCAACTGCAAACTAAATTCAATGCAATTCCTTTTATTATTTTCTTAACAACATTTTATTCACTAAACATAACAACTTTATAAATAACAGTTAAGAAAGTCCTTGGAAATGCGAAAAAGAATATGAGAATTCATTGAAACATGCCTCACATTTTGGTGGAAAAAGGAATCATTGCGATGAGCATGACTCCGCAATTGCGATGAGCATCACGCTGCGATTGCAATGAGCTTTGCGAGGAGCATGACGTCGCGATTGTGATGATCATGATGTCGCGATTGTGAGGAGCGTGACTGTGATGAGCAGTAGTTGGCAGAATAATTATGTGGTAATTGAGTATGGTTTTTTTTGTTGCTCTTGATGAACAAAGCATCGCGGAGCATGTAAACCCGATTGCAAATTTAATTGTTCCCGTAATCCCATACATAAGTTAGTGAAGAAGGAGAGATAGAAAGGAAGACAGAGATGAGTTTTTGATATCAGATTGTAGTTTTGGGGGAGATACTGGCTGGAGGTGTCGGAAACTGCGGGTGCTGCAAACAAATCAAACATAAAGACTTGTACAAAAGAAGAGACAAAATTAATGAGAGGATGATGCAGTAGATATTAGGGAGAAAGTCAAGTAAAGCTGGCTGAAATGGTAAACAGGTCACCTAAAATCCTATAATCTATGGATATGGGGTATGCTATGTTGGTGGTTTTGGTTTTGTTGGGCGTCAGTGTTGTGTATTATATACGATGGCATCACCGTCAATGCAGCAACGGCGTGAGAAGGAGAATTGAGGAGAAGGGCGTTGGAAGAATGCGGGGCGTGAGTAAGAGAAACAAAGAATAGGGCAATTTGACGGCAATCCATGAATGAAAGCATAACAGGAACTGTCAAAAAACCTTGTGCTGGGAAGATGAATTTACGAATCAATTGACGATAAGTGAATGGAACAGGTTTTTTGAAGAGATACAGATGTAATAAAACATGTTAATGCAATAAGTTTTAAGTAAATCAGTGTTGAGTAGAAATGTACAGGTAACACATTTCAACTGAAGTTCTGGGAGGCATAGGTATGATATGTTGGTGGTTTTGGTTTTGGTGGGCGTCACCGTTGTGTATTATAGACGATGGCAGCACCGCCAACGCAGCAGCGGCGTGAGAAGGAGAATCGAGGAGAAGGGCGTTGGGAGAATGCGGCGCGTCAGTAAGAGAAACAAAGATTACGGCAAAATGAAAACTTAAGCTAGCCAATGTGAATGAGGTAGACAAACGCAAACCAGCAACAGTAATTGTAAGAATAGAATAGAATAGAATAGCGTAAAATAAACAATAGCAATCCAGACTATTTTATATAAAACAGAAATGAAAACAATCATACTGCTGTTTCACGAATGGCGGTTCATAGCCACCGCGTTCATGACCACCGCGTTCATGCCAAGCGGACCCTTAGATTATGGGTCAAAAAAGTAGAAAAACTGCATTCACAATTTCTTCTTTGTAGCTAATAAATGATTGCATATATGGCGGAAATGCAAAAAAAACAAAAAAACAGTCTATGAACGCATTTTTGCTACACGCATCTCTCTACCATAAAAAAAAAATTTTATCAAGCAGAAAGAAGCATTTCAGTCAATATCTCGTGCACCAACCAAGCAACTGCAAACTAAATTCAATGCAATTCCTTTTATTATTTTCTTAACAACATTTTATTCACTAAACATAACAACTTTATAAATAACAGTTAAGAAAGTCCTTGGAAATGCGAAAAAGAATATGAGAATTCATTGAAACATGCCTCACATTTTGGTGGAAAAAGGAATCATTGCGATGAGCATGACTCCGCAATTGCGATGAGCATCACGCTGCGATTGCAATGAGCTTTGCGAGGAGCATGACGTCGCGATTGCGATGATCATGATGTCGCGATTGTGAGGAGCGTGACTGTGATGAGCAGTAGTTGGCAGAATAATTATGTGGTAATTGAGTATGGTTTTTTTTTGTTGCTCTTGATGAACAAAGCATCGCGGAGCATGTAAACCCGATTGCAAATTTAATTGTTCCCGTAATCCCATACATAAGTTAGTGAAGAAGGAGAGATAGAAAGGAAGACAGAGATGAGTTTTTGATATCAGATTGTAGTTTTGGGGGAGATACTGGTTGGAGGTGTCGGAAACTGCGGGTGCTGCAAACAAATCAAACATAAAGACTTGTACAAAAGAAGAGACAAAATTAATGAGAGGATGATGCAGTAGATATTAGGGAGAAAGTCAAGTAAAGCTGGCTGAAATGGTAAACAGGTCACCTAAAATCCTATAATCTATGGATATGGGGTATGCTATGTTGGTGGTTTTGGTTTTGTTGGGCGTCAGTGTTGTGTATTATATACGATGGCATCACCGCCAATGCAGCAACGGCGTGAGAAGGAGAATCGAGGAGAAGGGCGTTGGAAGAATGCGGGGCGTGAGTAAGAGAAACAAAGAATAGGGCAATTTGACGACAATCCATGAATGAAAGCATAACAGGAACTGTCAAAAAACCTTGTGCTGGGAAGATGAATTTACGAATCAATTGACGATAAGTGAATGGAACAGGGATTTTGTAGAGATACAGATGTAATAAAACATGTTAACGCAATAAGTTTTAAGTAAATTAGTGTTGAGTAGAAATGTACAGGTAACACATTTCAACTGAAGTTCTGGGAGGCATAGGTATGATATGTTGGTGGTTTTGGTTTTGGTGGGCGTCACCGTTGTGTATTATAGACGATGGCAGCACCGCCAACGCAGCAGCGGCGTGAGAAGGAGAATCGAGGAGAAGGGCGTTGGGAGAATGCGGCGCGTCAGTAAGAGAAACAAAGATTACGGCAAAATGAAGGCAATAATAAAACATGTTAACTCAATAAGTTTTAACTAAATCAGTGTTGAGAAGAAATGTACAGGTAGCACATTTCAATGAATGAAGTCCTGGTAGGCATATTTCGTAAGTTAATTTGCAGGGAGAGTTAACTCAGTAAGTTTTAACTAAATCAGTGTTGAGTAGAAATGTACAGCTAACACATTTCAATGAGTGAAGTCGTGGTAGGCATACTTTGTAAGTTAATTTGCAGGGAGAACATGGTAGTACATTACCTGGTGATGGTGTGAGGCCGGCTGAGTTAAACACACGCGTGCTGGTCTCGTGAGGAGCAGAAGCCTGCAAATCCGCCGAGGAGAGAATCCAGTAAAAAATGAAAGGTAATTTGCAGGGCGAACATGGTAGTAACTTACCTGGTGATGGTGTGAGGCCGGCTGAGTTCAAAAGACGGCTGCTGGTGTTGTGAGGAGCAGAAGCCTGCAAATCTGCCGAGGAGAGAAGCCAGTCAAAAATGAAAGGTAAAATTGGTGGAGACATATCTTAAAATCGGGCGGAGAGATCATGGTAGTGAAGTACCTGGTGTTGGTGTGAGGTCGGGTGAGTGAAAGGCAGGCCGGCTGAGTAAAACACACGCCTGGTGGTGTCGTGAGGAGCAGAACCCTGGAAATCCGCCGAGGAGAGAAGCCTGTAAAAAAGGAAAGGTAAAATTGGTGGAGATATATTTTAAAATCGGGCAGAGAGAGCATGGTAGTGAAGTACGTGGTGTTGGTGTGAGGTCGGGTGAGTGAAAGAGGCGACTGTTGGCTGCGTGAGGAGCAGAAGGAAGCAAAATGGCGGAGGAGGAGAGAAGGCAGCGAGAAAACGAAGGTAAAATTGGGAGAGCTGTGATGTGTAGGAGCATAAGCGGTGGAGAGCACGCGGCGAGAAGACAGAAGAGGTGAAGGCGCACGCGGAGGCTGCGGGAGACGGAGGCTGCGGGACGCGGCGGATGCGGAACGTGTGAACAACAATCAGGCGGACGACGTTGCGGCAGATGATTCGGCGGTAGAGCGGTGGGAGGAGGAGGGAGATGGCGATGAGAGGGGCTGTCCGACATTTCAGGTACACGTCCGTGTCCGCCTTCTTCAAAAGCTGGCATCTGGCGGGTAGAGAGAGAGAGGTGGATAGAGAGAGAGGGCATGCGGCGAGCGGACTGAGGGGCACGCGGCGGTATGCATGGGAGGATGCCAAGAGCGGCGACGGCGGCAGGTTGCGGGAGATGATTGGGCGGTAGGACGGCGGAGAGGGTTTGTCGGGGTTTTCCGGCAGCAGAGAAGGATAGGAAGAGGAAGGGAAGATCGGGTGCAGGGGCTTTTCCGGGAAATCAGCGTGACCGACGCTTCCTATAACAGTATTCTTATTAATATAGATATATATAGACACATGAGTGACAGGCACGAGCCTCCGGACCTACGTGAGTGCAAATGACGTGGGGGCGACATTTGTTGTGGGGGCGACATTTTTCGTGGAGGCAACATTTGTCGTGGGGGGCGGCATTTGTCATGGGATCGAACTTTGCTATGAGGGCGACATTTTCGGGGGCAACATTGGTCGTGGGCGACGAAATTGTTCGTGGGCGGCGACATTGGTCGTGGGTGGCGACATTGGTCGTAGACGGCTACATTGGTTGTGGCGGCGACATTTGTTGGTGTTGACATCATTTGTCGGGGCGGCGTCATTTGTTGGGGGCGGCGTCATTCATCGGAGGCATCATTTGTCGCGGGGGCGACATTTGTCGCGGGGGCGACATTTGTCGCGGGGGCGACATTTGTCGCGGGGGCGACATTTGTCGCGGGGGCGACATTTGTCGCGGGGGACATTTGTCGCGGGCGCGACATTACCGCGACTGCAATAGGTTCGGGGCTCCGCCCCTATCAATTATTTAATGCTTATGAGAACATGTTTAATGAGAACAATGTGACCAAAAAGAGCTATTATCAAAAACCTTCATAAAATACATGATCGTCCAAAAGATCATCCTTAAACATTATTTGTGCATCTTCTATTTCACTCACTGTAGCCGCAACTTTGCTTTGTCGTCGCCCAATAAATGTAAAACATTAACTTGGTGCAATTTGTGTGTGGAATATATCTTTGGGTGAAATAAGTTTGAAAATATCATATTTTGTTGAAAATGAGGTTTCAATTTCATATTGAGCAAAATTTTCTATCTTTGTAAATGGTAAACTGGAATGAAGATATCCTCTTTGAATGTTGGAAATGCATATTGCGTATGTGTAATGGTGAAATAACTCTAGTCGCTCAAAAGAAATAATGATGATGGAGATGTCATTTTACTTCAATCATTAGTCCGGCCCCACCCAATGAATTAGTATAAGAAAGAACAAATTATTTTAGCTTCCAATCGCTAATGACCGAATAGAATTCCTTAACACATAAACGTGCAGCTTTCTCCTAGTTAAACTATGGGTTTATATAGGTAAAAATTACCAATCTCATGAAAAATTCAATAGTATAACTTAGGTGTAAAAGATTCAAGCAAGACTTCCAGGTGACAACCAAGGGAGAAGGGAAAAGTAATTGCAACCATCAAAACCAAAAACCGCAATCACCTACCCCTATTGATGGCCTAGGTCCAAGGAGAAGATGCAACAATCAAAAAACTTCAATGAAAGTTATGAATTAATCAGAGTTTTGGGAAGCTAGATTTTAATGGGAGAATTTGAGAAACAAATTTTTCATTAGAGCATTTCATCAAACATAACATATGCATAAACTGAATAATATTTGGATGAATATGATTGGATAAATCACTTAGGCGTGACAAAGAGTAGGTCGCTGAAGAAGGAAAACCTTTATTGTATCCTCATGCGGAAAGCAACATATATTGAGGAATACTGACCATTATTAGCCTCTCTCTATGATAATCAATATTCGTAGATCCAAAACAAAAGATTTACCAATTCTTTGCACTTGGAATCATGAGAAGTGATTTTGGGGGAATGAGCTGTAAACTGAGAGTTGTAACAAATCATAAATCTTGGTTTCAAAACAATTGGAGAAAAACAAATCATAAATCTTGATTTCAAAACAATTGGAGAAAAACAAACTTCATTGATCAGGAAAGACCAATCCAACTATACCCAGACAACTTATGAATCCTCCTCATGTTAATCTACTCCCTAAGATTGTGAGATTCATCCCATTGATAAGAGAGCATAAGTTCCTCCTCATAAAACCATTCACTTATCAAGAATCCTCTCCCGAATCCTCTTACAAAAAACTTCATTAGCACCATGCATCTTGCAGCCCTCAATAAAGCTCCCAAACACCTCTGCTTCCTTCAAATACCCGGTTGAAAGTGTCAATCAATCCAGTATAGTGCTCTTTTTAATGAAGAATGCCATAAAATGCATACATTGCCCTAAAGAACATCAAAAATTCTTCAATGAAGCTGCCATGGCAGCAGCCAGAAAGCACTGCAAGAAAGGCTACACTGTAAGAGGGGTCTGCTTGATACTTGTAAGAGGGGAAATAGAGAGTCAGATGAGGAAAGAGACAGAGAGAGGGAAAGAGGGAAAGAGATAGAGAAAAAGCAAACCAGAGTAGGCATCCTCACCACCCCGAGCAGCTGGCCTCACCAGGCGTCACATTCCTCCAAGTTTTGTCCCTCTTCCGCCCGAGTCGCGACTCCTCCGCTCCACTTATAACCATGGCGCAGTAAAAGGAGAAGTAGCGAGAGAGAGTCGATGGACTGTGAGGAGAGGGAAATGGGAATAATGAGAGGGAGATTACTGTGCCCTCGGTTCTTGCGATCAAAGCCACAATTTAGGAAGGTGATCTGCAGGGAAGCAAACAACTTCGAGCAGCGAAGAAATAAATGCGACATCCGTTCACGTTTGCCCTGGTTCTCTGCGACTTCGGTGCAGATGGTGTAGGGTTTTGGGAGTGCTAGCGAGAGGGAATGGATCGGTAGTGCTAGTACTAAGGAATGGATCAGGAATTAGGAGAGATAGGGGTTGTGTTTTTAAACTGTGAATAATATGATGAGGATGAATGAATGGCCAAGATTACTTCTATGGATTTTAAATTCATGGTTTTAAAAAGTCATTCATAAATCTCTTTAGAATAGTATATACATATACATATACATATACATATATATATATATATATATATATATATATATATAGGGTTATATATATATATATATATATATATATATATATATATATATATATTATATATATATATAGGGTTATATATATATATATATATATATATATATATATATAGGGTTATATATATATATATATATATATATATATATTATATATATATATAGGGTTATATATATATATATATATATATATATATATATATATATATATAGGGTTTTGGGAGTGCTAGCGAGAGGGAATGGATCAGTAGTGCTAGCAATAAGGAATGAATAGAATTAGGAGAGATAGGGGTTGAGTTTTTAAACCATGAATAATATGATGAGGATGAATGAATGGCCAAGATTACTTCTATGAATTTTAAATTCATGGTTTTAAAAAGCCATTCATAATTCTTTTTAGAATAGTATATATATATATATCTATACTATATTAAAAAGATATATGGTGGTCTGCCAATATCGTGAGTTCAAAAATAGGGGGAAAATAAATGGTCGTCGGATTTAAGTGTTTTGATCCAGAACCGTTGGATCTTGGGCTGCAAATAGCGGAATTGACCTGCAAATAAAAAAATCCCCAAAAATCCTCACTATTTCTCTCCTAAATCCCGATTCCCATTCTTCCCCACCCGCACCCCCGTGCTCATCTCCACCACCGGCGGCGGAGCCGCCGGTGGCTTGCCCGACGCCCATCGGCGGGTTCGCCGGACCCCGGCAAACCCGCCGGGGGTTGTCCGGCGGCGGCCCTGCCCGTGAGCCCCAGTTTGTCCACCGCCGGCGGCGGCCTTGCCCGTGAGCCGCCGGACAACCCCCGGCGGGTTCGTCGGGGTCCGGCGAACCCGCCGGTGGGCACTGGTCAGGCCGCCGGCGGCGGCGTGGATGAAGCCTGTACAGGCGGCGGTATCGGGGGGAGATTGGGATTTTTTTCTTTTAAAATTTAATTTTATAAAATTTAGTAATAATATATTATATATAATATATTATTTTTTAATACTTTAAAACATTAATAATTAAAAATATTAACCAAAAATAAAAATATAATACTTTAAATTTTAAATAGTACAAAATTACATGATAAAAAAATTTCGGGGGCGGGCTGGATTCTGTCGCACGGGGCCCTAGGGGCGGAGCCCTGGGAGCGGGGCGAAGCATGTCGGGGGCGGGCGAAGTATGTCGGGGCGGGCGAAGCCCGCGGGGGGGCGGGCGAAGCCCGACGTCGCTTGCCGGGTACTGTGGCGCGTGGCCATCGGGCCGGAGGCCCGTGCCTGTCACTCGTATATATATATATATATATCTTTATTATATAAAACAATAGTGATATTTGGAAGCACACCGTCAGTTCAATCACAATTGTCTGATCAAGCTACTTCAAACATTAGCCATTGGATCAAAACTAAAGGGCCTGCCATTAGCTAAATATTCCAAAATAGCACTATTCACATCTCCCAATTTCCCGATACCTGCTTTCCGTGCTCCCGTGCCCTCACGGTCTCACTCCGCCGCCGGCGGCGGAGCCGCCGGAGGCCTGCCCGGCGCCCACTGGGGGCTTCGCCGGCCTCCGGCAAACCCGTCGGGGGTTGTCCGACGGCGAGCGGGCAGGGCCACCGCCGGCGGTGGCCTTGCCAGAGAGCTCCAAACAGCAGTAGATCTAATACGAGAAGAAACCCAGATCGACGGAAATGCTCATGCGGGTTCTTTGCTGGATCTCAGGATCGGACGAAAATGGGCCTTAAAACAGCAGTAGATCGTCTTTTCCCGGCAGATCGAGCCAGTAATTTCTCCTCCACGGCTGAAGAAGATGATCGCATCGAGCCAGTAATTTCTCCTCCACGGTCGGAGAAGATGATCGCTTCTCAGCGATCTCCCCGATGCGCAGAAGAAAGGAAGTCGTGAAGGAGGAGAGAATGCAAGCTGGTTCTGAATTGCGCTGTTCTTCAGCCCCTCCGGTTACCTATTTTATTATATTTCACGGAACCCAAACATATTTCACGATTACCTATTTTATAGCAGCTTAGCCATCCATTGAAGCACGGGAGGCACGGGAAGCAGGTACAGTGTTTTCATGTTTTCTTTTTTTTTTCTTTTTTATAATTTAATAATTACTTAAATAATGTTTATTATTAATAAAATTATTAAAAAATCGGAAAATTAAAATTTTAAATACTTCTTAATTTAAAATTTTAAATAACTGCAGGGGGGCGGGCGAATTTTAAAATTTTAAATAACTGCCGGGGGCGGGCGAAGCCCGCCGGGGGGCGGGCGAAGCACGCTTGAATGTCAAGCGGGCGAAGCACGCTTGGTTGCGGGCGAAGCCCGCAGCGACGAATCGAGAATGGACGGAGCCCGTTCGAAGATGCTAGTATATATATATATATATATATATAAAGGGAAAACCATCCTTTTGTGCAACATTGACATTTCCCAAAATGCCCTTGCACCAAAGTCCAAAGAGTGTTTACCCTTATGTATATATAAATAAATTATATATGTATATATATGTATGTATATACGAGCATCTTCGCACGGGCTACGCCCGTGCTCGATGCTCTCGGGCGGCCTTCGACAACGTCTAGGCGGGCTTCGCCCGTGCTCGATGCGTCGTTGTGGGCTGCGCTCGCATCAAGGCGGACAGCGCTCGCATCAAGACGGGCAACGCTCGCATCAAGGTGGGTAGCGCCCACAATATATACATACAAGTACTCAAAATGACCGTAAAAAAATATAAATCGATATTACAATTTTTATTTTATAAAAAATTTACGTTTTGAAGTAAAACATTAATTTTTCGCCCGCTTTCTCTTCTTATTCTCTCTCTTTCTCTCTCCCTCTCTCTGCCCCTTCCTCCTCTCCCTTCAGCCATCTCTCTCTTATTCTCTCTCCCTTTCTCTGCCCTTCCCCTCTCTCTCTCTCATGTAGGGGTAGGATTTATTTGATGAGATCCAATGGTCAAAACTTAAAGTATGGTGTGTATCAAGATATGTATATTACTTTATATATATACGAGCATCTTTGCACGGGCTACGCCCGTGCTCGATGCTCTCGGGCGGCCTTCAGCCGCATTCAGGCTGGCTTCGCCCGCCTGCACACGGGCTTCGCCCGTGCTTTATGCGTCGCTGCGGGCTGCGCACGCCTATGAGCGGGTTGCGCACGCACCCAATTTTTTTTTTTCAAAACATATACATATGAGTACTTAAAATGACCACAAAAAAATATGAAGTACTATTCCTATTTTTATTTTATACAATTTTGCAAATTTTAATCTATAAAAATTAATTAATCTATCCCTTTCTCTCTCTTTATCACTCCTCCCTCCTCTCTCCCTCTCCCTCCACTCTCTCTCTCCCAAATCTCCCCCCTCTCATGCTCTCTCTCATGATCCGATGACCAATATTAAATCTATGGTGTGCCTCCAAATATCTATATTCCCTTATATATATATATATAAGATATCAGAGAATAACATATATAAGCTCAAGCTTTTTTAAGCCTAAAAAAGCTTGAGCTGGTTCTCCCACAATATATATCGGAATTGGGCAAATAATATATGCATTTTGTAGCCAAGAACGAGATCTAAAACTGTCATGTTGAACATTCTTTCAAAATTTGCACGGTTTGGCCGGAATCTCGCCCGAAAGGTTGTTGGCTTGAAATGAATATAATAATAATAAATTTTAAAATTGGAGGCAACAACCTTTCGGGCCCGATTCCGGCTAAGCCGTACAAATTTTGGAAAAATGTTCAACATGAAAGTTGTAGATCTCGTTCTTGGCTACAAAATGCATATATTATTTGTCTTATTCCGACATGTATTGTGGGATAACCAAGCTTTTTTAGGCTGAGTTTATATATTCCAAACCCTATATATATATATATATATCTATACTATATTAAAAAGAAATATAGTCCACCGCTCTTTCAATATTAGCCGCACGATCGTCTCCGGAGGTTGGGTCCTCCTTGACAATCCACTCTTCAAGAGAGCCCAAAACTCTAAAACTCCAAAGATAAACATGACTCCACCCCTAGGGCTCCTTATATAGATGGAGCCCCTTACTACAAGATAAAACATTTAAAGACACATACATGACAAGATACGTAAAAACACGGGAGTATCACATCTTTTGTAATTTTTGTCGTTCCATCCCTAGCATTTAAGGTGATGTTTTTTATTCACCTTGTTGGAGAAATGAAAGTGTTTATGTAACATCCATTTTGTAGCTCTAGTGCTGTGGGAAATGCCAAAAAATTTATTTTGAGCTCCATGTCCCAATGATGGGAGAAGGGTAGGAGCTTCATTTTCCACTACTACTGTAACTGTTTTCCCAAACGGAGCCAATAGTAGTAATGTTGAGGTTAGTGTAGCATGAAGATGACCATTAGATTCAGAAATTGACTACAACCCTCTCTAAATTTTGATGGGATCATTACTGAACTGTAAGGATCCTTTCGATTGGATGAAATTAGGGTTTCAAAATTTGAATTGCCGGCCAATTTCAATGAAAATGGACCTCGAATTCCAATTCCGTCCAATTGATCAGACCGTTTTTACTCCATTACAAAATAACGGAAGTATGGGAGCTTCGCTTGGGTGGGTGGGTGGGGGGGGGGGGGGGGGGCTCTTCATAAGAATAGATTGCAATTTAATGATAAGATGCTGAAAACGTTCATTATCTCCATCATTTTCTGGAAGATCAAAACGAAAAAGTGCAAAGTTTTAATTTTAAAACTCAATCAAAAAACTTGCAAAGGGAATAACCTCTACGAGGTAGAGTAATGATAATTATGCTTGCTGGGGATCATAATAAGTATGCTGATTGATATTTCTTTTTATTTTACATTGAGTTGTTGTTTAATCTATATTTTCATGCAATTATTTGGAGAACAGTAAATTTTGTTACAGTTTATTTCATAGGATACTAGTGAGGGGGCCTATTTTGAATGAATATCAACATTTTCAAATGTTTTAAAAATTTTTTTGTCATTATTTCTTGCCATTCAAAATGTGTATCATTATTATTCTTCGATTTCTTAAAGCTTCCTGTGTGTCAATTAAAACATACAGATCGTGAGGCCTCTCCCTGATTCCTCTTCCAAGCAAGGTGATGCCATACCACATGGAACAATTATCCGTTTCCAACATATGAGAACTCAAAAGTGGCTGCACAGTCACTTGCATGCATCTCCTATATCTGGTAATTTGGAGGTTAGTTACTTTCTGGCTATTTTACATGATGTTTCCTTGTTTCTAATTTCAAATTATGAGTCATTTTCTTTTTTTTTCCTCATCGAGCCAAAAGCCAAGGTCAGTATTCTATGTATCAAATGTATGAGTAGTTCTAGCTTCCATTTAAATGAGCTGATACGAAGACTACTCCCTGAGCTAGCCACCCCCATCTACCTTGTAGCCATATGGAATTTATTTAATTATGTATGAGTATGACCCACTCCCACCTATATAAGGGAATTGTACTGAGTCTTTTAAGAGCATCTTGGGTCATTAGGTATTTTGGACTCTCTTGGAATGTAGTCTCTTAGAGAGATCCCTCCCTCAAGAGATTGTCGCGAGCTTGCCTCAATATTATATGTTGATTCGTATTAATCGATATTTGTTGCTCGAGGATAGGCGGAGCCATCAATTGGTCATACTTTCAGAACAATTAGGGATTATTCCCAAGCTTTTAAAACCCGGACCGGACCGGCTGGTTCAACCGGTCGGACCTCCGACCGGACCCCCGGCCGGTCCAGTCATGGGTCAAGATCCGCTATAGCAGTGGACCGCCCAAGAACCGCTAAACCGGGCGGGCGGACCAGCTAACCCCAAACCAGACACGGGTTGGTAGAACCGGGCGGGCCACATCCCAGAATTTAATCCTCAAAAAAAGGAATGGCCGGGTTTCGAACCCAGATCAATTCAGGCTCCATCATGAGTGAGGACCACTACACCAATTGGTGTTTGTTGAACTTTGCTGAAATATAAAATATATAATATATACATACATACTAATATAAAATTACATTTTATTGAGCATTAATATATTGAATTATCTTTAGAAAATAATATTATGATAAATTTA
Source organism: Platanthera zijinensis (assembly GCA_039513925.1). Lineage (NCBI taxonomy): Eukaryota > Viridiplantae > Streptophyta > Magnoliopsida > Asparagales > Orchidaceae > Platanthera > Platanthera zijinensis. Next base: position 135,983,473 of record CM077097.1, on the reverse strand, counting down.
AAATATATTTGTAATATATATATATATATACTCATCAAATATATTTAAAAATATATGAAATAATAATATATCATATAAAATTATACACATCTTTTAAATTTTAAATATATAATATACATATACATACTTATTTAAAAATAAATTTTATTGATCATTATTAATTTAATATATTAAATTTCCTTTAAAACTTATTTTATAATAAATTTAAGATATATTTGAAATATTTATGCATAGATAATGAATATACCATATATATATATACCATATGAATATACCATATATATATATACATACCGTATGAATATACCATATATATATATAGATATATATATATATATATATATAGATATAGATATATATATCTATATATATATATATATAACGGTTCGACCCCGGTTGAACCGGTCGAACCGGTTCAACCTTGAACCTCTCGCTTCACCGGTTTGATGACCGATCCGGTTTTCAAAACGTTGATTATTCCGATGCTCTGATTCCTATAAATTTTGGATTCATCAACACAGGACGCTAACGCCTGGTTCGACTCGTCGACACTTCCTCAATTCCTCTTGGTCTCAGTCGTTCATTCTTGTCGTCACTCCATGTGTATAGGCTGATCGTCCCTCGATTCCATCATCTTCCCCGATTCGCTTATGTCGTTCCTCCCGATCAATTTGCTTGTCGAGTTGTCGTTGCCAACAATTGCGCAGGATGCATAAAACCGTCCAGCATTCGGTGCCCTTCCTCCAACATTTTTCCTATGTGTAATCACACGTCCTTACCCAACCACATTCTCGGTCCAGGTCGTCTTCGTTCCCTATGCTCATCTCATTCTTGCTTTCCAGTAGTCGGCGCGCCTCCTCTGACTCCCCCCCAATGTAGTCCAGACCTGCATACGTTTTCTTTGAACGACTGCAATTTGCCTCCATCGGCACTTCCGTCATTTCATTCTCTTCTCTGGATCCTCCTTACATGCAATGGGCTCATTTCACGGCCCTTCGCGCCGACGGGGATGCCTCCACTTTGGCTTCCTTCGATTTCACTTGATCAGATATTGTTTAGGAAAAAACTTTGATGATTTAATGCGACAAAACTTTTTGTTAATGCCTTAGATACTCCTCAAAATGTTAGGCGAGGATTTGTTATCATTAGCTTTAAGAAGGTCCCAATATGTGGAGTTCAGCTGAAGGACAATTATTTAGAAGTTTAGAGCCTGCGAGGGTTCTCAGCAATCGCCGACTAATGTTTGTTTACCACTGACAATGTTCATTGACCGGAGACAAAAATATTGGTGGTGATCTTCTTATATCAACGCTCAACGATCATTGACCGGTGTTCACTGACTAGTGGACGAGATGCTCATAGTTTGAAGATATGAAGGATTGGCTCAGCGATCATAGATCATTGACTGGTGATCGCTGACCTCGCTCAGTGATTGTTCATCGGTGTTTGCTGAGTATGCTCAACGATCATAAATTGTCGACTTAGAATTGAAGGAAAATCTTTCTCAAGAATAAAAAAAACAATCATAAATCATTGACCATGAATTGGTGATCGTTGACCGCACTGCCTCCCAACAAGACCTCCATTCACTTGAAGCTCTCACCAATCCAAGCTATTGCTTGGAGGTAGTGGATATCACCGTCGACATCAAACATTTTTCTTTATCTCCCATATTTTGTCTAATTGTTGATGGGGATCACAACACATATGGGCCTACACGACGTTCGGAGCCGTTCATTTTATGTGTATTGACGATACGAGTTTATAGTTATTTTCTGTATTTTTTAATTTTATTTCATGTATTTTAAGGACTGCTGGACCGTCATGATCGGAAAATCATGACCATCCACGATGACCCCATAGTCTATAAATTGTGGTAGAGGACTCATATTTGAGACATTGATAGTTGAGTGAAAGAGAAGCCTCTTCTTTTGATCACCCGGTGCCGAAGCTGGAACCCAAGTGCCGAAGCTTGGATTTTCCCCTCCCCTTTGCCAGCCACCTCTTTCCCCCACACCATTTACCGGCATCCCTCCCTCCACTCCCTTGCCGTGGAACCACCTCCCTCCACATAGCCAACCACCTCCCACGATTGCCCTCTCTAAATACTACTCTAAATAGTCCCCATATCCTCCTTCAAAACACCTCCTTTTTCCTCCCCTAAATCCCATATTTCCTCCATTTTCAGTTTTTGGCGAATACCGGAATACACCTCCGGCCACCACCACCATCCGGCTTGCCGGTCACCTCCGGCCATCCACCACCCCACTACTCCATATCCACCATAACCACCACTCCCCATAACCCTCATAACCTACTTCCTCCACTACCCCACTACCCCCATAACTCCCCACAACCCCCACTTCCTCTATTAAGACAATTCCTAAAATTCCTCTCCTCCACCCCCTGGCCTACTAACCTCCCTCACCCAACCAAGCCCTACAATATACGCTCCCAGCTGCCCAATCTCTTATATCCGCCCTCCTGAATTCACCTCCCCACCAGCTAAACGAACATCTCACACTTACCTACAGCCGGCAGCTGCAAAGCCTACTCCCGAAACAGTCCAATTCCACCTCAAGGAGGGATTTTCTGTTCCCAGTTGGCAAATTCCTGCCCCTGACAGCCCAGAATCTGCATCTGCCTACAAAATCTGAACCTGAAAGTCTCCCTTTTCACGGCCCAGTACGACTGCAGCAGTTCTGATTTAGATTTGCATTCCGGAACCTCAAGATCCCTCTCCTCCCTGCTTCCAGCTACTGTCCAGCACTCCCCTTGCGTCCTTCACGCAGCCGGCGACTCCCAACAGCCCCAGAATTCCAGAAACAACTCAGTGGCCTGCTTTCCAGCATTCCAAAGCTTCACCAGGAGTCCGAATTTCAGCGCTTCTACTTTCCAGCACCTCGGGAGACCCTCTCCAAACTCCCTATTTCCTAGTTGTGTTAGTTTACTAGATTGTGGTCACGAATTTTATGTTGAGTTTAGTGTTTTTCCCACTACTGTAGTGATATATGTTTGTAACCATTGTCTATAAACTTTTGTGGCTTTGTATGTCCTTGATTCAATTGCGTATTTAATTACGTGCACTCTTGCATCTATACAACTTCTCTTGGTATTTTTCTTTTGTTAAGTTTTAACTAATGTGGCGTATCTTATGCTTTTTTATTTGTAAAAGGAAATTATTATTGCAAGTTTTAAAATTCGTCGGCTTCATATTGCTGCATCTAGAGTTCATCATTATTTCCCCATCAATTAGGACCGTCCTCTGTCAGTTCATTTCTTCAATTTTGCCATAATTCTTCATTTCCAGTGCCCCTCTGTACATTTAGGATCTGTTTGGGGGGACTTATTTTCACCGGTCAAACGCAAATGAGAAGTCTCTCTCGCTAGCTGGCAGACATGTTTGATGAAAATTAAGGTCCGGTACATGCGGTCGCAACCGCTTGACCGGTGAAAATAAGTCCCCCCAAACGGAGCCTAAATGACATTTCCAGCACCTCTTTCTCCTTCAACTTGTACAAAACTGACGCAAATGAGAAGTCTCTCACGCTAGCTGGCAGACATTTTTTCGGCCAATCTTCTGACTTATCAGGAAAATTGTTTTGCTTTATACTGCTCTCTCACTTCCTCCTGAATTTTCATCAAACATATCTTCTCAGATGTTCCAATTTTACGCACTCATAACGACAGGCCAAACAGTTTTTTTCCTGCAAAGTCCAAGCCTCATATTTTGAATCACTTCCAATTTTACTAAATGTTTGTAGGTGAGCTGTTTTGGAGGCGGCGGTCAATCGGATACCGGCGATTTCTGGCGGTACGTATTCCTCTTCTCTTCGTCCTCAATGCAGTTTCTAACTTCACTGTGACTAAAGATCTGTTGTGGAATTATGCTCAGAGTTGAAATAGAAGGGAGTGGGAAGACTTGGAAGCAAGATCAGAGAATAAGACTAAAACATGTTGATACCAGTGGCTACCTGCATAGCCATGATAAGAAATACACCCGCATTGCCGGGGGGCAGCAAGAGGTAAATTCACTACAAGTTCCATGCCTTGTCCTTTTTTAAATGCTTCATCTTCTTTCTGTATCTCTGCCCTCTGTTTTTTTGAGACATTTTTGCGTTAATTATTGTAGAGTTGTGTTGTTGTAGGAGAACTACTGTGAGGCAAAAATAACATGGAAAAATGTCTGATATGTTTATTTTCTTTCAAAAACAAATCCAATTTTGATCAATTTTTAGTTATTTGCACTCATTTTATGTATATTTTATACTTTTTTAAAAAAAAATCAAAATGAGGTGCGTATAGAGTAATATACATCTTAAATAATTAGTAGATTTATTGTACTTTTGCCTGTTCAGTATATTTGGAAAACAAAGTATCTTTTCAGTATTTGTATGCTTCGGTTCTAAAAAAAAATACCCGGCCAGGTGTGCGGCATACGTGATAAGAAACCCGACAACATCTGGTTGGCTGCGGAGGGCGTCTACCTTCCGGTTCTCGCGAGTTCATAACTGCTCGAGGCCTCGAGCTTTTGCCAAGAGTTCTTATCATAACTCAGCTGTGAGTAGTCTGTATCATGTTTTGTTTTAATTCTTTCCTGCTGTAAGAAACTGGGCGGTGGAAGTGCAGAGCAGGTGAGCTTTCTATTTTACCATCAATCCTTGGAATAATACTATTTATAAGAGATTTCAGGGCCTTGTGTAGTAGAATGATGATATGTTTGTTTTCCCACAGCTTTGGATGTTACCTTATTTTCAGTAATGTTTTTTTTTTGTTCCACGCCTTCCGCTTGATCTAAAGATAGCCCCGACCCCACTATAGTGGGATAAAGGCTCGAGTGTTGTTGTCTTCCGCTCGATCCAAGTTGAAGGATAAGGCGGGGTATCAAGGTCTATGAATCTAATTTTAGTCATGCTTTATTAACTAAATCAAAGTTTCAAATCAAATGTTATCTTGCAATTCATAATTATTGTTCCGGAGAATATCTCCCTGATGCTGATAGTCGCAGATCAGATGAGAGCTTGTCTCCTGCCCATTTGCTTCATCCCTGCACGCATTCAACCAAGGTCCTTTCTGTTGGATTGAACCCCAGTTTTGTTCAAACGGATGGACCTGAAGAGTTGTCAGTCTAATCTGAAGGTATATTACAGGAATTATCTGCCTTGGAACCGAACCTCACATTGGTGGTGCATCAAGATGTTTTCTCTTCTAATTATGTAGAGAGCAATTTTAATTAACTCCTAGCCAGGGTCGACCCTACTCCTTTCTCTAATGGTTCACTGTCACAGGAATATATATAGATATATATATATATATACATATGCAATTTGCCAGTTTTGTTAGGCGCTCTGCAGGCTTACATAAATATTAGGCGCTCTGCAGCATCTAAAGCCATGCTTCCATCAATAAATTTATTAGGCGCTCTGCAGCATCTAAAGCATATAAATTTAATCAAATAATATTTTTCCTTTTTAATATCATATTATAAAAAACTATGTTGCATCCTTGCATAATTATACATGCCATAATTCCCTAGGAAAATTTCACTGATTTTCAGGCTTGTTTCATTCATACCTACGGCTATGAATTTCATCACAAGAGTAAGGCACGGCTCCGCCCCAACACGGCAAATTACACCAACTCGCAGCAACGCATAGGAGGCCTCAATGGCCGGCGATAATACTCTGGCCATAATAGAGCATATTTTTTAAAATTAAAAAAAAAAACTTTAAATAAATTGAAAATTTTATAATAAAGGATAAAATAAAAAATTAAATATTTAATCAAAAAATATTTTTCCTTTTTAATATCATATTATAAAAAACTATGTTGCATCCTTGCATAATTATAAAAATATCCCCTTTTAAAAAACTAACAAGATCTCATCTTCAAGTTTGTCATGAGCCCAAACTTTACAACTCAAAAAAATATAATTGTAAGTTTGCCAAAAAAATTAATATTGAATAAAGACAATTGTTATCTCCAAATTATAAATCAACAAATTAAAATTTTCATGTTTATAAATTACTATCCACAAACCAACTTTAAATTTTAGTAACTGGTATTCTTCTCCCCTGAACAAGGCCCGACATAAAAAAACTGCAACATTTTGAACCTATGCCGACGACTCTATTCCAATAATTTGAAATGAATCACTATTTTGACATGAATTTCTCCATGTTGACATGAATTTTACCATTTGACTCAAAAGTTTAACAAAGATGTTCTTTTATTGTCAAGAACTACGGATAATAATTTATAAATATGAAAGTTTGATCAGAAGATAAAAGTTTATTATTTGAGAATAACAACTGCCTAAATAAATAGCAAAAGTGGACAGGCGCCATGACTGGATCATCAGCCAAAACAAACAATATTGATTGATTCACAAACACTCAGCCTACATAGATTATATTTATTAAGAAGGCTAGCAAAATAGGACTGGTGCATGTTAATATGCCAAAAACTAACCAAAACAACATGAAGACCTGCCAACTGAAATAAGGGCATTAATACCTTTACAAAAGCCTTGCCATTCCTAGGATAAAGTTTTACTCCTAAAAATAGCAAGCAGCATACCAAAAGAAGAAGAAAAGCAAATGCCTGCTTCGCCCTGTTAATCATGCATGCATATATTTACCATAATCATGCTGCTTGTTCGTCATTTCGGCGCCTCTTGTTAGGATTCACAGCACTACTTTGTGATCCGACTGGGCCGAATGCCAACACGGAGCCATCCACTATTGCGCCCCCCGATGCAGAATTCTTTACGTCAATTATTCCATAGGTGGAGGCAGCGGGGGTTTCTTTCTTCTTTATTGTCTTGGCGCTCGGGCTACTCAACTTGAGGGTATCATTTCCCTTGTGTTTATCCTTGGTTAACACAATGTCTGTTTGAGTACCGATACTTGACGTTGCGACGCTGGGCTTGCCGGATTTCCTCCGAGAGTGTCTGCTGAAACGTTCTGCAGGTTTGCCATCCGATTTTCCCTCTAACTTAGCCGGAGTTGAAACATCATTTTTGACCACACCGGCGTCTTGAGAAGTAGCATCCTTTGTTTCGGCCGATTCGGTCACAGTTTGTGGATTCTTTTCACCTTTGGGCAATCTGTGCCTGGATCTTTTGACCGATTTGCTCGCACTTACCGATGGTAATTCGTTCGCTCCGTTTGATTTCCCGTCTGATTTGACCTTGCCGGTAGTTTTGTCATTAGGAGGTTCATTAGAATAGCTTGCTTGTGGGGAGACATCAACCTTTGTTCCATCACCGCCATAAGCTCCATCAGTTTTCTCGTTAGACGAAGTAGCTACTTTTGAAGTTTTCCATTTGGAAAACCATGACTTCACAGCTGGTTTTTTATCGTGGGATTGCTGAATTGGCGTGGCCTTTGAAGTTTTCCATTTGGAAAACCATGACTTGACAGCTGGTTTTTTATCGTTGGATTGCTGAATTGGCGTGCCCTTTGATTTTGCATTAGATCTGCCTCTGCTGAATGAAAATGTCGAAGAAGAATATCAGAGAATTGTGATATGAAATAAGGTGCAAGAGTTGCTTTAAATTTTCCTGATCCATCTCTTGGCTCCTTCAGCCTGGTGAATGACAACAAGAAAAATAAGCAAACCCCTTGGTGTGTTCCAGTAATAAGCATTTGCTTAAAATACTATAAATCAACCAGAGGTAGGACAAGTGTCCCCCTAGAGGAGAGGGGGGGGGGGGGGGGGACAATGCTGGGTTTTGCCAGGCATAGCCCGTCGGCAGCTCTCTCTACATCTCCGTCTTTGCCATCATTCAATCTCTCGCTCGCCAGAGGTTTGAGAACAACTCAGTGGAAAAGAAACTGAGGCCAGGAAGAGGCTTGGTCTTGAAATAGGGTGAGAGGAGTCAAAGGGGGAAGACCTGAAGTGTGAAATTAAAAAGGGTTCTTCTCTTTTAGTATAGTATAAACAAGGTAGAAGCTAAAGGGAAATGGAAATGACGAACACAAACACGAAATAAAAGAGTCTCATAAGGCTCTATCGGTATCCTAGAATTTTCATTGAGATCCCAAAGGAAGATCTGTAGCTAATCAAGCATTCTCTTACTCGATTGAGATGACTATTGGGATCCGGGGCATTCCTCTGTTGTGCTTTGTCCTTACCGGGGTCCCGATAGCCCATCCTATAGTCCCAACAACAATTGCAACATGTCCTTTTTCATTATTAGTTAACCTGCTTGAAAAGGATTCTGACCACAAGTTTGCATCGAAGTTTAGGGAATCATCAGGATAACAAGTTGAGAGATCTGCTATGTTGAAAGTGAGAAAATAGGCCTACTCTTGGAGAGATCGATCACATTGGCACTGTCATTGATCAAAGTATAATTCGACAAAACCCTATTTTCTTTGGTTTAAGGTCATCGTTGTTGGTTCCCCCCAAAAAATGCTCCGTCCTCAAATCAACCATAGCGAGATCTCCTTCAGTGAATGTTTTGTGATGACGCCTTTTTACCTGCAACATGTTTGTACTTGACACTCTATGTTATGATGTTATTGATGATTTCAACCTATACTGTCTCAGTTGGTGCAGTCATGTGTTCTCAAACCCAAATGTTTTGTTGAAATCAGGGAGAACAAGGCTGAAAGTCGGGTTGATCTTCTCTTTGATGAAAGAAAAATTAGTGTTTGCTTCAACTCCCCCAAAGAACTTGTCTTCCTTTAAACATTCAGTAATAGGAGCACTAATGGAACTGAAATCACAAATGAAAGGTTTTAGCAAGTGGCTAAGCAATAAAAAGTGTGAACTTCGCCTAAATTGATGGGTCGTGGTCAGTGGTGAATAGTTCGCACCACTTTGTCAATATGGGTCCCCACCGGGATACAAAGTAGATGATATATAATAGTTTAAAGAGCAATTTACAGCGAGTCTTTTAGCACTTGTAAACTTCATATTGTCAAGATGCTCTGCTTCTGCCTTAGTGTGAATCAGTATATCATAAAAATAAACGATGACCGACTTATTCATAAGTTTTGAGTACTCAATTCCTCAGTCTCACGAAGGTACTTGACGCATTAAAAAGCTCAAATAGCATGACAAGAAACTGTATAATCCTTAATTTTGAAAGATATCTTCCATTCATCACCTGGCTATGACTGGAGCTGTAACGACTAAGCTCATCAAATTTCATGTAACTTTCAAGTAATGGATCTTGAATTTTGGATGCTCCACTCAGGCCGTCTTGCACTAATGAGGAAGGTTGGGTAGTGATGCCTCCAGGGCCAAATCTATGTGATGTGGTTTGCATGCCTTTCCGTGCAGATGATCCAATTGGTAGCTCATATGGCATGATATCACGAAATTCCACAGTAATGGACGTTAGTGGATTGTCGATGCTACAAGAAAATCCAAGAATCATTTACTTACTGCAACAAATAGGAATAGTGCTTGCACGGATTCCTATTTAAATTCTTCTTCTGTTCAAAGTAATACAACGATTTCCCCGTGGTTTTATTGATATGCTTACCCATTAAAAGGTACAGGGTGAACTTCATTTTATCTTGAGTGAATTCAAGAATGCACTTTTGTGCTAAAGTACAAGCATCAACATCAAATTGCCATGGTCTCCTCAACATCAAGTGGCATGCAGCCATATCCACACTATCACAGATAATTATATCTTTATAACTAGTGGAAAGTTCAACAGTACATTGTTCTTTTACCTCCATGCCTCCCAGCAATTCGATCCATTTGATTTTACAATCGAGTCTTCTAATGACCTCTAGACATAAAGTTTTCTTGACCTGCCCCATCAAACATAAGCTCAATCACCTGATTATTGATCTTGAAATGAGTGCGTATTAATTTGTCATTTGATATTTTCAGTTATCAAAAGTAATCGGCACATGACACATACCTCTCTTCATCATCAAATACATCGTATGCGTCAATCATGCAATGCTCGCAAGGTTGCAGATGTAAGATGTCAGATGTCGGGGACACATTAGTTTGAGTTTTACATGCTGATTTTTCATATATCGGGGGATATATCGGAGATATTTCATTTATCAGATTTTAATATTTAATTAATTAAATATATAATTATATGTTAGTTTTTTATTTGATATATGTTACCATATTAACTATTTAACACATACTTTTAAATCTTAAAAGCTTTACGAAACATTGATATTACAAAAATAAGAACACATAATGTGATAAGTAAAACATTGAACATATAATAAGTTAATGATACAAACATTGTAAAACTAGCAATTTCAAGAAGTTCACAACTATTTCTATTTTCTATAACATCAAAATTTAAAAATTAAATTTCAAACATACCTCATTCATCTGTCACATAATCATCAACAGTTGGGATTGTAGATAGAATTTGATCATCATCCGACAAACCCGCAAAATTTGCCCCGTCCATCTCAAACACTTTTCTCTTTCCCTTTCTTTTTTCACTCAAGGCCATGTCGTTGCTCTTCATTATTCTAGAAGGCCTCCTTGCATCCAAATTGGTGTCGACAATATTCCCAAGTTGCGCGCACGTCAACCCCTCGCCAGGAAAGACTTCATTGTCACCATCATCATTATTGTCCTCGCCATCATCATTATCATACTCTCCATCATCAACATTCACCATCCACTCATGTACCTTCCCCGAATCTAAGCTCTTAGCTGCCAAAGGATCTCGAGATGTGTCAAAATAATTCGACTTCAACAAAGCATTGAACTTTACAAAAACTAGATCGTTTAATCTTTTGTTGTCGAGTCTATTCCTCTTCTTAGAATATATTTATAAAATTAAAAAAAATATAAATAATACATACAATCATATAATATGATATTTCTATTAGACTAAATCACTGAATTAATGCATACTATCTCAAAAATGTTATAGTTCCACTCATATCCAGAGGATGAAGTAGTCAGACTCAAAATCTTCATAGCCATAGTTTTAAGGTTAGACGTATCAACAACGTTAAGTCTCCACCAATGTACTGTGAAAAAACAAAATGACAAATTATTTTAAGTGATACATCATTAAAAATTATTGGATTAATCCACATAAAATATTAAATTGTACCTGTATTTAAATTAGGATTTTGTAATTGTCACTTTGTCATGTCTTTACCAAATAATCCTTGTTGGTACTAGTAAATATCAAGCTCAACACTAATGTGATCCTACGTAGAAGGATCTTTCCTATATATCCTTGAGAGACCATCAACAAAACCACTCATGAACCTTTCGTCGACCTAAATTTCCATTTTGTGAAAATAATAAAAAATGGGTTTAAATAATATTCTGCAAGGTGAAAAGGGTTGTTCATCTTGTTCTCTCATCTGCTATCAATCAAATTCCACAGAGAAAGGTATTTGTTAACTTGGTGATCGAGAACAGCAACAACCTCCTCCCTAGTTTTTTTAATATCCCCATATAAACACCTCATGGAAGGTGTATCATTGCAAACTCTTCTCAAAACCTTCATATATGGGGTGAATATAGCAACAATCAGCTCCACATTTGCCCAAAATATTGAGCTCAACACTATCATTGCAGCCTAACATATGCAAAATAACATAAAGCATGAGTTTCAAATAATATTCTAAATTAAAGGGAATAAATAGACAATACATTTACCTACTTTCCCTCGACACTAATGGTTAATTTCATTGTTTCCCACTTTGCAGATGTGAATAAACCCCACAATTGCTTCCTCTTCTCCAAGATACTTTCTAATGATAAAAATGTTGTAGCGAATCTAGTCACACAAGGTCGAACAAGCTCGTGAGAGTTTCAGTTTTTTCGTCGACTCTCTAAACATGTCAAGAGAAATGGTGTGGCCGTAGATGAAAACAGAGAGTTGGTGGCCCAAGGAAATAACACTCTTTATCGATTTCAACTTTCATAAATCTTGCAACAGAAGATTAATCGTATGAGCTGTACAAGTAGTTAAAAAATTCTTGGGCCTCTTCAAAGCCATAAGCTTTGATGCAACCATACTACTGTACACATTCTCGGTCATAATATGCAATATATCATCCTCTCCTAGGATCACAGAGCTATCAATTGCTTCATCCAAGAAGTCAAATATGAACTTTCCGTTGTGTGTGGAGTCATTGTTTGAAAGCCAGAATGTCACTCTGAAACTGCAATGTATCATGGTGTTCATCATACTTCTCCCTTTCGATCATTCCATGCATCGAACATGATAATGCACTCATTCAATCTACAAATCTGGGTGAATGTGCCCAACATCTCCTTCTTCCTCTCTACCTCAACAACAACACTGAAGCCATTCCCACTATAGGGCGGATGACTATATGGATCCTTTGTCGTCATTGAGCCCTATCTTTTGTCATAATCTCACTAATGTCTAGGTACATCATGTCTTTCCTTATAGTTTCATTCCAAGTCTTTATTGCGCTACCCCTGTAACATCCCATTTCCGGCTAGACCCCTAGGAGTCGTTTGGTCGTGACGGAACCCTAGGAAGCCCAAAAAATTGAAATAAATCGATCGGGATTTCGGGTCACGGTTTGGTCACGCCCGTGACCGACCCGTCACGCCCGTGACTTTGGGCGTGACTACTCCGACGATCGTCGATCTCCACGAGACGATCGTCGAACGTGCTGCCTGGGCATGTCACGCCCGTGACCAAGGTGTCACGCCCGTGACTAAGGGCGTGACTCCTTCGACGATCGTCGATCTCCGTGAGACGATCGTCGACCTTGCAGCCCGGGCATGTCACGCCCGTGACCATGGTGTCACGCCCGTGACCTAGGGCGTGACCAGCCTTCGGCGACCGTCGATCTCAGCTCGACGCTCGTCGACCTAGAAATTTGCCGTTCGGGCCTGTCACGCCCGTGACCTAGGTGTCACGCCCGTGACCTAGGGCGTGACCACCATTCGATGACTGTCGATCTCAAATCGACGATCGTCGGCCCAGAATTTACCACACGGGCCTGTCACGCCCGTGACCCAAGTGTCACGCCCGTGACCATCCTTCGACGATCGTCGATTTCAGTTCGACGATCATCGAGCCCAGAATTGGCTATCCGGGCCTGTCACGCCCGTGACCTATGTGTCACGCCCGTGACATTGGCCGAAACGACGGTTCAGGGCCGAAATTATTCTAACACGCGTGAAAATAAATGCTGGTGTGGGAAGTTACACCAGGAGTAATTACCGGCCGTTTTTCCTTCTATAATTATATAATAAAGGAGGAAGTGTTGGTCCAATAGGAAACCGCCAACTGGACACACCTGTTCATCTCCCACCGTTTCCTATCCCTTCACTGTAACCGAAAAAGGCTATTAAGAGGAACCTTCATGGCCATTAAGGCTTTACCCTTTCACCTCCCCACTTTCTGACTTATAAAAGCCCACTTGGGGCAAGAGGAGAAGTTTACACGCTCAAGTAAACGGATCAGATCCTTGTTCTTGCTGTAGGAGAAGTTCGGCTACGCCACCACTGCGCCATGGCACCCCGTCGTTCGTCTCGCCTCCAAACCGCGAACAAGGTCCTCCTCTGCTCCTTCTCTTTCATGGGTAGATCTTAGGATTCTTAGAAAGGGAGTTCGCACTCAACGGAGCCGGACCCGTCTCTCGTTTTCATGGGTAGATCTTAGGTATTTTTGAGTTCGCCGAAACCGCCACCTTCGGCGGCCAAACCACCACCGACCGCTTGCCATCGCCTCAACGGAGGTGGTGGTGGTGGTGGCTGGCCAGGGAAGTGACCGGACGGCCGACGACGGATCACGGAATGCTTACAGGAAAAATGGTTTTCTGTATCTGTTTTCGGTTTCATGAAGAAGATGAACAGTAGAATAAACTTTATAATATATAGATTATTATATATTACAAAATGGAAAAATGTAGTATTTGAATATATTTTGGGGCTGCAAAATGGGGCACTTAGAGGCCGTTTTAGGAAAAATGACCAGACACGAAAGTCGTAGCCCTTCGAGTCTAGATAAATCTAAAATTGGTTTCAACTCGTTTGGGTAAGCGGTTCGGCCGCAACACCCGTTTTAGTGGGGGCTGTACCTAGAGTTGGGCAGAAATTAAAACGGATGCCCACTCTTCGTCCCTTGTCCAAATGACCTGAAATTTGGGCAGGGGGTTAACCTTGGTTATACCTAAAGGCAGACCAAAAATGAAATTTTTTGGAGATACTTTACCTAAAGTTTTTGTTTTAATTTAATAAACTTAGAGGAATTTATATAGATGGTCAAATGACCTCCAAACCCTCCCAAATTTTGGTGAGTGGTCCCTGGCTATAAAATCTAGGTCTGTGTAAAATTCCAATTGATTTGGAGGAGTTTTGGGTGAGAAATCTTCTACCCTTAACTAGGCACTAATGAGACACCTTTTAATAAAAAGTGCACTGAGAGTTTGGAAAGGTCAAATCACCTCAATAGAGGCTGATTTTCTGATCTCTGACTTAGAATGGTGTTATAACCCGCTTGGAGAAAATGGAGTGATTTAGGGTGGATTTACCCTAGGATCCAAGCTCAAATCTTAAATGAAGGGTTTTGAGGTTTGTGAAGGACATAGGAGCAAAAGCTCTTGTATGCCCTTGAAATTTGGAGAGTGACATGATATGCTAAAAACTCTCTGGTTGAAATAGTGAAGGAATTGGAGGTAATTAGGTATCTCGAAACTTGAGACTTTGAATTAGGATAGAAATGTAATTTAGTTATTTTAAGCACTAAATCTAATCCAAAAATTATGAAACTCGGGAGGAGGGAGTTTTAGGATGTTTTAGACTTAGGGTAATTTTCCTGAAATTTTATGATTAATAAATATTATACTTCATGTGTTAAAGGATTATTAGCCCGATTTGTTGTTTCAAATATTTGGAGGTTTTAAATTAATTACAATCAGTTAAAATTCTGGATTTAGATCTTGACTAGCAGAACATTGATCCCTGAATTTTTATAGAATTTTATGTTGAGTAAATCTAGTACTTTGTTCACAGATATTAGAAAGGGGTTTGTTGTTTAAAAATTAATTATGGATAAATTACTTGCTGGAAAATTATGAAACTTGATCAGTGCTAATTTTAGGCCTTTCTCTGCATGGCATAAATTATTTATAATTTTTGGAAGAATATTTTCTGTACTTGATTCATAAACAACAGAAGTTAGAGATTATTTCTAAAATAGTTTTCATGCCCTTTTGATGGTAGAAAAATTATGATACTTAGGATTTAACCTTTTGAGATAACCTACTATTTATCATAAATTTGCTGGACATCTTGCATGATTACTTAGGGTAGTTCATGTTCAAACCGGTAGCCCTTGGGACTCTCGGAGAATTTAATTAAACATCAGATAAATTAGGAAAATTACCATTTTCTGGATTTAGGCTAATTATATCATGATAAGTCCCCAATAAATAATTTAGGGCATTTGGATGAGTATTAAATCATAGCATAACCGGTTCGACATGAAGTCTAGGTCGGTCTGCATATAGCAATTGTGAAAAGCAACAGGACATGATCTGAGGAAGACACTGGAGTTAATCATATTGTCTGGGTAGGCAATGGTGGAGGAAAACGCAATAGGAAGATATAAAGAGTAGCGAGAAGTGGTGATAGCTAGAGTTAAGAGGTGCTCGGGTTTCGGCGAAAGATCGCCTTTCCCGAAGAGAGGAAGGTTAAAAATCACCCTAGGATAGTCTATCGTAATAAGAGAAGGGAATCGGGTTAAGGGAGATAAACCAATAATAATAAGTGTCTTGCGAAAGGGAACTTCGGGCCGTAATGCCGCCGTCTTGGTTCCTAGTTCCCCTTGAGAGCCCTTCACGGGGAATACCGGGGGCAGTCCTGGGCTAACGTAAACTGTAATAACAAACTGGCAAGAGTAACTTAGTAACTAGGGCTGCACTTTTCACAAACATGGTTGGCACAGGAAGTTTGTTGGGAGCTTCGGCTCGGTTGGTTTGGGACGGACGTTTTGGTCCGGGGAGCTTCGGCTCGGTTGGTTTGGAGACGGACGTTTTGGTCCGGGGAGCTTCGGCTCGGTTTGGTGTGTTTTCGAATAAACTTGCATGTGCATAAGATAGGAAAAATTAAGGTGGTGGGTTTTTCGATATCGGGGAGTTCGATTGCACCGACACCGATATCGTTGACTCGGCGAGGTGGTTAGCACTTCGCCAACAGAAGTCCGGTGCGCCAGCCGGCAAGAGTACGCAGGCGTCCGCTTAGTGCACCAAGCGTTGAGACGTACGATAGGTCAGACCAGTGGTGCTTTTACTGGTTTTGAGGTGGGCGAGGCCCAACCCACCGCTTCCGTCCGCCACTACGGAGGTATCCTGGGAGGTAACGGCTCCGAAAGGGGGAACTAAAGGTCTGTGTGCACAGAGTCGGGTGTGTGAGTTGCACTTGCATGTTTCATCATACCCACACGCATGTCATAGCATAATCGATTCATTTAACCCTGACACCTAAAGTATAAGTGGTATGAGACGCTTATACATTAGGACCTGCAAAACGACCCCTTGGTCTATAAGCTTGTGTGGGCAAGTTTATAAATCAAAGGTTAATTTCAGTATATAACAACCATTGCTGTGTGATAACCGACACCCCAAGGTATAAGTGGTATGGGACACTTATACGATGGGAGCCTTGCAAAAGATCCCTTTTGCTTATGTGTTCTCGCATAAGTGAAGGTTTAAATTCATATATTTGCTTTTCTTATTGCTAGACCTATTATAACATCATATTAACTGCTCACCGAATACAACTTGTTAGATTAATTTCGCTGCCACCTGTTTCTTGATTAATCTCTACCGTCATGTCCTTCCCTTTCTTCCTCCCCGCTCGGTACCTAGGAGCCATGGGGGAAGGGGTGAGGGATGATAGGGCTTAGTCTTTATGACTAACGGTTTTCGAACCGCATCATTTAGGGGATCGTGGAGCCCAGCATGGAGGAGCAGCCCCAGAGATCGGTGCGCCTGGAGATGGGGCAGTCTAGTTCCGGAGTTCATACAGCCGGGACCGTGAGTCTCGACTCTGAGTAGTTTCTGTTTTCGCTTCCGCATGAGAGACTTGTAGTGAGGACATTTTGTACCGGGCATAAGCCCGCATTTATAGTACTCTGATGTTTTCTGTGGACACTCCCTTCGTGGAGATTTTATCTTATTTACATGTGATTTATTATTGTGGACTGCATTGTTCTTACTTCAACTATTGTGCTATTTTTCTGTGATCGAATTGACCGGCAGGATCGGCGCCTTGTGGTGATGACCCCTTCAGGACGTGAAGGTGTCACCGCAAAGCGGCGGTTCTGGGCCTAAGACCCCGGTGATTGAAAAAGAAAAAAAAAGGGGGTCTTACAACCCCTCCCTCATTTAACATGCCTAGTGACTAGACTCTCACAACGCCTAACAAGTGCCTCTAATGGTCTCCTTCATCCTCTCTACCTCCATCTGCAAAAAAATCTCTCAACTCAAAAAAGGCAAGGATCTTCATCCCAGGTCCACATAACCCAATGACATGTGCCATCGGCTGGAAAGAGGAGTTGCAAATGGCAATGAACGGGATCCCGTTTTCATGTGCCCATCTACATATGTAAAATGTTGCATCATCTATGACTTTATTTTGGTACATGCTCTCAATTGTACTATGCTGCGAATATTTTCCCTTGCTTGACGCCGCAATAACATGAACAAATAGAACAATTGGACAGTGTGCCTGAATGCAAACTCCTACGATTAGAAAACTCATCTACTTCAACATTTTGTGCTCCTCCAACTACCACCCTATGTTATTAAAGGCACAAAGGGATCATAGAGCCTAGGCACAAGGCGCAGGCACGCTCCTGAGGCATGTGAAGCGTAAACATGAAAAAAAATCAGCGAACTGGGCGCCCAGTTCGCTGGAAATCAGCGAGTTGGGCGCCCAGCTCGCTGGAAATCAGCGAACTGGGCGCCCAGTTCACTGTAAAAATCCCCTCATAAGCTTACTGTTGTGTTAGAATTACTTTTATTGTTTCCTTCTTTGCTCTTATTGTATTTCCCTCATATATGGGAGGGAAGCACCGGTTTATGATTATTATTCGATTTTCCACTTCCACAACAGTAACCAACATTCGATTTAGCAAACCAACATTCTATTTATATTCAAGCACCGAGCAATGAACACCCAACCTTTTATTTCTCGAACGGAACAACTCAATATCATCATTCAGCATGGCTATACATCATAGATTGCAAAATGAAGTTGAATAACTAGATTACTTGTGGGGTGTCTTTAATCATCATATGTTGTCGCACAGAACAAATAAAATAATTTATTGATAGCAATTCCATAAAGGCGAGAACAATTAATAAAACAATTCCGTTTTAGCAACATAATTACATAAACAATTAATTTTAATCCATAAAGCTGAGAGATCATAAGATACCAATTAATACCATAAGGTCGACAGATATGATAGCAACAGAGAGGAGAGGACCAAGAGATAGGAATAATAGTATCTGTAATTCATAGTAATACCATTTTTATCCAAGAAGCAGAGAGGAGAGGGTCGAGAAATAGGAATAATATCATATGTATCATTATATCATAACAATTCCATTTTTATCTGAGGGCTGAGAGTTATGAGCAACTAATGACAGTGAGTTATGATAGCAATACTATTTTTATGATATCAATACCATTTTTATCCAGAAAGAAGAGAGAAGAGAGGAGTGCCGAGAAATAGGAATAATATCATATGTATCCTTATATCATAATGATTTCATTTTAATTTGAGAAAAAGAGAGGAGAGGGCCGAGAGTTATGAGCCACCAGTGACAGTGAGTTATGATAGCAATACCATTTTATGATAGCAATACCAGTATTACCATTTTTCATGAAGCAGCAAACAAAAGAGAGGAGAGGGCCGAGAGTTATGAATATGATATCAGTAGAGAGGAGAGGAGAGGGCTGAAAGTAGCCCTAAACCAGTGAGAGAGTTCCAATATACCCTAAACATACCCTAAACCATATTAGCATGCAACATTGCAATACAAACCATTGAGAACCTCGATGCCCTAAAATAATTTTGCAGCCAAAAACCAGAAAAAACTTTAAAGAGAAGGGATGAAACCAAACCAGAAAATAATGTAGAAAGGAGGGAGTAGAAAAAACTTACAGTGCTTTCGATGAAACGAGATATTCATGGAGGGAGAGGAAGCAAAAGTCTTAAATTATATACCAGTGAGAGTCGTCGAACTGGGGAGATGATCGCCAGAGAATCAGAGAGAACGACCGCACACACGCTAGAGAGTCGAGGAATAGGGCACAAAAAAAATGAAAGGGACAAAGGGCTTAACCAGACGCTCGAAATGGCCAAAATAAAACGCGGGCTTAAAATATCACCGAAAACTCTTAAACTAATGAATGAACTGCCGATATATCGGCCAGTTCCTGTGTCAATATATTGACTGTTTTTTTAAAATGACATGGTCTTAAAAAACCCGGTAACCAGGTGTTTTGGGTGTCAAACCTATATATTGCCGACATATCGGTCATGTTAGACGATATCTACAACCCTCAATGTTTGTCATTATGTTCAAAGCATTCATCTTCACCTTCCTCTCATTCACTGAGATAAACAAAAGCAGTTCAACTATTAGGAGAATAGTAAGGTTGATGACACATAAAACTTTTCTCCATAATTTCGGGCATAAAGTTTGTTGCTTTGTTGACTCTATCACACATAATTATATCATTATAATGACTATTGGAAAGTTCAACAGCACATTGTTCTGTTACCTCCATGTGTCCCACTAATTCGATCTATTTCATCTTACAATTGACTCTTCTCGTTACCTATAGACATCAAGTTCTGTTGACCTGCCCCATCAGTTATCAAAAGTAATCGGCACATGACACATACCTCTCTTCATTATCAAATACATCATATGTATCAATCATGCAATGCTGGCCTACATGTTTGAAGCATTCATCCTCACCTTCCTCTCATTCGTTGAGAGAAACAAATTAGTTCAACTATTAGGCAAACAGTCGGATTGATGACACAAATAAAACTTTCCACCATATTTTCAAGCATAGAGGTTGTTTTGTCGACTCTATCACAGATACTTTTATCTTTATAATGACTAGTGGAAAGTTCAACAACACAATGTTCTGTTACCTCCATGTCTCCCATGAATTCAATCCATTTGATCTTACAATTGAGTCTTCTCATAACCTCTAGGCATCGAGTTTTGTTGACCTTCCCCCATCAAATATAAGCTCAATCACCTGATTGTTAAGCTTGGAATGAGTGCATAATAGCTTGCCATTTGATATTTTCAGTTATCAAAAGTAATCGGCACATGACACACCTCTCTATCTTTATCATCGAATACATAGTATGTGTCAATCATGCAATGTTCGTCTTCATGTTCGAAGCATTCATCTTCACCTTCCTCTCATTCGGTGAGAAACAAAATTAGTTCAATCATTAGGCAAATAGTCGGGCTGATGACACAATTTTCCTCCATAATTTGGAGCATAGAGGTTGTCGTTTTGTCGACACTACTGATCTCACCTTGGTTGATTTCAGACTAGTGAATTCCCAGGTTTTACTATCTTCAGTATATTCTCTGAATCGGATTTTGGAGTTTGTCATCTGGATTGTCTGATGGTCAATACCTCCATGAAGATTTGATATTCTTGAAAATGTATTGAGAAGTACTAAACCGATTAAATTGTGCCACCATCATGACAACATTAACAACTTCATCAAGACAGTAAAGGTAGTCAACTGTAGTTGATCCCTGTTCGAGATGCAGAGTCCACCACTACATCGAGTAATTTGAAGTCCTTCGTTCTCAATGAGATTATTTCGAGCAGATAATCGGTGAATTCCTTAATATAATATTGGATTGATCTCTCGGCTTATTTGCATTGTTGATACATTTTGATGCAGGGCGAATCTACAGGTGACCGAAGGTGCGACGCCCCAACCCTAATACAATGCAAGAGAGCACACAACAAGCGGAAATGAAGCTACAACCAATTCTAAAATGACAAGCAAGCATACAAGCAAATCAATAAAATGCCAATTTAATGCAGGTGTAGATAAAATAATCCAATAGTAAATTAACAGTAATTAATTAAAAAAAAATATTCAGGAGTACAATTGTTCACAAAAAATTGAATTAGAAAAGCTAGTGTTAAACCACAAACAATTGAGACGCAAATATTTTAAATGTGCGCCAAATAAGTCATGAAAATCAAATGATTTCATGGAACAAAAACAAATGGCATCCAACAAGATATAGTCCATGTACACAATAATAGAAAACAAGAACACCAAACTATGACCTACACATGCAAGAGGCAGTGAATGGTGGCGAAAGGGCTGCGGGCTCCAAGTGGGTGGTCACTGTAGATGGTGAAAGTAAGGAGGGGTCGGGTGATGCTATGACTGGAAGCTATGTTGTTAAAGGAGCACCTAAGGCTCAAGGCTCACCAGCCTCAGGGGTTTGCACCTTTAGGGCAAAAAATGCACGCCTCTGGGTAAGATTTTTATTGTAATTTTTTTTCAAAATAAAGAAAAACATAATGTAAAAACACAATGCGTTTTGCATGATTTAGTATTTATTCAACATAATTGAGTATTGAGACTTAGATATGATGCAAATGACAAAATTGATTCTATTTATTAAGAGATATTAATGATATTAATGATATTAATGATATTAATGATATTAATGAATGATTAATAAATATAATAGACGAAGAATCTCATCAAAAAAATGAACTGGTGTTCGACGCTGATTATTTAAAATGGATGTGGTTGCATCTTGCCCTCATCAGGCGAGCACTTGTGCCTGCGCCTTGAGCCTAGGCTCCAAGACCCCTTTGCATCTTCGTGTGTCTTGAGCCTTTAATAACTGAGGCTGAAAGGGGTGGCCTGATTTTTGCTGTAGGAATGCACTGGATGAAGGCTGGAGGAGTTTGGATACGGATTTAGGGAAGGGACTGTCGGAATAGAGAGAATCTGGTGCGGAGCAGCCAAATGGAGAGCGGGCTGGTGGTGGATGGCTGAGGGATTAGAGAATGAGATTTGACAGTCAGGAGTGATCGGCGTCGAGCAGGGCTAGAAACAATAGTTCGGCGTCGATGGGATGGGGAATAAGTGGAACAATGTTGGATTGGGAAGGTGTGGCAGGCGTCGGCGTGGGAGGGAGAGGCTGGAATCGTGACTGCTGGAGGAAAGAGGCGTCGATTTTGGTGGGAAGAAGCAGAATGCAAAGAAGTCACGATTGAGGGCTACGGTGGGGAAACAATGAAGCTTGTCGGAGTCGATGATGGCAGGGAGTAAAAGATGGCCTGAAAGGAAGGTTGAAGAAGATGAGCCTTGGAGTCACACCAAAGGAGTCTCTCAGAGTCGCACCGAGACGAAGGACTGCCAGTTCCAAACTGGAATCAAAACCATCGATTCCCCTCAAAACAACTACCTACACGTATAAAAAGAGTATAATTGCCAGGGCGCCTAGATCAAATGACTCAAAATGTCTGAACCAATCATTCAGAAGTTTCCATGGACTCAGATCATCCGAACGAGTAGCGGATCACCGCCTCCTGCTAGAATAGACGTATGCAGGCTGGCGTTCTCCATCACCTTTCCTAGGGAGCCTGGTCATAATATATAAGGAGAAATCAAACTTTTAAGGATTCTTCCATCAGACACCACAAAAATTGCTCCAACCAAGAAAATTCCCCACTCCAAAGATTGCATGCTAAATATTTGACCTGAACATTTTTTTTCTATCCCCATTAGATCAAAGTACTCCACTTGTGCCAACCAATCTAAGAATTCCTCCTCGTCGGGATTCTACTATGGACGATTGGACGGTCAGCATTAATTTTTGAGTAGTGTTCCTTCTTTGAATGATGGCCTTTTCTTTGTCGAATCAGAATCCATATCAAACTGATCTAGCGGAGCACAGTGATTATCACCATCATACCCAGGAACTCGGGCTAAAGACACACCAGGTTGCCTAGGGTATTGCCCCACTTGCAGGCGTGACAAATACATTTGTACATGTTATTTCTCAAGTTGCTACCTCATCTTTTGTTGCATTAATTGGAGTGATTTGACAAGGACGAGGTTAGGATCATTGCTGAAATATTCAGCCATTGCATAGAAAAAATTTGTCTCCGATACCAACTAATGGAGCAAAAGAAAAAACTTTCCACGGAGATTTTAAAAAGAGGAAGAACATATTTCCACAATGGATTTTACACCAGAAAAAGGAAGAACATATTTCCACAATGGATTTTACACCAGAAAAAGGAAGAACATATTTCCACAATGGATTTTTCCACCAGAAAAGTCTTGACGACTATGTTCTAGTTCTAAAAATGAGTTAATTGCCAAGACAAGATAGTAGCGGGTTATATACTATCCAAAACAAAAAAACAAAACAGAAAAAATTAGGAGTCCATTTGAGATCCATTGGGATCCGGAAATTCCTATCGAAAGCCCAATAGAAGATTTGTAGTTGATCAAGCAGCATCTAACATGATTAGAACAGCTATTGGGGTCCCAGAAATTACTCAACTGCACTCTTCCCCTATTGAAACTTCTATAGGGTTCCGATATCCCCTTCGATAGATGCAGCAATTGTAGAAGATTTTCCATACATCAAAGCTTCATTACCCCTCGACTACCAGTCCCCAAAACTAAAAGAAGCAAGCCGAACATGTTAAAATCAAAACAAATAGGTTTGTCATGGCATTCAATTGAGTTTCATCAAGATTTAAAAAATAAAAAAACACATCAAGACATGACCTGTTTGGATGATAATTCAAGCTGCAACATGGTAAATATTCCTGCGCTGTTGAAAAAGTATACTTGGGGGGTAATTAGTCTAGTTATTTCAGAATATATTAGCATAATTTCAACTTTCATAAAAGAAATATTCACTATGTTAAAGATTTACAAATACAAAACATATCAAGCTAGCAGGATTGAGTGAAGCTAGAGAGAATTTTAACTTCAAAACCATAAATAGAATTTGGTACTAAAAAGGAGCAAATGTCAATTAATAGTATATGTAAGTTGAGAAATGCCAATAGTGGCAATATAATAATGTGATGGTGGGGGGAGAGCAGGCACCGGGAGCGGTGAAGGAAGAGGTGGGAGAGACGGAGTCGTGACAGAGACAGCAGGACGAGCAACATGGAAAGGTAGAGACGGTGTGGAAGGAGAGGAGTGGAATGATTGATCCTCAAGAAAGATTATATCCGTCGAAAAGATCAGCTTGCCATCGGTAGGAGAGTAGCAGACATAACTTTTCTGAGTACGGGAGTAGTCAACGAACATACATTTGGTGGCGCGAGCAGCTAGCTTGTCAGTAGGTGGACCAAGTATGTGAACATAACAGACACAACCAAAGACACGAGGTGTGAGGGATAACGTAGACTTGAAAGGAAAGAGGTGACTAAACGGAGATGCGAAGTCGAGCACGGAAGAGGGCATGCAGTTGATGAGATGACAAGAAGTAGAAACCGCAAAATTCTAGTATTTTGTGAGTGCCTGCATTTGAAACATAAGTGATCGGGCGACATCAAGGATGTGACAATTTTTCCGCTCGGCCACACCGTTTTGCGGGGCAGGGGGGGGTATAAGCACACGAGGTTTGATGTATAATGTCAAACTCGGTGCATAAATTTGAGAAGATGCGACTAGTATATTCACAAGCATTGCCTGTGCAAATAATTTTTAACGTAGTCGAGAATTGCGTATGTGTCTCAATAAGAAAAGTAAGAAAAACAGATGTCAGTTCAGTACGATCATGAAGTAGATATAACTAGGTGAGACACTAGTAATCATCAATAAATGTAACAAAGTAGCGATATTCAAAAACACTAGGAATTTTATAGGGTCCCCAGATATCAAAATGAACTAAAGAGAAAGGAGTATCACTCCGAGTACATGTAGGAGGGAAAGAAGTGCGATGTTGTTTGACATAGATAAAAGATTCACAAGTAAACTCTTGCAATGAGACATCAAGAAAAGCCTTCTTGAGAATCGGGAGGGGAGCATGCCCAAGACGGCAATGCCAATCAATAGTGAAGACAGCAGAGAGAACGGTAGGTGGAACATCCAAGAGATAAAGCACATTCGACAGCCGTCTTTTACCAATGGTATTCCGCTTTCGGTGATCGTACACAACAAAGGAGGAAGGAAAAAAAGTTATACAACATTCAAGTTCCTGAGTAAGGCGAGTAACTGATAACAGATTGAAGGGGGATCCTGGAACATGAAGAACCGAGGATAGAGGGAGAGTGGGGGTAAGCCGAAGATCAGCAGCGCCAGAGACCGGAGTGGTGTCGCCATTAGCTACAATGATGAACTTGGGATAGACAGACTGTATGTACTGAGGTGATTTCTGGGAGGTAATGTGGTGAGTAGCCTCTGAGTCCACAATCCAGTAGGGGCTATGAGGGACAAGATATACCTTCAGTGGAAAAAAACGCAACAGAACCAGACGAGCGACTGATAACGCCTTGGAGCTGTTGAAGCTGGGTGGGGAGAGCGTTGATGTCTTGTCGGGTAGAAGAGAAAGAATACTGTGAGGTGGCACCAGTAGGAGGAGGAGGAGCAGTTGTAATATAAGCAGTAAGGTGTGGAGGCAGACCATGCTTGTGGTAGCAGGTGGCTTCAAGATGACCTTCTCGACCACAATAAGTGCATTTAAAAGCACAACACCCAGCACGTCCGCGTCCCCGAGACGTGTGGCGACCACCTCGAGCTGAAGAGCCACGAGCTGAAGGAGTAGGTAAAAGGGGTTGCTGGAGGAGAGCTGGAGAGAAACTTCCTGAGACCTCAGATGGTGGTATAACCATGAGCAGCATAGAGAAGACATCAGACAGCGAGGGCGTTGTAGAGGAAAGAATCTGAGTCCTGACACTGTGAAGATGAGGAGGAACACGGGTCATCAGTATAGCAATCCCAACAGCTTCCTTTTGTGGCTGTTGTGTAGCGAGATCCGTGGAGGGAGACTGATGGTGTATCCAGACCTCCACCAGAGTTTTGTCCTTGGCAGCGAAGGAGGTCAAATCGTCCGTTGTGCTGGGATCCAGTGTTTGAAGCGCAGAGATGACATCAAACAAATGCAGTAGGCTGCCTTTGCCAGAGTAGAGAGAGTGAAGTTCCTCCCACATCGCCTTGGCTGTCACATGATACATGACCATGCGGTAGGGCTCAGTGTCCATGGAATTGAGGATCCAGGATTGGACCTGACCGTCATCACGAATCCATTCATCAGTGGGGACAGTGGGAGCATCCCGAGTAAGATGATGAAGAAGACCTTTGGTCTGAAGAACGCGATGAACATAATGGACTCATTCCACAAAATTATGTTTCCCGCTGAGAGAGATGGTTGTGATCCGAAGTTCATCACGAACTTCAGGAGAAGGAACAACGACACGAGCAGGAAGAGAAGAGGCAACTGTTGAGTCCATGGCTGGAAGAAAGAGGAAGGCGGCCTGGCGAACAGAGGAGGACAAGCCACAAAGGTACTCGCGGTGGGCAGAGCTCACAACGGCTAAAGGAGATTGCAGCAGGCAGCGGTTAGAAGAGCTCGCAGCGACAGAGGTCGGGCGAGGAGACTGGGCGGCTTGGCGAATAGAAGAGGGCGACCTGAGAGAGCAGCCGAGAAGGGAGAGGCCGCAGGAGGTAGGCGATCTGAGATCCTGCAGCGGCTAGAGGAGAAGAGGTCGGCGAACAGCAAAGAAAGGTCGGGCAGCAAGAGCAAGCTACGGTCAAGCGGCCAACACTGGCAGGAAGCAGAACTGAGAAACCGCGACTAGAGAAGGTCGCGAACAGAGAGAAGCAGTCCGCGACGAACAACGGAGAGAAGCAGTTCGCGAGTAGGAACTCGCAACTAGTGAACAAAAGGAGTTTGCGACTAGCAGCATAGGGAAGGCAAACAACACGGGCTAAGGAAAACCGCATCAGGCTGACTAGAGATCGTATAGGACAGAGGCAAACCGCAACAGGCTGACTAGAGACCGCAACAGACAGATGCAAACCGCAGCCGCAAGGCGAGAAGAGACGACCGCGAACTGAGGCGATCAAGAAGCCCCACAAAGCAGACCGCAACAGACAAGGGGAAAGCGGGCCCCACTGTCTAGAGAAGAAGAGCTATAAAGTCAGAAAGAAGTGGGGAAAGAAGGGGTGGAACCACGGGAGGGAGAAACCAGCGGATAAAAAACTGGAGTCCGCACAACAAAGAGGCCGCAAGGTGCGGGTAGGAAACCTGTGGTTAGAAGAGGCTAACCACCAAGGGAGAACAGGATGCGGTTAGAAAAACACTATCCGCTCAGGTTGATCGGGTGCCCCTGATACCATGTAAAGAAAACCCAAGAGAGAAATAAGCCAAATTTTATTAATTTCTCAAACTTGTATTACTACTTGTACATGTAAGCATACATATATATAGGAAGAAAGGAGGAGAAAACTTCAATCCTATGACGTGGGACTAACGAGAATGTATATGGGTTCAAAGAATGGACTTTTCCTATTGGACTTTTTCATTTTTTCCTTAACTGTAAGTAAGAAAACAAAAAGGTAAGCAGTCCTAGGAAAAATTCATGAAAAATAAGAAAATAAAAAGGTTGAAAATGGGAAACGCACGCTAAATGCAAAAATACAAGATTCACTAACCATTCTTGTCACGGCGTCCAGGCGAACCAAGGCGAGCGTCGGGCGCCTGGACGCTTAGGCGATAAGGCGGATGCCTAGGCGACAATAAGGCAAGCAAGTCAATGCGACAAGTAGATATTTTTTAAAAAACTAAGACAAACTTTACACTGCGATTTTTATAAAAAACGAAGTCTAACGTATTATTTTTTTTTAATATTTTAGACTACGGTTTTTATAAAAACCGCAATTTAAAGTATTTAAAGATTTTTTTAAAAAAAATTAATTTTAATTTTTAATATTTTAGACTGCGATTTCACCGCAGTCTAAAGTATTAATTTTTTTTAAATCTGTACATACTTTAGACTGCGGTTTTTATAAAAACCACAGTCTAAAGTATGTATAGATTGCTATACTTTTTTTAAAAAAATTTATAACAAGGCGTCCAACGCCTTGTACACACCTTGTGCACATTCGGACACTTGGACACCTAGGCGACGCCATGACAAGCTTGTCACTAACCATCTAGATATTTCACATGCATAACAACTGAAAAATTAAATTCTTAACAAAGCTTCTTATTTGCAAGGACAAATGTATGACAATGGGAAGCCAAATACAATTAAGATTTAGTTGATATAATTCCTGAGCGTATAGGATTTGTATTGATACTATATAACAGAAGGAGAAAAAAATATAAAAAAATCAGAGGGCACAAGTTTATAACCGTGCAAATGAAGCAATTAAAAATACTCACACTTGCAAAGAAGATGCCAAGATTACGTTATCATCTTCATGTCCCTGTAAGAATAATAGAGATAAGTGGGAGATTAATATAAAAAGTTAGAAGTAAATGTATTGACTACTGATCTACCTTTTCAAGGTTTTTGGAATCAATATAATTCCAACGCTCATTTCTCAAAAGCAAAAACTCTATATCCCCATCGTCATAGACAATCTGATTCGTCAAAAGGAAACTTAACATATTTCACACAATTTCTATTACCTGAACAAGTATACTTCACAATACCTTGTGCATCTTCGTTACTGGATCAAATAATTCAATCACACCTTTGTAGAACCTACAATAACGTGGCCAGTATTAAATCCCCCAAGTAAATTCCGCCATATGAAGCTTTGAACAATTTACTTTAAAAGAACATTGTGCGAGGAATATATTAACTGGTGTTAAAATTAACAAGGTTTTCGAGATTTAGCATATAAATTGATGTTCTTTAATAAAAAACGATCATACTTTACAAATAATGACAATTGTATATTTACTTTACAAAATAAGGGCAACAATGCTTCCAAAAACATATGATCCGGAATAGGCCCAGAATCACACAACAGGAGTGAAATGTTGAAGAATTGATCAATAGAATTTAGGGTTATTTGCTTTATGTGGAGATTAGTGTTTCTTGTTGATACATATTACCCCATACAAAAGATCTATGAATCTGATGTGATATTTCCATGCAAAGAAAATATAATTTATCAAAGCAAGCAATAGACTTAACATAAAAAACTAAGAATTAGGGTAGTAAGAAAAACCTAGGAAAAAGAAGACATGTTATACTATTATGGATAAACATGATTGGTCTTACGATGTAATAAGATCCAAATGCTAGGGTTTGGGTTTTCTTTCCACCTTACGTCTCCACTTAAGATTTTTTGGAAACAAGGTGGAAGTTGAGCCCTCTTGGCTAACGCAGGAAGAATCAACATGTGATGAGTGTGCGATGCACTAACCTTAGATGAATGAATGCAAGCGCATGACAGATGCAAATGCAGCTATAGAATTTTATAAATGATGATGCGAGTATGCACACAAGGCAATGAACAACAGAATGTTACAACATAAATGCTAACCCAAATCATGGTTGTCAGGATCGCGATCCGGATCATAGGATCTTACGATCTAAATTTTGTAAATCGATACGGATTTTGTAAAGCGATCCTCGATCCAACCCTATTATCTGATTCGATCCTACCTCAAAATGATTTCATCTAGGATCTCGATCCTGACAACTTTGACCCAAATGTGATGCAACTGATTCAACAAGCAATCAACTCCAACATGAGATTAACTAAACAACAAAATTTAAGAGTGCGTCAAAATTAAAAGCACATTAGGAGCAAGAAATGCATGCATATGTCTAGCATAACAGTCAAACTAATTCAGAGTAAAATACTATTAGCAATGCAAAATACTCATACAATGCGAAAAAAATGAAAACTAAAAGAAAAACTCACCGAGTGGTTGGGTCCAATGCGGGGAGGATGTGGTAGTTAGGCTAGGGAAGGTTGTGAGTGTGTTAGATCAAATGTGCGGTTAGCAAAATGTAAGATGAAGATTTTAGGGTATGTGGATTTTAGGGATTTTGGGAGACCCTGAGGTAGGGAAAAGGGTCTGTGGATGCTATGGTTGAGGGAGGAGGGGCTTGTAAGTGTTGTGATTGAGGGAATAGGTGTTAGGAGGGGAAAGGAGGGGTGGGAGGAGTTGAACATGGTTGTATAGAGACTGAAAAGGGAAATACGGGGTTGGATGGGCTAAAGACGCATATACAAATGGCTGGCAAAACTGGAAAAGGGGAGGGAGGTGGCAGTGGGGTTGGGCAAGGTTGTTGAAGGCGCCAGAGGAGCCTGAGGAGGTCGCTGGAGGATGGTAGGAAGTAGGGCAAACGACATGACTGGAGTAGGCGTGAGGGCTAGGCAAGGCTTGTAACTGCAGGATAGTGGATGGAATTGCTCGTCGGTGGCTAGAGAAGGCTCGTTGTGGCCGACGAGGTGGTGGAAGGCGGCGGGAGGGACAGATCCTGGAGTCGACAACAAGATGCCACAGAGTGTCGGGCCTATCGGAGCTCAAGCGTGTGCCCGAATGGTTTCAACAAATGAGGTTGACTTCTCGATCATGACCTAATCTTCAATATGAAATTTATACACACACATATACAAGTGTAGTTAGGGTAAATAAATCTAATGGCAATTAAGCAATCTAATATTTTTCAAAAAGGTTTTAATAATAAGGATAGTAAAGTTTTATATGAGCCCCAATTTTTATATCCCATGCATGAAGGGCTTCCCGTATTATATAGTATAGATATATCCACATAGAATAAGAATTGAACAAGGCGTGAATGTGTGATCATTGAATGGAAAGAACATCATAAAAGGTTAAATAATATTGAAAATACGCACAGAATTAATTAATGAACAAATGAATTTGTAAACTAGAAGCAGGATGGAAAATTTTGGCAATATAAAAAGAGATGTACAAAAAGGACTAGTGTGGACAGAATAACTATTATTCCTTGAAAACATCTCATAACTTCATCAAAACTAATTTTAGTTATGGTTATAACTTGAAAAATTCACCATGTCACATGATTCATAATCCCCACCTTGCCCGTTTTTAACACTTATTCACAGCTCAACAATCAATAGATCCGCAAATAGGGCTTAAATTATCAAGTACAGGAATAACCCCATTATGATCCATAATATACACCAACTTTCTCTACTCATGGTGATTTTGGGGTTGATAGTGAAGTGTGTTAAATCATCAAGAACTTCTAAATTTAAGTGATTTATCACATTACTATAAAATTGAGAAAGGAAAGATAAACAATGGAATCATAGAAGTGATGTAATTAAACTATACTAAGCAATATATGGAGTTATTTAAAAAAAGCAAGAGTTAGAATGTTAGCCATCATCAAACGAATTTTGATGCAAAATTAAAAATTATACTTCACAGTGAAATATATAATTTAGCTATTTTAAAATGCTTCAGAAGTGTGCCATATGCAAAAAACAAAAATACTCACAACTTAAATGATTTAGAAAACTAAATAAAATTTATCTTACATCGCATCATCAGGCCACCACACTTCTATCTTCCGGCCAGCATGTATTTTCCATCCAGAGGTCTGAGAATACCAAAAAGAAATATATCACAATAATCATAACTTGTGTCAAATTAGCAGTTGACACAGTTTAGGAAAAATAAACAATAAAATTATAGATTAAAAAAGAGCTCTGCAGATATTTTGGTCAGAATATCTAAATGAACAGTTTGAGACTTAGCTTGAGCTTAGATAAACTAAATTACTGAAAACCGCAGTATGTAATGTTAATGTATGTGCATATAGTTGAGAGTTATTTACAAGTCGAGTCATTTTTCGTATTATTATTATTACTAACGCTTATGTGTGCACGTGGGGTTTAGTCCCACATTGGGTGTTTACGTTTATGAGTCTATTGTAATCTTATATATAGCCCTCAATGAATGAATAATAATAAGCAAGCATTATTTCCTCTCAATTCAACTTGGTATCAGAGGACCGGTAACCCTAATCCCGTTTTCTGCTACCGCCTCCTTTCCGCTTCCGTCTTCAAGGCGCGAGACCGATCCTGCTCACCTTTCGATCTCGATCCCGATCCCGATCTCTGCTCGTCCTACAAGAATGACGGGAGGCGCTCACGCCGCTGCCGATCGCTGAGGGGGACGTAGCCGTCGTCCCTCCATGAAGCTGCCAACCTTCTTTCCTCTGCACGCAGAACGTCCCTCTCCGTCTGCGACGCGACCAAGGTTGGTCATGGTTTCTCTGGCGCGGCTCCAGCGCCTTTAACTTCTGCTCCAACAAGGCTCCTGCTTCGGCACCAGCCACCCTCCACCTCCTGCACCCGGACCTCACCAGCTCTGCGCCTCAAGCAAGGCTTCAACTGATCTGCGCCTGCCCTGTTTTCTGGCTCTTCGACCACCGCCGATCCCGCTGCTCCGCCTGTTTTGCTCCTCTGATGTGTCATCTGTGGTGTTGCCTGTGCGTTCTCTCGTTGCTCCTCTCCGAGATCTGTTGCTTCGACGTCTCCAACATGGGTGACTCTTCAGCGTCATCGTCGGGTGCGATTCAGCCTCAGATGAGTGACACTCAGCAGTCCCATAGCCACACCGGCTCCCTGAAGATTACTAGCGTCCTGTTAGATGACACAAACTATCTTGAGTGGTCCCGGGCGGCGCAAAATGGCATACACAGTCATCAGATGTTTAGGTACAATGATGGAACTGTTCAGGAGCCTCCTAAAGCTGATCCCTCCTGAAAGAAATGAGACTCAGAGAACTCCCTGGTGGTTTCATGGCTTCTTCATTCCATGTCTCCGAAAGTTTACCGGAGTTACATGTTGATGGACTCTGCCTTCAATATTTGGACTCGTGCCCGTGAGACGTATTCTCAGATTGGAAGTTTCACACAGGCTTATGAACTCACTCGCCGAAACTGCGATAAGGCTCTATGACGGTGTCATCGTTCTTTTTTGAGTTCAAGCGTCTATATTAGGAATTGGACTATTTCTCGCACTTCATCCCAGCGTGCACTGCGGACGCTGTTCAACTACAATACCGGGAGGATTTCTTTCGTCTTCATGTCTTCTTGGTGGGGCTGAATATGGAATTCGACATGGTACAGACACATATTCTCCACCGATCCCCTCTCCCGTCTCTTCGGGAAGCCTTTAGCATGGTCCTCGGTGATGAAGAATGTCGGAAGTCTCTTAGTGCAAGTACTCCTGAGCGCTCTGCCCTGACTAGTATTGGTCGTGGTCACCCTCTCAACCCGAGCTTCTCTGCTTCTAATTGTGATTATTGTGGTTGGAAAGGCCATACTCGGGAGATGTGCTATAAGCTCCACCCACATCTTGCCCCACGTGGTCGTGGACGGGGGCCAGGACGTGGGGGACATCGTCAGGGTGGCTCTAGACCTCATGATGCTGCTTACTCTACGGACGTCTATGACGAGCCTTCCAGTGTTGTACCGGGGCAGCTTATTGCTCTTGAACTGGATGCTTTTCGTCGTCTGTCGCACTCTCAGCCTGATCATGCCTCTACTGCCAGTGCCTCTATTGCTATGCCCAGTGCCCATGCTGCCACTGCCTCCTCTAAGTGGGTGATTGATTCTGGTGCCACCCACTACATGATTGGATCCTCCTTAGGTTTTCTCTCTTACACTCCTTTGTCTGGTAAGAACAAAGTTATCTCTGCTAATGGCTTGTTGATGTAAACCAAAGTGGAGAGTGTAGTTTTGAACGATAGATAATTGCGTTCTATTTAAAATAAATGCGGTGCGAGAGAATTTCGCGGACTATTTTAACGAACTAAGCAGCCAAGGAGTCGCTCGCGAACGCAAGACTAGCACACAAACATAAGAACGTCATGAGACTCAATTCCACAAGCACAAAAAATTAAGTGGAGTCATTAGCACGTAGAAAATACAATAATTAGGGGATGAAATTAATCGGGCAAGCTCTTCATAATTAACCATTCATTTAAAAAAATTCAAGCACAAAATAACTAGTGATTAAGAGCGGGAGATTGAAAGGTATACCCCGGGTAGAGTGGGCGCGGCTGACGGTCTCCTGGAAAGTGAAGAGGAAGGTTGTAGGTGCTTGGGACTTCACAAACGGTTGGCTTGGCTCGGGACTTGACAGGGGAGGAAGGATTTTTGGCCTTGCAGAAATTATGGTGGCTGCACAGGAGGTGCAATGTAAGCTGGGCGACTAGTTTCGACGGGAGAGGTGTCGAATCAGTCGGAGGGGGTGGTAGCAGGGTCGTCGGAGGCCAGGACCACTGTGGAAGACGATGACGGAGCGAGACGGGTCTGGCGTTGCCTCTGGAGCGTCGGAGCTCCGTGGAGAGTCATCGATCTTCTAAGAACCGGCCTGAGGAGGGGTCGTCAGACCTTGGTGGAGCATCCAGGGGCACGTGTATGGACGGAGGCGGGGGAAGTGGACGGGAGAAGCGCCTTCGGAATCCACCGAAGGAGTCGACCGGCAAGTTTCAGTAGGGCAACTATCGAACCTCTTGGTCGGCCACAACATGCATATTTATAAGAGAAAGCTAAAATAAAATTAGGGCTCCCGATCGGGCGGCTATAACTGTTCGGGCAAATCGGGGGCAAATATAACATAAAAATGAAAACTAGTATATGAAACTGGCTCGGAACGACCCTCTGGGCGCATCCGTGGGCTCGGATCACCAATCACCGCCTCCTGCGGGAATAGACGCGAGCGTGATGTCGATCGCCATCACCCCGAAATCCAAAATCCAGGATGAGTTATGAGCAAGGCAGGAGGTACCACAATCGGAAATAGACACCACAGAGCTTGGAGAATAGTTGATCATCTTGTAAGGAACAGTCCGCAGCGGGCACAAGCAGCAACGATGAGACGGTCCGCAGCGGTCAAGGTGACAACGCTCCAGCGGCAAGAAAGGCCACGACCAGCGTGGTAAGAAACAGTCTTCGGCGGTCACGGTGACAACGCACCAGCTGCAAGAAAGGTCACGACCAGCGGATAGAAGAGAGCCCGCAGCGGATAGAAACAAGTCGCGACGGTAAGGAGGCAACCCTCAGTGGCCAAGTAGACCAACGGCCAAGCATAGTCGCTAGTTGAGCACAAGCCCGAGACACAGCGGGAAGAAGGAAAGACCGTAGCGGGAAGAAGAGGCTCGCAGGGGTGAGAGGCATGACGGCTAGAATCCTGAGCTGGCAGAGACCAGAAGAGGAAGACCGCAATCAGGTCACTTAGACAGCGTGGTTAGGAGCAGACCGCAACGGGAAGACGAGGCCAGCACACAGGCACTTAGACCGTGCGATAGGAGCAGACCGCATCAAGAATAACAGAGTAAACGAGAAGCCGCAGGCAGTCCGCGCGAACAGCCAAGTCGAGCAGAGAGGAACGAAGCACCGGGAAGACGGTAAGGAAAGAGCGGCAAGGCAATCCGGTCGACAAGAAGACTCCGCACAAGAAGCCTGTGCGACACGGAGACCGCGTGGCAAGAAACCAGGCCGCAGCGGGAAAGTCTCATTGCGATAAGAGCAGTGTGATAAGGATGGAAAAAAGGTCGCAGCGGACAGACACAGGTCGTTGCGGATAGAACAAGAGTCCAGACGGTTAGATTTTAACCGCATGTAAGGAAGCAACTTGCAACAGGCAAAGACCAACTCTTGGGAAGAATGGAGGCCGCAGAGACGAGTAGAAAAGGTCTGTAGCGGTTAAAAACTAACCGCACGAAAAAGGGGTCCACTTGTCAAAGTGAGAAAGTCTATAAAAGGGGGTAGAGGGGAAAAGGCGAGGTGGGGCAACAGGAGAGAAGAAAGAGGCGGTTAGAAAACGGAGAAGCCGCAAGGGGCGGTCAGGCCAACACAAGCCTCCCGAGTAACCAGAAGACTGGGCAGTTTAGAAAAAAAAACAAGTCGAACCTCACTCTGATACCATGTAGAAAAGAGGATCAAACCTTGTATATACTTCTTGAATACCAAAAAACAAGTATGAGTACAAATATATAGGAGAGAGGAGAGTAAGACCTAACTATACAAATAATGTGGGACTAAACACTAAATCCTAGATGGCCAAGTTAATGGGCCAATACATTATTTTTCCTAGTATTCTCTAACAGATACATTATAGGCTTTGTCATATTATCTGAGTTCCAAATGAAGCTAAAGTCCTACACGATAAGACAAAACCTATATTATCATAGGTTTTGTCATATTATCTGATTCCTCTCATGTGTTTTTTTGTATGGATACTGTAGAAACCGGCCCGGCCCATTCTATACCAAAACCCCGAGGTGATAGTAAGGGGAACCGGGGGTACATAAACACCAAGGACCACCCGTTGTAGGCGGTGTGGGACTAATCCAACAACGGGAGAGCGGGGATAAACCGGACGCCGGGCCACTGGACCGTAGCCAACTAAGGGCGAACGGACGCCGGTCCCACACGACCTAATCCCGGTGGATCAAGATCTCCAACACCCCCCCGCAACGGGATGGCTCTGATACCATGTAGAAACCGGCCCGGCCCATTCTATACCAAAACCCCGAGGTGATAGTAAGGGGAACCGGGGGTACATAAACACCAAGGACCACCCGTTGTAGGCGGTGTGGGACTAATCCAACAACGGGAGAGCGGGGATAACCCGGACGCCGGGCCACTGGACCGTAGCCAACTAAGGGCGAACGGACGCCGGTCCCACACGACCTAATCCCGGTGGATCAAGATCTCCAACAGATACATTATAGGTTTGTATGGATAATTTATTGAATTTAATCTGATTAGGGAGCTCAAATGGTGATGTGAAGGTGCCTTGAACATACAAAAGACTGTATTTGTACATGAGAAGTGATTTTAACTCCAAATCAAGATGTGAGACTAATCTATACATGAGAGGAATCTCTAATAGGTCAAGAAAGTGAGCCTTTACAATGAAATTATTTATAAATCTTTTACACTCTCCTGCAAGTTGGAGCATACAAATCCTAAGCGGTGTAAGCGCCAAGCTTGGAAACAAACTATTGAAATATGGGGAGCGGTAAGGTCATGGTGAGGATTTCAGAGGTTTCCTTGATAGCGGTATATGTCGCAGATCAAGTTTGCAAAGTTGAACTTTTTCCTAGATGAAATGGAAATTGACTTCAATATGCTTGGTACGTTTATGAAAAATAGGATTCACTGCGATATGGACGACAACTTGACTATCGCAGTAGAGGGAGGCTAGAGAGGGAAGCTTGACACCAAGATCAGTAAGAAGACCTTTTAGTCGTGAGTTCAGAAACACCAGACATCATCGAACGATACTCAGCCTCCGCAGAGGAGCGTGTCATCACCGACTGTTTCTTGCTCCGCCAAGTGACCAAGTTTCCTCCAAAATATGTGCAATAGCCATTCGAGTCGAGTTCCAAATGAAGTTAAAGTCCTAAACAACCTAACTGAACTTGTCAAACCAAGTCTGAGGGGACTGCTTGAGATCATAGATAGCTTTCCTGAGGTGGCAGGCAAGAGACTCCCCCACGGTTCAATAACCAGAGGTTGTTGCATTTAGACAGTCTATGTTAGATCGCCAATAAGGAATGCATTCTTGATATCAAGTTGATGCAACTGCTAATGACGATAGACGGCCAAAGAGATCAATACATGTGCCATATTCAGCTTAATGGCGGGAGAGAAGGTTTCTTCATAGTCAAAGCTATATTGTTGGGTGAAACGATGAGCCACAAGACAGGCTTTGAGGGAATCAACTGTCCCATCATGACGATGCTTAACAATAAAGACCTATGTACAGCCGACACAATATTGTCCAGGAGAAAGGGGGAACAAGATCCCTTGTTTTATTGGCCGATAGGGCAGCCATTTCATCGTCCATTACATCCCTCTACCCTAGAAAGACTCCTGCATAGAAGAGGGAGTGGAAATAAAAGACAAGAAAGCTAAAAACCTATGAAGGTATGGAGATAAGCAGTGAGAGGAGACGATGAGAAAGAGGGAGAGCTATAGAGGGAACTACATGGTGGATGGGAGTTGTAGTTGGTGCAGCTGGCCATAGAACGCCATCAATAGTGGGAAGTCGTCCCGGGGCATTAGAACTAGAACAACAACGAGTGTTAGACTTGGACGGGAGGGGGAGGGGGAAGAGAGATGGAGGTGGTAGCACAGAGTGTGGAGAGTTAGTGATGGGGGCGTTGGGACACGAGATAACAGGTAATTCAATATCAAAAGTGGAGGAAGAGTAGAAAGGTTGATCCTCGAGTAAGGTGACATAAGCAGAAGTAACAATTTTCAGATCGATAGGGGAGTAGCACATATAACCCTTTTGTGTGCAAGGGTACCCAACAAACATATTTGGTAGTGTGTGAGCCAATTTGTCCACAAGAGGGTCAAGATGATGAACAAAACAACCACTATTGAACGCAAGGACTCAAGAGGAAGGCAGGTGTTGAAGGAAATAGGAGGGGGGAATGGCGTAGCAAAGTTGAGGATGCATGAGGACATGTGATTAATTAAACAACATGTGGTGGAGATTGCGAAGTGTTAATAGATTGTAGTAACCTGTAATTGAAACATAAGGGAGCGGGCAACCTCAAGGAGGTGACGGTTTTTACGCTTGGTCACACCATTCTGTAGTGGTGTATAGACACAAGAGGCATGATGGATAATTTCCAATATCTTGCAAATCTCCTACAATTTGTGACATGTATATTCACGTGGATTATCAGTCTGACGGGTTTTAATTGAGTTCAAGTTTCAGCGAGGAGTGAAAGACACGTAGTAATTAAAAGCAATAACGCAGTGAATACAACTATATCATACAAGAATACACTAAATCAAAGGAAGCAGAGCTCCAAGTACAATAAGGGGAAAAGGCGATTGATGTTGTTTCATGTAGATACAAGATTCAAAAAAAATTCAAAAAAAGAAAAATCAGGAAGAACCTTCCACAGGATAGGGAGAGCAACATGGTGTTATGTATACAGATAGTAGCACAAAGCTTGAACGAGTGTCGACAGCGTGGCGTGTCTACTCCAGGAGGAAGAGGGCCACAACGGAGACATCGGCGTGATTGCTAATACCCCAGGTGGGGTGTTTTATCTTTTACATTAATTGTATTTCAGATTTTTTGCACGGTGAGGGGTTATAATACTCTAAACCTCATGTATTTAGTGTCTTTTGATCATTGGAAATGAAATGCTTTGGATCCTATGGCTGGCCAAGAGTCCCCTTGGATTTCCTCTCTTCCTTCCTTTTAATCTTCCCAAATTGGAGCAGTGAAACCCTAAGGGGTAGCATTGGTCCGACTTGCCGACCCGTTATCTACTTCCTTAGTCGTCGGGACCCTTGCAACCCTTGCTCGCGTCCATTGCACAAAAATCTT
Organism: Platanthera zijinensis; assembly: GCA_039513925.1. NCBI lineage: Eukaryota > Viridiplantae > Streptophyta > Magnoliopsida > Asparagales > Orchidaceae > Platanthera > Platanthera zijinensis. The sequence goes on along the minus strand of CM077097.1, from coordinate 135,944,118 downwards.
CTCTGATCCGCTCTCGTCCAACACACAAAAATCCTTCCCGACCTCACTAGCATCCATTCCGTTCAAGGCATCCAATCACGCCTCCTACTGACCTCGCGTCTAGTCCTGCTTCCTCTCGACGCGCATATCGCATTGTCTAGTCAGTAGTCACGCCTCCCAGCGCATCCTTCGTAACACTGATCGCCAGATCTTTCCTGCTCCTAGTACCGCCGCTGAAACAATCGAGCACTCGTGCCATGAAGGCCAACCAAAGGTTCCCTTGGAGGATCTATGCTCCTTTAGTGGGTTGTTAACCAGTCCTACAACACCTTCGCTCATCGCAGTTGTCGCGACATATGTGTCGCGCGCCCTTGAAGTTCCTCATTTCAACGGGACAGATCCTTTTGGGTGGATTGTCAAGGCCGAACAATTCTTGACATCCAAGGCACCCCAGAGACGCAGGTCTCCTAAATGCTCCTTGCCATGGAGGGCTCCGCCTTACATTGGGTTCGTTGGTTTCGCTACTCCACCCTGCTCCTCTCGTGGGCTGACTTCAAACTATCCTTGGTTAAGCGTTATGAACGTCGTTATTCCAACAATGCCATCGAGAGCCTGTGAGCCCTCCATCGCGCATCTTTGGTGGATCAATACATTGACGAATTCATCGAACTCATCAACCACGTCCTCGAACTTCCTCCCGATCACTATGTGGGCTTCTAGCTCCATTATGGTCCAACATTCTTTCCAATACATTATCTTCATTATGTTCCAGATTAATCCCTTATGAAGAATATATCCCCATAAGCAAAGGCTCATGTCATGATGAAACCTGCAATTCTTCCTTCAGGTTCTCCAGCCTCGCATCCACTCACGACTTTGTACTTACCATCCTCGGGATATTATTGACGTTATGGAGGTCGCTCGCTTGGTGAGTGGCAAATTTCTCAGTCAAGCCGGTAGACCGGCCACATGTTCAGTCGACCACACCTAGCTCCTTGATTCGCACCACGTTCATTCCTTTTGTTCCTCCACGGCTTCTCGCGGGGGATTGTCCACCTAGAACCATCCTACCCTCCAAGCCAGTCATCCTTCCTCGGCCCCACGGTCGTTGGCCCCCCAAGTGCCTCTCAATACAGGAGTATAATTACCTACGCAATAAGGGTTTATGCTTCTGCAGCAGATAACCCTACCCGCCGACGTACGACTGTCTGCTCAAGGAGCTACGGGTTCTCATGTGTGACAATGGGGACGAAGTCACGCCGCCGACTTCGATGTCATTATCCTTGATGATGTCCCTCTGACGGACATGGTGACGGGTTCTTTCAGTGTTTGGAGCTCTCACTTTTTCCACCGGCAGAATTTCAGGGCTCCGTGCCATAAAGCTGCAGGGATTTTTGTAGGGGATTTTTGTGGTCTTTATGATTGATAGTGGGACAACCCACAACTTCGACTCACACGACATGATGGCGCGCTTGCATCTTCCCATCGAATAAGGGAAAGAAGGAGAGAGTCTCATTCAAAGACGTGAGACAAAAAAACAAAGAGAGAAATGGGCCTAAGTTGGGCCTTGCAAAGGGCCTTAATTATTTACCTTTTTCCTTTAACACGCCCCTGCAAGCTGGAGCATACAAATCGTAGGCACAAAGCTTGGATAAGAAATGATAATATAACGGTCGTGGTAATACCATTGTGAGAATATCAACAACTTGCTCAACAGCAGTAACATGTTTCAATTCTAGTTTTTTTAGTTGAACCCTCTCTCGAATAAAGTGACAGTCAACTTCAATATGTTTGGTACGTTCATGAAAAACAGGATTCTTGGCAATATGTATAGCAGTTTGACTGTCACAATAGAGAATGGTCGGTGAGGAAAGTCTAACATCAAGGTCACTTGGAAGACTTTCCAACCATGTGAGCTCAGATACAACAAAGGCCATCGAACGATATTCAGCTTCAACAGAAGAGTGAGCAACAACCGATTGCTTCTTGTTGCGCTAGGTAATAAGGTATTCACTAAAGTATGTACATTGTCCACTTGTGGAGCGGCGATCATCCAGTGACCCAGCATAATTAGCGTCTGAATATACAATAAGTGATAAGGGAGATGAAGAAGGCTTGTACGCAAGTTCTTATCCCGGAGCAGTCTTTAAGTATCGAAGGATACGCTCAACTGCCTGGAGATGAGAGATTCGAGGTTCATGCATGAATCGACTAACAACTCCAACAACAAATGATATATCAGGTTTCGTAACAATGAGATATATTAGCTTTCCGACAAGACGACAATAATACTCTGGATTTGAAAGGAATAGATCTGAGTCTGAAGCATGAGCGCAGAACCTGTGATTGATATCTATAGGAGTGTCAGACGGCTTGCATCCAGAGTAGTCAGCATCACGAAGTCAAGGCAGTACTTCCGTTGAGATAAAACAAGTCCATCAGGACGTCGAACCACATCGAGACCAAGTACCAAAGATTTCCTAGATCCTTAGTTTGAGAAATAGAAGACGGGTGTTATTTGATCATGTTTATTCATGTGAAATCATCTTCTGTAATCAAAATACCATCAACATACACCAAGAGAATCATTGTGTCTTGGATGATGACGAGTGAATAAAAAGAAGTTGGTTGAATTTAGAGTGAACCCAACAACACGAATAGTCTGACTAAACTTGTCAAACCCTGTTCGAGGAGACTGTTTGAGACTATAAAGATATTTCTTCAAATGACATACACGAGACTCCTCTGTGATTTCAAACTCGAGTGATTGTTGCATATAGACAGTTTCCTGCAAATCACCATTGAGAAAGACATTTTTGACATAGAATTGATGCAACTGTCAGTGTTGATGAACGGCGAGGGAGATCAAAACACGAACAGTGTTGAGTTTTGTAACCGGAGAGGTCTCATCATAATCCAGACATTGCTGTTGAGTAAAGCCACGAGCCACAAGGCGAGCCTTCAGACGTTGAATTGTCTCATCTGAACCATGTTTGATAGCAAATACCCACTTACAATCCATACAGGTCTAGACGGGAGGAAAATGGACAAGATCCCAAGTGTGGTTCGCCCAAAGACCAGTCATTTCCTCGTTCATGGCCGCCCCCACCCCGGCTGCTGGAGAGCTTCCTGCACATAATTAAGGGTGGAGATTGAGGATAAAGAAGTAGCGAATTTCCTGAGCTCCGAAGAGAGGCGGTGTAAGGAGACATAATTCGTCATCGGGTGAGCAGTGAAAACAGTTGTCGGATCAACAGGCCGCAAAATATCATTAGTAGAGGGCACCTCTCGGAGAGCGGCAGACGAAGGAGTATGACGAGTATACACACGAAGCAAAGATGGTTTTGGTGGTGGATTTGGGAACAGAGCGGGAAGGAAAGGTGGTAGGTTAGAAGTAACATGAACATCAAGCTGCGGAAGTAGAGGTGGTAGTGGAGGGTCACTGGGCTCAGAGTGATAAGGCCATCTTCGAGAAAGGTAAATCAGCGGATGTAATTGTTGATGCGCGAAATGCGACACCGCCCAGTTAACGGGTTGTTCGATCTCACAAGCTAGGTGAATAAGAGGGTTGCGGGGATAGAAAAGAGGTTTGACGGAGCAAGGGAGAAGCTTGCTAGAGCAGAGAAGAAGCTTGATCAGGAACTGTCGAGCAGACGTTACTTTGGCGGTTGGGCTCTGATGGTTAGACCGAGAGAAAAAAATAGAAGAGAGGGCCGCTAGCAGCGGCAACAGCAGACTTCGCCCGTCGCGGCCTGAATGCCTCTCTTGCGACGGGCTTTCCTTTGATTATAATTGAAATTACAACTTGAGGTCACCCCTTTACATGGAAAGAAGAATAAAGGGTACAAGGGGGAAAGCTGGCAGCTAAGGAGAGGAGAATGTCAGAGGCCGCGCGGACTGACCAGAGAGGTCGGCAGACCGCGCGGTTAGCTGATCAGGCAGCTCGCTGGACTTAGCCGGGCGGACTGCTTGATCAAGTTGGGAGAAGAAACTGGAAGCAGGTCGCGCGGACTGGGAAACCTAGTCCGCAGGAACTGATGCCGGGATCTGGACACCTCTGCCGTGTCGTCTCGTCCTCCCTGATGAGAGGTACGAGGGCCTATTTATAGGTCTGAGGGGGTAACGGTCTTGGTAACGTCACCCCCGGTGAGGCGGTGAGCTGTGCGAGTACGATGTTGAGTCCGCGGAGTCCGCGCCAGGCCGCGCGGTTAGGGACTTGGAGCTGAAGATGGTTGTTGTTGTTGGCGGACTGGGACGAGTCCGCCCCTGCTGCTGAGCGAGCTCGCGCTGGGCTGTGCGAGCTGAGGAGGAGTTCGCCCGCTGCTGGGAGGAAGCGGACACCGAGAACTGAAGGGCTAGCTGGCGGACTGCAGAACGAGTCCGCCCAGACCGCCGCGGAGAGGAGCGATTTGGCTGTCGAGCTGGGGTAACTCTAACGGACTGCGCAACGAGTCCGCCCAACTTGCGGTGGACGGGTTGAGCAGGACGCCTCCTGCTGGAGGCTTATCGCCATTGCTTGGCGACAAGGACTGCCGACCTGGCGGACTGAAGAGTCCAGGCCGCGCCTATTGGCGAGAGCCGCTGTTGACTAATGACATCCTTTGCTTGGGGAAGAGGGTTGGCGACCTGGCGGACTGACCAGTCCAGGTCGCGCGGACTGGAGGCTTGTCGCTGCATGAGGTAGGTGACCTGTCGGACTGAGATAGAGTCCGCTTACAGCTGGCGGACAGGAGAGCTGGTTGCCTGTCTGGATGTGCGGGCTGGAGAGCTGGTGGGAGGAGCGAGTCCGCCTCCCTTAGACGGACTGAAGACTGAGTCCGCCACCTTCTGTCGAATAGAAGGAGCAGGTCGCGCGGACTGGCTGAGCATCTAGCGAGCGGTCTGGACGGATAGGAATTCGAGTCCGCCACTCAGTTGAGTAGCTCGCACCTGAGAGGAAGAATGAACCACCACACGGTTAACCGATCTAACCGCGCGGCCTGCAGGAGCGAACTGAGGAAGCAGTCCGCAGCCCTGCAGAACGAGCGGCTACTGCGCGTCCTAGGCGGTCAGACCAGGGAGACCGCCCTAGCCGCACGGACTGAGCAGACTGAGAAGTCAGTCCGCCCACCCTTAGAAGGAAAGGCTGACAGGTCGCGACCTCCTGGTACAGGCCGCGACTTGCGAGTTGGCTACCTTGGGAGGGATCGTCGATTTCTGAATTAACATAATCCCCGCACTTTTTCAAGTTTCAAAGAGAACTTCGAAAAAGTAGGAGACCCATGAAAATCGTGATCCTTCCCTCGTGAAAAGGAAGGGGTAAGGAGAGATGGAACCTAATGTCTCTCCTCAGAAAAAATTTGTTAATGTCTGTCTTTTTCCTGCGCAGGAAAGAATTAACATAGGCGGAAATAGGTACATCTTATGCGTACTTGGGTTGCTTTTGCAAAATGAAGAAGACACGAATGTCTCCTAATGGGCTCTGCAAAACAGCGATGAGAGGAAAGCATAGAAGAATGATAACTTACAAGTACCTGAAGGAGACTTGCAAACACCTGTTAACTTTTGTAAGAGAAGTAAATCACAAGTATGATATAAAACTAAGTTGCAAATACCTGGATAGAATTTGCAAATATCGGCTAATCATTACAAAGGGAAGAGTGAGCAGTAGATATGAAATGAAATTAAAATGCAAGTACCTGGATGAAACTTGCAAATATTTGCTAATCTCTGAAAGAGAAGAGTAAGCAACATATATGATAGGAAAGTAAGCTGCAAGTACCTGAAGTGAACTTGCTAATATCTGATAATCTCCGCAAAAGAAGAGTAAGCAGTAGGATATGAAATGAAATTAAAATGCAAGTACCTGGATGGAACTTGCAAATATTTGTTAATATCTGCAAGAGAAGAGTAAACAACAGATATGATATGAAAGTAAGCTGCAAGTACCTGAAAGGAACTTGCTAATCTCTACAAAAGAAGAGTAAGCCACAGATATGATAGAAAAGTAAGTTGCAAGTACCTGAAGGAAACTTACTAATATCTGTTAATCTCTGCAAAAGAAGAGTGAGTAACAGATATAGAAGAAAGAAAACTAAGTCGCAAGTACCTGGATGTAACCTGCGAATGTTGATTGTTGATATGATAAGATATAATTGGATAGCAGAAGAGATACCTAGCAAACTCTGCTATTAACTGAATAAAGATCAAACCGCGATAATGATTGTCTCGCGTGATCAAGTATGATATTTTATACATGAAATCCAGATCAGCAAGATGAAACCATCTTAATTTAGACTTATAACAGCATGACTTGTCAATCAAGGAGAATCAGATACTTTGATTAAATGATTCGTGTCGCTAGCATCTGATAAGAGAGCTTGTGGATAACCATCTGATAGAACTTTATGCAGGCAGCGCATATAAGATGATCATAAGCCAAAAAGATATTGCTGATCCTTGGAATATGTTGAATTTAACCTGCCAACCTGCAAGAAGGCAGAAGAGACAAAGGAGGGCTACACGCGCTCCCTTTGAAGGGCATAGTAGACAAACAAGCACAAGCAAGGAAATTCCTGCGGAGGAATCGACTGATACACTACTCTCTTGCCTCGGGTTACAAACATCGCTGATCAATTAGACTAGTTGCGCCAAGTGGCCTATTGCTTGTCTGCGAATTGATAAGCGGAATTGTGGGCCCTGCGAAGGCACGGATCGAGAGTACCAACGAGTGTTCGGCCGTCACAGTTGTGAGATGATCGAAAAGACAAGGCTACACTTGATCGTCATTGCTTGTCACGCAAAGATCATCGTAACTGTAACGTATCCCTCAACGAGGCACGATAGAACTACCACAGGCTGCCTCCCCTAGGCACACACACTGCGCTAGACACCGGTCGGGATCCAAAGTCTGAAGTTCCCCATCATAGATTGAACGGCCCCCACTGCACATATGCGAAAAACTCATCACCATATGTGATCATTGTGGTCTTACGCCGGAGGACAATCCACGGAGGGAACAACAAGACTTGGTGATATCTCAGTGGTTCAGTGATCTCTTTGGCAAAGAGAAAAATATGGAGGAGAAGCATCACAGAAAGGGAACTGTGTCAGTATGAGATCTCTGACGTAAGCTTAATTGAATGAAAATGAAAGAACACTTAGAAGTATTTTAGATAAAAAATGTTTGAAGAGTGTAAAGGAAAATATAACCGGCCCAGATTGCGAATAGCTTTGCGGACTTTGAGGAAAGAAAGTCGTTTGTCTCCTTTTGCTTTTTGAGATTTTATGGACGAGATGGACTATTCTTCTGGAGCAAATGTTGGCATTTGCCCTGCTTCAGCATTTTCTCTATCAGTTGTTGAAGGGCTTTGCAATCTTCTGTCGCATGACCTTTTATTTTGTGAAATTCGCAGAATGAATCCGAATCTTTTGGCCTTTGATTTTGCGGTTGGCAAGGCTTTTTACAGTTATCCTTACCCTTCAGGACTTGGCCTACTTCCTAGCTGCGTTCAGTTCCAACTCAAAAAAGTCTTCATCATGCTGTTGATGGACCAAAGCTGCTTGCGGAGTTTGTGCTGGATGAACAGAAGGGACTGACAGTCGCTGTTTTTTACTTTGGAGGTAATCCTTGCTTGGGAAGAAATGTTGATGACGTTGGCCAATTCTTTCCTTCCTTGCTTGCGGTTGAAAATCCTTCTGAAGAAACTTTGGAGGCTGCTCACAAGGAGAAGAAGAATCTTTCACTGCTACAAGCCTGGAGATGAAATTGGGATTCTCCTTTTCAATGCAAACATATTCATTGGCGAGGCTAATCATCTCCTGACACGTCCTTGGCTGACGAAAGTAGGCCTCAAACTTGAGTGATCCTTCTCGTAAACCAACCATCAAAGCGACTTTATAGAATTCGGGATCAATATTCTCAACTTCTAAGGCTTTCCTTTGGAAGCGCTCAATGAAGTGGGCTAAAGTCTCGCTCTCGTGTTGCTTGATATGGAACAAAGCTTCTGGGCCTCTTTTTCTCTTAGCGGAAAATTTAGGCAACTTTCTCGGGTGATTGGCAGAGTAAGTGATGGCTTGGCTGGGTCTGAAGAAACTCTTTCCTTGCATAGTAACTGGAGTCTGCAGAGAGACTGTGGTCTGCCTAGGAGGATAACTTGTCGGATATGCACAAGGATCAACTGGCAGAAAAGTTGGCGGATAAGAATATGGATGGGTTTATGGACAGACTGGTTGGTCCATCACTGAAGATGCCTGATTGATCGGAGGAGACAGGGCTATTGTTGGTTGCGCCCCCAACAGTTGAGCGATAGCGGCTAAAGTATCGTTGAGTACCTGAAACTGTTGGGCAGTTTCATGACGTATCAGTCTGAGGGCTTCCCAGAGAGCATCTTCGCTGGTACAAGGGATATTTGGAAGGGGTTGGTGGTCTGATTGATGGTCTGACATGAGTAACCACTGATTTCACTGTCTGATCGAGATCTGAAGGTCACGTGTTAACTGTTGATGTGTGAAATGCGACACCGCCCAGTTAACGGGTTGTTCGATCTCACAAGCTAGATGAATAAGATGGTTGCGGGGATAGAGGAGAGGTTTGATGGAGCAAGGGAGAAGCTTGTTCGAGCAGAGAAGAAGCTTGATCAGGAACTGTCGAGCAGACGTTACTTTGGCGGTTGGGCTCTGATGGTTAGACCGAGAGAGAAAAATAGAAGAGAGGGCCGCTAGCAGCAGCAACAGCAGACTTCGCCCGTCGCGGCCTGAATGCCTCTCTTGCGACGGGCTTTCCTTTGATTATAATTGAAGTTACAGCTTGAGGTCACCCCTTTACATGGAAAGAAGAATAAAGGGTACAAGGGGGGAAGCTGGCGGCTAAGGAGAGGAGAATGCCAGAGGCCGCGCGGACTGAGCAGAGAGGTCGGCAGACCGCGCGGTTAGCTGATCAGGCAGCTCGCTGGACTTAGCCGGGCGGACTGCTTGATCAAGCTGGGAGAAGAAACTAGAGGCAGGTCGCGCGGATTGGGAAACCTAGTCCGCAGGAACTGATGCCGGGATCTGGACGCCTCTACCGTGTCGTCTCGTCCTCCCGAATGAGAGGTACGAGGGCTTATTTATAGGTCCGAGGAGGTAACGGTCTTGGTAACGTCACCCCCGGTGAGGCGATAAGCAGTGCGAGTACGATGCTGAGTCCGCGCCAGGCCGCGCGGTTAGGGACTTGGAGCTGAAGATGGCTGCTGCTGTTGGCGGACTGGGACGAGTCCGCCCCTGCTGCTGAGCGAGCTCGCGCTGGGCTGTGCGAGCTGAGGAGGAGTTCGCCCGCTGCTGGGAGGAAGCGGACACCGGGAACTGAAGGGCTAGCTGGCGGACTACATAACGAGTCCGCCCAGACCGCCGCGAAGAGGAGCGATTTGGCTGCCGAGCTGGGGTAACTCTAGCGGACTGCGCAACGAGTCCGCCCAACTTGCGGTGGACGGGTTGAGCAGGCCGCCTCCTGCTGGAGGCTTGTTGCCATTGCTTGGCGACAAGGACTGCCGACCTAGCGGACTGAAGAATCTAGGTCGCGCCTATTGGCGAGAGCCGCTGTTGACTGGTGGCATCCTTTGCTTGGGGACGAGGGTTGGCGACCTGGCGGACTGACCAGTCCAGGTCGCGCGGACTGCTGACTGGAGGCTTGTCACTGCATGAGGTAGGCGACCTGTCGGACTGAGATAGAGTCCGCCTACAGCTGGCGGACAGGAGAGCTGGTTGCCTGTCTGGATGTGCGGGCTGGAGAGCTTGTGGGAGGAGCGAGTCCGCATCCCTTAGACGGACTGAAGACTGAGTCCGCCACCTTCTGCCGAATAGAAGGAGCAGGTCGCGCGGACTGGCTGAGCATCTAGCGAGCGGTCTGGACGGATAGGAATTCGAGTCCGTCACTCAGTTGAGTAGCTCGCACCTGAGAGGAAGAATGAACCACCACACGGTTAACCGATCTAACCGCGCGGCCTGCAGAAGCGGACTGAGGAAGCAGTCTGCAGCCCCTACAGAACGAGCGACTACTGCGCGACCTGGGCGGTCAGACCAGGGAGACCGCCCTAGCCGCGCGAACTGAGCGGACTGAGAAGTCAGTCCACCCACCCTTAGAAGGAAAGGCTGACAGGTCGCGACCTCCTGGTGCAGGCCGCGACTTGCGAGCTGGCTACCTTGGGAGGGATCGCCGATTTCTGGGTTAACAGTAATAATCTTGCGATTCTTGGGAGAGTAGCAGACATAGTCTTTCTGAGTGCGAGAGTACCCAATGAACATATATTTTATGCCACGTGGATCAAACTTGTCAGTGAACGGACCAAGATTATGAACATAGCAAACGCAGCCAAATAGACGAGGTGTGACTGGAAGGGGATCTTGGAGGGTAAAAGAAGGTTGAAGAGAGCTGCAAAATTGAGAATGGAGGAAGGCATGCAGTTAATAAAATGACAAACCGTAGAGACCGCGAAATGTTAATAAAGTTTGGGAACATTCATTTGAAACATAAGAAAGCGGGCGACCTCTAAGAGGTGACGATTCTTGCGTTCTGTGACACGATTTTGTTGGAGAGTATAAGCGCAAGATGTTTGATGGATGATCCCAAACTTTGCACACAAGTCTGTAAATGCATGACTTGTGTATTCACGGGCATTGTCAGTTTGGATAATTTTAATGATAGTAGAAAACTGGTTGCGAGTCTCAATAATAAAGGCACGAAACACACGAGCTAGTTCAGAGCGATCATGAAGTAAAAATATATCATATCATACAAGAGTAATCATCAATAAAAGAAATGAAGTAATGATAACTAGAAACACTTGCAGTTTTATAGGGTCCTCAAATATTAGAATGAAATAAAACAATGGAAGCATCGCTCTGAGTACAATGAGGTGAAAACGTAGAATGATGTTACTTGTCATAGATACAAGACTCGCATGTAAAGTCGTTGAGGGACAAATATGGGATCATTTTTTAGGATTGGAAGAGGAGGATGCCCAAGACGCTGATGCCACTTGACAGAGCTAGTAGATGAGAGAAACGTGGGGGGAGGTCCAGGATATAGAGCCCATTTGGCAGTTGCCCTATACCAATTATATTTTGCATTTTTCGATCCTGCACAACAACAGAGATAGAGGAGTAAGTAACACATCAATCAAGGTCTCGAGTGAGACGGCTAATAAAAATAAGATTTAAAGATGAGCCCGGAACATGAAGAACAACGCAAAAAGCAATGGAGGGAGTAAGGGTGATATCGACAAATCCAGGCACTGAGGTGATGTCCCCATTGGCAAACGTAATGAACTTGGTAGGCTCAGAGTTCAAGTATTGAGAAGGTTTCGTCGGAGAGATATGTGTGTTGCTCCAGAATCCTTAATCCAGGATGAATTTCGGGTGACGCAGGTGATACCATCGTCTGATATACACATAACAAAATCGGAAGAGCGGCTGACCAGTCCTTGAAGTTGTTGAGTTGAGTGCAAAAAGCATCAATGTCAGTTTGATTACTATGTGGAGCTTGGACTATGTTAGAGGCATGCGATGCGGGTGGCAGACCGTGCAAACGGTAACAAGTGGCATGGAGATGACCAACCTTGCCACAGTAGGTACACTTAAGTAGAGCACAATAGTGTCGGCTATTATCCCGAGAAGAGATGCGACCTCCACTAGAGAATAGAGGAGAAAATTGAGGGGTTGTGACCGTTGAGCCAAAAGAAATGGAGTAGCATGATCGGCCATTGGTAAAGATCAAACCAAAGGAGAAGTCGGTAGAGGAGCAGGGGTAAAGATAGATCTCGCCATCAAAAGCGGCAAGCAAAACCGAGCGACCTGTCGATCACAATCGGCGACCTGCGGGCAGGCGGTAAGCAAGAAGGAACCTGCAGACATGCGACAAGCAAGAAGGAACCTGCGGGCAGACGACAAGCAAGAAGGAACCTTCGGGCAGGCGACAAGCAAGGAGGAACCCGCGGGAGGAAGAACTTGCGGGCAAGTAAGCAGAAAAGAACATGTGGGAAGTAGAACCTGTGGCAAAGCAAGAAAAGACTGTGGTTAATAGTTGCAAGCAGACGGCTAGCCACAACATCTTGCGGTTAGGCGAACGAGAAAGTCGACACGAACGATGTGGGCGAGCATTTCTTGCGGGTAGGCGGACTGCCGAGAATACTGAGAGCTGGCGGTCATGCGCTGCTTTGAATAAAAGAAGCAAGAACATCGAACAGAGGAGTCGTGCAGGAAGACGCCTTGATGGCAAGGAGCGGCAGCAAGGAATGATCACGTGCGGCAAGCAGTGCGACAAGGGGCAGAAGATGCGGCTAAGAGAGAAAGTGGTTCAGTTAGAAAAAGGAGACGGAGGGAGCAGCAGGGAAAAAAATTATAAAGGGGGGGTGACGACAGGAGCTGCAAAACATTGATGCGGTTAGAGAAGTTCTAACCGCCTAGAACAGGAGCGGGACGCACAAGAGCAAGATCCGAAAAGATATTGAGAATCGATTGGCTCTGATACCATGTAGAAAAATACAAGATGGAAATATTCCTCAATTTTATTTCTTTACAAAATCACATAAATACATGTATTTGTACAATTATATAGGAAAAGGAGAGAAAGTCACATTTTAAGATGTGAGACTAAAAAACAAAGAGAGAAGTGAGTCCAAGTTGGGCCTTACAAAGGGGCTTTATTTTTTACATTTTTCCTTTAACAACCTTGGTGACGATCGTCGCTCCCCGACTAGTGGCCTCTGTCGTGGCCTTCCGCTCCAATTGGGTGATCGCAACGCCTCTACCGATTTTTGTCTTTTTTTGGACGGCGTGGATGCCATTCCAGGCATTACATGGCTACAGACGTTGAGCGACGTCAACCACAATTAGGACTCTATGTGGAATGATGTTTTTGTGGGCCGGATGGAGTCGACGGGGCTAGGGAGGCGACTGGATGTGTTTGCGAGTGGACAGGTCGGCTGATTAGTGAGTGGGTAGGGGCTGAATTGCAGGGAGTGGGAATTTGGGGCGCTGGATGGATGTTCCACTGGCTGGAATGGCTCCTGGACAGCCTCTAGAAAAAAAGATAGGAAGGGGAGGGGGATGGCTGCTAGCAGGGAGGGATTTGTGGGACTGGGAAGCGAATCCGGGAGCTGGAGAGGGAAATGGTGGGGCTGAGAAGCAGAAACAGGGGCCAGAATTGTCTCCTGGGTGATTCCTCGACAAGGGACATGAGGAGGCAGAAGGCTGTAACATTGAGAAGTGAGAAGGTGGGGGCAATTAGTTATTACGGAAGTGGAGGGAGCGATTTGCCTGGGAGTCGCGGGATAAATAGGTGGAGGGGGGAAATGGCAGTGGACGGTTCTTAGTAGTGAAGAAGCATGGGTTTTGAGTAGGAGGAGGTTAATTTGAGTTAGTCTGTGGACTTAGTGGAAGGGTGGAAGTTACTGGTGGTTATAGGGAGTTGTGAGTGGCTACCGGGTGCTAGGTGTGATTACTAACAAATTATGAGGTAGTGGGGGCAAAGGTGATTGTAGGTCGGCCCAGTGGTGGTCTGCGAGTTGTGTGGTGACCGAAAATGAGGAAGGAGGTGGAGGGGTGTGGCCTGCCAATGCAAGGGGAGGGGTCAAGGAATCTGGGCTTCTTCACACGTAGTTTTCCGTCTTCGGCACTGGGTGCCAAAGGCTGAATTTTTTCCTTCAAATTCCAATCCCTTTTTAATGAGTCTTCTATCCTTTATAGGCTAAAGGGCTTCAACATATGGTCATGATTACCCAATCATGACAGCCTCCAAAAAGCATTAAAATAAAATAAAATAAAAAAAACTAAATTGCCGATTCACACAAAATGAACAGTGTACACCCTTCTGTAACATGATCCCCTTCATATACTATGAAGGAAAAAATGTGAGAAAAATTCATCTTTGTCGATGTTACGCCCACTTGCATTCAATTGACAAGCATGTTTACCAAAGTTGTATCCAAAAAAAATTCATAGGAGCTCTCCCAATCTTGAGATGGTGGATGCTTATGGTATTAGCTTAAGAGGATGTCAAAAATCAAGCTAGCTTATTCTCACCAAGGGATGACCATTAATTAAGACGAGTATCTAGGATTTCCTGAAAAACTGCCTCAATGTTTTGTAGCAAACGAGAAAAGGACATATCGGGTGCAAGCCACATGAGCCCAGGGGCTATTTGCTGGCATTCGTCTTTCTAACAATACATGTGTAAAGAAAGATGTTAGAAACTTCATCTGGTTTTTTTTTTGAGATTTCATCTGGGGTTACTTCTGAAGAAGTTTAAGAAAATAACACCAACAAGGAAAAGAGAAATGTGATTAAAGTAGAAAACTCAATCCCTGAACAAGTCTCAAATCGTTCCATGATGGCAAAGTCAAAAGGAAAGAAAAGAGTTCAAAAAACAATATAAACTCCACACAGAGAACTCTTCTCCATACAAGTCTATTGCAATGAAAAAGTTGTCACCATTATCATACACATTAGGAGTCAAAGAAATTTAATTTTCTAAAAGCTAAAGGAAGGATTCATACAAGAGACTCGGACTCATTTTCTCCATATGCCTTTGGGCTTGATGATGAAACCAATGAGTAAATAAATAAGCAATGTCGCATGTGCTTCACAATGATTAGGAATACATCGACGAGGTAATATGCAACATTGTTCCAACTGACATCTGCCACTTAATTATGTATGTTCTATTTTTGTACTGCCGAGATGCAATCTACATCATGGGAAAAGCACTACATGGTGAACCAAGTGAAGGCCTAAGGACATCATCCTAAGAACATTGCAACTAGTAGGAAAGTGAAGAACACTTGTTGCTTGCCTCAACCTTATCTTCTACAGGACCAAAAAGAGGACAAATATGATTAGTAATGTCCAGGTTGTTATGGAGGCCAGCTATGAACCCACCAAAAATCTGTTTGACAAGTCAACAGAATTTTAAGACAACTGGAAATATTTATTTTGAGTCGGCTAAAATCAATTCAAGCTGGCTCAAAAATGGTGCTTTTTTGAGAAGTCTAATTGCAAAAAATAAAAATAAAAAGGATAGTTTATCTCATCAAGGGATCGAGCCCTAGTCTAAATGGGATCGAGCCCACTTCTAAATAAAAAAAAATTGAGCCACCCTAACCATTAAGTCAAAGGTCCATTCTGTTACAAAATCCTGGGTCTTTTATTATACATAAAGCATATAATCATTTAATAGAAAAAAATTAAACGAGCCAAATTTTATCCAGTATGATCTGATTTGACTAGTGTCATTTGACTCATCAATTAATAATAGCCAAGTTTAATATTTCTAAAATTATGACTAAAAACAATTCCAAAAGCAGAACATATACAAAATTAATTTAGATCATGAAGATAATATTTTAAGTAAAAATTCTACAAAAAAGCTAATTATATTTTTTAATAAAAAAATTAATAAATACTAATCCAAATTAAATGCTAAGTTAAATTTTTTTGTAAGAAAAATATAAAGAAAGAGTTATAGCTGAGGGAAAATAATAGTAGATAGAGGGCAGAGGAAGGAGAAGATGGAAAAGGGAGAATAGAAATGTTATGAATGAGTAGAGTTTAAATCATTGCAAATGTTTGAATGTACCGTCAAGGAAAGCATGCTAAAATTGAAAACAATAGCCATAATTTTTATCTCAAGTGACAGAGAGCATCAAATCAATTTTGAGATTCTTCAAAAAAATATCATTTTTACCAGTAAGGTCGATGACATTAGTACCTGAATTCTGAAATTAGGATATATTTTATGAACTATTGATGGCAGTTGAGATAGACGAGGTAACCATCCACTTCTTTCAAATGCACCAGGTTAGAACAAAATAATCCGCAAATCATTATGCGGCCAATGTTAGAATTAGCAAAAGAATTGCATACAAGTTCCCATAGGGAAAAAATTACAGAAAAAATGTGAAAATATTAATTAATTAAAATCAGCGCTAATGTATTAATACCACTCACTTTTCTTCGAGACTTCTTTGTCGAACTTGTATCCACGAACTTTTCAAGATGATTTTCATCATTGTCTGCTTCCCTTGAAGCCTTAGATGAAACTATCATTTCCTGATTATGCAATAAAGGATACATTCAATACTTCATGAAATTAAAAAAAAAAACTTTCCAACAACAAAAGACATAAAACCACATTAGCAATATGCTGCAAGACGGGTCAAACAAAAGTATTGGTCAACTATATGAATGCCTAAGTGAACTTGACACGTATCCGGCAACTAAGCCTGCAACAATTGAAATTATAAATAACATGACACAAAAATCACGATCAAGTAGAGTCTCTGTTAAGAGAACAAACAATATATTACATATGCAAGAGTGCTAGAAAATAAATACTTGAACAAAACCCAATAAGTTGTGGAATAATATTGGCACAAAATTAAAAATTAACATTGCCCAAAAGAGTGAATTTAAAATAGACATAGAAAAGATATAGGCAAACAAAAACTCGCAATGATTACGGGATAGAAGGCTTGCGAAACCAGAGGTCAAAGTAACAATGTTGTGTTGAAACTGGAATACCAGAAGGAAATCAGCGAGCAGGACAAAGATAGGGGGAAAGATTTTGCAGGCCTTTGTGGTGGTTCCCGGCACTAATCATAGAGTTGGAGGTAGTTGTAGGATGGCAGGAGGTTGGCTAGAAGTTGTGAGGAAGGGGACGAGTGCTGCCAGTAGATTTTGGTGGGGAACTAGAAGTCATGAGAGCCTGGACTGGTTGGTGGTCTGCTTACAGTGGGAATGAGGTGTAAGCTGTGGACTGAAATAGGGAATCAGAGATGGATGTACAGGTAGGGACGTGAATTAATCATGAATTAGTTGAAGAGAGAGTTGATTGAGTGGTGGTCAATAATAAAGAGGGACTGGTGACTATTTACTGGGTAAGGGTGCCTCTGCTAGTTGATCAGGATGAGATAGTGGAATTTTGTGGTGGTTAGTAAGGATAGAATGGGCTGTTGTTTGGGAAACTAATAGGCCGTTTTACTGAGTCAATGGATAATGGGAAGTCATAAAGTAGGGGAAAGGTAGTTACTTGGGAATTATGATGGTTATGGAGTAGTGGTGTAACATCTAAAAATTTACGTCGAGTTAGTTTAAAATTACAGGACCCCATCGCGAGCAAATTTAATCGAGCCGGTGGAGTTTGGAGGTATCTTTTCATGTTAATTAATACTTCTTAGTGGTAATAATAGCACACAAATAATAATAATAGAATTAAACCCCCCTCCTGAGCCAAACCCCTCTCCGGTCCAAGTTGTAACCAGCGCAGTTTTCCCGTAGCCCTAACCATGAACCCTCAAACCATCAATGCCCTCACAATATATCTCCCTCCTGTAACTTCATGCCCCATTCACTCCCGTAACCGCAAGTGGCATTAGCGGTCAAAGCCCTTGGCGACGCCTTCTTCCTCGCCGGAATCCAGAGTCGGCCTCTCCTTCCTCCTCTGCAGCCTCGATGGCCCTCTCCCCTTCCAATCGGATCCCCCCTCTGCGTATTCAGGCCACGATAGCCCTCTTGCCGCAGATTCTGAGCCCGATTGTTTTCTCCTCTATTTGTCCAGGTAAAACACAAGAACCATGCTCAAAAATCATTTTTAGGGTTTCTTTTTTCCTTCCTAGACAGATTTTAGATTTTGTAAAAGCGATATTGTTCTTCTTTCAGAAATGGGATCAACCTTCCTTGCCTCCGATCAGAGGAGTTCTTGCAGCAACGAACTCCGATAGTCAACTCCCTCTAGCCATAGATCTTCCTTCCTCTGTTCATATTCGTGTACGTTGTGGGTTCTAAACCCTAGGGCAAGAAATTTGTGGAATTTAATTTAATAAGGAATTTCTCCTAATTTCAGATCTATTGAAGTGTTGGTGCTAGGAATCGGAGAAGTTTTGCAATTATCCCCGATCCGAGGTAAGATCTTTGTCTCCGAATTTCTTTGCATTCGTTGTGTTTCTAGCTAGCGAATTGTACCATCTTGGGAAATCGATTCTAATTCTAAAAGAAAATTATGGTTTTATATTATGGTTTTCCCTAGCGTTCGAGAACGGTGAATTCCACCATTAATTGGAGAAATTCGAAGTGGTCGGATCTTTTGGAAAGAGAATCATGTTACCTCGCCACGTGTATGAGCGTCGAAACACCACTGTAAGAGGACTCCTTTTAATTAAACATATCAGATTGCTTTTAATTCATGATTTAACTATGTCGGTATACGCACTTGAAAGTTACACGTTCCTATAGTCAAAAAATCACGATTTAGATGATAAGGAAATTATTATAGCGGGGTAAAGAATTAGATATTAAATAATAGTAATTCCAGGTCAGAACCAAGTTAAAGAGTAGGATACACTTAGGCAAGAATTTCAGATTCAGTTACATGAAAAACCTTAACTTAGTATACTTAACTAGAACGTTACCCCCGTGAGTTTCTCACCGAACACTAGTCTGGATCAATTCAAAAAATGGCGAGAGAGGTTCACCCTCATATTTTGGTGGAGACACACCACTGTGTTCACAGGGCCAGCAGGCCACCACACGAGTTACATACATAGGGTCGATGACCCTTGTTTACAGATATGGAACTCTTCGGATAGGAGTCTGTGTTCCACTTAAGGGACATTCAGTTCAGGGCACCATCAGATTTGCCACTCAGACTACGACTTTTAGATTGTGCACAATCACCGCTAATAATAAAATTCAATAAGTTGGTAATAAAACTTGCTGAAACTTACAACAGTCACATTTCTAAAACTTTAAAAAACAACGACCTAAACAATTAAGAAGAGTGTGTCAGAACACAGAGTAAGCCGATTTTATGTCCAGATCATGAACTCAAGCGCCAAGATTAATAGTAAATAATTTTGCATAATTTATATTCAAGTAATTGTTCATTTATTATCAGTGCTGCTGAGAGTAGTTTTTCTTACTCTCCAGTGGGTCTGACCCAGTTGGAACTTATTTTTACAGGGGGCTCAGGTCAGGAGATCCTCTTAGGAAAGGCGGTGCACTCATCACTGTTGTCAGTCTCTTTCAGTTGTACCATTCTGTTATTGTACTTATTATATTTGCAAATATTATGTATTGTTATACTTCATTCATGTTTTGATGTACCAACTTATTTAAGACTGATAGTGTTTTCAGTTTCATAGTGTATTTTCAGTTCTAGTGGCTCTGTGAATTTAGCTTTTGAGATACACTTTTACCCATAGATTTTTCTTACTATACTTCTACTGTAAGTTTTATTTAGGCACATTTATTTATATGTGTTTTATACCAGTTCTATACTGCTACTTAGTTTACTTCTTATCGCGGACCCAGTCAGACTGATGATTTGTTGTTTAACTAGATTGGGGTGTTTCAAGTGGAGGTTACTAGATAGTTATGGCCCTTAGGGGAGTAGTGGAGACAAAACGAGGTATGGGAGGGGGTTGTCGGCCCAGGTGGTGGCCAGAGATGATGGTGGTGATACCCGGAGAAGGAGGAGGGATGGCTGGGGGGATTTTCCTAAGCTTCGCACCAAAGCTTCAGCTTCAGTACCAAAAGACTAAAATGAGGAACTCTCCTTTTAAACTTTCGATCACTTCTAAATGAGTCATCTGTCCATATTTATATATTAAAGGGATGCTTATGGTTCTCCAATCATAAACACAAAATATATATATTAAAGGGATGCTTATGATTCTCCAATCATGACGGCACAAAATAACTTTAATTCATGAATCGCCAATCTGCCCCAAATAAATGATTTCAATCATCATGTAGAGACTTTTTACGATGATAATGACCATTTCCACCTACGGAAACATTAATCCAAATGAATTAGTTATTTAAAATAAATAGCAAAGAGAAAATGTTGGCCCAAAGGTTGCTGGAAGGAGAACTGCAAGACTATTTGATGCAATGGCAGATCGACTCGGGGTGGACGCTCTAAATGCAATTCTTAAATGTGATGAAAATGTTGACAATGTGAGGAGTGGTCCGCTAAAAAATTACAACAATAATTAAGTATTATAAAAAGACAGATGCACAAATAATCACTAATTTCTTTAATTAAGAGAAACAAGTGTATTTGCACAACGAACGAGACAAATAGTTTTAAGCACACACGAAATAAAACCTGCAAATCATACGGTGTATAGTACTAATAGCAAACAATAATGACAACCACGACAGGTACAGTGCCAAGTAGACGACAATAGAAAGAAATAAACTCCAAACTAAGCCTCCGTTTGGGAGGACTTATTTTCACCGGTCAAGCGGTTACGACCGCATGAACCGGACCTTAATTATGGTCCGGTTTATGCTGTCGTAACCGCTTGACCGGTGAAAATAAGTCTCCCCAAACGGAGCCTAAGACTTACACATGCAAGCGGTGGTGGGGATGGTACATGGCGACGATTCAATGGCGTGCGACTCAAAGGCTACGGAAGGATGAACAACTACTGGCATTAAAGGGGTAGGAGTGGATGGATTAATCTCGTGGACTATTTTACTGGGCTGGCAGGGGAGTAGTCCCAAAATAGGGGTCGTGGCTTCCTGGGGAAAACGGGAATGAGGGATACAGGCTGATTTTCTTGCTGAATCAGAAAGGGGATCAGCTGGGAAATTTGGTTGAGGTAAGCCTGGGTAGATTCACGTGGACTGGGACTGTATGAATGGAAGTGGAAGGGGTAACGATGGGAGTTTGCTGGAATAGGAATGTTTCTGGGTGAACACGACAAGTAGGAGAGGAAAATCGATGTGTGGGATGTTGAGGAGGCTAGGGGAAACACTTGAGAGAAAAGATGGAGGTCTCACGAGTGTCTGGTGGTAGAACACGAGGCGACAGAGGTTGGCGCGGGTGATTGCAAAAGGATTCTGCCGACGGGCTCAGCGGAAGAAGTGGTAGGTCGCTAGAGATGGGAGCAGCCTACTAGGTTGTGGATTTGTGGAAGGCTGGGGGGAGGATGGGAAAGAGGAGGCCTTTGAGTCGCGCCAAGGAGGGGAGGCGCGGAATTCCTCCGGTGTCGCACCAGAAGAAGTCGCAGAGTCCGACGATTTCCAAACTGATGCAAACCTTTGATACCCCACCCGCATGAACCGTCAACATATATATATATAAACTAAAATAAAAAATGTTTAACCAAAATAGTAAAACCAACATAAGAACCTGGAACAAACGACTTATACAGGCTGATCAGACATCAAATACAACTCAAAATAAAAATATATACGAAGTCGAATCGGATAGACCATCTGGACGCAACCACGGAATCGGATCGTCAGACTGGGTAGCAGATCACCGCCTCCTGCGGGAACACACATGTGTCGGATGTTGTGCGTCATCAACTCCCCCAGGCTTGAAAGCACTCATCTCCGGTGAGTGTAGACGGTGGTGGTACTCATTGTGTAGCTGTGGGGCGAGTCTCTCGAGCTACTCAGAAGAAATCCATGTAGAATCGTGTAGAGGTAGACCGCTCCAACGGACAAGATAACGTACAACATCTCGCCCGCCCGCAGTGCAGAAGTCGTGATCAACGATCTGAAGTATGTCATCTATAAAGGCAGATGGCTCTGGCTGGAATGTATCTTTGTATGACTGCTAGATTGGTGGAATCATCGGTGGTGTAATGCGATCCTCATGAAGTGACTCATTGGGTGGCAATAGGGGGCGTTGGTAGGGGTAATATGAGGTGAAGGCTCGGGTAGAGGTGTGGGAGAAGGGTCCAAATACATGCGCTCATTGTAGTAAGGAGTCAAATCCTTTACGTTGAATACTTGGTAGATGCTCATACCATGAGGGATGTAAATTTCATATGTGTTCGTACTAGTCCACCATACGACTATATATAGGCTCCTTTGCCGAGCGCTTAATTTCTTTGTTGGTCCTTGTGGAACCCTCTCAGGTCGAATGCGAATTAACAATTGTTCCCCCACCTCAAAGATTTGTTTCCGTTTGTGCTGGTCTGCTCGATCTCTATAATAATCGATACTAGTTGCAATTTTCTTACGGACCAACTCATGGAGTGCATGCACATGTTGTATGAAAGACTGTCGACTCACAAGATCTGGACTCGAGAGGAATATCTATCAAGTCAATAGGTTTCCTAGGCTCAAACCTTAATATGATATTGAATGGACTCAAACTTGTGGTCCTATTGACGGAACAATTGCATGCAAATTCGGTTATGGGGAGAACAAAATCCCAAGTGGACGGACTATCCCCAACAAAACAATGCAACCATGTCCCAAGACTACGATTGAAAACCTTAGTTTGTCCATCCGTCTATGGGTGGTAGGCGGAGAACTTCAGGGGTTGTACCAGTCTTCTTCCATGATGTCTTCCAAAAATAACTCATAAAGCACACGTCGCGATCAAATACTATGGAAGTAGGTAGTCCATGATACTTAAATACCTCTCTAAAGAAAAACACAGCCACGAGAGAGGCGTCAGCGGTGTTTCGACAAGGGATATAATTGGTCATTTTAGAAAAACATTCCACCACTACAAAGATCGAACCGAGCTTCCTCACAGTGCGAGGGAGCCCAAGAATAAAGTCCATACAAATATTTGTCCAGGGCCTCTGGGTGATGGGTAGTGGAGTGTATAATCCAGTGGGCTGGCGGGATCCCTTCGCGGTCTGAAAGACTTGACAACGCCTGACAAACGTCCTTCTTCAGGCCAGGCCAGAAGAAGCGATCTTCAACTAACACAATCGTCTTGTCTCGACCGAAGTGTCCGGCTGCTCTGCCTGCGCGTAGCTCCCGGATAAGAAAATCTCGGAGGGACGACCGAGAACGCAGAGGAGCGAGCACATGAATAAGTACTTGTCTGAAATCGAATAACCCTCACAAAGATCATTTGGGTCCCTCGTTAGTGCAGCGTAAATATCCTTGAAATCTGGGCACTCTAGAAACTCGTAAGTTAGTCGCTCAAAGCCCACTACTTGAGCGCTCATGGTGTGGAGAACGTTGACTCGGCGATTCAAGGCCTCATCTGGTTTGTTCTCAACACTTGTTTGGTAATTGAAAACATAATGAAACTCCTGCATATACCCAACCCATTTTGCATGACGGTAACTCAATTTCTTCTGTAAGTCGAGGTATCTAGGCACCTGATGGTCAGAGTACAGATCAAACTTCTTGTGCATGAGGTAATGACGCTAGTATCATAGTGCATGTACAATGCCATAGAACTCCCGATCATAGTTCGAAAACTTCTGGCAGGCATCATTCAGCTTCTTGCTGAAATAGCCAACAGAATGACCCTCCTGACTAAGTACCCCGTTGATGACAACTCTTGACGCATCATGGGCTACTTTGAATGCCTTGGAGAAATCAGGTAAGCGTAGAACATGAGCAATAAATAATCTCTCTTTAATCTCCTCGAATGCTCGAGTGTGGGCCTTCATCCAGACGAAATCACCCTTGTGAAGACAGCTCGTAATAGGGACCATAATCGAGCTGAAGGCTCGGACAAATCTTCTATAAAAGGTGGCAAGTAGCTAAGGGCCTCATGAATGTTCGTCGAAACGGGCCACTCATGAATCGCCAAAACCTTGTCAGGGTCAACGAATATACCAGACGCCGAAACCACATAACCTAAGAAGTGAACGGATGCGAACAGGAACGAGCACTTTTTCAAGTTGATGTTAAGATGCTCCTTCCATAGGAGCTCGAACACCAGACGAATATGGCTCAAGTGCTCGGTGAGGCCCTGGTTGTATATCAAAATATCATCAAAATATACTACCAAGAATTTGCTCATCTAGGCACGCAGAACCTGTCATCACTCTCATGAACTTGTATGGCGCGTTCGATAGTCTGAACGGCATAACTAGCCACTCATATAAGTCGTCCTTCGTCTTGAAAGTTGTTTTCCACTCATCAATCTCTCTAACTCTAATATGATGGTACTCACTACGGAGGTCGATCTTCGAAAAGATCTGAGCACCGATCATCAAATCCAGGAGAACATCGAGGCAGGGAATCGAAAAATGATACTTCATCTTGATCTTATTTACGACACAACTATCAATGCACATGTGCAAGCTCTCGTCCTTCTTCGGAGTAAGAAGGGCCGGTATGGAATAAGGACTCGGACTCTCTCGTATAAACTTCATCCGCAGAAGATCACCAACTTGCCGTTTTAGCTCGGCATGCTCAGTCGAATTCAGGCGATAATGTGGGAGATTGGGCAAAGATGCCCCCGAAATCAAATCGATAGCATGTTGGATGTCCATCAGCGGGGGGAGCTCATCAGGAAGCTCCTCGGGCATAATTTTTATGAAATCATCCATCAGCTGACGAACATCCAGATCAGTAATCTCAGTCTCGCTAGGGATCGCGGTCTCCATCGTGACTGCCACAATAAACATAGTCCCTTCCTCTAAGCTCACTCTCAGAAAATCACCCTTTCTCAAGGCATGGAGGGGTCTCGAAGATCCTGCACTGACTGATGACTCAACCTTGCCCTTGAGAGGATCCCTAGGCTGGGCTAGGGTAAGGGTAATCTTTCGACCTTTGTCGAAGAATACACACTTGTTGGACCAGCCATAACACGTGGCATCACGATCATATAATCAAGGTCTCCGGAGAAGAACATGCGCGACATCAATGGGAATAACGTCACACCAAACCTGGTCCTCAGTGATCGCTAAACAAATAGCACCAGGCATCTTTGTGTAACTTGAATGGTGGACTTGTCAACACATAAGACACGGTAAGGATGCGGATGTGGCTCGGCCGTGAGTTGCATCCTCTCCAACCCTTTCCTAGCGATTATATTTATGCAGCTACCACTATCAATGACGAGCTTGCAGGGGACTCCTGCGCTCGGGAAATATGTGAAGAAGATCGTGGTGTGGCGTCAATCCTCTTCGGCACGTGGGGTGTGGAGGATGCGGCGGAAGACTCCTAACTCTAGCGATCTCTTAGCATCGCTCTCCCATCCATCCTCTACGACGGTTGTCATCTCCTCAACGGCAACATCCTCAACCTCAGTGATGGGCTTGCTCGACACCTCAATCAATAAATTCCTAGTCGAACAATGCGCTGTGAAGTGCCCTCTGCCAGAACATCGATTACATTGGACGCCCCCGGGCTTGGTGCCTCCAGATACACTAGTTTTTTTATCGAGTCTGCGGGAGCACGAGGGGTGGCAGTAGACAGTAGTCGTGGCAGGGAGTGGGTCTCCTAGCTGGTGATGTAAACTCCACTAGTGTTTTGAAAATTAACTATTTTAATTCAAAAAAAAAAATTTCTTTAAAAAAAATAAATGAATTCTAATTTTGAAAAGCGAGCAGAGTTGGCCAAATCAAGTTCTGTGCGCGGAATTACGCTTGTCGTAATGAACTTTAATAAAATCGTAGAATTTTGTTAAAACATGGATCTCTCGAGCGTTTTCGAGTTGAATATTTTGACGAGATTTATACACCAACGAGCAAAATCACAATAACAATTTATGAAATAACGACAATAGGAATAGATCAACCGTTTGAGACAAGCTTGGGAATATTTAATTGAGACGCATAAAATTAGTTCGATGAATTGAAACAGGGATCGAGTGAACGTTACCCAGACGGAGTGACTCTTCCAAATTCGATTTTGTAGGAGATGGTGCCAACTGCGGCACATGGTCTCGGAAAGGGTGTTGTTGTCGGCGAGTCGTCCAATCGCAGGAGCAGTATCAGGAATGGCAGGCGATTGCTGGTTTCAGCGGCAACTTTTGCTAAGACGCACGACCGAGCAGCGTGAGAGTCAATAAGACTCGATCGGGTTTGCAAGGGCAGGACGGGAAGTCTTTGATGGCGAGGAGCGCGACGGGCCGGTGAGCTCTGGAGTTTCGGCGCTTCAACTGGGAGATTGGAGCGGGATAGAAGGCGGTGAACAGTTCCGGATAAAGAGAAAAAAAAAAAGAAACAGAGTTTCGTTTTTTCCTCTAAAATTTTCGGCTCCCTCTATTGGGAACAGTCTTTTCATTCTATAGCCCGCAAAACATTTGGCAATTTTCTTTTTCTGAGATTCCTTCAATTGCACTTTTTTTTCTAAACTTCAGATCAGGCTCATGCCAAAACTTCCATTATTTCTTTTCAAAACTGCTTCCTAAACATACCATTATTTGTTACTTTTTATATTTTGTGTGTGTGTGTGGGGGGGGGAATTAATTTTGTACGCTTCACTAAATAAATTAAGCTTGCCTCTTACGTCCTAACTACTCGAATTACCATACCATTTTATTAAGGGTCTCATCGGCCGGTCACACCGATAAGCCGAAACTAATAACGAGTGCATGAAAAGAGAAATACATGAAATAAATGATTACAACGAAAACGACAGAAAATAACAAATAGTAAAATAATATTGGTGTGTGATGGAATCACACATACTCGGACGCGGCGGGGGGTGCATCAGCTGGGGTGGCATCGGGACGAGAGGTGACCTGCCTCGGGCCAACAGTGCGCAAATAATCTTGTACTCCATAGCAAGATGAAAAACCTGCTCTACTGTCTCAATCTAATGGGGAATAAGCTCCCTTTGGATGTCGGCCCTAAGTCCAGTCCAGAAGCAAGATGCAATGACGATGTGCTCCTCCTAAATATCATTGTGAATCACTAACTCGTCAAATCGTGACATGTAATCAGCAACAGAGAGAATGCCCTGACACGCTGCGTAAAGCTGATCTAAAAGTTGAACATGATATGAGGCTGGAAGATATTTATCTCTCAAGCGCTGCTTCATCTCGTCTCATCCGGTGATAGGGTAGCCGTCCCACTCAAGAGACCTCTCCAGACTCGATCAATAAATTTTTGCTTGGCCAATCAACTTCATCTTGGCAAACCGTACACACCTCTTGTCGCTCATCTCAAACATGTCAAAATAGTGATTCATGTCCATGAGTCAATCACCAAACGCCTTCGGGTCTAGATGACCATCGAAGGAGGGAGAAAAACGTCGGGTGATGTCAACCACCCTAGGTGATCGGAGATGGATGAGGGATGGCTGGAGGGGGGGATTTTCCTAGGCTTCGCACCAAGGCTCTGGCTTCAATACCAAGAGACTAAAATGAGGAACTCTCCTTTTAAACTTTTGATCACTTCTAAATGAGTCTTCTATCCATATTTATATATTTAAGGATTCTTATGATTCTCCAATCATGACGACAAAAAATAACTATAATTAATGAATCGTCAATCTGCACCATATAAATGATTTCAATCATCATGTAGATACTTTTTACGATGATAACATTTCCACCTACGGAAGCATTAATCCAAATGAATTAGTTATTTTAAAATAAATACAAAAGAGGATGTTGGCCCAAAGGTTGCTGGAAGGAAGAACTGCAAGACTATTTGATGCAGTGGCAGGTCAACTCGGGGTGGACGCTCTAAATGCAATTCTTAAATGTGATGAAAATGATGACAATGCGAGGAGTGGTCCGCTAAAAAATTACAACAATAATTAAGTATTATAAAAATACAGAAGCATAGGAAATCACTAATTTCTTTAATTAAGAGAAACAAGTGTATTTGCACAACAAACTAGGCACAAATAGTTTAAAGCGCACGGAATAAACCCTCCAAAGCATACGGATTATAGTACTAATAGCAAACAATAATGACAATCACAAGAGGTAAAGTGCCAAGTAGGCAACAATAGAAAGAAAGAAATAAACTCCAAACTAAGACTTACACATGCAAGCGACGGTGGGGATGGTACTTGACGATGATCCAATGGCGCGTGACTCAAAGGCTGCGGAAGGATGGACAACTATTGGCATTAAAGGGGTAGAGGAAGTGTATGGCTTAATCCCATAGACTGTTTTACTAGGTTGGCAGGGGAGCAGTCCCAAAATATGGGTCGTGGCTTCCTAAGGAAAACAGGAATGAAGGATATGGGTTGATTTTCTTGCTGAATAGGAAAGGGGATTAGTTGGGAAATTTGGTTAAGGTAAGCCTGGGCAGATTCACGTGGACTGGCACTGAATGAATGGAAGTGGTAACGATGGGAGTTTGCTAGAATAGGAATGTTTCTAAGTAGATCCGACGGGTAGGAGAGGAAAATTGATGCGTGGGATGTTGAGGAGACTAGGGGAAACACTTGCGTGGGATGTTGAGTTTGCTGGAATAGACATGTCTTTAGAAAATAGTTTCGTGCATTAAAAACATTTATGTTATATGTTATGCATGTCTTCGCAATACTTCCTGGTCAATACACCTACTTGTTCTATGTTCGTGACTTTCAGTTCAATAACTCAAGTCCCGACGTTCACTAACAAGTGTACAGTCTCACGTCAGGTCTATACTTGAGTTTTAGGTGGCTTCTAGCTTGCACGTCTACTTGGAAGGTTCTAGGCAGAGTAGCTCCTAACGCGCATCTGAAACTGACGACCCGAGACCGTCTTACGAACTCAATTGTTCTAGTGTCGCGCGGACACGGTCTCGAATCTACTAACTGTCTCAAAGGGGAATCAACTCCCAAGACTATACTGTTCATAGGGTACCATATGCCTTATGAGAAAGGTAGTGCGCATCTACCTAGCACGAAAAGACTTATGTGTACTTACTGGCCTTTTTGGTCTGATGCTACTCTGCTTGGGACATCTCTTTTGGTGCACTACTGAGCGACCCTTGACTTTCTTGTGCTCGACTAGAAGGGACATGCATGTCCTTGGTTGGACAAATTCCAAGCTTACGTACACGAGTAAAGATTTCGTACTTAACATTACTGTTCATGATCTGACTACTTTGGTCTTGGAGAAGGGTGTCATCCTACACATTTTCCGCGACCGTTTTCCTACCACCACACATTTCTATGCATGATCATGATGTTTGTACAAAACCTACATATGCGTATACAAAAATACATTTCTTGCTACGTCTAACTAATAGGAGTTAGGTTTCCTTACAGCGGTGATGCGGCGCTCGTACACTCGGCGCGGCGACATTTGCTTTTTCGAAGGAAATCCGACTGATAGGGACTTTCAGAACCTTGTCCCGAGACCACCAAAATCCTGCAATCCAAAACAACCCTAATTTACACATTTTCCCCTTAGGGTTTTTGTTGGAAAAATTTCAATAAGCTTAGGGTAACCAAAATCAAAAGGCTAACATAGTGTATTAACTTTACGTGGGAGTGATTGAGGCTCTCAATGCGCCCAACTCCAATTTCGCGATGGATCTCGTACTCCAAAACCTAATTAGGGCAAGAGTATGAAAACCTAGTTGTTGATGCAGAAAATGCGCCCTCAAGTTCCTGCAAGAAAGGAAGAAGAGAGAAAGGGACTGCAAGCAACCGCTTACTAATGGACCGAGGTAAAAATGGGAGGCAGCGCAGATTTGAGACCGCGAATGTCTGAGACGTGAGTCCGCAGCCTTTACCCAGTGAATCTATGGGGTCGAGTCAGCCTGCTTTGAGTGCACCACTCCCCCCTATTTATAGGCTGGGGGTCTGCCCGAACGGGCAGGGCTAAAATAACCGGCTGCCCGAGATACAAAAGTGCCGGGCAGCGGTGACGGGAATCAAAAGAGGAAGAACAAGCAGTCCGCACGAGACCGGCGGACTGGGCCTGCGAGCTGAAAACCTCCCTAGTTGCGTTGAGTGCAAACCTGCCAGACTAATTGCGACCTGAGCGACCTGGGCGACCTGGGCGACCTGACCTGGAGCTCGCCGATACGAGGTCGACTATCGCCGAACGGGGTTCGACTATATAGCAGAGTTGAACTCGACGATCCAGGCTTTACCTGAGCTCGACCATTGGCGACCTGGGCGACCTGGGCGACCTGAGCTTTTCGAGTCCGGCAAAGGAGGAGCGAGATGCCTAGCTGGTTATGTTGCGGATTCTGAGGTTAACATAATCCCCGCACATTTTTGAGTTTTGGAAAACTCCGAAAATGTTTCCTTAACCACCGAGTCCGCAACTATCATAAATGCTGTCTGTGCTATAAATATCGCCGGAAGCCCTGTCTTTTGGCAGAATTGATTGCGCGACGGGTCGTTACTCACCACTTGCGGTCTCCACTTTCCAGTCCGGCATGGCGAGATTAGGGGATTACTTTGGAAACCTTGCTACTTCGACTGAGAAGCCCAAGGCCAGCTCCCGCCCTAAAAAGACCAGCCGCCGTCACGATAACCCACCCCGCAACCGAGGAGAGAGCTCAGGTCAAGAGAAAACAGACCCAGCTCGCGACATAGAGCCTGAGAAAGTCGCGACTGTTGTTCCTTGCAAACCCACCAAATGAGAAATTGAATCCGTCATCTGTGTCTGACCAGAACCCTGCGAACTCTTCCAGTATGGAGGTGCATCGCTCTCCTTCCGGGACAATTATGCTGCGGATAGACACGGATAAGGAAGTTTCATCGCCGAAAGTCCAGAAGCAGGTCATCAAGGAGAAGCTTCCTGCTGACGAGCTGATAGAGGAAAGGGAAGAAGAGGTTGTTGAGGAGCGAGCTGAGGAGCTCGCCGAAACCGCGGCTAAAAGTTCCGTCGAAAAGCAAGCTGTGGAGCCAGTATCTTCCTTGGCCCTGGTTGTCACTCCAACTTCAGTTCCCGAGCCAGAGCAGGTCGTCATCGACTTAGACAAAACTCCTGAGAAGAAAAAGAGGAAGAGAGATAGTACTGTCGCGGAGCGAGTAGAGAAGAAACTGAAAGTTAGGAAGGAGAAGAATATCTCCAAGCGGACTGGAGCTGCGAGCTTGCAGCATAAGCCGCGAGAAAAGGAAGTCCAAGACGAGCTCGCCACCCCCGATCCCCTGCCTGCTGAAGGTGATCCTCCTTCAACGCTCAGCTTATCAACCACT
Organism: Platanthera zijinensis; assembly: GCA_039513925.1. Taxonomy (NCBI): domain Eukaryota; kingdom Viridiplantae; phylum Streptophyta; class Magnoliopsida; order Asparagales; family Orchidaceae; genus Platanthera; species Platanthera zijinensis. The sequence continues at coordinate 135,913,356 of CM077097.1, read as the reverse complement.
GAGATCCTTGACTCTATAGATGACGAGCAACTGGCGAGCATGAATCGTTCTTTGCTGTAGGTGCTGCAGCTTGATACTGAGACTAGAGGAGAAAAACTTGCTGACCCTTCTTCTTTTCTTCCTGCTGAAGAAAGGGAAAAAACCACGGAGCAGCTCGCAGTTATGAAGGCGAAGGTTGAAGCGGTCTCGGAGAAGCTCGCTGCGGATAAGCGGGCTGAGGATCTTCGGGTCGCTGCCGAGCTGATGCGATCCGGTAAGTTACAGCCGGCGACCAGGCGATTTCAGAGTTCTTGGTTGTACAAATCCCCTCCACGAAAGTCGTGGCCAGTCAAGATCCTTACAGAAACTGATGATATAGTCGCCTCGAGCAGATCGCTGGCCGAGACAAGAGCGATAGTCCGCCGAGAATGGAGGCGTCGCCTAGAGGCCTTTGATCCAGAGCGCGTGAGGCGACCTACCCTTGACAGTCGCCAGATCGCTGCGATGATAACCAAAAGTGAATAAAAAACTTTTACCTTTTTGGGCCTATTGCGGCTTGGATACTGAGGCGATTTTATTTTCTTTGTTACAGTTCAGAAGTCCACGCCTGATTCTGTCGAGGTCGGCGAGATCGTGCCTACGCCACCAAATGTGTCGGAGGCTGCGGCGCGGACTGCTGCTGAGCTCGCACAGGAGGAGCGACCTGCTCAAGAAGACAGCGCGCTGTTGGCGAAGGAATATGAGGAAGAACTGTGCGAGCTTCGAGCTGAATTGAAGAAAAGCAAAGGGCGGGAAAAGATCTTGGAAAGCGAGGTCGCCAGTCTCTCATCCGCACTCGAAGGAGTGAAGAAGGAGAAGCTGCGACTGAGCGGAGATGCCAGCCACTACCGAAATAAATACTTGGCCTTGGCGAGAGAAGGAAAGAGGCAGGTAGGCGAAGCTGTCGGGACGAGGCCGCAAACATCTCAGCCTGTTAGGGGAGAGGGGTCAGCCCCGGTGGTGAGCGGGCAGCCCGCGGTTGTCGCGGATCCAGCCCCGGCAGGTGTTCCCTTGATTCCGTTCCCGCGGGTAATGAGGGATGTCGCGCACATGCACCGCACCTTCAACAATATGCACCATCTGGTTTCTCAGCTCTATTGCGAGATATTGCGAGGAAGCGACCAGGCGGCTCATGTTGGAGTGGATGATGAAGAGCGACCTGCCCCGAGAGACTGCAGGAGGCGCTGAGGCTTTATTATTTGCTTTAAGCTGTTGTATAATGTTATTGCTCGAACATCTTTGTTGCATGATTGTATTTGTGCTGCGATGCTACTCTGCTTGTTGTGTAATATTATTTTTTAAACTTTGGATATTCTTATTGTTGAATGCAAGTTATGCGGGCTGGCGTTATGCTCGCATATTTTGTTTATGGGTAAATTGCGGTTTCTGCGGATTTCCTGTGAGTTCGCAATTATTTTTAATTACAGGGAGCAGGGAAGACGCGAGCTGCGCGGACTGGCTAATCGATATGTGCGGATTGACGGCTGTCATGTCAGACGGTTTTCTTATAAATAGGGTCTTCATTCTCTTTTTGTATAGGAAACAGTTGGAACTGAAGCCTGGCGGCCTGAAAACATGGTATCCGCACGTACTGATGCCGCAGCCGCCTTCCATGCTGCCGAGCATAAAAGGAGCAGGCTAACTGATGTCGATCTGGAGGCCTTCTTGGAAGTACATATGGCGGGCTCCCCTGTACTTGCGCGGCTTCCCGAACACCACGAACGACTGAACTTCTCGACCGCTACCCAGCTCGCGGTGCCAATAGATCACTTTGACTGCGGGTTCAAATTCCCCCTGCTCTGGGAGGTCGCGGAGATCTTTGAGCATTATGGGGTGGTTCCACGCCAGCTCGCCCCGAACAGCATGGTTGTCATCTGCAGCTTCATTGCTTACCTGCGAGCTGAGAGGGTTGAATTTTCCTTGAAGATTTTCAGGAAAATTTTCTCTGTCCGCTCCATCACTCCACCCGGAGACCGCGAGTACAAAGGCGTCATCTACTTCTACTGTAGGGGAATGAAAGTTGTGGGTTTGCCGAACAAGATCCACAACTGGACCTCTAGGTATCTTATCTTTGAAGGCGACCTGGGGTTCCTTCATACCAATCCGCAGTTGCGCTCAGACGCCGATTTCAAGAGCGTGCGGCTGAACGACGCCGAGGCCGCCATCGTCACGTTCCTTGCTGGAGCGAGGCTGGATGTCGATTATTACATCCCGCTGCTGCCCGGGCTGGATACTGTAAGCCGCCAAGAGAGTAAGTCTCTCGACCTTTACTTGTATCCGCAACGACCTGGAAGTTTAGCTAATTTTTTTTTCTTGCAGCGACCTTGGCGGTGCCCGCAAATTTGCCCTTTGCGCCGGCCGGACAGACTCCTACACAAGGAGAAAGAAGAAAAGAGATTGCAAGGAAAAGGAAAGAAGATGGAGATCCCGCCGCGGGCTACTCTTCTGACGATAGCTTCAACATCTCGGGCTTTGGCGAGAAGCAAAAGGACCTGAGGGGCAACCCGATGATCCACTGGCATGAGAAGAAAAAGTATGTCCGCCTGTCAACGGCTCTTCCCTCCTGGAGGAGCCCGCGTTTATCTCGCCACGCCCATATCGCCCTTTCCGCCTTGTACGGGAAGCAAAACCTCCGCGAGCTGCAGAATGTGGCACCTGATGACCTCCCCCTTCTCGCCGCGCAAGCCAGTGCGAACTGCGTTGTCACCAACCACTACTTAGGCAGGCTTACGCGCGAGCTGCTTAGGGACAATGCGCGGTATAAGAAGGAAAATCATTCGCTGAAAGAAAGGAATAAGCGACTTGGCTTAAGGGTCAATCAATATAAAGAAGACAAGGCCGTAAGTGCTTAAGTTAATCGCCGTTAATCTTGCTCATCTTTCGCGGACTGACGTTTTGATTTCTTTTATAGATCGCATATGAGGTGACCAACCTGGACTTCCAAAAAGCCATGTTCCCTTTTGTAAAGGAAAGCGTGGAGGTCGCGATTGAGCGCACTATCAGCGAAGGGTATGCGAAGGCTGGGGTAGACTCTATCCCTTTCTTGGAGCTTTTCCCAGAGCTAAAGGATAAGGTTGCCCAATTCGAGCGGGTTGCCAAGGGGAAAGCGGTTGCTGAGGATGACGAGGAGGAGTCCGCTGATGAGGGAGCTGCTGAAGATGTGGCCTCAAGTCAACAGCAAGAAGGTCAGAGCCGGAGTTAGCGGACTGATCCGACTGACCTTCTTGCTGTTGACTTGAGGCCACATCTTCAGCAGCTCCCTCATCAGCGGACTCCTCCTCGTCATCCTCAGCAACCGCTTTCCCCTTGGCAGCCCGCTCGAATTGGGCAACCTTATCCTTTAGCTCTGGGAAAAGCTCCAAGAAAGGGATAGAGTCTACCCCAGCCTTCGCATACCCTTCGCTGATAGTGCGCTCAATCGCGACCTCCACGCTTTCCTTTACAAAAGGGAACATGGCTTTTTGGAAGTCCAGGTTGGTCACCTCATATGCGATCTATAAAAGAAATCAAAACGTCAGTCCGCGAAAGATGAGCAAGATTAACGGCGATTAACTTAAGCACTTACGGCCTTGTCTTCTTTATATTGATTGACCCTTAAGCCAAGTCGCTTATTCCTTTCTTTCAGCGAATGATTTTCCTTCTTATACCGCGCATTGTCCCTAAGCAGCTCGCGCGTAAGCCTGCCTAAGTAGTGGTTGGTGACAGCGCAGTTCGCACTGGCTTGCGCGGCGAGAAGGGGGAGGTCATCAGGTGCCACATTCTGCAGCTCGCGGAGGTTTTGCTTCCCGTACAAGGCGGAAAGGGCGATATGGGCGTGGCGAGATAAACGCGGGCTCCTCCAGGAGGGAAGAGCCGTTGACAGGCGGACATACTTTTTCTTCTCATGCCAGTGGATCATCGGGTTGCCCCTCAGGTCCTTTTGCTTCTCGCCAAAGCCCGAGATGTTGAAGCTATCGTCAGAAGAGTAGCCCGCGGCGGGATCTCCATCTTCTTTCCTTTTCCTTGCAATCTCTTTTCTTCTTTCTCCTTGTGTAGGAGTCTGTCCGGCCGGCGCAAAGGGCAAATTTGCGGGCACCGCCAAGGTCGCTGCAAGAAAAAAAAATTAGCTAAACTTCCAGGTCGTTGCGGATACAAGTAAAGGTCGAGAGACTTACTCTCTTGGCGGCTTACAGTATCCAGCCCGGGCAGCAGCGGGATGTAATAATCGACATCCAGCCTCGCTCCAGCAAGGAACGTGACGATGGCGGCCTCGGCGTCGTTCAGCCGCACGCTCTTGAAATCGGCGTCTGAGCGCAGCTGCGGATTGGTATGAAGGAACCCCAGGTCGCCTTCAAAGATAAGATACCTAGAGGTCCAGTTGTGGATCTTGTTCGGCAAACCCACAACTTTCATTCCCCTACAGTAGAAGTAGATGACGCCTTTGTACTCGCGGTCTCCGGGTGGAGTGATGGAGCGGACAGAGAAAATTTTCCTGAAAATCTTCAAGGAAAATTCAACCCTCTCAGCTCGCAGGTAAGCAATGAAGCTGCAGATGGCAACCATGCTGTTCGGGGCGAGCTGGCGTGGAACCACCCCATAATGCTCAAAGATCTCCGCGACCTCCCAGAGCAGGGGGAATTTGAACCCGCAGTCAAAGTGATCTATTGGCACCGCGAGCTGGGTAGCGGTCGAGAAGTTCAGTCGTTCGTGGTGTTCGGGAAGCCGCGCAAGTACAGGCGAGCCCGCCATATGTACTTCCAAGAAGGCCTCCAGATCGACATCAGTTAGCCTGCTCCTTTTATGCTCGGCAGCATGGAAGGCGGTTGCGGCATCAGTACGTGCGGATACCATGTTTTCAGGCCGCCAGGCTTCAGTTCCAACTGTTTCCTATACAAAAAGAGAATGAAGACCCTATTTATAAGAAAACCGTCTGACATGACAACCGTCAATCCGCACATATCGATTAGCCAGTCCGCGCAGCTCGCGTCTTCCCTGCTCCCTGTAATTAAAAATAATTGCGAACTCACAGGAAATCCGCAGAAACCGCAATTTACCCATAAACAAAATATGCGAGCATAACGCCAGCCCGCATAACTTGCATTCAACAATAAGAATATCCAAAGTTTAAAAAATAATATTACACAACAAGCAGAGTAGCATCGCAGCACAAATACAACCATGCAACAAAGATGTTCGAGCAATAACATTATACAACAGCTTAAAGCAAATAATAAAGCCTCAGCGCCTCCTGCAGTATCTCGGGGCAGGTCGCTCTTCATCATCCACTCCAACATGAGCCGCCTGGTCGCTTCCTCGCAATATCTCGCAATAGAGCTGAGAAACCAGATGGTGCATATTGTTGAAGGTGCGGTGCATGTGCGCGACATCCCTCATTACCCGCGGGAACGGAATCAAGGGAACACCTGCCGGGGCTGGATCCGCGACAACCGCGGGCTGCCCGCTCACCACCGGGGCTGACCCCTCTCCCCTAACAGGCTGAGATGTTTGCGGCCTCGTCCCGACAGCTTCGCCTACCTGCCTCTTTCCTTCTCTCGCCAAGGCCAAGTATTTATTTCGGTAGTGGCTGGCATCTCCGCTCAGTCGCTGCTTCTCCTTCTTCACTCCTTCGAGTGCGGATGAGAGACTGGCGACCTCGCTTTCCAAGATCTTTTCCCGCCCTTTGCTTTTCTTCAATTCAGCTCGAAGCTCGCACAGTTCTTCCTCATATTCCTTCGCCAACAGCGCGCTGTCTTCTTGAGCAGGTCGCTCCTCCTGTGCGAGCTCAGCAGCAGTCCGCGCCGCAGCCTCCGACACATTTGGTGGCGTAGGCACGATCTCGCCGACCTCGACAGAATCAGGCGTGGACTTCTGAACTGTAACAAAGAAAATAAAATCGCCTCAGTATCCAAGCCGCAATAGGCCCAAAAAGGTAAAAGTTTTTTATTCACTTTTGGTTATCATCGCAGCGATCTGGCGACTGTCAAGGGTAGGTCGCCTCACGCGCTCTGGATCAAAGGCCTCTAGGCGACGCCTCCATTCTCGGCGGACTATCGCTCTTGTCTCGGCCAGCGATCTGCTCGAGGCGACTATATCATCAGTTTCTGTAAGGATCTTGACTGGCCGCGACTTTCGTGGAGGGGATTTGTACAACCAAGAACTCTGAAATCGCCTGGTCGCCGGCTGTAACTTACCGGATCGCATCAGCTCGGCAGCGACCTGAAGATCCTCAACCCGCTTATCCGCAGCGAGCTTCTCCGAGACCGCTTCAACCTTCGCCTTCATAACTGCGAGCTGCTCCGTGGTTTTTTCCCTTTCTTCAGCAGGAAGAAAAGAAGAAGGGTCAGCAAGTTTTTCTCCTCTAGTCTCAGTATCAAGCTGCAGCACCTCCAGTAAAGAACGATTCATGCTCGCCAGTTGCTCGTCATCTATAGAGTCAAGGATCTCAGTGGTTGATAAGCTGAGCGTTGAAGGAGGATCACCTTCAGCAGGCAGGGGATCGGGGGTGACGAGCTCGTCTTGGACTTCCTTTTCTCGCGGCTTATGCTGCAAGCTCGCAGCTCCAGTCCGCTTGGAGATATTCTTCTCCTTCCTAACTTTCAGTTTTTTCTCTACTCGCTCCGCGACAGTACTATCTCTCTTCCTCTTTTTCTTCTCAGGAGTTTTGTCTAAGTCGATGACGACCTGCTCTGGCTCGGGAACTGAAGTTGGAGCGACAACCAGGGCCAAGGAAGATACTGGCTCCACAGCTTGCTTTTCGACGGAACTTTTAGCCGCGGTTTCGGCGAGCTCCTCAGCTCGCTCCTCAACAACCTCTTCTTTTCTTTCCTCTATCAGCTCGTCAGCAGGAAGCTTCTCCTTGATGACCTGCTTCTGGACTTTCGGCGATGAAACTTCCTTATCCGTGTCTATCCGCAGTATAATTGTCCCGGAAGGAGAGCGATGCACCTCCATACTGGAAGAGTTCGCAGGGTTCTGGTCAGACACAGATGACGGATTCAATTTCTCATTTGGTGGGTTTGGAGGAACAACAGTCGCGACTTTCTCAGGCTCTATGTCGTGAGCTGGGTCTGTTTTCTCTTGACCTGAGCTCTCTCCTCGGTTGCGGGGTGGGTTATCGTGACGACGGCTGGTCTTTTTAGGGCGGGAGCTGGCCTTGGGCTTCTCAGTCGAAGTAGCAAGGTTTCCAAAGTAATCCCCTAATCTCGCCATGCCGGACTGGAAAGTGGAGACCGCAAGTGGTGAGTAACGACCCGTCGCGCAATCAATTCTGCCAAAAGACAGGGCTTCCGGCGATATTTATAGCACAGACAGCATTTATGATAGTTGCGGACTCGGCGGTTAAGGAAACATTTTCGGAGTTTTCCAAAACTCAAAAATGTGCGGGGATTATGTTAACCCCAAAATCCGCAACATAACCAGCTAGGCATCTCGCTCCTCCTTTGTCGGACTCGAAAAGCTCAGGTCGCCCAGGTCGCCAATGGTCGAGCTCAGGTAAAGCCTGGATCGTCGAGTTCAACTCTGCTATATAGTCGAACCCCGTTCGGCGATAGTCGACCTCGTATCGGCGAGCTCCAGGTCAGGTCGCCCAGGTCGCCCAGGTCGCTCAGGTCGCAATTAGTCTGGCAGGTTTGCACTCAACGCAACCAGGGAGGTTTTCAGCTCGCAGGCCCAGTCCGCCGGTCTCGTGCGGACTGCTTGTTCTTCCTCTTTTGATTCCCGTCACCGCTGCCCGGCACTTTTGTATCTCGGGCAGCCGGTTATTTTAGCCCTGCCCGTTCGGGCAGGCCCCCAGCCTATAAATAGGGGGGAGTGGTGCACTCAAAGCAGGCTAACTCGACCCCATAGATTCACTGGGTAAAGGCTGCGGACTCACGTCTCAGACATTCGCGGTCTCAAATCTGCGCTGCCTCCCATTTTTACCTCGGTCCATTAGTAAGCGGTTGCTTGCAGTCCCTTTCTCTCTTCTTCCTTTCTTGCAGGAACTTGAGGGCGCATTTTCTGCATCAACACTAGGTTAGATTAACTTTCAAATCGAAGGGTTACCATGAAGGAATAGAGACAAAAGAAGAATCGAACTCACTGGAACCAAACGTTTTTTCAACTTCCACCGGTTAGGGAGAAATCGGTTCTCCCACGGCAACAGAAGGAAGGAGAGCACTTACCGACGCCCGTAGAGGAAGGAGGACAAGTCGGCGCTGAGTTCTGGAGGGGGATCGGGCGGCGGAAAGCGGCGGAAAGCGGCGGGATGCGGGCACTGTCGCGGTTCGACGTCGTCGGCTTGCGGAAAGGGGCGAACGTCGGGCTGCGGTTTTACGGCTTTTCTCCCGTGAGAATGAGGCTTGCGGGTTCTAAGAAGTTGCGGGTACGCGGTTTTGATGATAATTGCATGAGGAGAGGGGGTTAGAACTGTTATTGGCACCCCAAAATGTCTACACGTCAAAATTTCAAAAATAGATAACGTCACACGTCTATGACTGATATAAATTACTAATTAACGAATGTGGTTTAAAATCATACAGACAACGCACCTCAATGACGCGCTGCCTCGATCAAAATCCGTCGCGACTCGACCATACAATTTAAATAAATTTTGCGTCAGATAACGGATTTTACAAATCTCCCCTCCTAACAAAAATTTTCGTTCTCGAAAATTATAACCATACCTGAATCAAAGAGGAAAGAATAGTTTGCATTGCTCTTAAGCTCATCCTCTCGCTCCCAAGTATACTCTGGACGGCCACAGTTCATCCAAAGGACTTTGACCATGTGAATCTCTCTATTCCTGAACTTCTGTATCCTTGAGTCCACTATTCTGACTGGTGCAATTCCAATGTTAAGGTCTGACTCGATTGGCGCTTCCTCGGTACTGATGATCTGACTAGGATCTCTGACTGCTCTCCTCAGATAGAAGACGTGGAATACATCATGTACACCACTCATTTTCTCAAGTAAGGCCAACCTATATGCAACCTCACCAACTCTTTCCAGTACCTCAAAAGGACCAACGAATCTGGGGCTCAGTTTCTTCATCCGCTTTATTCTAGAGACTCCTCTGACTGGTCTGACCTTCGGATAAACGTAGTCTCCAACACTGAACTCTACTGACCTGTGTTTCTGATCATGATACATGGCCTGACGAACCTGAACTGTCTTCATACGCTCCTGAATGAACTTGATCCTATCAGTGGTCTTATCAATCCATGATTCCCTGATGGTAGATATTTCTTCACTTTCAGCCCAACACAACGGTGTCCGACAACTGTTATTGTAGGAGAACGGTGTCGAACGGTGTCATCCCAATACTCATCTGAAAACTGTTATTGTAGTAGAACTCCACAAGGGTGACATATTTCTCCCACTTGCCTCCAAAGTCCAGTATGCACATCCGTAGCAGATCCTCTAAAGTCCTATTTATGCGCTCAGTCTGTCCATCTGTCTGGGGATGGAATGCGGTGATGAAATGTAATCTGGTGCCCAACCGCTCTTGAATGTATCTCCACTCCATGGAGGTAAATCTATCATCTCAGTCTGAAACTATAGTCTTGGGAACACCGTGAAGTCGAACTATCTCGTCTATATATAATTGTGCCAATCTGGGACCCTGATCTGTCTTCTTAAGAGGAATGAAATAGGCGACCTTAGAAAGACGGTCAACAACAACCCACAAGGAATCATTCTCACTCTGCGATCTCGACAGACCATGGATGAAGTCCATGGATATATCATCAAAAGTCCACTTGGGAATAGGAAGTGAATGCAACTTGCCTCCAGGCCTTTGGCACTCGGCCTTAACTAACTTGCACGTCTCGCACTTCCCTACATAATCTGCAACATCACTTTTCAAGCCTGGCCACCAGACTACCTTCTTGAGATCTGCATACATCTCCGTGCTGCCCGGATGTATAGAATATCTGGAGTTATGAGCCTCAAACAGAATGTCCTCGCGAAGGTGGCTAACATCGGGAATACACACCTTGTCATCATGCAATACTAAATCATCCTGAATAATGAATCTCTCTTTCTGACTCTGCACTGAGATCCAAATCTCTGTCATCTTTGGATCCAAGGGTAGAGCTGTCCTGATTCTATCCTTAATGTCGCATGTAATCTCCATCCAACCCAACCTTGCAGAAACAAAACTACGTGGCACAACGGTGATGTTCAGTCTCTCCAGTTCCCGCACCAACTCCTTCTGCTGAGTGAGAAGGGAAGAACACGAACCTCTCCGGCTAAGGCGTCGGCTACAACGTTTGCCTTTCCTGGATGGTACTGAATGTCTACGTCGTAGTCCGATAGAAAATCTAACCATCTGCGCTGCCTCAAATTGAGCTCCCACTGATCAAAAATATACTTGAGGCTCTTATGATCAGTGAAGATCTCGTAAAGCACTCCATAGAGATAGTGCCTTCATATCTTCAGGGCATGTATAACTGCTGCAAGCTCCAAATCATGCACGAGATAGTTCCTCTCATGCACCTTTAACTGTCTCGAGTCATAAGCTACGACATTTCCATGTTGCATGAGAACACAACCCAAACCCTGACCTGACGCATCGCTATAAATCTGAAACCCGTCAAGCCCTGAAGGTAAACTCAAGATCGGTGCGGTCATCAACCTGTCCTTCAAGTCCTCAAAAGCCGACTCGCACTCAACTGTCCAAACCAAGCCCTTACCCTTCCAGGTGAGGGAAGTCAGTGGTAAGGATATCTTTGATAAATCCTTGATGAATCTCCTGTAGTAACCAGCTAGAACCAAAAAGCTGCGAACCTCTGAGACTGTCGTCGGCCTTGGCCAATTCTTAATGGCATCTATCTTCTTCGGATCAACACTAACCCCTTTCTGACTGATGACGTGGCCTAAGAATGCAATCTCTGAAAGCCAGAACTCACATTTTGAAAACTTGGCATATAACTGGTTCTTCCTGAGGGTGCTCAAAACAATCCTCAGGTGAGCGGCATGATCTTCTGCACTCTTAGAGGACACCAGGATATCATCTATAAAGATGATAACGAAACGGTCCAAGTCCTCCCGAAAAACCCTGTTCATCAGGTCCATAAATACTGAAGGGGCATTGGTCAGCCCGAACGGCATGACCACAAACTCGAAGTGTCCATATCTGATACTGAAGGTCGTCTTCTGTATATCCACGTCCCGAATCTTTAACTGATGGTAGCCCGACCTCAAATCAAACTTGGAAAAGGTGCACGATCCCACCAACTGGTCGAACAAATCATCAATCCTGGGAATCAGATATTTGTTCTTTACTGTCAGTTTGTTCAATTCACGGTAATCTATGCACAGTCTCAGACTACCATCATTCTTTTTCACAAATAGTATTGGAGCACTCCAAGGTGAAGTACTGGGGCGTATAAAGCCCAAGCCAAGCAACTCCTGCAACTGGCTCTTCAACTCCGCTAGTTCCCTTGGAGCCATCCGGTAAGGGGATTTGGCTACCGGTGTAGCCCCAGGCTGCAAGTCTATCGGGAACTCAATCTCTTTATCCGGAGGGGCACCAGGGAGCTCTTCCGGGAAAACATCGGGGATTTCCTGCACCAGTGGTACCTCTGCCAAGTCAGCCTTAGCCACCGCGTTCATCAGTACTACAAAGGTTTCACAACCCTTACTGATGCACCTTCTAGCTTGGACTACGGAGATGATCATCGTCACTACTCCCTTCAAGCCCTGAAAAGAAAACGTAGTCTGATAGGGGCCCTCAAACTATATCTGCTTCGCCCTACAGTCAATCCTGGCGTTGACTATCGAAAGACAGTCCATTCCAAAGATCAGGTCGAATCCTGCAATAGGTAGCTGCAAAGCTTCCACGATAATCTCGGTATCACCAAACTGCACTGGTACTCTGCACTTATCTCTAGTCTGCAGAAGGGATCCATTCGACATCATGACTTCCACCGGTACTGTCTCTGGAAAGACTTCTAAATTCAGCCTATGCACTAGAGATTCCGCGATAAACGAGTGTGAGACGCCCGTATCAAACAGAATCTTGGAGGGTAAATTACGAATCATAAGGATGTCTACATGAATGATTTACAAAAGATGAAGAGAGTGTCACTACGGAGGATTAAATAAACTTGTTAAGCAAATTAAACATCTACCAGTCACTACATCCTCCTGATCCTTTGCCTCATGCTGACCAAGCTCATACGCTCTGGGCTGCACTAAATCTCGACCCTGTTGTGGTCTCCCATCAGTGATCATCAACGCTTTGTCCTTGTCTACTCTGCTTGAGCCACCGACCTCATACTTCGACTGCAAGAACAAATTACATTTGTCATCTACAGTAATTACATAAATGTAATGAATACAACAAGGCTTTGATTACCTGATTCGCACCAACTTCTTGACAGTAGCGAGCTATGTATCCAGGTTGACGACACTTGTAACACACGCATGTGCTGGCCAAACACTCTCCTAGATGGCGACGCTGACACTTGGGACAAGGGGGGTAGTCCTTGCTCCTGTCACCAGACTGACCACTCTTCTTCGCATCAGGCTTCTGCTTCTTGTTCCAGTTCTTCCCTTGGTCATTCCTGCTCTGTTGCGGCTGATGCGAATCCTGAGATCGCTTCGTACGGAAACTACTTCGCTTATGAGCCTTCTGATGATCAGCCTCCAGCCTGCAAGCCGTATCCACTAAGCTCCTGTAGTCAGCGTTGACCATAGTCATCAACGGCTGCCTCAAAGAGTCACGCAAGCCATCCACAAAGCGGCTGCACGTCTCAGTCTGATCTCCCTGCATCACGCCCGCATATCGAGCCAGATGGGTAAGCTCTCGCTCATACTCAGTAACGGTCTTGTCCCCCTGGAAAAGCCTAAAATATTTCTCCTGGAGACCTCGCCGTGCGGAAGGAGCCACTAACCAATTTGCAAGGGCTCTGGAAAATTCGCCCCACGTAAACATGTCTGACATACGACATGCAGGGTCATCTGCCCGGTACTTGTCCCACCAGACCTTTGTCTCACCTCGGAGGAGGAAAACTGCCAGAGGAACCTTCTTGTTCTCCGGGCACTCCATAACGTTCAACAGGTCTCTGGTGTTTGCTATCCAGTCGTCTGTGTCCATCGGGGTCTCATCCCCACTGAAGTTCGAGGGTTGAAGCTCTCTAAAGTTCCTTAAATAGCGTTCTAGGGTCATCTCCACGGGAGCTGATGCAGGGGCTGGTACTTGTACTGGAGCTGGAAACCCTGCAGCCAGTCCTCTCTGAAACTCCATCAAGGCAACTGTAACCGCCTTGGCAATCTGAGACGCTATGTCAGTGCCCTCTGGAGCTGCTGGAACTGGTGGTATCTGTGGCACGGCAGCAGGGTTTCCAGAGAGGACTGGCTGCAGGGTTTCACTGACTCGTGGTGCCTGATAGAACATATAAAATAAATATGATTATTTATCATGCATCTGTGAAATCTGGCTTAACAATTTATTTCGTACTCTTGCGAACACTAGGGCTTAAACGCAACTTAAATACTCTACTAACAAGAGTTTACTCTTACACATTCTTATGGCTCTGTGAAATCTTTCTTGGGTCCAGGGATCATAAACCTGACTCTGATACCAATTTGTAACACCCCTTCCCAGTTTTACAATAATCAGTCATCTGGTCGGGTCAGCGATGTAAAGAGAACTAGGAAACAGTATTAAAACTAGTATGCAGCAGGTAAAAAGAAGCAACTACTAAGGATTTAAAACTTACAACGGAAGCTAAGAAAGTAAACTAAGGGTAACCACATACCTCAAATCTGGATTCACAGAGCCACTAAACATGAAAAGAAGCGAAATGACTGAAAATCTGTAATAACATTATAAGTCTGATACAAGGTACATTGTCCACAACTACAAGTATATGCTGAAATAGATAAAACTGAAAGTGGAAGCAACTACAAACTGACTCCACTTAACGCTCATCCTAGGCATAGTTTCTCACCTGGGTCACCTGTAAAAACATTGTCCACGGGGGGTCAGAGTAAGGAAAAATAACTCCTCCTAGTGACACTAAAAACATTTTCTGATATGATGAATGCATGTCATTAGAAAATAGTTTTGTGCATTAAAAACATTTATGTTATATGTTATGCATGCCTTCGCAATACTTCCTGGTCAATACACCTACTTGTTCTATGTTCGTGACTTTCAGTTCAATAACCCAAGTCCCGACGTTCACTAACAAGTGTACTGTCTCACGTCAGGTCTATACTTGAGTTCTAAGTGGCTTCTAGCTTGCACGTCTACATGGAAGGTTCTAGGCAGAGTAGCTCCTAACGCGCATCTGAAACTGACGACCCGAGACCATCTTACGAACTCAATTGTTCTAGTGTCGCGCGGACACGGTCTCGAATCTACTAACTGTCTCAAAGGGGAGTCAACTCCCAAGACTATACTGTTCATAGGGTACCATATGCCTTATGAGAAAGGTAGAGCGCCTCTACCTAGCACGAAAAGACTTATGTGTGCTTACTAACCTTTTTGGTCTGATGATACTCTGCTTGGGACATCTCTTTTGGTGCACTACTGAGCGACCCTTGACTTTCTTGTGGTCGACTAGAAGGGACATGCATGTCCTTGGTTGGACAAATTCCAAGCTTACGTACACGAGTAAAGATTTCGTACCTAACGTTACTGTTAATGATCTGACTACTTTGGTCTTGGAGAAGGGTGTCATCCTACACATTTTTCGCGACCGTTTTCCTACCACCACACATTTCTATGCATGGTCATGATGTTTGTACAAAACCTACATATGCGTATAAAAAAATACATTTCTTGCTACGTCTAACTAATAGGAGTTAGGTTTCCTTAAAGCGGTGGTGCGGCGCTCGTACAATTGGCGCGGCGACATTTGCTTTTCCGAAGGAAATCCGACTGCTAAGGACTTTCAAAACCTTGTCCCGAGGCCACCAAAATCCTGCAATCCAAGACAACCCTAATTTACACATTTTCCCCTTAGGATTTTTGTTGGACAAATTTCAATAAGCTTAGGGTAACCAAAATCAAAGGGCTAACATAGTGTATTACCTTTACGTGGGAGTGATTGAGGCTCTCAATGCGCCCAACTCCAATTTCGCGATGGATCCCGTACTCCAAAACCTAATTAGGGCAAGAGGATGAAGACCTAGTTTAGATTAACTTCAAAATCGAAGGGTTACCATGAAAGAATAGAGACAAGAGAGGAATCGAACTCGCCGGAACCAAACGTTTTTTCAACTTCCACCGGTTAGGGTGAAATCGGTTCTCCCACGGCAACAGAAGGAAGGAGAGCACTCACTGGCGCCCGTAGAGGAAGGAGGAGAAGTCGGCGCTGAGTTCTGGAGGGGGATCGGGCGGCGGAAAGCGGCGGGATGCGGGCACTGTCGCGGTTCGGCGTCGTCGGCTTGCGGAGAGGGGCGAACGTCGGGCTGCGGTTTTGCGGCTTTTCTCCCGTGAGAATGAGGCTTGCGGGTTCTAAGAAGTTGCGGGTATGCGGTTTTGATGATAACCGCATGAGGAGAGGGGGTTAGAACTGCTATTGGCACCCCAAAATGTCTACACGTCAAAATTTCAAAAATAGATAACGCCACACGTCTATGACTGATATAAATCACTAATTAACGAACGTGGTTTAAAATCATACAGACAACGTACCTCAATGACGCGCTGCCTCGATCAAAATTCATCGCGACTCGACCCTACAATTTAAATAAATTTCGTGTCAGATAACAGATGTTACACGATACCCCACTCGTATGAACCGCCTGCATATATATATATAATCTAAAATAATAATTGTTGCATCATAACCGTAACACCAACATAAGAACCTGAATCAAACGGCTTATACTGTTCTGGCAGATCAGACATCAAATACAACTCAAAATAAAAAAATAAAAAAAGTAATATACGAAGTCGACTCGGATCGACCATCCAGACGCAACCATGAACTCGGATCGTCCGACTGGATAGCAGATCAACGTCTCCTGCGAAAATACACCTATGTCGGACATTGTGCGCCATCACTATTCTTGGTAGATGTAATTACATAATACAAATTTCCAATAACATGAACAAAACAATATTTATAATCTAGTTAATTGAGGAGAAATTAAAAGAGAATTCTGATTTCACACATCAATAGATGTTAATAGCAGTATAAATGAGTTGTTGAGAGGAAATAAAAGTACCCGGTGAAAATGCTGAAGTGCACGGATTGAATAAGTTATAAAAACAAATAACTACAAATGTCATTAAATTCACAGTTGTGAGAATTTGAAATATAAAAAAATTACTATTTCAAGAAAATAAAATTACATAAAAATTCCTCTCTTTATATAGAGAAGAGGAAGAATCTCCATTTGGAGATGTGAGACTAAATACAAGAAAGAGGAAAATATACAATGGGATCACTTTTGGGCCTTTTACAGATAGACTTTAACCCTCCCTCTCAAGCTGGACATATATATCAACTATTTTCAACTTGGTACAAATATAAGAAAAAGATAAAGAAATAGGTTTGGTGAATATAGCGGTTAGCTCTTTATCTGACGTTATAAACGGAGTGTACATTCATCTGTTGGCAACTTTCTCTCTAGTGATGTGACAATCTACTTATACGTGATTGGGTCACGGTGGCTGATGTTTTTGTCCCACGTTGTCAACCATCATTACCTCTCTTTTTTATGATGTGTCCAAGCTAAAGATTTCCAGCATGAGGGGGAGTGTTGAAGTAAGTTGTATTGAGTCTTTATGTGTGTATGAGGTTTAGTCCCACATCGTAGTTTTAGGTTTGTGTCTTTTTGTAATCCTATAAATTTTCCCTTTGTGAATGAATGTAAGAACACCTATTTTCTATTTTCTCTTTCAAACAAAGTCCAATTGAGCCATGTTAGATCATAGATTGGCTAAGCAAAAGACTGCATAATAGGGTTATCAATTTTGTGAAAGTATGGAGAAAAAGTCACCCAAGACACGAGACTGTGGGAACGAGAAGATATATTACCAGAGTTATTTCTTATCCGAATTTTTGAGGACAAAATTTGCTATAAGGGGGATGAAATTATAACACCAGACTCTCGTGCAATTACATAAAAACAATAACTTTTAAATAAATTTATTTTTGAGAAAAATAGAAGAAAAGTATTGATGAAATGTCATTGTAACAATTTTAATTCATAAATTATGTTTTAACGAAGTTTTAAATTGACATTGTCCTGTATTATTTTTAAGGTGTGAATAACAAAAATTTTACACATTGGTATGCTAATAGATGACTTTGGTGTGTCAATAGTAAAACCGGCTGAGTTAAGAAGAATAAGAAGTAATAACATGATTTGGGTTCATTTAAGGCCTAATTGAATTAGGCTTAGCCTTAGGCGGAGCATCTTGGACCCATTTCATGTCATAATAGTAAAAACCGAGCCTCTTCTTATCTCCTAAATCCCACACCCCGTTCTCCTCTCTCATAGGTCTCGCCGCTCTCTCCTATGGTTCACAGAAGCCGCACGTCTCCCTCTCTCTCGCCAATCTCCCCCTCTCTCACTCACGATACTGAAGGGGATTTTCCTCTAGTTGTTGGGATCAAAGCTCTAGGTTGAGCCGTTTGGCTAGGCTGGTTCTAGAGTGCCAATTTTGTGCCCTAAGTCCTTCTACCTCACTCTCTTTCTCCCCCCCCCCCCTCTCCTTTCCTCTTCCTAGATATTGTATTGCACTGAAAATGCAAAGTAGGGTTTCGATTTTAGGAATTTATTAAGAGTTTATACGGCCGGCTGTTATGATTCTCATATGGGGCCTCAGATTCAGATTCGGTCGGAACTAGTATAGAAATTTGTTCAACTTACTGTGGTTTGACTTTGGATTGTATTTTTCTTTGAGTTATCATAGCTATATGCTGAGTTTTTCCCTCTTCCCCTCTTCCTTTCTGAACTAGGGAATTATTTATATTTTTATAACAATGGATCTAATGAGCTTCAGTAAGGGCTTGGGTAAATTAAAATATTGGAATTAGTTCATTTCTTCATAATTATTAATATTTACTATACTAAGATCACGTACTCTTTTTCTTTCCTTAGACCAACCCTAGGAAGTCCAAAATAAAATCATTAGATAGTGTCAACATCGCTTCTATGCAAAATTGCAACTTCGTTAAAGCTTAATAAATGATGCCTGATTACAGATAAATTGAAGGATAACATCAAATGATAGGTGCGATGATGATCAATAACGTAAGGAAAAAAAAGTGAAGCAGGTGAGGATTGCCTTTTTTTAATTTATGTTTTGTTTTCAAGTATTTTCATTATAGACACTGTTATTAAATTTTATGAAGAACTTATTTCCTACATGTGAACTAACTTATTATGAAATTATATAAGCTCGCAATTTATTAGCACTAATAGATAATATCACAACTACTAAATGAAGGGAATGAATATATAATTGATACTTTTCCTTCCCACATATATATAAGACTACAACGACACAAATGAAAAAATATATGAATTACATCGATGCATACGTTAAGGGTATCTGTGGACTGATTTAAATTCAGTTGGACCTTAATAGATCTTAAGTGAGTTGTACACACTGGATCAAACTCATGGATATACTCAGTTGGACCTTAAAGGGTCTTAAGTGAGTTGTGTACGCACTGAGTTCGACCCAAGTGGAACGGGCCCAAGACTGAAGACCGATACCCTTAACGTAATGATATGAAAACATATGGAAAACGAGTACAAAAGTACAAAAATTAAATGAATACAATGGAATGAAATAGGAAAACATGAATTATGAAGAATGCACATTACTTCATGAATCTTACTTCACCGTTACACTCTCTTATGATTACTTTCTTACTGTTATATAAATATAACTTGAAATATATCATTTTGCCCTGTGCAAGTAAATTGTTTACTGTTGATTATGATATATTGTTTACTGAGTAAAAAGACAAAAGAATATTGCTTACTACAAATGCAATGAAAGATACGAGTGTTTTAGTATACAAATGAATACAGAAAATGAATAAAATAACCTATACAAATATGAAATTTACTACCACATATGAATCCAACTGAAATAAAAAATATATGTATTTACATTATTACTGATTCTTCTTGCTTGCATTTATAAGCAATTAAAAAGGTAAAATTTTCACTAATTCTTTATTAAAGACAAATCCTTTAGTTGTCAAGTTTTTTAGGAAAAGAATGATATCGACAAAAAGAAATTTTGAAGCTTGTCTACACGTGATAATTAGGTATGTCTATTTTAATTAAGAGTGGAATTTTAGACATGTATTAGTTTTAATGCAAATACAAGTTATGTGATGAGGTACATATTTGGTACTCAATGCAAGATATGTTATTGTATTGTGCCAAAAGATCAAATTTAAAAACATCTTTTTAATGAATATTGATATACTGTGGCGATCTACGGGTCGTTACATTATTGACCTATCATCTCGTAGGAATCAGGTGGATGTAGAAGATAGCAAACAATAAGTAGTTCTTGAAAATATTTTTGCTGAGTTGATAAGTAATTGGAGAAAGAACGATGTAAGAGAAATGTTGCGTTAAGAGACTGAACTTCCTGGTAAGCAACAACATGTGAGAGGGTGGGTCGAGCAAAGAGATTTGAAAAGATAGTGCAGATGCGAGATGCTTTGGTAACTTTGGAGTATGGGGATGCAAGATGATCTTAAACAACCTTTACAGTCTCATAATCACGAATGATAGACAAGCAATCATCAGAAAGATTATTTGTGAATCATGTGCGGACAAAAGCATCATTGCCATCTCAGTTAGCATAGTTGGGAGATACATGGCCTGGAGGAGTATCACTGAGATAGTGTCTCTTTCATTGAGAGCGCGGAAGGGAGGTGAAGGAGAATCCAATCAGAATAATTGGGTCCAGTTAATTTGGAAGCTATTTTGAGATTTTCAGAGGCACTGGAAATGAGTGAGGTGGTAGGAGCAGTTGCAGTGGGAGCAGGATGGAGCAGGGTGTTTCTATAGTTTAGTGCGAGTGAGTGCTGACGATTTAGGATCACGAGGCTGGGCGAGTACTTGAGCTCGGCAGAAACTAGAATTTGGGGAGTACAAAAGCAAGGCAAGAGATGGGACTCGGGGGGTGCTGGAGTTTGGCGAGTGATAGAACTCGTGTTCATGGAGGGCACACAAGGCTGAAGGAGAACATGTTGATACTCGACAAAATTCGCCGAGTTGAAGTCGCTTGGAAGAAGTACATGCCAGGCACTTAAGAGATCACAGGAGGTTGCGGCTAAAGTTTTCACAGAAGTTGCACAGAAGTTGCAGGAGGCACTGAGTTCGAGCGGGTGCAGTGGGTGAGTCGCGAGGGCTGAGTTTTCGCGAGAGTGATCATATAGATCGTTGTTCATCTTGAGAGTTCTAGCAAAGAGTTAGCATAAGAGATTGTGAGTTGCGAGTAGGCTAACTGGAACTCGGCTAATTGAGAGTTCGCCTGACTTTAACACGCGTGGGAGGCCCACGAGAAAGCAATGAACTCGAACGGGAAGAACGCGCAAGAGAAGGAAACTAATGCAGGTAGAAGACGGGAGTTGTTGGAGCTCGCAAGATGAAGATGCGCGAGCTGCATTTGAACATGCTGAACTTGCGTGGATGAACTTGTCGGGTGCTGAAGTCACAAGAGAAAGAAACTCGCAGGGGATGGAGAAGTCCCCAGGCTGAAGAAGTCGCAGAATGTTAGTGGCGGTGCACACAGGAGGTGTTGTAGAACTCTCGTCTAGTCTTTGAAGTTGTGGGAGGTGGATTGAGTAGAACGTGCGGCTTCGCAGAAGTCCCAGAAGATGAGTGGTAGCGTACCAGAAGCAACGGGAAGTGGGTGTATATGCGGGGAGCTCTCGTGGAAGGTCGAGAGTGTTCACGCGAGACCGGAATATTCATGCAAGAGTAAGCAGAGAGAACAATGAAGAAATCCCCCAAACTCTTATCCCCCGACCTCCTTTAGAAAGAGTCCTCGGGCAATCTCTCATCACCTGAGGCAGATCAGTTGGTGATTAGAGTCCGCCTGAGGATTCATTTTCAAGGAGGTTGGGGGATTGAGCCCCAGCCTCAATAACCTGTCGACTCTGTGGGGTCGGAGACGGGTTGGGGTGTACAGGTTGCATCCTTGATAAAGCCGCCTTGTTGGACTCTAAGGTGGCCCCCTGATGGGACTCCAGGGTAGCAAGCAGGTTTGATGTCCGCCCTGCATTAAACTATTAGGTATGATAATACAATAAATCATAAGACCTTATTTTCTATGAATTATACAAAAAAAATAGTAATAACGTAGGCCCACATTTTATAAGTAATTTAAAATTTGATTTTAACACCCTAGGGACAAATATTCATTCAAGCAATGGACAACAATCTAATCAGATCAAAACTGCATACACTTCTATAGTTTTACATAATACTAAAGCTTTTTTAAAATTTCAAAGTAAATTATCATAAGATTTCTGCATATGAAAGGAGTTTTAGGAACTTGAGCTTCCTGCAGTAATTTAAATCAACCAGGTACCTTCAAACAAGATTCTGCAGATATATTCCCTCCAGCTGCATCTTTAAACGTTGGCTGCTTGATATTGGACTTCCATTGCTTTCGAAAACTAATACCCTCAGTCACATTCTTTACAGGCTCCTTTTGTTCTTCTTTCAAAGACATTCCGCCACTAACCACAGTTGTAGAAACATCAGCAGTTGCATTGTCTTCGAGTGATTTTTTCGCAGAGTCAAGTGATGGTTTCTTGTCAAAATTACTAACAGCACAATGATCTGCCTTATGTTCCGAAACTATAGCAAGTGAGCCTTCCTTCTCCATTGGAGTGTTTTCAAACTTTCTTTTCCTACCTGAAGACAGAGCAGTTTTTTGTGGTGTGCTTATCTTTGCACTAAGCTGTGATTTAGTGGATTTGCCCCTTTTAGAAAGACGGGTACCATGAAGATCCTTACAAGTGGAAGCTGAAATAACACATGTACTATCACCAACCTGTCCCTCAAGTGGCTGAAATTTAATCTCCCTTTTAGGCTCTACAAGACCTGTTATTTTTGGCACTATATCAGAAGCACCATCAGATTTCAAACTTTTAGTATTTTGCTTTCTACCCTTGCCAAGAAGATTGTCGCTAGCAGTAGCTGAAATAACACATTTATTATCACCAACCAGTCCCTCAAGTGGCCGAAGTTCAACCTCCCTTTCAGGCTCCAAAAGAACTTCAGTTTCTAGAGCCATATCTGACTTCAAACTTTTACCTTTCCTCTTTTGACCAACTCTCCTAATAGTTGTAGAAGAAGCTCCCATATCATCTTCAACCCGAGAACTATCACTAGCATCTGGTAACTGAACAGAGGATGATTTTGATTCTACATGCTTCGCATCTAGCTCATTACCAGGTTTTTCATTAATGGAACCTAAATTAATATCTTCAGTCCTTGGGGCTGTATTATTTCTACATTGCTCACTGTAAGATGAATTCTCATGCTTAAATTCTGAAGAAACTGGCTCCACAATAGAATTTGCATTCCCAAATGGCACAAAACCATTACTAAGCACATGTATTGCTTTATCAGCAAGAGCACTAAACTCTTCAAAACAACTTTCAGATTTTTCTGGCTTCTTAGATTCCTGTGCAAAAAAGTTAGCATGGATAAATCATTCTAGTTCAGTAAGGCCCGTTCCTTTGGTGGGTTTTAGTAGAAAGGAATTGGAATTGGGAAACCCAATTTCAATTCTTGTGTTCATTTGTGCCTTTTACTGGGCGGAATTGGTTTTCTTTCAAAACCATCGGCCTTGCCCTACTTAAAAAACACACTGTTCTGAATACCGACAAGATTAGGTTGGTTTTGGCGCTGAAGAAGCTCCTCGCCTTCCCACTGCCTCCGGTCGAGAACCTTCTTCCTCGTCACTGATGGTCGCCTAAGTTTCTCCTTCCTCTAGTTTCAAATGGCATAAGTTCACCCCTAAGATTCTCCTTCTACTGGGTACTACTCCTTCCGCTGCCTCCTGTCGTGACGGTTGCGCGAGTCATGAAAATATTTTTTGCAAGAGTCAAACCTTTGATTAAAAGTTTTAACTAAAACAAAAATTTGTGATTTGGTTCCATGGAAGCCACGTCAGGTTTCGATTTTGTGTTTTTTTAGCAATTCAGCTTTCTGATTTTGTTTTTTTAGCAAATCAGCTTTCTGATTTTGTTTTTAGCATGTATGTGGTAGGTCTATGTGTATGTGTGTCATGTATAGTACTTAAATAAAACATAGAAATCAGCTTTCTGATTTTGTTTTTAGCATGTATGTAGTAGGTCTATGTGTATGTGTGTCATGTATAGTACTTAAATAAAACATAGAAGGCCACGTTAGTTTTGATTCGAAGTTTTAGATGTTTTAGTTGAAATTCAAGTCGCATTATTAGTTCATTTCTGTTATATCCTTAAGGGTAATTATGTAATCTGTATTTATTTCCCCTCTACTCTATATATATGAGTAGTGGGAGCATTTTAATTAATGATCATTGTGTTCAACTTGGTATCAGAGCTTGAACCCGGCGGAAACCCTAACCCGCAGCCCGCGCTCGTCTTCCGCGCTCGTCTTCCGCAGCCCGCGCTCGTCTTCCGCGCTCGCCTTCCGTAATCCCGCCTTCCGCCTTCCGCCTTCCTGCAGTTTTGGCTCGCCGGCGATGAACCCCCGCGGCTCCTCCGCTGATGGCGCGGTGCGCTGAAGGAGTCGCCGCCCTCCGTATGTAGCGCCTCCATCGTCGTCCGCCTCTTCTTCCAACGCCGACAGCAAGATCGGCGCCTGTCTTCTCTTCCAACGCCGGCAGCTAGCTCGGCGCCTATTCCAACCCCTTCCAGCGTCGGCAACCCCTGTTCCGGCCTCTTCCTGCGCCGGCAACCCCTTCCAGCGCCGGCAGTCAACCCCGGTCCCTGATTTCAGCGCCGCCTGCTCCTGTTTTTTCTGCGGATCCTTCCAGCCCTGCTTCAGATGCCTCCTCCGCTGAACATTGGTGACTGAAGTTGTTTGTTTTTTTCTTTCGTATTCATGGAGGACTCCTCTGCTGCTGTCGACTCTACTTCCCCGCCTGTTATGGCCCCCTCCATGCGTGAAAGCCAGCGGCCCTCAGGACACGCAGGGTCCTTGAAGATTACCACTGTTCCGTTGGATGGAACTAACTACCTGGAATGGTCTCGGGCTGCGCAACATGTTATTCGGAGTCACCAGCTGTTCGGATACATCGATGGGACAAAAGTGGCACCACCCGTGGCTGACCCTACCTGGCAGCGTTGGGATTCCGAGAATTCTCTGGTGGTCTCCTGGCTCCTCCATTCGATGTCTCCGAAGGTGTACCGCAGCTATATGTTGATGGATTCTGCCTACGAGAACTGGACTCGTGCTCGTGAGACTTACTCCCAGATCGGCAATTCCACCCAGGTCTATGAACTGACGCGCCGCTTGCTGGAGCTGCGACAGGGTTCTCTGACGGTCTCTTCTTATTACTCCGAGTTCGAGCGCCTCTCACAGGAGTTAGACTACTTCGATCAGTTCACTCCAGCTTGTACTGCCGATGCAGTCCTGTTGCAGAGAAAGGAAGAACGGTTTCGCTTACACGTCTTTCTGATGGGCTTGAATATGGAGCTTGATATGGTCCGGACAAATATTCTTCATCGGAGCCCTCTTCCCTCGATACGCGAGGCCTTCAGTATGGTTCTTGGAGACGAAGATCGTCGCAGATCCCTCAGCATGACTGCCCCTGCTGCTGATCGCTCTGCCTTTGCTAGTGTTGGCCGTGGTGGTTCTAGTAATACCAGCACTATTCCTACGTGCGATCACTGCGGTCGTCGGGGACATTCTCGTGACGTTTGCTTCAAGCTTCACCCTCACCTCATCCCACCAGGATCCGGACGTGGTCGTGGGCGTGGGCGTGGCCCAGGTCGTGGTGGATACCGTCCGACTGGGACTCGTTTTCAGGATGCTGCCTACTCTACCGAGGTTCAGGAGGATCATCCGGGCCAGCTCCCGGGCCATTTTACCACTTCTGAATTGGATGCTATTCGTCGCTTGCTGCACTCCCAGTCTGACACTTCTACTTCATTTGCTACTGCTACGATGCCTGCTGCCCATGCTGTCGCGACTCCACCGTCTGAGTGGATCATTGATTCAGGAGCTACTGATCACATGACCGGGTCCTCCACAGGTTTTTCTTCCTACACTCCCTTGTCCGGTAAGGATAAAGTTGTCTCCGCTAATGGCACTTTATCTCCTATTGCTGGAAAGGGGAACATCTCTTGTTCCCCTTCTCTTCCTCTTTCATCTGTTTTGCATGTCTCATCTTTTCCCCGCAGCCTCCTTTCTATTAGCAACATTACTTCCTCTCTTAACTGTTCTGTAACCTTTTTTCCTGGCTCTTGTGTTTTTCAGGAACTGGGTACGAGGCGGATCATTGGCAGTGGTAGGAATCACGGTGGGCTGTACTATCTGGACGCTACACGCCCATCCCTTGCTCTCTCTTCTTCTGCTCCAGCTAGTGTGGTCGAGGCTAGACGCTGGCACTTACGCCTTGGCCATCCCTCCCCTGTTTATCTGTCCAAACTATTTCCTGCTTTATCTCCTTTTGTTAAGCATTTAAATTGTGACGTATGTGTTATGTCAAAACATGTCCGTCACTCTTTTTCTCATTTATCTTCTCCTTGTAGTATGCCTTTTGCTATTATACATTCAGATGTTTGGGGACCATCCCCTGTCGTTTCTTTATCCGGCTATCGGTGGTTTGTAACTTTTATTGATTGTTTTTCCCGCACTACTTGGGTCTATCTTTTAAAGAAAAAAGGTGAAGTTTTTTCTGTCTTTCAAACCTTTCATAAGATGGTACAAACTCAGTTTGGTAGTACCATTCGTATCCTCCGTAGTGACAATGGGGGGGAATATGATGACCGTGGGGCGTTCGGCGTCTACCTCTCTACTCATGGCATTATTCATCAAACCACCTGTGTCTATACCTCAACCCAAAATGGTGTGGCCGAGCGGAAGAATCGACATCTTCTTGATGTCGCTCGTTGCCTTCTTACCAGCATGCACCTTCCAAAGTATTATTGGGGTGATGCCATTTTGACGGCCACTCACCTTATCAACCGTCTTCCTAGCCGAGTCCTTGACTACACGACTCCTCTGGCTCGTCTCTCCACTACGCCTGCTATTCCTCCTTCCTCTCTACCACCCCGTATCTTTGGGTGTGTTTGTTTTGTTCATGTCCATCAGCCTCTTCGGGATAAGCTTGATCCTCGAGCTCTCCGATGTGTGTTCCTTGGATATTCCAACACCACAAAAGGATATCGATGTTACCACCCTCCTACAAGACGTTTTTTTTGTACCATGGACGTCACGTTTCGGGAAGAGGAACCTTATTACCTTGAGTCGACTCCTACTTGTCGTCAGGGGGAGCGCGATGTCCTTGATACCTTACCTGTTTCTCCTGTTCCTCTTCCTCTAATTCCAGCCATAGCTACTCCCTCCATACCTCCTGTACCCACTCCATCATCCACTGTTGCTCCACCAATGCCAATGCCGTCATTGGACTCAGATTCCGATGCTGACCTGCATGTTCCCATTGCTCTGCTAAGAGGTAAGGCTGTCTGTACGGAACATCCTATTTCTAACCACGTTGCTTATGATCATCTCTCTAAGCCCCACCAGGTGTTTATATCTTCTCTATCCGAAATCTCCATTCCTAAGACATGGCAGGAAGCGACTGGTATTCCGGCATGGGTCCAAGCAATGAAGGAAGAAATGTCCGCTTTGGAAAAAAACCACACATGGGATATCACTCCTCTTCCTCCAGGCAAGAAACCCGTTGGCTGCAAATGGGTTTTCTCAGTAAAGCAAAATCAGGATGGGAATGTTGAGCGATACAAAGCTAGATTGGTTGCTCGTGGTTACACACAGACTCAGGGGGTTGATTACCAGGAAACCTTTGCCCCGGTGGCAAAGATGGACTCTATCCGTGTTATCATATCTTGCGCGGTGATCTTAGATTGGGAACTTTACCAACTGGACATTAAGAACGCGTTCTTACATGGTAACCTCAAGGAAGAAGTATACATGACTTTACCCCCAGGTTTTATGAAAAAGGGACAAGAGCATCTCGTTTGCCGTTTATGGAGATCTTTGTATGGGCTAAAGCAATCTGCAAGGGAGTGGTTTGGTAGATTCTACAATGCCATGATCAAGTTTGGTTATAAGCAGGGACACTCAGACCATACTTTATTTATCTGGAGGAATGAAGGGAAAATCGTCATAGTCATTGTCTATGTTGACGATATTGTGATCACTGGAAATGACTCGGATGAAATTGCAAAGCTGAAAAAGCGTCTATCAGCTGAGTTTGAGGTAAAGGACCTGGGAAGACTACGCTACTTCCTCGGGATTGAAGTCATCCGTTCTGACAAGGGCATCTTCATCTCACAACGTAAGTATGTGTTGGATTTGCTAAAGGAGACTGGCATGCTCGGGTGTACCCCTGTTAATACCCCTATGGAGGAAAACCATAGGATTGATGAGGATAGTGATGGTGATCGCACTGATGCCTCCAGTTATCAGAGATTGGTAGGAAAACTTCTATACCTCTCACATACTCGCCCAGACATCACTTACGCTGTTGGGATCTTGAGTAGGTATATGCATGCCCCAAGGGTAAAGCACCAGGAGGCTGCCTACCGTGTCCTTCGGTATTTGAAGAAGGCACCTGGACGGGGGCTAATGTTCTCCAAAAATGATCATTTAAAGATTGATGTCTACACCGATGCTGACTGGGCTGGTAGCCATGACGACCGAAAATCTACAACGGGTTACTGCACCTTCATCGGAGGAAACCTAGTGACGTGGCGCAGCAAGAAACAAAATGTAGTGGCACGGTCCAGCGCAGAAGCAGAGTATCGGGCAATGTCACAGGGTCTCTGTGAAGGTCTTTGGTTGCGTACCTTATTGCAAGACCTTGGACTTCAGAAGGACACACCTATCTCTTTGTACTGTGACAACAAAGCGGCTATCAGCATAGCTCATAATCCAGTCCAGCATGACAGGACCAAACATATTGAGGTGGATCGTCATTTCATCAAAGATCACCTTGACAAAGGAAACTTAGTTACCCCCTTCGTCCATTCCAGAGACCAGCTGGCCGATGTCTTCACGAAGAGTTTGGCATCCGATGTCTTCATCGACGATATCTACAAGCTTGGGATGACCGACATATTTCGTTCGACTTGAGGGGGAGAGTTGAAATTCAAGTCGCATTATTAGTTCATTTCTGTTATATCCTTAAGGGTAATTATGTAATCTGTATTTATTTCCCCTCTACTCTATATATATGAGTAGTGGGAGCATTTTAATTAATGATCATTGTGTTCAACTGTTTTAACTTCGCATTTTGATAGCATATAACAAGGTGTTTTGTGTTTTGATAGCACGTGGCAATGTGCTTATGTGAGAGCTCAATCATGCTTATTTATTCCATTTTCTATGTGACTTGGGTTTTTTTAGCATTCATATCTGTGTGTCTGTGTTTATTTTTTTTATTGCTTAAATATGAATTCTTGCATTTGAATTTCATCGTGTAGCCAAACAACATAATTGACAGATTTAATTATTGTCCCCCCAACATCATCTTGTAAACGAACAACCGAATTGAGTGTTTGACCAAATCCAAAACTTGAGTTTTTGGTTTTAGACCAAAATCAATTTCTTCCTCCGAAAACCCACCAAACGAACAGGGCCTAAACAATTTTGTAAGAAATAAACAAAGAAGAAAAGGAAACCACATCCACATGCCTGAGGCAACTCGTTATGAACTGTCTTTTGAGGTAATTTGCTCTCTTCCACCTAAAAATAATAATTTCATCAGCCATAGAATCATTCATTGATCTTCCTCCACACTAAAATTGTGAGATAAGTAATTGGAACAAAGAAGTTGCAAAACAGTGAAGGCAATAATTGGAATACCCTGTTGACAATCACAGTGATACTATTCTATAACAGAGAAAAGAGCTTGCTAGTCCCATAAGCATATTCTCTGCAATGAGACACTCTGAAACATATCACTTGTATTTGGTATCCCTCATCAAAACCAGATAGCAGTAGTAATAAATAGTCAACATAATAACTATGGCATGCCTAAGGCTCAAGGCATACTAGGCTCAAAGGTTTGTGCCTTTGGAGCATAAAAGACGTGCTTGTGTGAGACTTCTATTATAAACTTTTTAAAAAATAAAGAAAAAAAATATAAGAACTCAATAATTTGGCATGATTTAGTGTTTGTGAAAAACATAATCGGGCATTGAGACCTAAATATAATTCAAGTAACTACATTGATTCTATTTTTTAAGAGAGATAAAAGATAGTAATGAATGATTAATGAGTAGAATAGATATAGAATCTAATCAAGAATATGAACCGATGCTTGTTGCATATTAAAATGGATGTGGTTGTGTGATACCCACGCACAATTGCAGGAGGAGCCACCCCTCGTCGGGACCGCCGGAGCGCGTATTGGGAAATCGCCATAATTATTTCTTGTAATATTAATTAGATTAATTAATTAATTAAATGATTTGCATTTATGTTTCCCCTCCCTCATCTATATACGGGTAAGTAGTTTGTGTTTGAGGGTTATCTTGGAATGTTCTAGGGTTTTGGGCTCTACTAGGAGAGACAGATCATTGGAGGACCCAGCCTCCTTGGTTTTGGTCGGAGTTTGCTTCGGATTGTATTTGTGTTATTTTCCAGTTAATGCAATCTTGTCTTGTTCGTATTCGTGCATCTTCTATATTGGTAACAATGATCCGACCTACCACCCTCGTCCACTCATTTGACGTCGTAGGGGATCGTGTCACGATGGACTCCCGCTTCGACCCCATCGCCATCTCCGTCTGTGCGCGACTTGATCAACAAACCCATATGCTCGCTCACCTTTGCGCCATGCTCCACGGTCTCGAAGCCAAAATCGATCGGCTCCTCGACTTTAATGGACTGGTTGCCGCGACCCAAACTCCCCGTCTCTTCGCGTTGTCGTCACCTCCTCCATCGAAGTTGCGCCCCGATGTTGTCGACCCTATCCGCAGCGAAGCCGATGTTGTCGTCCAGCACTGAGACCTTTCGCCGTTCCACGGCCATTGTGCGCCACCACCAGTGTTACCGTTTCAGCCGCCTCACTCAGTGTTGCCTCCTGACCTCCACTTCCGCCAGGAAGTTTCCCTGTAGCAACGGTCAAAGCCCACGACTCCACCTCCGCCTATTGTTGTCAACGCCCCATCAGTCCTTCTCGTCATCTCTTTTCCCCAACCAGCACGCCTCTTCCTTCACCTCGAGCCACGTAATCCCTGTTTTCATGCCCTTTTCCTTCTCGAGGCCGCTCCATGCCCTGTCACATTAACTGTGTCTTGTTGTCCTGCAGGAAAATGGGACCCACTCTTCAAATCAATTTGTCTTTTCCCCTTCACCCATCGTTGCACCCCGAGTTTTTTTTACTTTCTACTTTTTTCCTCTTCCCACATCGTTTAAACTCACTGCTGCCCCCACTAAAGGACAAATCTCTTCTTCTTTTACCCCCTCTTATCATATCTTTTACGGCTAGCGGCCACAACTTATATGCCCCTCCCATTTTTAAAGATCCAGACAAAAAATTAAAACTCGGCCTTGAGGGCAAGGCCAATTTTCAAGATCGGCGTATTGTTACTCTCGCACAATTGTCGAGGAGCCACCCCTCGGCGGAACCGACGGAGAGCGTATTTGGAAACCGCCGTAATATTAATTAGATTAATTAATTAATTAAATGATTTGTATTTTATGTTTCCCCACCCTCATCTATATATAAGGGGGAGTGGTTTGTGTTTGAGGGTTATCTTGGAATGTTCTAGGGTTTTGGGCTCTCCTTGGAAAGCATGATCATTGGAGGACCCAGCCTCCTTGTTCTTGGTCGGAATTCGCTCCGGATTGTATATGTATTATTTTTCAGTTAGTGCAATCTTGTCTCTTTCGTGTTCGTGCACTTTCTTGTTGGTAACATTGCGCCTTGCCCTCATCAGGCACACGCTTTGATGCAACCCGCGACACATCTTTATTTTTATTTGTACTTGTTTTATTTGTGTAGTGCATGTTGTGGCGCATTTGATTTTATTTTGTTGTTTTGAGTTGTACGCGCACAGTATTAGCGTCCGCTTTCGCGCAAAATTTTGTTTGGTTCGTTGGTGTGACCGGCCAACAAGACCCTAAATGCATAGGTCCATTAATTAGGAGAAGGGTTAGCTTAGGGCAAGCTTTAATTTATTTAACTATTTTAATTTAAACATTTATAAGCTATGAAATCACCCATTTGGGTGAGCCCAATCAGCCCACTTCCCTTTGGCCTATTTCCCTAATTCCTATATTCATTTAGATGGATGTCAATAGCTTAATAACCCTAATTCCCTTCTATAAAACAAACCCTCCCCCTCTCTTAACAGTCGGCTGGAATTAGAACGGAACCGAAGATTTTTCTCTCAGTGTGGTTCCGTCCAGTGCCGCACAGCCGAAACCGCGATTCTTCACTGTTCCTGCCCGACGGAAACCCGACACCGTCAGTTCCCGCTTGCCTGCGTGCGCCGCCGGCTCCAAATCCCCTCCAAGCCCCCGTCAACTACTCCTACAGCCTCTGACGACTTCTCCGGCCCCGTTCCCGACAACTCCAGTGGCCTCCGGCGGTTTTCTCTCCCCAGCAAAGCTCTGGCGCCCTCCTTGCTTCCAGGCGGGTGTTCCCTGTCCAGAGTCGGGTGAGTCGGCCAGAAGATCAAGCCAGTCTCGTGAACCCTCCTCCTGCAAGTCCTCCATCCCTTGGGATTTCTAGCAGTACCTTCCTTGGGGATTTCGCGCTCAACTGTTACTCTTCCTCTTGAGGTATACCTCTCCATCTCCGCTCCCATACATTAGTTACTTTTATGCTCAAGTAAATTAAATAGTTAATCATTGGAGCTTGCCCTAATTAATTGTTATCTCCTCGTTACCGTTATTTTATTACACGTGCATGCCACCAATTAATTCTTGTGCCTGTGGAATGGAGATTCATGATGTTAGTACGTGTGTGCGGTGACCTTACGATAGTTTGCGACGCTTAGATCGTTTAGCTCGTTTAAAATCGCCCGCAAAATTCCCTTCGTGCCACATTTATTTTAAATAGGTCGCATTTATTATATTTCAAACTACACCCCCACCTTGGATCACATCAGTTTGGTGTGGCTGCTGGGATATCTGACTCCTATTGTGGGATAGTCGAGCATCATTCGTTCTAGGAGTTTTTAAGTTTTCAAAAAAAAAAATATCGATGGAGTCGAGAGTCGGACACATCAAGGGAAGTCTAGGAGACATGGGTAAACGCATGGAAGAACTCATGGTCGTTGTCACTACACTCAGTATCTCCATGAGAGATACGAATCAAGTCTTATTAGGGTTACGCACTTCGATCAACAAATTGGGAGCACAATATCACTTAGGGGGTCCCCCTGCACAACCCCCTACTCCTCCTGCAAGACCTCCTACACGACCACCAGAACCCCAACTAGCACATCAAGATAATAGGAATTTCCTTAGATGGGATGCAGGTATCAAACTGGACGTTGGGGATTTTGAGGGCACACTTTAGCCTGAGGTGTGTCTTGATTGGTGTGAGTGACTTGAACGGTTCCTCGGCTGGAAGCGCACACCTGCCCACCAGCAGGTGGAGTATGTTACCCTGAAGCTGAAGGGCCCCGCACTCACATGGTGGGGGCAAGTCGAGCGGATGCGATGCACTATGGGACAACCACCTATCACCACCTGGGTTGAGTTCAAAGCTCAACTCAAGAGGAGGTACGTTCCCGCAGATTTCATGCAGACCTTGTATCGTAGGTATCACAACCTACGACAAGACAAGAAAACTATCGACGAGTACACGAATGAGTTCTTAGTCCTCCAGTCACGCTTAGATCTGAATGAGGAAGACCACATGGTTGTGGCTCGTTATCTGAATGGGATACGGTACGCTAAACGAGACCAGTTAGAGCTTCATGATTTTCGGGACCTTGGAGAGATCTCCAGCCGAGCACGTCGAGTGGAGGCCCTCCAGAAGAGGACATCTGGCCAGAGGTCTACTGATGGACCTAGGTCTACTGATAGACCCACTTCGAGCACCACCACTACTACACCCACATCTGCTACTACTGATTCCCCATCTCTTGCCATTACTGGAGCCCTGACTCTTCACCCTGGCCCGTCCCGGGGTAAGGAGCCCATAGGAGCCCAACCCCACATTGGAGTGTTTCGATGTTTCAAGTGCATGGAGCCTGGACACAAATCTTCTGAGTGCCCGCGACGTCAGTTCGTTGCTGTGATTGATTCCACCTCCGGGGGTGAACCAGAGTATGGGGTCTTCATTAGTGACCCCCAGCCTGAACCCCTGCCCGAGGTTGATCACGTCATCGAGGTCGAGGGCGAACAAGCAGAGCACCTAGTCTGTGTTCTTCACTCTGGTTTGGTCACCTCTGGCGAGACTACTGAGCATGATTCTCGAAGAAATGAAATTTTCCGCAATATCACCCGCATTCAGGAGCATTTCAGCTCCATTATTGATAGCGGCAGTATGGAAAACTACGTGTCACAGCGTATGGTGGAGAAGTTAGGACTTGTGATGCGCCCCTTAGAGCAGTCGTACCACCTAGCCGGGGTTAGTAGTCCTTTGACTATCCCCATTACTCATTGTTGTCGGGTTGAGTTCTTTATCGAGGATGTTTATCGAGATTCGGTACTATGCGACATCGCCCCCATCGATGTCTGCCACATACTTCTAGCACGACCATGACAGTATGACAGACATGTCCTGCATGATGGTGTGAGGAACTCCCATTCTTTTGATCATGGGCGCAAGATTATTCTTCTTCCCCAGAAGAGTGGTCTTGTTTCGAGATCACTTGGGAGGACCTCACAAGCATCTACTTCGTCGTCCTTAGTCTCCACTACACCACTCCTATTTAGTGTTACGCTTCAGCCTGGCCCTTGCTCCAGGAAGTGGCGTCTGATTCTCGAGAGTCATCTATCATGGGTGCTCTGGAAGCACCACATTTTATTGACTTCGTATTCGACGAGCACGCGTTTAGTCTGCATCGTTTTTCCTTGGTGGCAGTCGAGCACCTTGAGGCACCTCATCTCGATCGTTTGATGTTTGAGATTTTTAGGTCGAGTCGTACGAGGAGAGTTGAGATGACCCATATATTTTATACTCCTCATCGAGACACACGTTTCCATGGGTTTTTGTGAAAGATCTTGATGGAAATATTTGGGTTCTGTTTAAAATTGTGACTCGAGTGGGATTTAATCGGGTGAAATCAAAGCGATGGACGATCCTGGTCTAGCGGACGATCGTGAGTGTCAACCAAACAAGAGTATGTTGTGTCATGAATTATTGGTTCCACGGCTTGCTTCCATTTATTTCACGCTCTCCCTCTCGCCACTTGTTTGCTACACACACCGCCCCTGACATCTTCTGAAAGCTCTAATAATTATTGTTTATTTAAATATTTGGCATGAAATTTTGACTAATGGATTGCGAGTTATGGGGGATGAGAGGTTACTTCCAGGTTTGGGATTGCAGCGGCGACATCAGCAAGACAGTCATGCAGCATTTTCTCCGATCAACGGTTGGATTTCCTACTTGTAGGTCGCATCGAGTCTCGTCGGGGTCGAGCTCTTTCAACCCCGGGAGAATTGATGCAACCCGCGACGCATCTTTATTTTTATTTGTACCTGTTTTATTTGTGTAGTGCATGTTGTGGCGCATTTTGTTTTATTTTGTTGTTTTGAGTTGTACGCGCACGGTATTAGCGCCCTCTTTCGAGCAAAATTTTGTTTGGCTCGTTGGTGTGACCGGCCAACGAGACCCTAAATGCATAGGTCCGTTAATTAGGAGAAGGGTTAGCTTAGGGCAAGCTTTAATTTATTTAACTATTTTAATTTAAACATTTATAAGCCATGAAATCACCCATTTAGGTGAGCCCAATCAGCCCACTTCCCTTTGGCCCATTTTCCTAATTCCTATATTCATTTAGATGGCTGCCAATAGCTTAATAACCCTAATTCCCTTCAATAAAACAAACCCTCCCCCCTCTCTTAACAGTCGGCTGGAATTAGAACTGAACCGAAGATTTTTCTCTCAGTTTGGTTCCATCCAGCGCCGCACAGCCGAAACCGCGATTCTTCATTGTTCCTGCCCGACGAAAACCCGACACCGTCAGTTCCCGCTTGCCTGTGTGCGCAACCGGCTCCAGATCCCCTCCAAGCCACCGTCGACTACTCCTACAACCTCTGACGACTTCTCCGGCCCCGTTCCCGGCAACTCCGGTGGCCTCCGGCGGTTTTCTCTCACCAGCAAAGCTCTGGCGCCCTCCTTGCTTCCAGGCGGGTGTTCCCTGTCCAAAGCCGGGTGAGTCGGCCAGAAGATCAAGCCAGTCCCGTGAACCCTCCTCCTGCAAGTTCTCCATCCCTTGGGATTTCTAGCAGTACCTTCCTTGGGGATTTCGCGCTCAACTGTTACTCTTCCTCTTGGGGAATACCTCTCCATCTTCGCTCCCATACATTAGTTACTTTTATGCTCAAGTAAATTAAATAGTTAATTACTAGAGCTTGCCCTAATTAATTGTTATCTCCTCGTTACCGTTATTTTATTACACGTGCATGCCACCAATTAATTCTTGTGCTTGTGGAATGGAGATTCATGATGTTAGTACGCGTGTGCGGTGACCTTACGATAGTTTGCGACGCTTAGATCGTTGAGTTCGTTTAAAATCGCCCGCAAAATTCCCTTCCCGCCACATTTATTTTAAATAGGTCGCATTTATTATATTTCAAACTACACTCCCACCTTGGATCACATCACGCTTGCACCTTGAGCCTAGGCTCCAATACCACTCAGCAACTTGGTGTGCCTTGAGCTTTTAATAACTAAGCATAATAGATACATAATACGTAGAATCTTCAAGACTAGTTGTAAGTTATTCAAAATATAGACAATGAAACTTGATTAGGACTTGTAAGATCAGAAATAAAAAATTTCATAACTTGCTTAATTAGTAAAATTACAGTAACTAATGTAAGATGTTACATCAGAGTATGACAGATCACACTATCTAGAAGATTCACCTCATTCTGCTCAGGTGCAACAGAACATTTTTGGCATATAGAAGCAACTTTGTCGCTGTAATCACCCAAGCAGATTCCCGTTGAATTAACAGCAGCCAAAAGGTAAGGCTTCAGTTTCATGGCACATTTGCTAATTACAGTCTCAGCTAGTCTGCAAGCAACGGGCATGACATCCTATAGAAAATGATGCATCAAGTGAGCTCAGTCACTATTTGTCAAACAAAAAACCAAGATAAAACATGCACAGACGTAATGGCACTATTTACCTTTTTTGACTTGTGTACACTAGATAACAAGCAGTGGAGAAGTTCTTCTGATATATTTTCACTTTCTTCCAACACAAGGCTCATGATGGTTTCCATAGAAGAAAAGACATTGATAGAGTGGTCTGGCCTGGAAGCTTTTAGACTTGAAACATATGATAGCAGAAGGGTTTTTTTTTTCAAAAATGCCTTGCATGCAATATGAGTGACATCAAAACAAGATTTTCAAACAAATGATTTACCACCCTGGCAGATGTAATAGTATAAACCATAATGGATTATAAAATTTACAGGCTCAAGTACACTTCCAGATTTTAGAGAGAAGCCAAGATTAAATGTCCACCTTGTGAAAAAAATTGAGCTTATAGACCTCATCGTCAGGTAAGATTCTAACCAGCTTAGATGCTTAGGCCAGCTAGTAGCTAATCATTAAAACTATCAAAGGAAACCGTAACAGATAGAAAATGACACCATAGTTAACAAAACTAAACTGAACATGAAGTATAGCAGTTCTGCAATTTTAAACGCCAGTTGAAAATAAGTAAGAATAAGGCTTCGTTTGGGGGGGACTTATTTTCACCGGTCAAGCGGTTACGGCCGCATGAAACGGACCATAATTAAGGTCTGGTTCATGCGGTCGTAACCGCTTGACCGGTGAAAATAAGTCCTTCCAAACGAAGCCTAAGTCAAAGATTGTCAAAGAAACTATTATGGGCTGCGTATCATTATAATTATCTCTACTATCTAGGTATTTAGGTGTTATCATTATGTAGAGGCCTAGAGCACCGGGCCTAGTATTAGGTGTCATTGTCGTTTGTCTCTTTATATGTTGTAAGCCTATAAAGACATATGGAGGGTTGTAATGGGTAAGTAAGAAGAAGTCTATTTCCTACCTTTTGTGTGTGAGATCTTTGGAGGCTCTCTCATCTAACGAGCAACCTCGCTTAGGCAGTCGCGGTCAAGGCTCCGTTGTACCCTCCACCACCATCCTCCGATCACCGTTTGAATAGGTCCAGAACAACTTTGGTATCAGAGTCTTTGGTCCTCTTCCGCCAAGGCACACTCTA
The DNA here is from genome assembly GCA_039513925.1 of Platanthera zijinensis. Lineage (NCBI taxonomy): Eukaryota > Viridiplantae > Streptophyta > Magnoliopsida > Asparagales > Orchidaceae > Platanthera > Platanthera zijinensis. Next base: position 135,875,849 of record CM077097.1, on the reverse strand, counting down.
ACACCCTAATCGCACGCTCTGCAACTGTCAGCAACAGGGACGCACTCTCCTCATTTCCGCGTCAGTCTGCTCACGTAGTTCTTTGCCGCTTTGCCAACCCTCGTCGTTCCAGCGACGAGGCATCAACGTCTTGTCGCTGCGCCGTTCCCACAACGTCACTCCGTCGCGTCGTTCCAGCGACGACGCTCTGCCAGTCCTCTCTGTGTCGATTCTGACGCTTTCCACAAGAAACTCCACGTAATTCCAGCGACGAACAACCTGGACTGATTGATTCCGCCTTTCGAACCTCCTGCGCGCAACTATTCTCCAACATCAACGCACATGAGCCTCCATTTTTTTCTTCTACTTTGCACGCCTCACCTGGCTATCGCGCCGCCTGCCTCGAGCCTGTCCCAGCAGCTTTATTTCTATATTTAAAACCCCCTCCCACACAACAGTCACTTTATTTTATTTTTAAGCCCCACGCGCAACCCACGTCTCTCCATTTTTTCCCGAGCCAGTCACAACAGCTTTATTTTAAATTTAAAACCCTCCTGTAGTTCTAATTCCTTCTTAAACCCCTCCCAGCGCTTTACTCTTATTCATTAAATCTCCCTACCCCCAACCGAAACTTAAAAAAGCAACCACGATTCTCCTATAAGTCTAGCAGCAGCATCAATTATATTTTCACGGAAGGAATGGGGAATAACACTGGACTTAATTCCACCATTAGAAGGAGCCACAACTGTAGCATCTATAAGCTTGGAGGAGCAACACATCCAACTGATGGAAGAATTCCAGGCAGAAGTACTCACCCTTCTGCGAGATTTGGGAGTCTCCAATCCTACCAACCCAGGTAAATCACGTGTGGTATAACCAAGAGCCATGCAGGAGCATTTCTAGTCATGAAATTCTGATCGCCCTGAGGATCCCCCAGCGACGAGCTTTCCGATGAAGCAAGCTCCGTGCATGCCTCCTAGAGGCCGAAACAGCTAGCAAACATGCAACTAAACTTGTGCCTAGTAGAGGTAAACGTCAGGCAAGATGATCAAAGGCTCACTCATCAAGAAGTAAGGAATATGATCGAGGAGTACACCTAGGGATGACATCTCCCTATAAATGCACGATGCCTATTCCATCAGGGGTATCATCTTGCTCCACAGTTCCTAACGTATTTAGTACTACACGGGTTCAAGCTGCCCCACTTTGAAGCCTTCAATGGGACGAAGGACCCCCTAGAGCACGTCAACCACTTTGATATAATTATGCGCCTCTTTAACATACCAGATAAACTGATGTGGCAAGTGTTCCCTGTAACACCCCAGATTTCTCATGTTTGGAAAACAATAATTTGTTTGGTTATTGGAAGCTACTGCCCTAGAGCTGGCAGGAAATTCTGAAAGCAGGGAAGGGACAAAAATGCAGGAAATCGGCCAGCAGGGGATGATTTCCAGAACCAGGGAGTAAATCTGAACCTTCCTGGACAGATTCAGGTGGCTATCGGTGGAGAAAAGGAGTTCTTGTGGTTGGGTAAGTGGGTAAGAAGGTGGCCGACTGGTGGGGCGTGAGAGGGGTTTGGTTGGGATGAGGGGAAAGTGGCTCAAGTGAGGGGCGCAGAGGGGGTTAGTGGGGAAATGGAGAATGGAGAATAGTGGATAATTTGGGGTAGTGGGGTTTGTAGGAAGGTGGTTATTGTAGCTATTGGTAGTGGGGTGGCTGGCCAGAGGTGGCCGGAGGGGAATGTTGGAGGTGGTGGTGGCCGAGGTGGTTTCTGGCGATTCATGCACGGACAAAGTATCGGCCGCAAGTAATAAGGAAGTCAGCTTTTATGCTCGGAAATTATAGTATCCGCAAGGAGCTCGGAATGGTAGTATCCTGCATATCCGATAACTTATTCATCATTAGCACACTAAACCAATTCATGGAATTTTGATTTCTTATATTAACTTACTAATGAAACTAAGGGTTAAGAGAGCAAATCAAAATCATCATGTCATCATTGCCCAAAAAAAATAACACTAGTTATAGTAATATTAATGGTGATCAAGATTTAGGCAAACAACATCAAGAAGTGAAAGAAGAGGAAGAATTTCTCACACAATCGCAGCACGAGCACAAAAAGGGCATCAATAAGAAGAGTAAAGGAAGTCTATTCCTTGGCTATGAGGGGAAGCTGACCGGAATGGTCATCCAAGTTTCCCGCACGCTATTTGGTTGTTGTCCGATATTTGGGAATGTTGTCACCGCATCTCAAAGTTAATTGTTTTCTTCCTATGTGTTTCCAATTTCTGAATCAAAATGGCCTTTTTTACTAATCACCATGAACAAGTGAAGAAAATCCTTCCCTAAGCTTGAGAACAACTTGAAACAATGGCGGAAATCTTGGAATCCAAGCTCTCCAACTTAGAGTGGAAGAGAGGAGATGAAAACTGCACTAGAATATTGGACGACACATTTCGGGTGAACCCTCAGTTGAATATTCGTATTAATTAGAGAATATTCAAAGAATATTTTATATTTAATTAGAGAATATTTGTATCCTAAATAGTGCGATACCTATTTAAAAATTATTAGTGCACACAGATTGATGACGTGTCACCTCGTTGTAACATTATAAATAGCCCCTTTGAGGAAGAATAAAGTATTCAATTTTTTCTCCCAATTTATTCAGCTTGGTATCAGAGGGAAAATCCCGCGCCCTTCTGTCAAATCCCGCCCGACCCGTCGCCGGCTTCCGTCGACCGAGCCCCCCCCCCTTTTTCCCCCTGACGCCGACGCCGGACACTGACCTAGCGGCGGACGCAGATCTTGCGGCGGAATCCTGCGGGTTCGCTCATCTCGCGGGTTCCGACGCCTGTTTCCGCGGGGTCGACGGCGTCGCCTGGTCCAGGCGATGGCCTGAACGGCCGGCCCTCGCCAGAATCTCGGACCCCTAGGGATTTCTACATTCCTCTCCTATGTCTCCGGTGTCCCGTCCGTTTTGAATACCATGGATGCAGCCGGACACGTCGTGCTCTCGCCCTCCGGTGTTCCGTCTGGCGTCATGATCTAAGGGACTCTCGTAGGGTGTACTGTTTGTTCGTCGGCTTGTTCAGATCTGTGTTTCACCTTGATGGATGATCAATCTGTTGTCTCCCCGTCTTCCCAATCCGGTACTCTTCCCGGAATCTTGGCTCCTCTGACTGACGCTCATGCCGGCTCGACTGTCGATCCACCCCGGAGTCATGGCCCATCTGGCTCATTGAAGATCACCACAGTTGCCTTGGATGGCACGAATTACCTGGAATGGTCCAGGGCAGCCCAACATGCTATTCGCAGTCACCAGTTATATGGACTTATTGATGGTACCACGACTGAGCCCCCGCGCACCGATCCCTCATGGAAAAAATGGGATGCGGACAATTCTCTGGTGGTCTCGTGGTTACTTCACTCGATGTCCCCTCAGGTGTATCGCAGTTATATGTTGTTGGACTCCGCCTATGATATCTGGATCCGGGCCCGTGATACCTACTCTCAGGCAGGCAGTTCGATGCAAGTCTATGAGCTCACTCGCCGTGTTCTTGAGCTAAAGCAGGGTACGATGACCATTGTCGCATACTACTCTGAGTTTGAGGTAGCGTTTGGTTGAGCTTATTTCCTGCGGTGCGGTGGAAACGCAACGCCATTTTGCCAAAAAGTAGTGTTTGGATCGGATGATTTTGGAAAAGGCGTTTATTAGGCTCCGCGGTTTTGTGTTTAACCCCAGCCGCGATTATTTTCGCCGTTCCGCCGCAAACTCCCGTTGATCGCAATCCGCTCCCGAAAACCTAGCTGCGGCGATTCTCCTTCCCCGATCGCCACCCGGATTCTTGCCTCAGCTCTGTTTTCCGAGGTTTTGCTTCAGACCAATCTTGGAGAGCGACATTCCAGCCGCATCTACACCGAGCGACAGCGGTATGCTTCTTCCTCTTCTTCATCCGCCGCCTCCCCCTCTTCTTCCTCCTCCTCCTCCCCCTCCTCTTCTTCTTCCTCCCCCGTCATCCTCTTTTTCCTTCTCATTTTCTTCAAAGATTTATAAAATATTTGCCAGATCTGAAAATTTTTCCGTTGGATCTGACCTAGATCTGACGTTCTGTTGAGTAAATGATTTAGAATTTGTTTTTCTCCAACCATTTTGATCTGATCTGATATTTTATTTCGTGATTTATAGTAATATCCCTCTTACTGCTGCTTCCTCAACCATTTAGAACTTCATTTTTATTTGCATCATCTGAAATCAAGGTTGATTTTGCGGGATTTGTACTGAAATCTTCTTGATTTTGCCGGGTATGTTTTGTTTGCTGGATCTGTACCTTGGCTGCAATGTCATGGTTATATTATTATGCACTGAGATCTGTACCTTGCATCATCTGAAATCAAGCTTGATTTTACTGGATTTGTACAATGGCAATTAGAACACACCATAATTAAATACCAGATCATGATTGTGACGATTATGACAATTAGAAAATAACTTAGTAGGCTCATGGAGATAATTATGCGCTGAGATTGTGATGAATATGACAATTAGAACACACCATTGTGGAAATAATGCACTGACATTTCATTTGTATTGTTCTGTGTATGTGTGTACATGTCTGTATATGTGTGTGTGTGTTCATTTTCTGTGTATGTGTTGTGTGTTGTATGTTGGTGTGTGTTGTGTTGTGTTGTGTGTTGTATGTTGGTGTGTGTCTCTTTACAAAAGGGCTGTATATGTATATGTGTATTTATTGATTTTGAATATTGAATTCATATTTATATATTGCCTTGAAAAGATGGGCAAACCAAAAGACGGTGGGGTGGCAGCAATGTGGGACAATTCCGACGTTCTACTCTTTTGTGATATATGCATAAGAGAGATAGAACGTGGGAATCGTCCGACAACACATTTCAGTAAAGAGGGATGGTCCAATATAATGAGAAAGTTTGAAGAGTCGACTGGAAAGAAGTACGATAAAGTGCAATTCAAAAATAAGTGGGATCATCTGAAGAAGGAGTGGAAACTGTGGACGGAGTTAAAACGAGGTGAGACTGGCTTGGGTTGGAACACTTCAAGGAAAACGATAGATGCCTCGGATGAGTGGTGGGACGAGCGCTTGAAGGTATTTGTGTGTGTTTAAATTCAATTATTTCCCTTAAATATCTTTTATATACCCGTTTTAAATAATTGATTTTGATATTTCAGGTTGTTCCTGCGGCAAAGAAGTTCCGTTATTCCGGAATACAGCCGGAATTGGAGGAGAAAATGAACATGATGTTCAGCTCTGTTGTAGCGACTGGACATCATGCTTGCACCCCTCATTCGAGGAATGTTGGCCCCGAGTCTACGGAGGATAGAGCATTGTCAAACGGTGGACAAGAAGACGATGATGTCACTGGAGTACCTCCTGTACCTGAGAACACAGCAACATCCGAGGTTGGCCACAGAAGGAGGAAAGGACAGAAGAAAGACATTACAGCGGTGTTAGAGGATATGGCAGAGTCTTCTAGGACCATGTGCCGATTCATGCAGGAGCCACCGAAGAGCAATTCCTCGTTCCCCATTGCACAGGCGCTTGAGAAGTTAGGAACTTACCATGAAGTGCAGTCAGATAAGGCCTTCCACTTTTTTGCCATCACTTATCTGATGGACAAAAATCACAGGGAGACCTTCATGTGCCTGCCAGAAGGTCTGAATGTTGAGTGGCTTCGTAGTCGCTATACCAGTGGCGTGTAGTTGAGACATTTATCTTCTTTTTTTGAGACTGTTATGTTATTTTTTTGGATGTTATTATGTTTCTTACTGCACTTGACTGGACATTATGATGTTTTATTTGATTATTGATATCTGCATGGTTGAATGCTTATTGATATCTGGATGTTATCCCAGAATATGTCGAGCGAGGACTCTGACGATTCCACGGAGCAGTATGAAATAGCTAGAAGAAAATGTGTTATTGCTCAACAGACTATAGTAGCAGCAGCATGTTTGGCCGCTGCACACACCACTTCATTAAAGAGTCGAGTCCCACGCATGACTTCGAAGCAGACAGGCGATAAGTGGGTTGGAGAGATACTTCGAGGATCTACTGTGAGATTCCATGACTCCTTCATGATGAGTCAAGACGTATTTCTCGATCTACTACATTACCTGGAGGCAAGGTGTGGACTCCAGGGGACAAGAAGGACAGCTTCCAGAGAAGTCCTAGCATTGACCTTATACATATTGTCGCACAATGAATCAATGAGGAAAACAATAGAGCGCTTTCAACATTCAACGGAGACTGCTAGCCGATTTTTCTCTCAGGGTATTTGTTCTTTGCTGCGGCTAGGGGAGGAAGTTATCCAGCCATTAGACAGGTCTTTCGGAAGCACACCACCAGAAATTATGTACGACAGACGCTATATGCCTTTCTTCAAAGATTGTGTTGGAGCTATAGACGGGACACATGTTGACGCGTGCATAGCAGTTGGACAGCAGGTACCCTATATTGGGAGACGGGGCAATCCAACACAAAATGTCATGGCTGCTTGCGATTTCAACATGTGCTTCACTTTCGTCATGGCGGGTTGGGAGGGATCTGCACACGATAGCCGCATATTCAATTATGCGTTAAATGATCCTCAATATAAATTTCCTCATCCACCTCGAGGTAATGTTAACTGATCCTTTACTGTATGTCTCGCTTTAATTAATTTGGGTGGTTAATTAATTTTTAACAAATTAACAGGAAAGTATTACTTGGTCGATTCTGGATATCCGTTGCAGAGAGGATATTTGAAACCTTATCAAGATACCAGATATCATCTGCCAGACTTTGCACGTGGTGGCCGTCGAGCAGAGGGACGTCGAGAGATGTTCAATCATGCACACTCATCGCTAAGGAGCGTGATAGAACGATCGTTCGGCGTTTGGAAGAAGAAATGGGCCATACTGCGGGACATGCCGAGCTATAGCTTCGCGAAGCAGGGGGATATTGTGATGGCCACGATGGCATTACATAATTTCATTCGCCGACACCCTTCCCGCAACGATATAGATTTCAATGAGTGCGAGCAGGAAGGGCAAGAAGTTAGGGTGGCCTCGCAAGGGCGACAAGAAACCTGCTCTGACACTGCAGGTGGAGTAGAGGAGATGATCGCGCTACGTGATAGTATAGCGGATCAGTTGTATGAATCGAGAGCATAGCTCGAGATTGCGGGTGTACTCGGATTTGTTGTGTTATGTTTTTATTTAGACTAAAGTTTTTTTTTTTTGAAAAAAAAATTTCAACTCAAAACTCCGTTTTGAATCCAAACAACTTATTCAAAACTCTGTTTTCAAAACTCCATTTCATCCAAACAGTTTTTTAACAAAACTCCGTTTTTCAGAATCAGCACTTTTTCCATCAGCAGCTTCTCATCAGCAGCTTTCCATCAGCAACAGCCCAACCAAACAGACCCTGAGCGTCTTTATCAGGAGTTGGATTTCTTCAACACTTTTACTGTTGCTTGTACTGCCGATGCAAAGGCCCTCCAGAAAGATAAAGATCGTTTCTGTCTTCACGTGTTCCTTATGGGGCTCAACATGGAGTTTGACGCTGTTCGCCTGCATGTCCTTCACCGTGAGCCTCTTCCTTCTCTTCGGGAGGCCTTCGGCATGCTCCTCAGTGATGAGAACCGTCGTTGCACTCTTGGCTCTACTACTGACCGCTCTGCGCTCGCTGGGATTTCCCGTGGCCCCCCTCCTATTTGCAGTCACTGCGGGAAAAAAGACCATATCAAGGACTCCTGCTTTCGCCTACATCCGCACCTTGCACCAGCCGGTCGAGGTTCTGGTACTCGTCGTAGAGGTGGATATCGTGGAGGTGTCCGCTCTTCTGGTGACCGTGTTCAGTCTTCTGCACACTCTACTGAGGTTCTGGAGGACACCTCTGGTGGTTTGTCTGCGGCCGAGTTAGAGGCCTTCCGACGTATGTTGCGCTCCCACACAGAGTCTACTACTGCTACCTCTCATGCTGTTGTTGCCACTTCAAGTCTGTCCAGTGCTCATGCTCTGTCTTCCACCCCCTCCGAGTGGATTATCGACTCTGGTGCGACGGACCACATGACTGGCTCTGCCTCAGGTTTTACCTCGTATACTCCTCTTTCTGGTCGGGATAAGGTTATTGCTGATAATGGCTCCCTCTCAGCCATTGTTGGTAAAGGGACTGTCACTTGTTCTCCCGACCTATCTCTGTCCTCTGTTTTACATGTCCCGTCATTTCCTCGCAATTTGTTTTCTATTAGTCACTTGACTACTTCGTTGAACTGTTCTGTAACCTTTTTTCCTGATATTTGTGTATTTCAGGATCTGGCTACAAGACGGACGCTTGACAGTGGTAGAAATATTGGCGGACTGTACTTGCTAAACCAAACTTCTCCCGGTGCTCTATCATCCACCAAAACTCCTACTCTCCATGACGTCCGACGCTAGCATCAACGCCTTGGTCATCCCTCCACTTTATATCTTACTAAATTGTTTCCTGCCTTTAATCATATAATTCGTTTTTTTTCTTGTGATGCTTGTGAGCAGTCTAAGCATGTTATATATATACATGTGACTTGGTCCAAATAAAGGACAAGTCATTATTTTCTCCAATTAACATGGTATCAGAGCTCGTTCGCATCCGCCGTCTGCGCTAGGGTTTTTTCTCGCATCCGCCGTCTGCGCTCGTTCGCCGCGCTCGTTCGCCGGACTCGTGCGTCGTCGCCGTTCGATCGCTCGCCGCCTTTGCTCGTTCTCCGCCGCGCTCGTCCCTCCCGTGCCCTAGACGGAGGCGCATCGCGTGGTGATGCCGTCTGCCGTCGCTGCTGCTGTCTGATGTCGCCGCCTGCTTGACTCCTGTTGCTGCTTGCTGCCGATGCAGTCTACGGGTACTGAAGATGTCGATCTCCTCCTGAAGATGCCGAAGATGCCGAAGATGCCGAAGATGCCGATCTCCTCCTGCTCTGCTGCACTGAAGATGCCGATCTCCTCCTGCTGCTCTTGAAGATGCCGATCTCCTCTCCTGTGCTCTGCTGCCCTGTCGTGTGGCTGTCTTCGGGTACTGCTTGTTGATGTCTCCTGCTGACTATTGAAGGTTCTTGTCCAAGACCATTGGAGACTCGGCTACAAGCATCACCCAGACACCTGTTCCCTCAGGGGATTCTACCAATACTTTTCCTTCCAATACAAGGCTAGCTACCACTATCCTTACCTCCTCCAACTTTCAGTTGTGGAAAAAGGGGGTTACTATGTCTCTAGCAGGCATCCGACGTACTCACCACCTTACTAGACTTCCTACTCATGCCGTGGGAAGTGCCGAATACGACGATTGGTACAGTGATGATTGTCGTATCTTGCACATTCTTGCAAATGTGCAAGAACTGTGATAGCACTAAGGAGTTGTGGGACACCCTGCATATGATGTTCTCTCAAGCTAACAACCTCTTTCGTCTTGGTGAACTCTTTCCCAAGATGGCTGAGCTACGACAAGGAGCACGTCCTGTCACTGAGTACTTCGTCGAATGGAAGGTTCTTGCAGATGAAATCCTGGATCTTTGGGAGATCCCCTCTACTCGTGAAGGACATCAGGCTCAACGTGAGCATCTGGTTTTCATCTGGCTTCTAAACGGTCTTGACCCAAACTTCTCAACAACAAGAACCGAAATGCTTGCGAGTCCTTCTACGTTGCAGACTGCTAGTGTGTACCATCGTCTGACTAAAGCAGGCTCTGCCTCTTCTCCAGCTGCTCTACATGCTTCCTCCAGCGAGTCAATTGTGCTGGCCTCTTGGGGGGGAAGGGGGACTAGCCGTGGCGGTCGGTCTGGTTCTGGCGTGGCCGGGAGATTGATACGCGACATTGTACTCATTGCGGACGTCGAGGTCACACAAAGGATACGTGTTGGCTTGTGCATGGAAAGCCAGACTGAGCGGCCAAAACCTCGTCTGCTTCACCTCGCTCTGCTCTCGTTGCCGACTCGACACCGGCACCCCCGGGTCCCCGCACTGTCCAGATCTCTGAGGAGGAGTATCGTTGCCTGCAGGCTCTTCCGATTTCTTCTCCACCTCATAATGCTGCTGTGGTCCAGACAATTCCACCTCATAGTCCTGTTCAGTGGCTGGCAGATTCTGAAGCTTCTGACCACCTGACTAGTTCATCAGGTATCTTGCATTTTTATCACCCTCATTGTGGGTCGTCCATTACGGTTGCAGATGGATCCACTATTCCTATTATAGGCTTTGGAAGCTGCACACCGGATATGCCTCTATCCTCGGTTGCTCATGTTCCTCAATCTGCTTACAACCTCCTATCTATTAGTAAGCTTACTCGTGATTTAAACTGCACTGCTATCTTCACATCTTCTAGTTGCATTTTTCAGGAACAGTCGACGAGTCGTATTATTGGTAGAGGGAAGCTGCATGGTGGTGTTTATGTTCTAGATGAAGTTTCCCACATTGCATGCTCTGCTGCTTCGGCCAAACTCTTGGACCTCCACTACCGTCATGGTCATCCCTCTATGCAGGTCATGCGTCGTTTGTATCCTGAGTTTGGGAACGTTTCCCATCTCAGCTGTAAGTCGTGTTTGTTTGCTAAATTCCATAGAGTTAGCTATGTACCTCGTATAGATGTTCGTGCTTCTGCACCTTTTGATTTACTTCATTCTGATGTCTGGGGACCGTGTCCTGTCCCTACGTTGTTAGGACACAGATATTATGTTACCTTTATTGATGATTTTTCTCGCATGACTTGGGTTTACTTAATGAAAAATTGCTCTGAATTACTATCTATTTTTCAACATTTGTGGAATGAAATTTTCATTCAATTTTCTGTTCGTCTGAAATGTCTTCGTACCGATAATGGGAGGGAATACATGTCCCAGTCCATGTCTAGCTTTCTTTCCGACAAGGGTATCATACACCAAACCAGTTGTCCTGATACCCCCCAACAAAACGGGGTTGCCGAACGAAAAAATCGCCACCTTCTTGAGGTTACCCGGGCTATCCTCCATCATAAGCATGTTCCTAAACACTTTTGGGGAGATGTTGTCCTTACCGCTGCCTATCTAATTAATCATCTCCCTACTCATATCCTTCAGGGGGAGACACCTTATCACATCCTTTATCCCGACCACTCGGGGCCTCCTCTACCCTTCAAGGTCTTTGGGTGTGTTTGCTATGTTCGGGATGCTCGTCCCTCCGTCTCTAAACTTGATCCTCGCTCTTTAAAGTGTATCTTCCTTGGATACTCCCGGACTACCAAGGGATATCGCTGTTATTCTCCGGAACTTCACAAATATATCATCTCTTCAGATGTCGTCTTCCTCGAATCTGACTCCTATCGCACCACTAGCTCTACCCTTCCCACGTCATCTTCTGATCTCTCTCTCGATGATATGCTAGTTCCTCATCCTGAGTCTGCTCTCGTCTCTCCGACTGACATATTGTCCCCCCTTTGGGGGCAAGTCTACTCTCGTCGCACTTCTGACAGAACTGAAATACCACCATCTCTGCCTCCTTCAACCATTGATGGCACAACTACTGTTCAGATTGCACCTGCTAGTGAGGACTTGAACCAAACTGAAGTGCCTGCCGCTCCACCCCTGGACAGTACCGAGCGTCCTATTGCTCTCCGAAAGGGAAGTCGGACTTGCCAGAATAGACCTCTCTATGTGAGCTCTTATCAGGGGTTGTCTGCTTCTCATACCGCTCTTCACTTGATGTTGGCTCAGTACACCATTCCCTCAACGGTTGGGGAGGCCAAAACTCATCCTGGCTGGATGGCTGCTATGCACGAGGAATTGACAGCACTTCAACTGAATAATACTTGGGAACTTGTGTCTTTGCCTCCTGGCAAGCGCGCTATTGGTTGCAAATGGATCTATTCTGTTAAAGCCAATGCTGATGGCTCTCTTGCTCGCTTGAAAGCTCGCCTTGTTGCCAAAGGTTATGCCCAAACTTATGGCGTGGATTATGAGGAAACGTTTGCTCCTGTTGCCAAGATGTCCTCTATTCGGATCGTGATCTCTCTTGCAGCCACTCACCGGTGGCCTCTTCATCAGTTGGATATAAAGAATGCGTTCCTTCATGGGTCCTTGGAGGAAGAGGTGTATATGAAACAACCACCTGGGTTCGTTGCTGAGGGGGAGCGTAACAAGGTGTGTCGTCTCCTTGCCTCTTTATATGGGTTGAAACAATCCCCGCGCCAGTGGTTTGCTCGCTTTCGGTCTGTTGTCACCAAATTCGGGCTTACCAAGAGTATCAAAGACTCATCTCTTTTTTATCGGAACTCCTCAGCTGGTACTGTGCTCCTAATTGTGTATGTTGATGATATTGTTATCACGGGTAGTGATCCTAAAGGGATAACCGATCTCAAAGCGTTCTTACACTCCAACTTCCAAACCAAAGATCTGAGGCCGTTGCGATACTTCCTTGGGATTGAAGTTACTGATCATGACGACTCTATCTTTGTTTCTCAACGTAAATATGCCCTCGATCTGTTATCTGACCTTGGAATGTCTGACTGGCGCCCTATGGATTCTCCCCTTGAACCAGGAGAAAAGAGTCTTCATGCCGAGAGCAAATCTTTTGAATCACCAGAGAAGTATCGTAGAGTAGTTGGAAAACTAAACTAGCTTACAATGACTAGTCCAGATATTGTCTGTGATGTGAGTAAGGTCAATCAGTTCATGGCCATTCCAACTATCTCTCAATGGGACTCTGTTCTCCGCATTGTTAGGTACATAAAGAAGGATCCTAGTCTAGGGATATCATACAAGAATCATGGTCATTCCAATATAGAGGCTTACTGTGACTCCGACTGGGTAGGTTGTTTAGCCACTCGGAAGTCCACCACAGGATTTACTATCTTTATGGGTGGAAACCTTGTCGCCTGGAAGAGCAAGAAACAGACCACTGTCGCCAGATCTAGTGCTGAGGCAGAGTATCGGGCTATGTCACACACCGTTGCTGAGATCATGTGGATCAGACAGGCCCTTTGTGAAATCGGATACCCTGTCCATGACCCATCTCTGTTATGGTGTGATAATCAAGCTGCAATACAGATAGCAACCAACCCTGTGTTTCATGAACGCACAAAGCACATCGAGGTGGACTGTCATTTCGTACGAGAGAAGTATGAAGAAGGTCTTATTTCCTTAAACCATGTGAAGACTGGAGACCAAGTCGCTGATATTCTCACGAAAGGAGTCACTGGGGTCAGAATGAACTTTATATGTAACAAGTTAGGTCTGGAAAGTTCCCACGACCCAACTTGAGGGGGAGTGTTAAATGTTGTAATGTTAAATGTTGTAATTAGGGTTAAGAGTTATATATATACATGTGACTTGGTCCAAATAAAGGACAAGTCATTATTTTCTCCAATTAACAGTCACAAAACTAGTCATCTTTCTGTTCCTAATTTACACCCATTTGATGTTATTCATTCTGATATTTGGGGACCATCCAGGGTCACATCCTTATCTGGCTATAAATGGTTTGTTATGCTTATCGATTGTCACTCACGTACTACGTGGTTATATCTACTGAAACAAAAAAGTGATGTATTTTCCTGTTTTCAAAAATTTCATAAAATGGTCTCCCAACAATTTGGCGGGAAAAATTGTGTGCTTCGTAGTGATAATGGTGGGGAGTATGATGATCGGGGTGCATTCGGAGCCTATCTTGCCGATCATGGCATCCTACATCAAACCATGTGTGTTCATACTTCTACCCAAAATGGGGTGGCTGAGCAGAAGAATCGGCACTTGCTGGAAGTGGCTCGGTGTTTACTCCTTGCAATGCACCTTCCCAAATCCTACTGGGGTGATACCGTTCTCACGACCGCGCATCTCATTAATCGTCTTCCGTATCGTGCTCTCTCCTTTGATACGCCCCTCTCACATCTTGCAAAAAACCACGTAGTCCACACTTCTCATCTTCCTCCACGTATCTTTGGCTTTGTTTCCTTTGTCCATGTTCATACGCCGCATCGCGATAAACTGGATGCGCGTTCCCTCCGATGTGTTTTCGTTGGATACTCCCCTACCACCAAAGGGTATCGGTGTTATCATCCTCCGACTCGTCGCTACTATTGCACGGTGGATGTTACCTTTCGTGAGGGGGAGTCCTACTTTGGTCCTCGTCAGGGGGAGATCTCTACTACCAGTGACGAGACCATCGAGTCCCCCCTTCCTATTGTTGCCACTTCTCCTCTTTCTTCTCCCGCTGCTCCCACCGAGTCTCCCCTTCCTATTGCTTCCACTTCCGCTCCACCTATATTATACACTACTCTCGCCATCCCAAAAATGTCGAGCAAGTACAGACTGAGGATGTTTCTCCAGTACCGGTGACCGTCTCCACACCAGATTCCGATGATGATCTTCATATTCCTCTTGCCAGGCTTATACGCAAACAGGGTAGCACCAAACACCCTATTGCCAACTACATCTGTTACTCTCACCTCTCTCCAGCCCATAAAGCTTTTATCTCATCTCTTTCATCTATTATGATCCCTAAGACATGGCAGAAGGCTGTTCAGGTACCTGAGTGAAAACAGGCAATGGAGGAGGAATTGCGTGCCTTGCACAAAAATAACACATGGAAGCTTGTAGATCTTCCTCCTGGAAAGCGAACGGTTGGATCCCGTTGGGTCTTCACAGTCAAACACAACATAGATGGTATAGTGGAACGGTACAAAGCCCGTTTGGTGGCTCAGGTCTATACACAGGCTCAGGGTATTGACTACCAGGATACTTTTGCTCCTGTTGCAAAGATGAACACAATCCGTATACTTTTCTCTTGTGCTGCGAGTCGAAGATGGGATCTTCTTCAGTTCGACATCAAGAATGTCTCTTTGAACGGTGATCTGGAAGAGGAAGTTTACATGGACATTCCCCCTGGCCTTGTTATCAAAGGGTCTGAAAGAAAGGTATGTCGTGTTCTAAAAGCCTTGTACGGCTTGAAACAGTCGTCGAGGGCATGGTTCAGACGGCTCTACAAGTTCATGCTGAAACTTGGATACATTCAAAGCCAAGCTGATCACACTCTCTTTATCAAGAGGAAGGGTAACCTGATCTCTATCCTTATTATATATGTGGATGGCATCATCATTACTGGGGATTACTTGGAGGAGATCATCCACTTGAAAGAGCAACTAAGCAGAGAATTTGAAGTTAAAGATCTTGGAAAGCTGAGATATTTCTTGGGAATTGAAGTTGCAAGATCTCAACAAGGGATCTTCATCTCCCAAAGAAAGTACACTTTGGATCTACTTGAAGAAACTGGGATGCTTGGGTGTGCCCCCGTGGACACCCCTATTGAGGCTAATCACAGAATTGATGCAGATACTGGTGGAGAAAAGGGTTGATGCCTCAAAATATCAACGTTTGGTTGGACGACTCATATACTTGTCTCATACACGACCTGACATTACATATGTTGTGGGTGTTCTAAGTAGGTATATGCACTCTCCTTCGATTCGACATCAGCAGGCGGCCTTCAGAGTGTTAAGGTATCTAAAAAAGGCACCAGGACGTGGAATTCTTTTCAAAAACAACCAATCACTAAAGGTTGAAGTATATACTGATGCTGATTGGGCTGGTAGTCAAGATGATAGAAAGTCTACCACTGGGTATTGCACTTTTGTAGGAGGCAACCTGATTTCGTGGAAAAGTAAGAAGCAGAATGTGGTTGCTCGATCAAGTGTCGAAGCAGAGTATAGGGCTATGGCACAAGGTGTTTGCGAGGGACTGTGCCTGAAAGCTATTCTTCAAGATATGGGCTTTCAAGGGGACAATCTATTACTATCTACAGTGACAACAAGGCTGCCATTAGTATTGCACACAATCCAGTTCAGCATGACAGGACCAAACACGTGGAAGTTGATAGACACTTCATTAGAGACCACCTTGACAAGGGAAATATCTGCACTCCTTTTGTAAACTCATTTGATCAACTTGTCGATGTCTTTACCAAGGGTCTAAGCAGTGACAACTTCAAGAATAATATTGACAAGTTGGGAATGATCAATATATATTCCCAACTTGAGGGGGAGAGTTGAATATTCGTATTAATTAGAGAATATTCAGAGAATATTTTATATTTAATTAGAGAATATTTGTATCCTAAATAGTGCGATACCTATTTAGGAATTATTAGTGCACACGGATTGATGATGTGTCACCTCGTTGTAACATTATAAATAGTCCCTTTGAGGAAGAATAAAGTATTCAATTTTTTCTCCCAATTTATTCAACTCCCTCTGTATCTGATCCCGTACAAAATGCCCTGACACATCAATTTATAGAACCAAATAAACATGCACGCACGCCTGTGAGCATAAAGGGACATGAGTGTGCGCGAAGAAAAACAACATAGGGAGGAAGGTAACCAGTGAATGTCGACGCACGGGTGTGCGTGAAAAAAACGCACACCTAACAGCAGCACTCATGATTTTGGATAAGAGTACGCACGGACAATGAACAGTCTATGCACGGGCACGAAGAAAACACACGCCCAGTTACAGAACTCAAGAATTTAAGCCAAGATCGATGAATTAATCAACAGTGCACGCGCTTGTGCGTATTTTGGCGCACGGGTCTGCGTGAAGAAACTTGCACATAACCTCCCTAAAATTTGTGAAAATGTTCACGCTTGTAATTCTCGACATAATATCTAGATTTCAATAGACAATCACATGACTGAAAATGCATTAAACTACACTAAAAGTAGGATAAAAGAGTGTGAAATCAATGTGAATTACACGGGGAATATATATAAGAAGTATCAACAATCATCAGAAAACTAAAAGTAGAGAAATGGGAGGGGTTTGGGTAGCATGTTTTGGAAGGGTATGTTGGCATGGGGTGGTGGAGCCAGCTAGTAGTTTTGGGGGAGGGAATGTATAAGGGAAGAGAGGGTGGTAGGCTATGAGGGGAGGGGATAACTACCAAGCTTCAGCACTTGGATTCCTGCTTCAGCACCCCGTGATCAAAAGAAAACTTATTTTTGCACTAATTTTCAATACCTCCAAATGAACCGTATAGACTAAGGGGTTATCATGGACGGTCATGATTTTCCAATAACGACAGCCATCAAATATATCAATATAAAAATTAAAAAAAACAAAATAACAAAAATTCACGAAGCGTTGATCTGCACAAAAATAAACGGCCACCTATGAGTGATGTGACCCCCATAAATTCCTAGAGAAACTGATGTAGGCCGAGGGGACTCAAAATCGAATTTTCACGCATAAAACAACTCTCGAACATCAATTTGACTAAAATAGTTAATCATTAATCGAAGACAACCTCTTGAGCGTTTAATGAGTTGAACCCAAAACGAGTTCCAATCATCCACAAGCCAATCCACCCTAATAATTTATGAAATAACAAGAATTAAAGCAGAAAGAATGTTCGAGACAAGCTTCTATTTATCTAGCGGAACTGCATAAACTTAATTTAACAAAAAAAGCAAGGATAAGGCAAGGATACCAAACGATAGATTCGTCAACTACGTGGCACGGGGGAAGAACAGATAAAAGTTGCAGTTGTCAAAGAGATCAATTGTAGTCAACGATAATTCACTGTTGATGTAGTTTGAGGTTGTGTTGTCGGAGTAGAAGTCGCAGCCGACGACAAAAGAAACTCGGTTTATCGGAATAGAGTCATGGCGACGTCAACTGAACAAAGAAGGACTCGGGGTCAGCTGGCGAATGAGTTGTGGGAGTTCTGTCTTGGCGTTGTCAGTTGCTAGGGCAGAGGACGGGGACGCAGAAGATCTCGGGCTCCGAGATGTGGCGCTTGAACAGGGACGAAAATGATGGGCTGTAGTCGACTATGGATTCCGAACTATGGTGCTCGAACGGGGACGAAACAGCGGAACCTCAAATAGTTGGGGAAGGCCGGCGAGATAGAGAAATGGGAGATTTGTTTTTCTATCAAAATCGGATCCTCTCTTCCATTTTTCTGGATTCATTTATAGAGCAGTCCTTAAGTTATTTTTCAAATATGAACTTTCCTGACATGAACAACCCCTCTTTGGTATTGCCCTTCATTCGACCCTTCTATTTTCCAAATAGGGTTTTTCCATTTAAATGTTTTTAATCAAGAAACCAAATTCTAATTTTCTAAATAATACTTCCAAAAAAAAATGTTTACTTAAATCTCACTCCTAAGGATAGCTAAATATTTTCTTTCAATTAAATTTATGCGCCGGTAATAAATTACGCTTGCATTTTTCGTCATAACAACTAAAATTATCGGACCGTTTATTCATGGTCTTATCGGGTGGTCAAACAGATAAGCTGAAAATTAAAGACGGTGGCGTGGGAAAAGAAATACATGACATGAAATAAATAACAAATAAAAATATAATTGACGTGTGATGATATCACGCATCCTCACTCCTCAGATGCAGCAACGGTTGCATCAATTCCCCCGAGGTTGACAAAGCTCGACCCCGGTGAGAACTCGCAAAAACTAGCCTCGACGGAAGGCTCGATGAGCTTCTAAACTTGAAAAGAACCAAACCTTCTGCAATAAGT
This sequence comes from Platanthera zijinensis, assembly GCA_039513925.1. NCBI lineage: Eukaryota > Viridiplantae > Streptophyta > Magnoliopsida > Asparagales > Orchidaceae > Platanthera > Platanthera zijinensis. Next base: position 135,857,322 of record CM077097.1, on the reverse strand, counting down.
AAACACTCAATCTCAGTTTCACTCAATCTCCTTTTCACTCAATCTCCTTTTAAAAAGTACAATTCACGACAATAACGACCGACCGTGAATTTTGAAAAGTACAGTTCAGAGGTTGCTCGCAAATTAGAGGCAATAAATTTATGCAATTCTTTTAAAAGATTAATATGAGCTTGCGAATAAAATGAAATACGTTCAAGGAATGGGAGGGAGTAACGGTCAAGTAGGTGCGGTAATAAAAACTCGTAAATAATCTTGAAAGGAGATTTATTAGGGGAGCAATTTTTAAAATTATTATATATGAACTGTGCTTGTGGAAGTGCATGATCTCATTGCTTTAAATTTGTCCCAGTTAAAAACTTGAGAAGGCCCCTCAGAGTTTTATTAACAATCTCAGTCTGTCCATCAATCAGAGGGTGGTAAGCCCTAATATACTTGAGTTTGGTTCTTAGTCGAACCCCCAATGTGTTAAAAAATATGACATAAAACATTTAAGATATTGATGCATATCGACAAATCCTGCAATGCCCAAATGATAGTGTGGTGAAATAAAGGTGTGATCTTGAAAATGAAATTGACATGTAGTGAGGTGTGTTAGGTAAGTGTTCCTCAGATATATGATGAAAAACTGAGAAATACCAGGTGGCACATCAGAAATCGATAAATATGGGATCGAGCCTAGTTCATCTGAGGTGAGTGGCACATTTGGATCGTGACTTACTGCATGGGGTGGGGGTTCAGGCGGGAATGATGTAAGTAGTAATGTGGTGGAGTCAACAAAAAGTGACCTAGAAGACGTAGAGGTCATGTGTGCCCTTGGAATAAGACAGTTCTTCTAGAGAAAAACAATATTGTGTTCCTTGTGTTTGAATGAATGAGAGTTCCACGTGCCGTCATGCATGACATGCAGATCGTACTGCCAAGATCGCTCTAATAGGATGATGACAGACAACTATGACGGCAACATGACATATCACTATCTGAATATGTGCTCCCTATAGAAACTCAATTAAGCAATAGTGCGTAACGGGCATAGTCAAATGACTATCGACTACGGATAAGTTGTAAGGGTGTTCTAACAGATGCGTCTCAAGCCCTAATGTTTCTACCATACGTCGAGAAATGAAGTTCTACATACTACTGTTTATCAATGATAATGGAACAAAATTGTCCCAAGATGTGGGCAGTGGTATGAAAAATATTGTGCCTTTTATGGTCATCATCAACGAACTCGCTAGGGGTGATCAGACTATAACGAAAGATACAAACTAAGTGTTCAACGTGATCTCTTTCGACTTCTAATACATCCTCGGACTCAGGCTCAAGCTCAAGGTGGGATTCATTAATGTAAACTTTATACTTAGACACATGTCCATCAGTGGAATCAATAACAGTGACGAAATGGCGTCGCGGACACTCGGAGGATTTGTGTTTTGGTTCCATGCACTTAAAGCATCTAAATACTCCAGTGTTGTGCTTAGCCCCAATAATCTCCTTACCTCGGGAGGGGTTAGTGGGTGGAGTTGGGGTCCAGACGGTGATGGGAGGGTGAGGGAACTCTACTCTACGGGCATGACTCGAGATCTCCACCAGGTCTTTATAATCAACTACCTCTAATTGGTCTCTAATGGAATAACGTAACCCGTTCATATAACGAGATACTGTCATATCATCATCCTCTCAGAGATCGAGGCGAGACTGAAGTACTAGGAACTCATTCGTATATTTATCCACCGATAGTCTGTCTTGCAGTAGGTTGTGGAACCTACGGTAGAGAGTTTACAAATAATCGGGTAGAACGTACCTTTTACGCAATTGTGTTTTAAATTTTGTCCACAGATTGATCAGAGGTAATCAAATAATCGGGTAGAACGTACCAACAGCAATCGTCGGCCTCTCCACCGCCCACAACAGCATCCACCACCTCTTCCCCACCCCCTACAGCCGTCGCCGCCCATATTCCCAGCCCCACGACAGACTCCCTGTTGTCTACAGTCGCCCAATCTTGTTACCGCCGCCCCTTGTCCGTGGATCCACATCCAAATCCCCTTCCCTACGCAATTTTGTCCAGATCTGCACATTCCAGCCCAGATCCAGCCACCCCGCCAATCTAATCCACCTCCCACAACTCGAATCCGCTTCAAAACCGCTGGATCCACCCTCCCTCTGCCCGAATCCGCCTCCATATAGCCGGATCTACCCCTTTTCGGACTGATCCCGCTTCCCACCGCCAAATTCAGTCATCTTTGTTTCCATCCCGCCTCTGATTCCACATCAGATCGTCGTCAAAGCGCTTCCTTCTTCGAAATCTCCATTGTCTTAGACAACCCCTTATTTGGTGAGTCATTTGTTGTATTGGACGATTATTTTCAGCATTATTATTATTGGTTTGGATCTTATGTTTGCTTAAGATAAATTTCATATGGATAGCTCATTCTCGAATCGCTTGTGATTAGCGGGTGGAATTCATTTGCCGCGTGTTTTGCTTTGGGCCTCCGAGCGGAGTAAAGCCATTAAATGATTTGCTAATTGAATGTTTTTTCTCCTTTAAATATTAATGCGTGGGTTAATTATTATTGTTGCTCGTACTAATTTGTTGTCTGCATCAATGGTAGCATTGCATGTAGAATAGGAATTAGTATGTCAGGTCCTCATTTCCATCCCTAGTAATATTGGATTAGTGCACCCCTTAGCCTGCCCTACATCACTTAGTATGAGGTAACAAAACAAGAAAGCCGCTTATGCTTAGTAGCTCACAAACATCACAATAAAAGTTTGTTAATATATTAGAAGGCACAAAAGGTAAAAAGACATCTCATGGAATATATTGGTAATACTATCAATAAAACGTAAATTTTGGAAGAGAGGGTAGTGTTACACAGAAGTAATCATTTACCAAAAATGGCGATTTGAGATCCATCAACAGGGTTGATTTATCTTTCCCATAAAGTTAAGTATATGAGATAAAATCTCAAGAAAAAACTATCACGAGATTGACTGATCACTCAGCAGGAGTATGCACATTAGGAGAAGTATAAGTGGGTGTAGACTGTTCAACCTTAGTAGTCGTCCTTTGTATAAACCTTTTCATAATCTGGAATTATTCAGTTGAAAAACATATTGTCTAGGGGTCAGATGTGACAGCTTCAGTATTTATAGAGGGTTTGGTAAGGTGGGCAGTACAATGAAAATAAGATCATTGGTGTCTCATAGGACCTCGCCCCCTTTCCCGTCCATATGATCAATGTCTTAGGTTTTAGGGCAAAAGACCACGTAGCTGATACAAGTTTTCCATGTGCAGAGTTTGTGACAATAATCACAAAAAATCCTCTGAAGCAATGGAACTTTGATTACGATGTAGCTAAGGTTGAACAGACATGAAGGATAGTTTGATGATGTGAGTATAAAAAGTGATCTGATTATTACTGAAATATATTGGAGGTTTAGACCTGATGGCAATATGTTGTTGTGCTAATATATGCACTCAAATAAAATCAAATTATTAATTCAAACTGTGAAGGTACGCAAATACCCAATGATGATCCTCTTTATCATGACTCACCTCCATTTCCTCGGCACATCCCAGAGTTGGATCAAAATAACTAAGCTTTATGTATAACCCGTAATTCGTCGAGATCAGAGACGTCCAAGGAGACAGCTATTCGCAGACCTCGCCACAAGCAGAGGCGAGCTTGGGCGAGCAGAGGTGAGTACCTCGCGAGTATGGACGAGTAGCCTTTGTAACTCGCTAGTAGAGGCAGGATACTTGTCTATCCCCCCCCCCCGAGGATTTCTCTATAAATAGCCCCTCAGGGGTACTAGAAAAGGACTTTTGAAAGAGGTTGAGGTTTCCCCAAGTGGATACTCGTCAAGTCCATGTCTGCCTAGTACCTCGCCCAGCTTTAGGTTGCGGAGGGGAAGTTTCTCTCAAACTTCCGGGTACGTGGTGTGACCTCCCTGCTGGAGCACTTGGGTGTGCTTATAGTCATTTTCTCTCTCTTGTTTTAGTTGTCCGGGCCGTGGAGTTCGATCGCAGGATCAGTAACATTAGGCTTCCTTGATCCGAATTTTGCAGTAGGGATTTTCCCGGCTTCAACACTTTATATGTAGGTTGATAAGTTCTTAGTACTGGTCTAGATACTCCCTTTGAGTTGCACGTGCAATCTGAAATTGGAGTTGATATTCTTGAGTACAATTTACTTGGCAAGAGCATATAACATTAGGCTTCCTTGATCCGAATTTTGCAGTAGGGATTTTCCCGGCTTCAACACTTTATATGTAGGTTGATAAGTTCTTAGTACTGGTCTAGATACTCCCTTTGAGTTGCACGTGCAATCTGAAATTGGAGTTGATATTCTTGAGTACAATTTACTTGGCAAGAGCATGTGGCTTTAAATTGATCCCAAATCTCAAATGCAATGTCCAAGGACGTAATTATGTTATATCGATGTCTAGAAAATTGAGAAACCAAGACATCGCCACAAACTCGTTTGAGTCCCATTTCTCCTAAGTAGGACTACAATATAACACCATTGATGTGCCCAAGTAACGACTATTGTCAAAGGGTGAAAGGAAAGGCTAGGCAATTAGTACAACCAAATGTCACGGTGGTAATAGATACTTAAATGGAAAACTGTTCATTAGGATAATGTTCATTAAAACAATCCATGATGTTGTGTAGTTGATTGTACTGTTGAACATTAACAAAGACGGGGCGTCTGGAGAATGCATGGAGGGAGTTGTGCTTAGGGTCTAGTCCACAAACGGAGCAGTTAACAAGGAACGAGAAGTGTCATTGGCAACTGGACAAAAAACAATAATAGATGGCGCATGAGACAATCAGGATAGGCAGAGAAAGGAATACATAAGAGAATTGTTGATGATGTGAACAACCCGGAAAAAGGAGCCAAAACAACCAAATTGTCTAGGTTAAAAATGATAATTGGCGGTGCTGGAAGAGACCGACATACAGCTTGGATCTTGGATGAGGTCGGTGCGGCTCTTGGAACTGGCTCTTGGAACTTGGATGAGGCCAATGCAAAGAATATGTCGACACACAAATGAGGTTTATGCATTTTCAGAAGGAATTAGGGATTAAATATGTTGGCTTTTGTGCATGATCTAACCAAATCAACCGAGCTTAACCAATTCAGTATCTTCACAAAATATTTGTATTAGGGAAATATTTGTATTATCCCTAATTGGATGCATCAGTGGTTTAAAAAGACAGTAGTATATCAATTTCAAGCACATGCAGTAACAAATCAATGTATGCATAAGAGAAATACATTAAAACAAGTCTCGGGGTTTATGATTACTAACGACGAAAAAAACATTTTCGAACATCAAAAAGAAATTTCAAAAAAAGGTCAAGTTTACCGTATACTCTTTAGGAAATGTTTGAACATTTGTAGAATCAAATCATCGCATTCAAGATCCAGCATTACAACACAGGAACGAACTTTTGCCACAGTTTCAAGAATTGAAATCTTCTTAGAATATGAGGGTCCTCCTGATATATCATCCAATTTTCCAAAGACATCCACAATCACAGTAAATATATCCTGAATGCAAACAAAACCACCAGTGTTTATAGTAATGCAGGTAAATAGTCAAATTTTATTTTCATGTATCAAAATTACAAGAAAAATGGTTCAAATAAAAATCATTAACAAACCTTCATCAAAGAATCGCTATAAGGAGCATCAGGAGCTGTTATTCTAGTGATTTCATTAATGCAAGCTGCCACAAACACTTTAACATCTCCCTCTGGATGATTTAATAGTTCGTTGGTGGTCAACGAATTCATTACAGGGCTGAGTGCATCAGACATTGATGTTGATGGAGATTGCTGCACCCTTGATAAATAGATTTCAGTTTGCTGAAATTTCAGAACCATAAACCAACATTGAAATCATTAAAAGTGCACATTCAACAGTATTGAAGCATGTATAATAAAGTGGACAATATGACAACAGTGTTTACAAGCATAAACAATTGAAAGGCTCGTTTCTACATCTACACTTTATATATGTAAAACCAAGAATATCACTTAAACCACAACTCAAACTAAAACCGAAAATAACAAAATATAATAATTGGCGGGAACAACTTAAGTCGGCACAAAATCTCATCAATCTTTCATATTTCAATGACGAGAACGGGTAAGACGCATCATAAGTAACAGTGATAAAAAAGAATCACTTATATAATCCCATTTCCAAATTATTGAGTAATCCACAAGCTTCTTAATATCTTAGATAAACTATAGCTGCTACAAACAATAAAACAATGGCAATATGGATAAGAGTTGTTCAAAATATTTGTGTTGCATAGCTTTAGCACCTCATGCCACAATAAATATGAAAAAATGGAATATGAGAATGAATAAAGCCAACCACGACTAGTTTGGATAAAGCTAATAATTATCCAAGTCTCAATAATTTCACAAAAATAAATTCTCTCACGAAATGATCTCCATATGACAATAACATTTTATCCACCCATAAATTTAGTAATCAAGAGCATTCACATATAGGCGAATAAAATGCTTGTCAATCAAGATAAGTCACATTTACAAACAAAATATACCTTAAATGGCTCAAACCATCCAATACAGAGTTGAATTTCCTAAATTTTCATAGAACAATGATCATTAAGCCAAAAGAGATCTACAAAAATGCATGAAAATGTATTGAGAATATTTTGCAAAGAATAACGAAAAGCTTTCGTATCGAAATTTAGTTACAGAAAAAACTCCATTAATCATAATCAAATAACCAATGAGTAAATGGTTCATTAGCAAAATAAGAATGTTTTCCACATTTATTGAGTTGTACAAATTGAGTCCAGACTCCAATTTGATGAACAGTGTTAATATAGATAACTCTTAATAAAAACATATCTAATAATAATAGTCACCTGTCGAAGATATTTAACAAGTTTTTGTTTTCAAAATTACAGCTTCCATATCCATATCAAATATATAAAATTGGTAGAGCGCTATACAAAATGGATAACATTCCAAAAAATGATTATTGATACAAAAAGCTATATAATTATATCATTTTCAATGGCACTCTCCCATTAAGTACTTTATTTTAAACTCCTGCCTTAGCTAGAAAATTCATGATTGAGAACATATATGATATGGAAGTGCGTTCTATGTAAAATTGTATGTGATTTTAAATATAAAAGGTAAAAAAACTCAGACCATGTACGCATAGTCATCATTTTAGTGACTTTTTTCTGATTAGTTAGACCAAACCAACAAACTTTTTCGAATGTTATCCAACTTTGACTACTCGGGGCCTCTTCTCGGTATCACCAGTTATAGCATGTACACTGTACTTAATAAAATCAAAAAACATAACAATCATCCCTGACTATTCAGTTCAGCTACTCAAAGCTTCAATAAAATAGCAAAGCTTGGAATATACATCCTATGATGATATATTCCCGCTGTAGCGGGGAATGTATTCACATACAAATAGACCTAAATATTGCATCAAATCCATCAGGAGAGCATTATCAGACACCAACGTTGAAATTTTCATGTCCACTCCAGTTATGGCATCTGCTTAATAGCAATCTTATTCATATTGTACGAACTTCCAAATTACTGTCCAACGAGTTCCTTTCAACAACCACAGCAAAGATTTTCATGTCCACTCCAGTTATGGAGTCTGCTTAAGTGCTTAACAACCTTAAACCCTATTGTAGGAACTTCCCAATTACTGCTCAACCAGTTCCTTTCAAGTTTCAACAACCATGGCAAAGATTACTGCAGATTGAGTAAAGTAGTAATGCATGTCACCTAGTCATCTGCATTTCCCCGTGCTGCCAATATAAGCATAGATAGGAATGCAGAAATACACGGAGAGAATTTTGGAAAGGAATCATAGGTCTGGCACTTACATCAAGAAGACGAAGCAGCTCGTCGACACCAGAAGGCGGAGAAGCGAGCCTGATCCCGAGGTGCTTCAGCCGACCCTCCAGCTCCTTCTCCGTAGGCTCCATGTCCGATTTCCGATCCCAAGAAGGCAAGAACTTCGGGCGCTAAACCTGCATCACACAATCAAAATCCACCAGGAGCTTCTTGGCGATAAACTGAAAACTCAGGCCGCGAATCGAGCGGCAAAATTTTAACGGATTAGGGTTTTGGCGGGCCAGGGAGGGAGAAGAGAAAAACGCTGAATGTCACGGAGAAATTCGTGTTTAAAACACTGAGCGGATTCCGCCGGAGTTATTCAAACCGGCTCACGGCTGCATTTGGAGTCCGCGGATTTCCCATCCCAAGAACACTGTGTGGAATGACGAATGAGCCCTTACCTCTTTAATTTATTTTGAAATTTTATAATTTATATTTATATATCTTTAATTACATTAAATAAAAAAATTTGGAAATGTAAAATAAATCTTAACCATCTAATATTTAAAAGCTTCCGATCTTATCCATCCGATGAAAGGGAGGGGGCAGAGAAGAGAGAGAAATGGTGAGCGAAATTAAATTTTATATTTTATATTTTCTAAATAAAAATAAAAATATTGATTCATATTTTTTACGATCATTTTAAGTAGTCATATGTATATATTTTGAATAAAAGTAAGTACTTATATGCGGGCGCAACCCATTTGAATGCAGACGCAACCCGCTCAAATGCGGGCGCAGCCCGCTCGATTGCTGGTGCAGCCCGCTCAATTGCGGGTGAAGCCCGCTAAGAGTCAAAAAGCACGGGCAAAGCACGTGCGAAGGCGAGCGAAGGCCGCCCGAGAGCATCGAGTACGGGCATAGCCCGTGCGAAGATACTCGTATAGACATATTTATACATATATACAAAGAAATGTCGTTGACTGTAGCGATTGCACGGTGTAATATCTGAGACCCTTCAACTCAATCTCGACCGTCCGTTTTTTATTTTAATCATTAGTTTTTTTATTGTTTTTTATTAACTATTTAATTAATGAAATTAATTAAACCATACAATTCAAGCAATTAATTAAGGGAATTGTTAAAAGCACTGCACTTTTGGCTAATCGCACCGCTTTGTTAAAAGCACCGCAGTTTTTCACACAATGTTAAAAGCACCGCACATTGTTATCCGCACCGCAATTGAGATAAACGCATCGCACTTAATTTATGAATTAAAATAGATTCTCATTGAATTACAATATTAATATATACTCAATAGAAAAAATATTTGATACAAAAAAACCATCAAATGTGTTGTCCAAATTGTTATACTCTTTTCTTCAAATATTTGTGATCTTCATCTACGACATCTATAATATGGTCTAATAATACTTGGGGCACAATTCACGATGAACACCAATAATATTGCAACAATTTATTTCTAAACATAGAAACAGTAATGAACTCTCAAAGAAATTTCAGAAGTCCTTTAACATAGGTGATTGTTAACCGCAACTCTTTATTGGCTAGTCGCACCCAAAAATCTCCTAACTTTTCACTTCTTTTCGAAATACGCCTTGTATATGCAATTTCAGGAAAAGTGTTCAACACGAAAGTTGTAGATCTCGACGAGATCTACAACTTTCGTGTTGAACACTTTTCCTGAAATTGCATGTTCAAGGCGTATTTCTGAAAGGCGTAAAATCTGAGCGTAAGGAGAGGCGGCGTTGGCGCTGATATCTGCCGGTGTCGGCGACGGAAAGGGCTGGAGGGGGCTGGAGGAGGCGGGAGGAGCCAGCGACGCGTCAATAGGCGTGAGGAGAAGATCGGGATTTTAGGACTGCGGTGCGAGGAAGCAACAGTGCGGTGCGGGTATATTTTTAGAGTGACAAATTTTAAGTGTTAAAAGACCTAAATGCGGTGCGATTAGTCAAAAGTGCGGTGCTTTTAACAATTTCCTTAATTAAATGCGGGTGAAATTAATAAAACAAAATTAATTAAAGAATAATTAAACAAAATAATAATAATAAATAATTTCAGATAAAAAACATTAAATAAACTCTTGATTAACATTAAAATGATGTCATCAAAAATATATACATTTATAAGAGCGGAAGGAGGGCAAAGCCCACCCTCTCAAATAAAAAATATTAAATAAACTTTCGATTAATTAATTAAACTTTTGATTAACATTAAAATGATGTCATCAAAGAAAAAGTTATATTTATAAGAACAGACTCTTATATTTATAAGAGTCGGAGGCGGGCTTCACTGTCGCGCGGGGCACGGAGGGCCCTCCATGTACTGTACGAGTAGCCAATATGATTGATTGGTGTAACAGTGAGACCCTCCAAAGTAATCTCAGTCGTTCATTTATTTTCCACGGATCAGAGCACCTCTAAAAAAATGACGAGCTTGGCGGACTCGCCGGAATCCGGCGAACCCATCGGGCGATTCCCGGCGGGTTCGCCGGAGCCCGACGAGTCTGACAGTGGGCACCGGGCAGTCCGTCGGTGGGCAGCTGGGCGCCGGGCAAGCTGCCGGCGGCGGTGTATACTTCACAGGCAGACAGAGAGTGAGAGGCGGGAGAGGGCGGCGGAATGTAGGCAGGAGGAGCAGCGAATTGTAATGAAATTTTTTTGACTATAGACAAATTTAATATAATTTTTAATTGTATTAAACTAAATTTCAATTTTTAAAAACTAATTAAAAATTTAAAAAATATAATAAAAAATCTGAATAAGTTTTTTGAATCTCTTGCGTCGAGAGGAATACAATGACGAATGCATGCTTGAACTAGACGGAGGTGCAATATGACCTCACGGATAAGATTCGACAAGCGCTGAAGCTTGATGAAATCATGAAGCGCTATGTAGCGGAGACCATGGATGGGTCTAATACTGAGTTTTCCTACAAAAATAGTCTCTTGCGGAAAGATGATCGTTTGTGCGTCCCGAAGTTTAGCACCTTACGGGAGGAGTTGATGTACGAGGCTCATTTTACCAAGTACTCGATCCACTCAGGGAGCACAAAAATGTTCAAAGACATGAAAGGTTGTTCTGGTTGTCAGGGTTGAAGGACATAGCACTTTATGTGGCAAAGTGCAAACTTGCGCCCTAGTGAAGGCTGAATGTCAAAAACTCAATGGTTTTTGAAGTCGTTACCAATATCAGAATGAAAGTTTGATGATATATTTATGGATTTCGTGCACGGTTTGCCGAGATCGCAATGCGGGAATGATTCCATTTGGATGATCGTGGACCAAATGACAAAAGTAGCACACTTCATTCCAAATTGAAGGGACGATTCGGTGGAAAAGTTAGCCCAACTTTATGTGGAACCGATCGTACGATTGTACGATGTGCCCCGTGGTATCGTTAGTGACCGAGATGGGCGTTTCACAACAAATGATTGAAAGCTTATTCATCAACTGTTGGGTACCAAGCTGAAATTCAGCACGACCTTTCATCCTCAGACGTATGGTCAGACCGAGAGGATAAACAGAACGATGGAAGATATGCTCCGTATGTAAAGACCTTTATTTCGGGCTTCCCAAAAGATTTGAGAATTGAACGTAATTTCAATAAAAAGGTAGCAGCATTAAACAACAATACAAAGATCATGAACATCAGAAATTTTATTTATTAATTTATTTATATAAAATAGTTGATACAGAGACTACAAGTATTTATTCATACTCATTACAATATGCACAATCATAATCGGTACAAGAGCCTATATGTATTTCACGTGCTTCTTCGATTTCTATAAAAATCTTTACCCATACCTTCACTAATTCTTCAGGAGAAATCTTTTGCGATACACTGGAAGATGCTCCTGTTGCCTAAAAAAAATATATTCACGAATGGTTAGTCATACAAATATATCTATGTGAGAAAAGTACTTCATGAACTGTTACGCATGCGGCAATGAGAGGTAACAATATGCATACATCACAATAAGCGATAATTCTCATAATATTTGCTCTCAATACTGACACTTAACCTGCCCATTAATTTTAGTTACATGAAATATGAAATATTAAGGTATACAAATTTGAATTGGGCCCCACTATAGGGCAAAAGTGTAGCCACACCCCTACTTGTGAATTCATCAGTAGATAACCTCTACATCATAGAATTCAAATCCAACATTTCCTTATACAGAATTTATTATTCTTATCTTGTAACAGTTTTCATAAAAATAGGCGTTTTAAAAATAAACTTTCCCCTCAGAAATTTGCATCACTTAAATTTTCCATCACCCATATTTACTTTATAGCGATATATTATTGAGTTAAACTCATATGAACATGTTGTAATTCTTTAAAAATAAAACAGGATATATGAAAAAAAATATTTGAATAAATATAATTCAAGAAATAAAAAACTCACCAACCGCTTATCTTTATTTCCATTATTGTAACGCTTATCCTGAGACATCATCCTCTTGTTTCTTGGCCTCGATAACCACTGAAATAACACACACTTTAATTGGGTTGCATATCTTATATGCATAGCGTTAATATTTTAAAATAATTTTGTTTTAATGTTTGATAAAAGAACAAAAAAAGTGATAAATCAAAAAGCTCAAAACATAAGCAAAATGAGCTCACAACTCATAATATTCCAAAATGGAATCAGAAAGCTCTCTTAATTACAAAATCAGCTCCCAACCATTGTTGTACAACCATAATAACACTTAAAAACTGGCTAATCAAACCCCAAAATTGATGTCCAGCAAGATATATGACTATTTAGCAAAACATAAGACCCAAAACAGCAACTAAGAGCACCAATATGAGTCAAAACAGCAGCCCTAATTTCAAGGTTCACAAGACAACACAATTTCCCTCATAACAAGTGATAATAGCTAATTTTTAGGAACAAAAATAAAATTATATAACATAACAAAAGTAACAAAGTAATATAGTATAAGAGTAATAGTCAAACCAAAAAAAGGGAGGAGAAGGAAGGTGGAGGTGTTGCACAATCGCTCCTTTGAGGACTGTAGAGGTCCAGTCACATCCTTCCAAATTATCCAAAGGAGGTACTGAAGGAGGTAAGGAAGTAGAGGAAGAAGCAACTTCAGCTCTAAAACCTACGGTAGCAAACCCTAAACCAGCAGCACAGGGACGGCGGCTCAAATCAGCGACATAACATAGAAGAAAGAGAGGGAGGGAGAGAGAGCTTGCAGGAGATAGTAGCATAGCACGAGCACGGGATCCACGACACAGAGGAAATAACAAAGAGCAACGACACAGAGCAACAAAACGGGAACAACAACATAGAGCAGCGGTAGTAGTGCAACAACTACTAAAAAAGAAGAGTGGCAGAAGAAGAGAAGAGAAGCAGCAGCCAAGAAGGAGAAGTAGCTGGCATGGGATCAACGGGAGAGGTTTAGCGGCACGGGAACAGTGCAAATACAGAAGTGCGGGAATGAGAAGGGCTCGAGCTCAATTTATGAAAACCAGTAAGCGACCAGCAACAATAAAAAGTCAAACACCAATCCAGGTGCCACCCAAACATGCCCAAACTAACCACCAACCAACAACAAGCCACCTTACATGTCAAAATTACTAGTTAACAACACATATTGATGCCAGCTCACTAAACAAACCGAGCCACCATCTTAACCACCCTTAGCTCAGCCCATACTTGTTAAAAGCAGCCCACAATACAATCAATATTCACATAGATTTGGCTATTGGCACCCCCGACAATAAAATAAAGGGAATATAAATAAAATGAAACAAAAAAGCGCAAAATTAATACAAAAAATTTGTATTTCCTCTTGTTCATCATCGATGGAAAATTCAAATTATTTTGCGTATGTTTTTTGGATCATCACAATTCTTTTCTCCTAGCTTTTTCGTCCTCAAAAAGCTTGATATCAAAAGATAACCAAACGTTTATTTATACACAAAGGATTTACATACATATGTGCACAACAACTTTATAGATAAGAATAACCAAGTTATTTTCGGCTATACGGTTCCAAATTAAGTGCTCGTGGCTGGATCAAACGTTCCTCTAGAACTTCTTGTGGAGAAACTGGAGCAGGAATAGGAGCAGGAGCTGAAGCTAATGACTCATCATGCATTTGATATACTTGAGGTTGCAGCAAGAGCGGTGGTCCTCGAGAGTTGTATTCTTTATTCAGAAGGTTTGGACATATTTTCTTCGTGTGTCCTGGTTAACGATAGTAGTAACATAGTCCAATTAAGCACTCTCCTTGATGCATTCGGCCACATTTCGCATATTTTGTTACAGTTACTTGAGATGCATTACTTCTAGATGGAGCAGATTGAACTATTTTATTTTCCCTGTCTTGCTTTTTTGCTTTGACTTTGCGTTTCAGACATTTTTCTTTTTCCGCTATCTCGATGCTTCTGTGACTTTTCTTGATCAATCTCCATCAATCGAGCTCTTTCGACTAGTTTCTCATATTCAAGAATATCCATAGAGACTAGTAAATTACGAATATCGTCGTGCAGTCCCTATTGAAACCATCGACAACGATCTTCCTTGATAGTCACGTGAGAGTCTGCATAATATGTTAACTTAGAGAATTCTGCCTCGTATTGCATGACTGACTTGATTACTTGAACAAGTCGAAGGAATTAGCCATGCAATACTCTTTTTCTGATAGTGGGGCGAACCATTTTGTGAATTCTTACAGGAAGTTTGTCCAGGTTATGTTTCCACGTCCGAGGTATTTATTGGCGACGATATTATTCCACCAACGCTTTGTCGCGCCTTCGAGAAGAAAAGTGGCTAATCCAACCTTTTCGATCTTCTGGACATTCCATAACTTGAAAATTTGTTTCTATGCGTAATATTCAATCTTCAGTCTCCAAAAGAGACAAGCCTCCGATGAACGTTGGTGGTTTCAGTTCGAGGAATTATTTCAGGTCAAAATCCATTTGACGGTGTTGTCGTGCATGTGCAACAGGAGGAATATCAGGGGTGGATTCATCAAGTGTTGTCTAGGAATAGGATCAACTTGTGGAAGTGTTGATCCGAAAGCAACTAGTGTAGGGAATAATAATTTGAGTGCTTCTGCGACTGTTAACACAAATTCAAAAGGGCGTTGATGGTACCCATTACCGCTTCCCTCAGGTCTTTTACTTTGATGATATTCAGGATTTTCTCGTATCTCAGGTCGTCTTCGGCTTGAATAAACTTGTATGGGTTTCTATAAGTGATTTATAATTATTGCGCTATATTATTTGTGTTATGTCTTCGTACTGCTTACGACGCAAATGATTGAAAATCGTTCTCTCTGATATCAAATTACGAAGACCCTTATTTTGGGCTTCCCAAAAGATTCGAGAATCGAACTTAATTTCGATAAAAAGCTTGCACCATTAAACCACAATACAAAGATCAAGAACATTAGAAATTTTATTCATTAATTTATTTATATACAATAGTTGATACAGAGACTACGAGTATTTATTCATAATTACAATATGCACAATCATAATCGGTATAAGAGATTCTATGTCTTTCATGAAGTCTCCAATTCTTATAAAAATCTTTACACATACCTTTGATAATTCTTCAAGGGGAATTCTTTGTGGTGCACTGGGAGACGCTTCTGCTGCCTAAAAAATGTATCCACGAAGAGTTAGTCATAAAAATATGATTATGTGAGAAAAGTACTTCAAGAACTGTTACACATACAGACAATGAGAGATAACAATATGCATACATCACAATAAGCGATAATTCTCATAATATTTGCACTCAATACTGACACTTAACCTGCCCCTTAATTTAAGTTACATGAAATATAAAATATTAAGGTATGCAAACTTGAATTGGACCTCACCCCTATAGGGCAAAAGTGTAGGCACACCCCTACTAGTGAGTCCATCAGAAGATAACCACTACATCATTGGATTCAAATCCTTAATATTTCCTTATGCAGAGTTTATTATTCTTATCTTATAATAATTTTCATAAAAACATGTGTTTTAGAAATAAATCTTCCCCTCAGAAATTTGCATCGCTTAAATTTTCTCACGCCCATATTTACTTTATAGCGATATATTATTGAGTTAAACTCATATACACAGTCAATAATTCTTTAAAAGTAAAACATGATATATGAAAAAATACTTGAATAAACATAATTCAAGAAATAAAAAACTCACCAACCCCTTCCATTTATTTGCATTATCGTCACGCTTATCCTGAGACGTCATCCTCTTGTTTCTCGATCTCAAAAACTACTAAAATAACACGCATTTTAATTGGGTTGCGCTCTTATATGCGTGGCGTTAATGTTTTAAAAGATTTTTTTTTATATTTACTAAAAGAACAAAAGAAATGATAAACTGGAAAGCCCAAAACATAAGCAAAATGAGCTTCAGCTCATAATAGTCCAGAATGAAACAAGAAAGCTCTCTTAATTACAAAATCAGCCCATAATCATTATTGTACAGTCATAATAACACTTAAAAACTTGCTAACCAGTCCTCAAAATTGGTTTCCAGTAAGATATATGGCTATTCAGCAAAGTGTAAGGCCCAAAACAGCAACTAAGAGCACCAATATGAGCCAAAACAATAACCCTAATTTCAAGACTCACAAGACAACACAATTTCCCCCATAACAAGTGATAATAGCTAATTTTTAGGAATAAAAATAAAATTATAGGACATAACAAAAGTAGCAAAGTAATATAGTAGAAGAGTAATAGCTAAACCAGAAAAAGGGAGGAGGAGGAAGAAGGTGTTGCACAATCGCTCCTTTGAGGACTGTAGAGGTCCAATCACATCCTTCCAAATTCTCCAAAGGAGGTACTGAAGGAGGTAAGAAAGTAGAGGAAGAAGTAGCAACAACTCCAAAATCGTCGGCAACTAACCCTAAACAAGCGACACAGAGTGGCACCATAGGGACGACGACTCAAATCAGCGGCACAGTACAAAATAAAGAGAGGGAGGGAGAGAGCTTGTAGGAGATATTAACAGAGCACGAGAACGAGCACGGGATCCATAACACAAAGGCGGCAAAAAAGTACCGGCACGGGAACGACAACACATAGCAGCTTCAGTAGAGCAGCGATAGTAGTGCAACAACTACTAAAAAGAAGAGAGACAGAAGAAGAGAAGAGGAGGAGCAGCCAGGAAGGAGAAGTAACTGGGATCAACGAGAGAGGTTTAGCGGCACGGTAACAGCGCAAAGACGGAAGTGTGGGAATGTGAAGGGCTCATGCCAAATTTATAAAAACCAGTAAGCGGCCAGCGACAATAAGAAGTCAAACACCGATCTAGGTGCCACCCAAACAAGCCCAAGCTAACCACTAGCCAACAACAAGCCACCGTATGTGTCAAAATTACTAGCTAATAACACATATTGCTGTCAGCGCACTAAACCAACTGAGCTACCTCTTAACCACCCTTAGTTCGACCCATCTTAACCACCCTTAGTCTGGAGGGGCTCTTGTGTAATTCCCCAGAATTTACCAGAAATAGCTCACTAGATGCTACCTCCTAACGATAGTGCTTGCGTCGGCGGTAGCATATCTAATTTATTTGGCGTAGCTCTCAATGAGCTATAGCTCGGCGGTAGCTATACCACCAGTAGTGATACCGCCTGGCGGTAGTGAGCGTCGAGTTGATGACACCGAGGTCACGTGTCGGCGTTCGAGTAGCCTATTTGAACGGTGGGCTTGCTAAATAAGCCACCGTCTAAGGTACCGCACAGTGGTAGCTTATTACCGCGCTACAATAGCGCTCTGTACAAGAAAACTTTTTGAATCATGGTCATTCATCAACGATCCGACAGTGGACTGCAGCTTCTGTTGGTAATCCGTGGGATGGGAGCTATTCCACATTCTAACTTGGGGCATTCTCTTTCTAAGATATAGAGAGATGGGAGAGCTAGGTAAGAGGAAGAAGAAGGAGATCCCGCCATTATTGGAGCTTCGGAGCTCCGAGTCACGGGTCGAGTTCAGATTCGCGGAGGCGAGTCCATTATGGTCGTTTTCATCCGGCTAGTTTCTCATCCATTGCACCGAAACAAACTTCAAGGGTAACGATCTTCCTCCTTGGACATGCGAAGTTCTTGTTTTGACATAGTTGCAAGAAGTCCCTCACTAATTAGTGAAGAGCGAAGGGATTTCCAATGAGTTGATCGATGATATCCCTGGTGAGATACTTGCATACAAAATCCGTAATCGAAGTATGAAATATGCATGATGTGTGAAGCTCATTCAGACAGGTTAGTCTGAATTAGCGATGTATTGTTTTGCGTGTCACAGAAGATTTTTTGGTTAAACGTGTAGTTTACGGGGTCGTGGGGTGTGCAGGTTACTGCAATGAGAGTACTGGAGTTGGTCTCCAGGAAAATACTCAAATGTTAGGGAAGAATTCGTGTTCAATCCCCTACTGCGCGGCGGTAGTGCTACCACTAGCGGTAGCTCCCAGAGAGCTATTTGTGAGACCTGTCTTTTGGAAACTAGGGGGCAAATATGTTGAGTTGTGAGTTTAAAGTGCCCAGCTATGGTGGCCGTGAGATCCAACCTTGAAACATAACGCGGTTATGTATTGCATGTTTGGGCAAGGGGAGGCTGACCCGCATCGTGGCTTGTGAGCCTAACAGTTTGAGCAACGAGCTGTGGATAACTTGTACCCACCATATGGCGATCGACCTGGAGTGAGTCACGAGCATGCATCTAAAGGAAATAGAGCGTCTTTGAATTTGCAACAGCATATGATGAAGAGAGTCTTAGGCTACGTGTCGAAGAGACTAGTAATGCTCAAATGTTACCGTTTAAGTGGTTAAGACTGAGGATGGTGTTGGGACTGAGTTTACAGTACATCGGATAATGCACCCTGAGTGCACAGAGCGTGTGGCCAGTCGTGCCCATGTTTGCGGTGAATTGTTCTTAAGTTGCACGTTTTGTTGCCATTATATGCATATGTTGTTTATTTGTAGGGAAGGAGCACCGCCGCCCCGAGTAAGGGGCGGGATCGTTATAATTTGGTCAGCTAAAGCTGACTATTGTCTTGTTAGCCTCATCTTTGTGGATTGTTCCTTTGCAGGTGTTGGGGAGCCAAGCGAAAAGTAGCGGGCTAAAGCCCTATGTACCATGCCGGCCTTCGAAGGCCAAGTGAAGCATTTTTACTACTTTCATGTGTTGTCGCCCTGCGTGCCGATGTATCCAAATCACTTTAATTTATTGGAAACCGTTTGTAAGGCATTTAGGCCAAACAGTTTGTGTATTTTGAATATCATTCCTATGGTGTTGTTAGTGGACATTCTTGTATTTGGGAATAAATGCTTCCGATAGAATGCATTCTGAGTTAGGATGCGTTAATGGTTTGGAATCAATACGTAACTCCACCGTCTGTCCGTGGAATTTGGCGTGGGGCCCCGACCGGACCTTCTGTTATATTCTACGTGACAGATGAAGATGTTACATCCTGCAGGGTCACCGCAGGCAGTGGCCCTAACCGTGAGGTCTGCCCTGATCGTGGGCGTCGGGCAGGCTGAAGGCGACGACATTAACCATGAGAAGTGGGATGCCTGCTAATGAGGGATCAAGATTTTCGCTGAAGAGGAGAGGGTATTCCATGGCCAGCTATTGGCAAACCATGATCAAAAGGCTGATATTAAAATAAGATGGATTGAACGGTGTAGGTGCATTTGTCAACCGGGTTACACCATAACTCTATTTATGTCATATTAAAACAATAAAAATAATTAAATATTATTTTTAAAGGAGACCGCCGCCGTGAGTCGGGTACTATCACGTGTGGCATGGGGGGCCCTCGTGCTTTCCCCTGCCCCCGACGGGCTTTGCTTTCCCCCGCCCCCGACGGGCTTTGTAATTACTGTCGACAAGTTCATTTTTTTAAAAATTATTGACAGGTCGTAATTACTGTCAATAAAAACAAATTTTTTTGAAGGAGATCGCCGCCGTCGGCCGAGTACTATCAGACGTGGCACGTGGGGACCCCCGTGCCCCGCGCGACAATACCCTGCCCCCCTGCGGCAGGCTTCGCACGCCCCCGACGGGCCCGTTTATTTTTAAAATAAAGTAATTTTATAATTTTGAGATTATTATCTTCTAAGTCACTGATGAGATGCTCATCATGTCTCACAATCCAGGTTGCCTGTGCAGAAGTCATTCGGCTCAATGCATCTGCAATAAAATTTCCCTTGCCGGGAATATATTGAATCTTGAAGGTATAGTCATCGAAGAACTCCATCCACCTCTGTTGTAGCATGTTCAAGTACTTCTTATCTATCAGATACTTTAGACTCTTATGGTCCGTAAAGATATCAATCTTCACGCCATATAAGTAGTGTCGCCAAAGCTTCAGAGCAAATACCATAACCACTAACTCCAAGTCATGAACCGGATAATTCCTCTCACACACTTTTAGTTGGCGAGAGTCATAAGCTATAACCTTCCCGAACTGCTGAAAAACGTAGCCTAAGCCGCTCATGAGGCATCGTTATAGATCTCATAGCCGTCCGCACCACATGACGACCACAAAATAGGCGTCGTGGTCAAATGACCCTTCAACTTCTCAAAAGCTCGCGCGCACTCTAGCGTCCAAACAAACTTTTGATTCCTCCTTGTCAATGTAGTGAGTGGTAAAGCAATCCTCAAAAAGTCAATCTAAAATGATTCGTATGGTCCTCTTCTGACTGAGAGTATACCAGTATGTTGTCAAAAAAGACGATCTCAAACGGATCAAAATACTCTCTAAAGGTCATGCACATCAAATCCATAAACACCGATAGCGCATTAGTGATCCCAAAAAGCATCGCAGTAAATTCATAATGCCCATAGCATCCAAAACGCAGTTTTGAGAATATCACTTTCCCCGATCCTTTGCTGATAATAATCGAACTTCAAATCCAGCTTCGAATAGATAGTTGATACAACCAGTTGATCAAAAAAATCATTGATTCTCGAAATCAGATATTTGATCTTCTTTGTCAGCTTGTTCAGTTCACGATAGTCAATGCACACACGCAAGCTTCCGTTTTTTTTCTTCACAAAGAGGACTGGTGCACTCCAATGTGACGTACTTGGATGTATATAAACTTGCTCTATTTTAATTTTGCGAGGGAGGTCATTATGTCAATCCCCATTTTGGTCATGTTCTCCATGGTCATTGTGTGGACGTGGTTGGCGGTGTGGAGGATTGCGGGGTGGAGGGTTATGGTTTTGGTGTTGAGGTTGGCAACCGTTCTGAATTGTTTGGGTCAAAGTGGCAAATGTCGTGTGAGTTCGACTATTTGATCGGTAAAATCACGTTGGATGGTCGGGAGTTGGACTTGCGTGACCTCGCAATTATACAGATTTTTTTCCATATTATTGGACGCGGATGAGTGCGGAAAGTTCTAAGTTTCCCGAACGCGAGTGCATAAAAGAAATGTGCAACACGAAGCACAAGCAAAACAACTCTGAACGATGACAACGTTAGCAATTGATCCTAAGGAAGAAGGAGATATATATAAGAAGATTTTTTTTGTTTTTTTTATAAGAGAAGGCAGTGGTTGCTTTCCGAAAGGAAAGTACCATTTTTTTTGTTTTGAAAATAGAGAAGGGCAGGGGACGCCTTAAGTTAACAGAAACTGCAAGGATTTAGGATTCATTTGGGAGAGCGGTTGCGGTTATAAAAAGAGTTGTTGTAAATGCAAATTTGTAAATGAAGCTGATGGAAACTGGTTGCTGGAAATTGAGATTTGATTGGATAGTCTGTGTTTGCAGAGCTGTTCAGAACAGAGAACCATTTGGCCAATCAGCGACTACGTTTTATAAATTTTGTTTATTATAAAAAAAAATTATTATAATTTTTTTTAGAATATAAATTTTTAAATTATTTTTTTAAGGTATATATATTATATATATATAAAAATTTATTTTAAATTATATATATATTTTTAATGACACTGTTTAACCTATATAGATTTTATTACCGCCCTGCCTCCGCCCTGCCTCCGCCCTGCCTCCGCCCTGCCTCCGCCTTGCCACTGCCCTGCCCTGCTTTCGCACGCCTCTGCCGGCGGCGGCGTGCTCGAAGCCCGCCGGCAGGGTCGCTGGACCCCGGCGAACCCACTAGGGGTATCCAGGAGGCGCTCCAGCAGGGCCACCGCCACCGGACCCCGACGACCATGTCGGTGGGCTCCGGGCAGACTGCCAGCAACAACCCTAAAAATGTTCTGCGGGCAACCCCGCGATGCACTGCGCGGGGCACAGAGGGTGGCACAGTGGGAAAACGTTTCCTCCTCCCTAAAATCGCAGCTAACTGGAGGTGCGCGGGAGGGATTCGGGACGCGAGATTTTGCGCCCGGAGCGAAACGCGACGGTTCAAAAAAATAGCGGAAAAACAAATGATTTCAGCTGAAAGCATTACGTTTTTCCAAACCGCACCGACGTCAAAAGCTCTACGAAATGAACCCTTAGAAATCTCTGCGCCTAACTCTGATATCAAATTGATGTAGCAATTGGATGGAATCACACACAATTACCACTCAAGTGTGATTTAAGCAATTCATCGAATACACGACGTGCAATTTGCGGAATCCACCTCGATTTACCAACGAAAAATCCCAACATGTGGCTTCCAAACCTATACCTGATGGCTCCCCTAAAAGGGCTAGCCGCACCCCACGCGTGCGGTGCAAATATTCGAGAAACCCCTACTAACTGCGTAACCGCCCGGGCCATAACTGCCACGGGAACCGTCGCCGCCGCCGCCGTCGCAGCAATCGCAACTGCAACTGTCTTCCTTGCGCGATCCCTTGCCCGTCCAATCTGGCCACCCGTCCTCTTCCGCCGCCCCTAACAAGGGCGGCCTACCTGTCGGCCCAAATCACGTGGCCTAATCGGCCGCCCGAATTAAGCTACCGCCCCTATTAGAGGCGGCCTCCTGCTGTCGGTCGCTCCCTTAACAAGGGTGGCCCCCTTTCGCTCGCCCTGGACGGGCGCCAATTTCTTCTGCCCGTCCAGCCGCCACCCCTTTCAAGGGCGACATCCCTGCCAGCGGGAACGGGTGATAAAAACTTTCACCTGTTCCCCCCTTTGTATCGCCCAGGACGAGCGGCAATTTTTGCCGCCCGTCCTGCTCCTTTACCGCTTAGGACGGGCGACATTTTTCTGCCGCCCATCCTACCTCCGCTCCCGCATAGGGCAGCTCCTTCACTGCCAGCAGCAGACAACGTTATTGGCCGCCAACCTTGGCCCCCGACCCTCTCTGGCCGCCGCCCTTGCTGACTGCTTCTCTCTCGCGGTAGGAGCGGTTATTTTCTAGCAAAGGCGGTTATTTTGCTGACCGGGGCCATCTTCGTCTTTTGCGTAAATATGGTGATCTGTGTGCCTCTTTTTGGACGATTCTATTCATCCTACCGATGGTTACGGGGGGGGGGGGGGGGGTGGATTATATGTTTTCCCCTCTCGAAATTCATAAATACTCCCCTTCCTATTCATTTTTATCTCTTCCTCGGTCAGAAAAATTCTCTTACAGATTTTCTCTCTCCTGTCTCATTCTCCTACAATTTTCTCTCTCCACTGCTTCCCTTGCGCGCTTTCGTACGCGCTCCTTACGTGCGCGCCTCTTCCGCGCGCGCGGCTCTTCCGTGCGCCCTCCCGCACGTGCCTCTTCCGTGCATGCTCCCGCTTTTGTGCGCACTCCTGCGCGCGCATCTTCTGTGCGCGCTCTTGTGTGCGCCTCTTCCTAGTGCGCTCCCGTGCGTGCCTCTTCCTGACGTGCTCTCCTCCAACAAGCACCCCACACGCTCTTTTCCAACAAGCGCCCCACGCGGTCTCCTCCAGCAAGCGCCCCACGCGGTCTCCTCCAGCAAGCGCCCCGTGCGGTCCCCTCCAGCAAACATCTCGCACGCTCTCCGCTAGCAAGCGCTCAGCGCGCTTTCCTCCACCAAGTGCGCCTCCGCGCTCCGCCATCAAGACCATCCAAGCGCATATCCACGCGCCCCGTTGTCAAGATCGTCTAAGCGCTCTTCCGCGCGCTCCGCCGTGACCACCTAGTCGCCTCGGTGTTAGCAGACCAGCCCGCCAGAGCACCCAAGGTTCGTGTGCTCCGCACCGGTAGCAGTTTACAAGAGCAACTTCAAAGCCCATCAAATACCGTCCGAGCTTCCAATCCTTTGACGCCAGAACGCAAAAAGCTACTCCAGCCTTCAAGCTAAAGTCAAGGATGCCAAAGCCTCCACAAGCATGAAGCTCTTAATTGCAGCAGGAAACAGTTAAAGCTCCGTGAGGGGTGGCCTATCACCCTCCTACTGAAGCTCTCTCTCTCTCCCCACAACTTGCAACGAGAGACGACTAGTGGCCCTCGAATTCTTCAAAATAGCTCCGTGCAATAACCAGCAACTAGTGGAAGTTCGGTCGATACAGTTCCGGTCACATGATTTTTCACCCCTTTCCGGGGTTTTCCACGTTAAAAAAATTGCTTTGTCAGTTTTCCCTCTTTTTGTGACTGTTTGCGCGCTCGACCGCTCCCGGGCTAAGGCAGTTCATTTTAGTCCAGTCTACCGAAGCCTTGAGCGATCCGCAACAACGCCGAACGGTGCAACAAAAACAATAGTTCGTCGAGGAGATTTGGTCAAGTGAACACCAATTCTTATAAGTAATCTAACCACCGACGTCAACCCTCTTCTGACCAATTGGTTGGGAGGCAACGACACAATCTCCTTACACCTATTTGTCCAACGATTCCAAAACCTATACTGAATAAATCACACCCACAAGAATAATGCAAAAAAAAAATTCAGAGAAATCAAACCAAGGGAAGGAGGAGAGAAGCAACACCCAACCGAGACAAATCTCGCGAGTCGCACGCGAGGGTTCCCACGCTTCACACGAAGAGAGGTGACGTCAAACCACAATCGAGCCTGTGTCACGCCAGAGGAGAGTCGCCGGTGTAGCGCCAGAGAGGGAGGCCACCAGTGTAGCGTCGGTGGAAGGGAGTCGCGTCCGTCGGTTTTGCGAACAGGAGGAACACACAGCTACAAGTCGGAATTCATGTGGGAGCAAATGTCAAGCAAATTTCAATAGTGCTTAAAGCCAAACAAAGGAGTATTTATACTCCTCAACAAGAGATAATCCTAGCCATACAATCATCAAGACTTAATCATAGTTGTTAGGAATGAGATCCATTTTATAAGTATGAGTGTGCACATAACCACACACCCATGATCTCCACCCCAAAAGTAGTGGGATCATGGGTGTGACCGTATGCACAATCACCGCGCCCGATCACCATGCCCAATCCCCCCGCGAACCGATCCCATCTTCCATAATGGATAAACCGCCGCGGATGCCGCCTCGCCGGCGCCGGCCGATCGGCCTCCTCCTCGGACGTCGGCCGCCCCTCCTCTCACTGCGCCGACCGCGGTCGGGGGATTCCCTGCAAGGGCCGCTCCCCCTTCGGCCACCGGCCGCGGCCGAAAGAGCGACCACACTGGCCGCTCTCCCTCAGCCACCAGCCGCGACCGATAGAGTAGTTGCGAGGGCCGCTCCCCCTTCGACCGCCAGCCGTGACCAAAAGATCAGCCATACTGGTCGTTCTCCCTCAGCCGCCGACCGTGACCGAGAGAGCGGTCGCGATGGCCGCTCCCCCTTCGCCCGCCGACCACGGCCGAAAGAGCGGCCACGCGGGCCGCTCTCCCTCGGCCCACGCGGGCCGCTCTCCCTCGGCCGCCGGCTGCGGCCGAGCGAGCGGTCGCGCTGGCCGCAGTCGAGGGAGCGGTCGTGCAGGCCGCTCCCCCCCTTGGCCGCCGGCCGCGGCCGAGCAAGCGACCGCGCCGGCCACGGCCAAGAAGCGGTCGCGCCGGCCGCGACCGAGAGGGCGGTCACGCGGGCCGCTCTACCTCGGTCGCCGGCGCGCGACCAAGGAAGTGGCCGTGTAGGCCGCCCCTCCTCGGACGCCATCGGCAGTCCTCCCCTCGCCGACGAGTTCGTCGGCCGCCCGTGGAGTTCCACCCCTACCGTCCCATCTATGGGGGTCGTTCCCCGCTGTCTGATTCACGTGCAACCACCCACTAATCACCGAGTTAGTGAGAGGATTTAATTAATAATTTAGTAATTTATTTATGGTGAAAATAGCGGGATTAATTATCATAAATGCGCGCCCTTAAACTATAGGAAAAATATTAATTTCGGGTAGTTACGGTGTACGGATAGCCGTATAACCACCATAACCACCATCTGGAGCCTATAAAAGGAGCTCCGAGTCTCCTCATTTCTCACCTTTTTTCCCCTGAGTCTTCTTATTCCTCAAGTCGAAGCTCTGCCGGATTCCTCCTATGAGCAGCACCCGAGCCGCACTCAAGCCGCACCCGAGCCAAGTTAAAGCCACCCGATGAAGCCCAATCTCTCAATTTCCAAGTGACCCCCGCAACCGCAAGTTCAGGCGCTCCGCTCTCACGTTCAGAATCAACAAGACGCTAAGAGAAGCCCATCAACGTAAAGTACAATTTGTAACAAACTCCTGACGCGATGGTATGTAGTCCGCCGTGTGCCAAGTGTTCTCTCACCTAAAAACTGTAACAGGAGGTGACCTGTCACCCTCGATTTCACAAACAAGCTGTCACAGCCAGGAAATAGTGGATTTTGACCGGCACAGATCCGGTCATTTGAGTTTTTATCCGGTTGAGGGGTTTTTCCACGTTAAAACTTTGTGTGTACGATTGATCTACCTCATCGACTGTGTGCGCGCTCGACCATTCCGATAGCTAAGGCGGTCCTCTAGGATATTCCAGCCCGACCGGGACGTAGAGTTAGACTGCAACAGTTTGGTGCCGTCTGTGGGAACCGAATTCCCAACATCCTCAAAAGGTTGTACCCACGACACAGCGACACTCCACATTAAAGACAATGGAAAGAAGAAACGCCTGAGCCATCGAATGACTGGTCCCCGAGGGGCGAATCAAGAGCCCCTCCCGCATCGACAAAATTGACCAAGTAGCAACCGTTGGCAATTTCGAGGGCATGTTCGCCAAACACGCCACTAAAATAAACGAACTCCAAGCCATGATGCTCGCCATATGTCAAGAAGTAAATCCGTCCTCCACGCCACC
Source organism: Platanthera zijinensis (assembly GCA_039513925.1). NCBI lineage: Eukaryota > Viridiplantae > Streptophyta > Magnoliopsida > Asparagales > Orchidaceae > Platanthera > Platanthera zijinensis. Next base: position 135,830,340 of record CM077097.1, on the reverse strand, counting down.
ATTCGTGCAAACTGAGTCGCATCCACAAGGAGAACTCTTCGCTACGACCAAATCTCCTTCGTACAAGGAATACGAAATAGAAAAGGAATTCTCAAGCACCAGTAGCTTCCCCACTCTGGTAACACAAACCCGAGACGCGCAAGATCGCTACCTCGGTGGTCAACAGTACAATGGAGACATAAAAAACGCAACGAATGACGGATCTCAGAAAAGGAAACAAGAGAGCAAATCGCACCAGGTGCATAAAAGGAACTACAAGCAACGCGCGGGTACATGCCAAATAAAGAAGTCGCGCTGACACCTAGAACTCACGCCACTCAATGCCCCATTAGGACAAAATTTTCCAAGCAATTCGTAGTCACCCAACATTGCACAAGCCCAAGTCGCTCGCCCAAGGTCGAGGAAATTCATCGAAATATTGCCAATATAACCAGGGGCATGGACACAGCACTGATGAATGCAATCATCTAAAGGAAGAAATTCAGCGACTCGCCATCCTCGGGGCAGTCGATCAATTCCTATCAAAAGAGAAACAACCTCACGCTCAGAACACGAGAAGCATAACCATCGGCATCGGCGAGCCGTCAATCAAACTAAACTAAGTCTTGGTGGATGAAGGGATTACAGTGAACGTACTATTCCTATCAACACTACTTCAGCTCAAACTAACCGCCGACAGCCTCAAGCTAGAATCAACTAGCGCGCATCCCGGGGGGGGGCACTTCAGTACCAGTTATAGGCACCATCGTTCTTCCAATCACTCTTGGAAAGGAGCCCGAGCAGGCAACCTATAATGTGCAGTTCCTTGTCATCGAGGCTAACTATGATCACACCGCGATACTTCAACAATCACTCTTAGGCATCTTCCAAACCCTCTCCCGCTGCTTTTTTCCCTGAACTATAACCTTCTACTCACAGTTTTTCACTCTATCATTGTTCCCCAACCGAATATTACAGAAATCACAAGTCTGAACTTGTGTGAACTATTTTTTTGTATAAAATATTGTGTTTTCCTTTCAGCAGAGACCGACTAGTTTCAAGCAAGTTAAGCCGCAAGCGATCCTCGTGCAAAACGGTAAGACTGCGCATGCTGTTTGAATACAAGCGCTATTCACCGAACCTGTCTTTCTACGCCACGACATCGTCAGAGTCTGCCCCCTCATGACTAAGCTGCGAGCGATCCTCGTGCAAAACGGTAGGACTGCGTGTAACACCCCAAAAAGGAATAAGGGGTATCAGACAAAAATCGTCGAGCTGAGCTCGACGACAATCGTCGAGCAGAGCTCGACGAAAAGCGTCGAGCTGAGGTCGACGACAATTGTCGAGCTGAGCTCGACGAAAATAGTGCTGTCTGGTGTTATGGCCAGTTCGACGAACTCAGACTCCGTTCGACGAATACTATCCTGTTCGACGATTTGCGTTCGACGAATGTGGTTCCATTCGACGAAATGTCGAAATCAGATGTCGCCGAAGTGACGACTCGTGTCAGGGGCTGGTGTGCATCCACTTAGCGGTGATTGACTATTTCAGCTTCAACCCGAGCCGTTGCTTGGTTTTGTTGATTTTATCATGTGGCGTGGATGTAATCTGTGGTCACTTATGCAGACGGATAGGAAGGAGAAAATCATTATTTCCTTTTCTATTCTCTCTCTTTCCAGTTCTGGAGCAGAAACATCTCGGCTGGAGCTGGAGTTTGGGGGTAGATCTTGGTGAAGTGCTGGAGCAGATTTTGTGGTTGAAAACAAGATCTGAAGCTAGATTCGCGAAGGGGAAAGTGAGGTGCTCATTTCCATCAGCGTAGAAACTCTTTGCCATGGCTCCAAAGAGAACTTCAAGGGTAACGATCTTTCTTCTTGGACATGTGAAGTCCTTATTTTGGCATGTGCATGGATTTTCCCCACCAAAAGGTGGAATATTGAGGGATTTTTGTTGGGTTGATTCTTGAAATCCCTAAGAAGTCTTGCATATAGATCCGAAAATGTGTAGTACAGAATATACATGTTGTGTGAAGCTCATCTGGACAGGTTGGTCTGGATTGGTGATATTTTATTTTACGCACCGGAGAAGACTCCGCGTATAAACGAGTATTTTGTGGAGTCTGTGAGTTGTGCCTATGAAGTGGAGTAACAGGAAGTACTGGAATGGAGTTCCGGGAAAATACCCTCGAAGTTTGTGTGCTATATGCTGGCACTGCAGGATGCTGCAGGGTTTGGGTTGAGTTTGGCCGCAGAAAGAGAACTTATGTTGATCCCGTCAAGCGGTTATGACGAACGCTGACATTGACTCCCGCTTTGATTGTGAAGTCAGTCCTTCGGGGACATTGTGGCTATTGTGAGCTGTGCGCTCTTAAAGGTCGGTGAGCCAAACGGACAAGGGGAAGCCGACCTGCGTCAGTCTAGACATTGAACTTACGATTTAAGCAATGGGCAAGGGCTAAATTGTATCCGCATTATGGTTGTCTGACTTGAGTGCCTAAGTTATTGGTTTCATTAGGATCACATAATGAGAGTCTTGGGTTGCTTGCCATCAAGACTAAAGTCTCCGGCCGTGGACCGTGGAGCATGAATGCTCAAAGTTTACCATGGGGTTGATACCTGAGAACGATGGTGAGACCCCGGTTTTCCGACACATTGATAATGTGCCCTGAGTGCACGGAGCGTCGGACCGCATGGTCGACGTTTGTGATATATTGATTGTGCGTGAGTGCACATCTTGTGATATATCTGCTTGTGAAAATGCTATGCCTGCAGGGAAGGAATACCACTGCCCCGAAAAAGGGGTAGGGTCGTTATAATTGGTCTGCTGAATGCTGACCGTTGCCTTGTTTACCACCGTTGCGGTGGATTGTCCACATGCAGGTGCTGGAGAGCCAAGCGGGAAATAGCGGGTTGAAGCCCTTGCTGCTGCTACTGGCCCTCGAAAGCCGAATGAAGAAAAGTTTACTGTTTTCATGTATGGCCGGCCTGCGTGTCGATGTTTGTAATCCACATTGATGAAATGTAACTGCAAGGCCTTGATGCCATAACTTTTGTGTAAAGAGACACTCCTGTGTTGTTATATATAAATGATGTTTTATATATTGTGGACATCCAAATGAGTAGAGTTCAAATAACCTTAAAGCTTCCATTAGCATGCTCTGAGTTAGAATGCGAATAGTTTTTGGTATTAACCTTTCCGTCTGTTTGTGAACTATGGTGCGGGGCCCCGACCGGACCCTCTATTATATTTCATTTAACGGATGGAGACGTTACACTGCGCATGCGGTTTGAATACAAAAGATATTCACCGAACTTGTCTTCCTACGCCACGATATTATCAGGGTCTGCTCCCCTCACGACTAAGCCGCGAGCGATCCTCGTGCAAAACGGTAAGACTGTGCATGCAGTTTGAATACAAAAACTATTCACCGAACCTGCCTTTCTACGCCACGACATAGTCAGGGCCTGCCCCCTCACGACTAAGCCGCGAGCGATCCTCGTGCAAAACGGTATGACTGCGCATGCGGTTTGAATACAAAAGCTATTCACCGAACCTACCTTTCTACGCCACAACATCGTCAGGGCCTACCCCTCACGACTAAGCCACGAGCGATCCTCGTGCAAACTAAGTCGCAAGAGATTCTCGTGCAAATTAATCCGCGAGCGATCGTCGTGCAAACTAGGTCACTAACCAGCCATAGACGCAATTACAGCCCAAAGCAACACCGCAAGTCAAACAACATTCAGGCAAAAAGAAGAAAAAGAACGCAATCATCACAACAACGTACAAATACATGCGCAAATGCGTTAATCAGGACCGTCAAATAATAAAGACAACATACAAGATATCAGACTAGAAAAGTAAAAGATGCAAGCACACTGATACATGAATATGATGTCGCTACATATCAGCCGTGTCGACATAAGAACTCTCGTCGCCTGAGATATCATCAAAACTAAAGTCGGATACATCGCATCCCAAGCTCTTGCCAACAAGACGGAAAGGCTTCGAAACTCCACGCCTAAGCGCTAGCTCCCGAATGTCCTCCATCTGAGACTCCACCTCCTTGCTCCAGATCTCATCGCGAACCTCTCGCTAATCAAACAACGATCCCGCATAAAATCCATAAACTCCATGTACTCCACAAGTCTGACAGCCTTCAACTCTGACACACGGCTATCCGAAGATAACATCTCCACTTGGGCCTTCGCCGCATGAAGCTCTGTATCTAAACGAGAAGTCTCCTCCGGGCATGCTTCAGCATCTGCACGGTCTTCTCCACCAAAGATTTTTCCACCTCTAAAGACGCTCGAGTCTCTTCCAATTCCGTCTTCAGCTCCGATCCAATCTGACGAAATAGGGAAATGTCTCGATCATGATCGTCTCTCAAAGTAGCAAGCAAGCTCGCCGCCGACCAAAACTTCTCCTAAAGAGCTAGATACCATCCTTCAAGCTCATGTAATGATCATTCCAAGTGAAGGCAATCTGAGCCCGGACCTCGATCTACAAGAAAAAGATGGAAGAAAGATCAGTACAAACGCAACAATGAAGGAGAACCAGAAATAATTAAACTCACTTATCACTTCATTTATCGTCTTCAAAGAAGAAGACAACCTCGGAGCAGCCGCCTCCGCAGGAGGAGCCCGGGGGGGGGGGGGGGGGGGCAGAACACCCGAGCACCTGTACCTCGGAAGTAGGCCCGCCTCGACCATCAGAAGGAGCAGCCTTACCCTGAGAAACAAAACAAAGCACCATACCATCGCCACCACAAGAGACTGCAGTGGCCTTCTTCTTCTGACCGCAATCCGAAGATGTTTCGGTAATCCGCCTAGAATCCAAAGAAATGATGCACCGCAACAAGCGTTTCTCTCCCACAAACGAAGAAATACTGAACATCCGGTTCACCAACTCACGTGGCTCTGAAAATCCTAACACTGAGGAAAACTCCCGCTCTTTCCCCTTTTGGCGGCGGCAACGATTAGGCAATGCATTCCACAGCTCCGGCAAGCCCCAAGAATTCTTGACGTAGCCAAATAAAGTATTTCCATGATGGCGGTCCGTCCGAGTCTCAAAATCAAGCCAGCTCTTGTTTCTATGAATTTCCACACGCTCACCACTATCAGAGCGAATGTCGCATCAATCTTGGAAGCAGTTCAAAGAGAGTTTCAAATCATGTTCATGAAAGAATACAACCAATCCCATGAGGCGTACTACCCCCAAGGGAGTAAACTGGGAAATCGGCACAGCGCAAAATTTCAGAATCTCGATCACTTCCTCGCATGGGGGGAATCGGAAACCCAATCTCAAAGTAGTCTCGCAGATCGTCAACCAACCACGAGGAGGATTTTGAACCCTCTCCTCAACACGCGGTATCTTCACTTCAAGGTTGGCAGACACCTTCTCCTCCAAATCGCAACCTGATAATCGGTAAGAGAAGAATGCAGACGCATCGGTCTCGCAGTATTCTGAGCCATGACATAAAAATTAAGAATAGATTTAAATAAAAAATCTACAAATCGAAAATTTTCCGCCCTCGCCGTGCGCATAAAGGCACGTTGCGCGGGAAAACCAAGCCCATATGACGCGCCCAAATACGTACACACACCGGGGCACGCAGTCCCGCAAGCGCCCGCACGCAGTCAGCCGGGCGTGCGGTCAGGCCCCCCGTGCGCGCCTGCGCGCAGTCAACCGCGCGTGCGGTCAGGCCCCCGCGCGCGCCTGCGCGCAGTCATGCGCGCGCGGCCCGGCGAGCGCGCCCGCGCGCTCTCGCACACGACCAGGCATGCGCGCGGCCAAACCCCCACGGGTCCTTGCGCGAGCCAGCGCGCGCGCACCCGCATGCACACTCGCGACCGCAGGTGCGCTAGCTACCTAATCCGGGCACATTCGTCGCCTCTCCTCCACCCTAACATATTCTAACATTTTTACTTGAGTTTGCAGGGTGCCACTACTCGCCATCTCAAGTCCTTCACCATTCTCTATCATCGCCACCATAAAAAATGAGCAAGGAAAGATCCTTGTTTTTCTTCGTCCGAGCTGGTCTCTTGCAACAAGGATCTGAGGGGCAATTATTAGGAATGAGATCCTTGTTGCATTCACACCGCACGCACAATCATCGCGTCCGATCCCCCCGTGCACCGATCCCATCACGCATAATGGATAAACCGCCGCGGAAGCCGCCTCGCCAACGCCGGGAGGCCGACCTCCTCCGCGGCCGCCGACCGCCCCTCCTCTCACCGCGCCGGTCGTGGTCCGGGGAGCGCCCGCAAGGGTCGCTCCCCCTTCGGCCACCGATCACGACCGAAAGAGCGGCCGCACGAGCCGCTCTCCCTCGGTCGCCGACCGCGGTCGAGAGAGCGGCCGCGAGGGCCACTCCCCCTTCGGCCGCCGTCCGCGGTCGAAAGAGCGGTTACGCGGGCCGCTCTCCCTCGGCCGTCGGCCGCGGTCGAGAGAGCGACCGCGAGGGCCGCTCCCCCTTCGGCCGGCGGCCGCAGTCGAGCAAGCGGCCGCTCCCTCGGCCGCCAGCCGCAGTCGAGCAAGCGGTCGCACCGGTCGCAGTCGAGCCGCGACCGAGCAAGCGGCCGCGCCGGCGGCGGCCGAGAGGGCGGTCGTGCGGGCCGCTCTACCTCGGCCGCCAGCGCGCAGCCAAGGAAGCGGCCGCGTCGGCTGCCCCTTCTCGGGCGCCATCAGCAGTCCTCCCCTCATCGGCAAGTTCGTGGGCCGCCCGTGGAGTTCCGCCCTCGCTGTTCGATCGATGGGGGTCGTTCCCCGCCGTTCGATTCGCGTGTAACCACCCACTAATCACCGGGTAAGTGAGGAGATTTAATTAATAATTAATAATTTATTTATGGTGCAAATAGCGAGATTAATTATCATAAAAGCGCACTCTTAAAATATAGGAAAAATATTAATTTCGGGTGGTTACGGTGTGCAATAGCCTCATAATCACCATAACCACCCCCTGTAGCCTATAAAAGGAGCCCCATGCCTCCTCATTTCTCACCTTTTTCGCCCTGAGTCTTCTTCTTCCTCAAGTCGAAGCTCTGCCGGATTCCTCCTACGAGCAGCACCCGAGTTGCACTCAAGCCCCACCCGAGCCACACCCGAGCCACGTACGAGCCAAGTTAAAGCCACCCGACGAAGTCCAATCTCTCAATTTCTAAGTGGCCCCCGCAACCGCAAGTTCAGGCGCTCCGCTCCCACGTTCAGAATCAACAAGATGTTAAGTGAAGCCCATCAACACAAAGTGCAATTTGTAACACTCCCGGCGCGACGGTCTGTCGTCCGCCGTGTGCCAAGTGTTCTATCACCTTAAAAATGTAACGAGAGGTGGCATGTCGCCCTCGATTTCACAAACAAGCTGTAACAACCAGAAAATAGTGGATTTCGACCGATATAGATCCGGTCACGTGAGTTTTTACCCGGTTGAAGAGTTTTTCCACGTTAAAACTTCGTGTGTATGATCGATCTACCTCATCGAATGTGTGCGCGCTCGAACGTTCTGAAAGCTAAGGCGGTCCAGGATATTCCGGCCCGACCGGGACATCGAGTTAGACCGCAACAGTAGTCATCCAAAGATTGAACCCAAAACAAAATAAAGGAAATTAAAACTAATCCGTGACCGTCTAATTTTTTGATTAATCGGAATCGCAATAACAAATATAAAGGTACCAAAATAATTTTATAAAATAACGAACTGGAGGAATAAGAGTTTTTAAAGGAGCATGTCGGGATAGACTCATCTCGTGTTGGGCTAGACTCATCTCGTGTCTTTTCCACATTTCTGTACCGGTTTGCCGTCTCTGAGATCTGTCCACTGATGGCGCCGGCGGTGGTCAACCCGTTCTCGACGGCGGCCGTCTGTTTCCTCGCACTGGCTTCCTCTATTCTCTACTTGTCCACGGTGGTCTCTGGAGCAGCCGGCAAGGAGTCTTTCGTGAAGAAGACCGTCGCCGCCCATGCCATAGTTATCTTCTCCAAGTCCTATTGCCCGTAACTCCCTTTTTTTTCACACTCCTTCTGGTTACTTTTTTTTTTAGTTTTAGGTTGTTCATTTCTGCGCGCCACGCCGTGTTCGAGTTAATACCTAGTGGTTATTCAGGGTAATCTGCATGCTTGAGTCCGGGATCTGACTGTTTTGAGATTGAGAGGGAATGTTTACAATTGGTTTCTGTGAATTTGGATTAGCCTTTTGCTACCTGGATCAATGCATTTGAATCTAAAATTTCTGCAGCTAGAACGAATTTGAATTACAACAACACCTCAACAACAACAACACTCAAGCCTTTATACTATAGTGGTCTAGTTGAACTATTAAAATAAATTTGGAATTTTATTGAACTTAATTTGATGTAACTTTCTAGATTTTTTTTGGCTTTTTGGCATTTTGCACTCCCGAAATACGGGGGTTTGACACTTTGTACTCCAATTTTTTAAAATTTACACTTTGCACCCCCAAATACCAATTTCTAGCACTTTGCACCCCATGCCGAAATTTCAAGGGTATTTAAGTCCGGGCAACACAAAAACGCTCATTTTGACACATTACATCCCGGATTATTGGTGCTGCCTGGATGTAAATACTATTGAATGATCATTTTTAGAGCTGACCAAACCTAAATACACTTGAAATTTCGGCCCGGATGTGCAAATTGTCAGAAATCAATAATTGGGGCGGTGCAAAGTGCTAATTTTAAAGATTTGGGGTGCAAGGTGCCAAAACCCCATATTTTGGGGGTGCAAAGTGCCAAAAAGTCATTCTTTTTTTTTTCTGTTTAGACTATCCGAAAAGTAAATGACTGGTTAAACTGTTAAATTAATTTTCTTATATTCCTAAAATAATAAGCTTAAAATATTAAGTGACAGTTTTTTTCTATGAAAAATATTAAGCTTAAAAAAAGCCCTTTTGTAGTGACTTGCACTAGTTTCATTCTCTGGTCATCATCCCATAGTTTGGGGGAAACAATGTAATTTATTAATGTATTGCCTATTAGTGAAGCTTCTCTACTTATATTTATATGAGCAATTCAGTATCCTTTAGTACCTCACTCCCTCATGGTTTTGCGTAATATTAGGTACTGCCGAAGAGCGAAGGCTGTTTTTCGTGAGTTGAACAAAGTGCCATTTATTGTGGAGCTCGATCAGAGAGGTGAGTTGTTGCCGGGCCTTTTTCTTTCCCACATAGATTTAAAATTGTTGATCAGTTAATAGTTGCAGACTATGCTAGCACTATATGTTTATAACTCCCATTCACCATTATTTAGCTTACGCTCATCCTATTGGATTATAAGCGCCATATATTAAAGGTGATTAGCCATAGTAATTAGTCATTCATTAGCTTAATTATATTGAATTTACACCTTTGATGCAGTAAGCATCCAACTCATTTTTCCATTGCCTTTTTATATCTTAGTTGTAAAACTAGGACCTCTTAAACTAGGTATTGTGTGGCAAGAATCCTTAATATATAGCTTGAAGAATATTGTTGTTAAATTTTCTATTGTTCTTGGAAGTTACTTTGCCCATATCTTCTTATAGATACATACATTCTTAATGTTTTAATGTTCCAGGGGCTGTTTGGTTCACCTGTCATGTTGCTTGGTTCTTTGTGTGATTTATGATAATTTGATAGCATTGTTCAGTGGTACTAACCATTTTCACTTTGGGTTAGTGTGCTTTTCTGTAAGACTATTAATGACCTGCTCTAGTAAACCCAACCATAATCAAGATTTGTGAAATCTATCTTTTTGACCTTAAGTTGAACCAAACCTAGCTATATGCTAGCTTGGTTTTTTCTCAATTCAAGGCATCGTGGTTCATTAAATTTGGTAAGAGTTAAAAATCAATTCGTTTTTTTATCTATTTTCAGTATTTCAAGTAATTCTTTTTCAACATGCTTAAATGATCCATGCATAAATGCATGAAAACATATATTCATGAGATTGCCAATCTGTCAAATCAATCATGGTAATATCCTTGTCCTCAACACCGATGAGCATACACTCTTTTTTATTTAGACATTGATGTGTGTGGGATAAAGGCTTGAGTGTTGTTGTATTGATGCGTGTGGGAGTAGAGATGACTATAAGGGAAACAGAGACCCTGATAACGGAGTTCGAGGTACTCCTGATTGGATAGTGGTTGTGGTTGATGAGATAGCTTTAGCCCCCCAAAGTTAGGAAGTGGGGAGTGAGTAAAGGCCTAGGAGGTGTTGTTGGGGGTTCAAAGAGAGTAAGATGGAAACATAACAATGGATCTTTGGGTGGTGGTGTGGAAAACAATGTTCAGAAGATGTGTTACTGGAATGAACAAAAGAGGGGCTAATCATCATAGCAAATTCAATATCCATAAAGCGAGCTTGTTGCATTTTTACAAAGAAAGTGGAGTTATGAATGCGAAGATAGGCTCATATATGGAGTTGAAGATCATACATAAAGTAGCATAAATAATTGGCCGCTGCAAGGTCAGAGATAATGTTAGTCAACTCCATTAAGTAGTCAATGTATGTGTCTAATGGACGATACATATACCCTAAAAACATTGTTGGACAAGCGGGTGTTACAATGGTGGATGAGTTCTTCCTTCAACTTTTGCCAAATCATAGTTGGGTTCATGTGAGAGTCAATGCAATCAATAGAGAGGCAACCTTTTATATAGAACATGGAGAGAGACACTTTGTGACTTTCCAGAGTTAGTGAATTTTAAAAAAAAAACTGTTTTGTGCATGCAATCCAACTATGAGAGTTTATTCCCCTCAAATATTTGAATATTACAGCATCGTGAAAGTTTTGTAGGGGAGAGGGCGTGAAGTATGATACTCACATTCCATACCAGTGGGTTTGCTGTGGATTTAGTCTCACGAGGCACAGGAGGCTTAGTGTCTGTATCATAAGAGGTGGAGAATGTCACTAGTATCATGCATGCTGTCAATGCAAGAAAAAATAGAAGCCACAATACATAAAGCTCCTCATGAAAATCATGGAGTTAAGTACATGAAATGAAGGGTTTAGCAAATGTGAGACAAAGGAGTATGTTGGGTTGTTGCATTGGTTGCTGAAATTATGCTAGCTGGAGGAGACATAAGCAATGCATCGATGTAGGAAGTTAGCAAATGGAGTCGTCAGGAACAAACAGAAGAGTAGCAATGTCGGAAGTGACACTCCAGCATTCGCAAAAATCAGTAGGCACCACTGAAGGTTCCGTCGAAGTCGGAATGCAAGTCATTTCAATTTCTATCTTCTGTACAAATCATTTAGAATTTGTGAACTTTTGTACTGAACTGTAACTACTAAAAAGCAAAAGGAGGAAAATGAGCAAGTCTCACCAGACGCTAGTTAGTTTGACTCAATCCAGGCCAGGCTAACTTTAAGTTCAATTTGAACTGGACTAGTGGACTTTGCTCACTAGTTGGCTTGTTGATTTCGCTCCAAGCACGACTTTCACAAAAAATGCCAATTCAATTTTCTAGTGATTTTTTAACTTCAAGTCAAATTCAGCTCATTATTTATTTCAAGATCTGGCAACATAAATGCATGCGAAAGAGGTTTCAATCCCTAATTGAAACCCTTTTTACCCATATCAGGTTTTGCTATCACCTATATACAAAGGATGGTAAAATTACTCTTTTGCTGTTCTCTTCCCTCTCTTTGAATCCTCCTTCATCTTTTACCTAAGGTATCAAGTAAATTTCTGACAACAGCCCATCTTTTGATGAGATTTTTATCCTCCGGGCTTAAAAAAATAGTCATTTAGAGCACATACTTTATCAGGAGAGGATTTTAAGATCCACTTAACATAAGATTAAGCTAGCTTCTTCTTTAAAAGTCATGAACTTTCTTTTCATTCACGAAAATATGACTCCTCTTCATTAAATATGAATTTTAAGATGGAATATTGAAGGAGATTAGACATGAAAATACGACTCGTAGTCTTTTATGAAAATGCATTTCTTATACATGAAACCAAAAGCAAATGCAGGTATGGAGAAGACAAGTCATGCATTAGTGTAGTGGGAAACAAGGCCTCACTTGAGCCTACTTCATAAAGATTTCTACCCCAAAGGGTCTGAGACAGACGCGGACTGGTACAGATTGGGTAAATAAGGACAATCAATGCGTGGTTACACTGTAAAATTCAAGAGGCATTAAGTAGAACTAGACATATCTCTGAAGGAGTTACCTACTTTGATAAAACCCATAGCAACTATGTACCCATGGAACTCCGCCTTTTTTCAATTCGTAGTATTGGGCAAACCATTGACATTGCTTTGGCCATTAAGAGAAAGACTCATAGAGACGAAGTTAGATGGAGACGTCAGGAAGGAGAAGAATGAGGAATTCTCAGTGTTAATGCCATCCTCCTCATAACATTCCAGGTTGCTCAAAATGATGCTTTTGAGCTCTTTTTAGAGAAGTTTAATGAAACAAGTCAACATCAACAAAGGAAAGAAGATTATTGTGATAATAGAAGCGAATCGACTCTGAATCAAACTCGATTTTTTTCCTTGCTAGTGAATATGAAGGGGAACGTCAGGCGTCTTAACATCAATATAGACCTTCGTGAGGAGTTCTTCATCTTCAGAGTCTTATTCAAGAAAGGAGTTCTCATCGTCATCATCATTGACATTGGGAGCAAGAGAACTTGATTTCTAGGAGCCCAATGGAATGACTTAGAGACTCAACTTCATCCCCACATATATTCCATTAGATGGCTTAATGATTCAGCCAATGATATAGACTAGGGTTAGATTTTTTGAAAATAAGATAAATTCAAGCGATATATTTTAATATAGGCTAAGGGTTAGGGTTTTGAAAATATGTTAAATTTATTTTTAAAGAGGCCGAGTGGGCCAATTCGAACTTAGACGAGCTAATTATTCTCAATCATTTGAACTTTTCAAACCGGTAATCGTTATCCAGAAAACGTTCCTCGGCGTTTAATGAATTGAATCGTCGCGAGATTTGTAATTCCACAAACAAAACCACAAGTAGAAATTTATGGAATAAATGACAAAATTAGATAGCGCGAACGTTTGAGGCAAGCTTAAATTAATTATTGAATTGCATAAGAACTATGTCAACTAATAAAGCAAGAGATAAGGTGGTATCACCCCAACAAGAGGTTGGCTCACTTCAAATAAGTCTCCAGTTGACCCGAGTTAAATGTCGGGCATAACCATGCAAACAGCCGGCTGACTTTAGTTGTTGTGTACGCTTGTGGTGGAGACGTCCATGGAGCCCGCTGGAATGAGCTGACCTAGGTTCCTCTTTTCTGCCAGAGATGGGCGCCGAAGTCGTCGGAAGAGGAGATGGTTCTGTGTGAGTCGCGTTCTCAAGGTTGGGTCGCTGGGATAACAGAGGAACGACTGTTTGTCGTTCTCTGTATTCCCCAGGCTGGGGGGGGGGGGGTTAAAGAGGAATTAATTGGAGATTCCTGAAATATTTCTCTGTTTTGGATTTTGAAATACTTCCTGAAATAAATATTTCTTAACTCACCCGCTCCACCAATCTTTTTTCCAATTAATTGCAGATTTTAGTTCCTAAACTAATCCTCTTATAAATAGAGAATATTTTAATTTGATTTTATTCTCATTTTATTTTATATTTTCATAATTAAAATAAACTTGCCTCTTTCGTCCTAGTTACTAAAATTACCGGATCATATTTATTCAAGGTCTTATCGGCCGGTCAAATCGACGAGCCAAATCAAGTACATGAAATGAGAACGAGTACATGAAATTAAAATGTGTACATGAAATGAAATACAAAATAAAAATAAATATACGGATAAGAATTACGATGCGACGAAGGATGCATCAGCCAACATTGAGATAAAGGAATTGCATCGTCTACTCTTTGCAATCACCTAAGAATAAATTGACGAGGTAATATACGAAGTTGTTCTAATCGATGCCTGCCATTTTAATGTTGATATTTTGACGCAAGGTGAGGTCCTATTGAAGCTAAGGGGTGGTTTCTAAATGCAAACATAAATCGAACGATTTAACTTTCAATAATATTTTTTTTATAAAAGACAATACTAAACAGTCCACAGTAGTTAAAGCTTAACAAGTAAGGAAACAAGTGAAGTTGAATAAATGCCACAGACCTCGCAATAAAATAACTATAGTAAATGGGAGCACAAATTGTCTGACATAACATTGCTTGAGCAGGATAGTATTGAGACATAAAATGCATTTGATTGATGATGGTATCATATACATAATATTCTCCTAACTGAATAATTTATTTTTCTTTGATGTTGATGATAGATGATGGAGGGGCAATTCAAGATGCATTACATGCGATTGTTGGAAGGCGAACTGTTCCTCAAGTCTTCATTGATGGAAAGCATTTGGGTGGCTCCGACGGTAATCAACCCTAACTCCTTGACTGCAGATCAAAATTGATAATCTGTGAATCAAAACGTGGATCGTTCGCATTAAGTTTGATTCAACTCGAATCAACTCGTGTATGATATATGCACATATATGTGTATTTAGCATATAGGTACACATTGGTATGCATGTATTCATAATTATATAATATACAATATATATAGAAACATATATTTGTATTTGTATATCATATTCATACCATACTTTTGATTATTCATAGAATATATTTAGTATTATGGAAGACAAAAATGGGATATAATGTTTAATTAAGACTAAATACACAAAATTTGGGGACTAGGATCAAGTTAGATTCATTAAAAGTGAAAATACTATGACATTAATATAGATGAAGATATTAAGCAGATATGAAAGTGCTATATTAAGAAATTATTTAATAAATTTTTAAAGAGGAAAATATTTTGGAAGAACACAATGAATAGAATAATGATGTCTATTGATTAAAAAAAGAAAATACGTATTGAATTTGGCAAAATTATCGATGATATTAGAGTCGAGTGATTGACAGCTCTTTTTAATGAAAATTCGAGGACTATGATGATTCTTAATAATTGGATAAGAAGTATTTTGATGTCAATATTTAAGAATTAATGAGATGTTCACCTTTGTACCAATTATGATGGAAGCATAAGCCAACTATGTGATCTTGGCTATGATATTTCTTTTCTCAAGGATGTGTGCCAAATTAGGAGGTCAAGTGACCAAAGGGTCATCTTGACAGGCACTAGGAGAGGAAATGTCTATTGTCTCAATTTTGTTTGTGAGAGTAAGGACTCTCCTATATGCCTAGTTGCAGATGAGAAAGCTTCATAATGTATCCAATGTCACAAGAGGCTAACTCATCTGAATTACAAGACCATATGTAAATTCTTTAGTGAAGAGTTAGTGAGAAATGGTCCTAAGGTGAAGTGCATCAAGGAGGGTATCTGCTCAGCATGCCAAAAGTGCAAGTAGACTAGAACCTCCTTCCAGAGCCTTGATACCAAAGACTCAGTAAGGTGTTTATACCTCCTGCATATGGATCTATTTGATCCTATGCCAGTTCATAGTCTAGGTAGAAAAGTCTACACCTTTGTGTTTGTTGATTACTTTTCCAAATTTGCTTGGTTGTTCTTTCTAAGGAAGAAATCTGAAACCCCCGATGTCTTCTAGATATTTGTTAGGCAAATTCAAAATGAACTTAACAGTACTATGGTCAAGATCAGAAGTGACCATGAGACTGAGTTTTAGTCTGAATGCATGACAAGATTCTGTGAAGGGCTTGAGATTCATCAAGATTTCTCCTCTCCTAGAACACCCCAACAAAATGGGATTGTTGAGAGGAAAAATAGAACTCTCATAGAGGCTGGTAGAAACTTGTTAAGTGACACATTTCTCCCAAAATATTTCTGGACTGAGGCAGTAAACACTGCATGTCATGTCCTTAATAGGTCTTCCATCACCAAAAGTCACAAGAAGACTCCCTATGAGATTCTGAAAGACTAAAAAACCAAACTTATCCTACTTCAGGATTTTTGGTAGCAAGTGCTATGTTCTAAACAATGGTAAGTACTATGTGACTAAGTTTGTTGCCAAGTCCCAAGAAGGGATATTTATTGGGTACAACAACAATAGTAGATCATAGAAGAATCAATACATGTTGTCTTTGATGAGTCAAACCTAATTAACTGTGAGCTGCTGCTAAGCACCTCTCTAGCTCTCCAGGTTTAAAGGATGTGAAGGACAAGCTTACCATTAAGGAAATGGATCCAGCAGGACAAGATAAGAAAGAAGATAGGTGCTGTCAAGGGGGAGCTCAAGACTCACAAGCTGAGGATGAAGAATAGACAGCTGAAGACAATGCAGTACAATCAGCTGAAGACAATGAAGTTCAGCCAACTGAGAACAATGCAGAACATCAAGCTGAAGCAAGAATGCCTCCACCTAAGAGATATCTGAGGGACCATCCAACACACCAAATCATTAATGATGCAATACATGGTGTCTAGATAAGGAGAAAGAGCATCAACACAGCTCTATTTTCAAGCTTCCTATCACAAATAGAGCCCAAGAAGCTTGAAGAGGCTATCAAAGACTCTTATTGGATTGGAGCTATGCAGGAAGAGCTGAACCAATTCAAAAGGTGTAGAGTCTGGAAGCTGGTTCCCAGACCAAAGGTACATAATGTCATAGGAACAAAGTGGATCTACAGTAACAAGCTAGATGAGAATGGCATTATTGTTAAAAATAATGCCAGATTGGTGGAAAAGGATACAGGAAAGAAGAAGGAATAGATTTTACCAAACCTTTGCCCCAGTATCAAGGCTGGAAGCAATAAGGTTATTCCTTGTTTTTGCTTCCTATCAAGGATTCAAAGTCTTACAGATGGATGTGATGTTAGCATTCCTGAATGGAGACTTAAAAGAGGAAGTATATGTGGATCAGCCACCATGTTTTGTAGATCCTCATTTTCCTAATTTTGTTTATAAGCTTAAGAAAACTCTATATGGGTTGAAGCAAGCCCCTAGAGCATGGTATGAAACATTATCTACAATTTCAGAGAAATAATTTGGGTTTATGCTAGGAAGACCAACTATAAAATTAATTTTTTTTCGTTAAGATGATTAATAGAGAAGAACAGAGGTCAAATAAAATCTTCATGGCATTTATTAATCTAGATAATGCTTTTGATATTTTTCAGCATTGAAGTTATTAAATGAAAGTTTTAAAGGGAAAAATATTTTGGAAGATGATAATGAACATAATAATAATGTCTATTATGAATTTATCCAAACAAGAAAGTAAAATTAGTTTTAAAGAAGATGTAATACCTATTAGAGCTTCATTTGATGCGGTGGTGGAGGTCGTGAATGCGGTAGTTATGAACCGTTTTTCATGACCACCTGACCTCACCTAAGGATCTAGGTCCACTTTTATGTTCAAAATTAGTTTTTTTTTTCTTTTTGGCAGTCAAACATACATTATATAATTGTGGTATTTTTGTCCAAATTCATCGGAGCAAAAACACCGAGCCAAACCGAGCCTAGGTAAGAAAATGGATTGAACCAAAGTTTTGTGTAATCTATATCTTACACCTCAGACGAGACTGGATAAGAACCAACGAAAAACGAAGATTCATATAGATTACTCCGTAATAATTGGGATGAGATTTTTGATAAAGATGATAAATTTTATAAATCTATACTAGCTGTATATATGTATAATAATAATGTTTGCAAATTTTTATGTAAAACTAATTGGGCTTGGCTAGATTGAGCTCGAAACTGAACTCAAAATCAATCACTTTCGACTCCATTCAAGCCAGCTCGGCTCGAATGGTAGTGGGTTTGATATGAAATGTGTTTTGAAATAATGCAGGAAATCACTGAAGCTTATGAAATGTATTTTGAATTAATGCAGAAAATCATTGAAGCTTATGAAATGCATTTTGAATTAATGCAGACACCATTGAAGCTTTTGAAAGTGGAAAGCTGGCAGAGCTTCTGGGTATCACCAGCACTGACACAGATGATGAACTCTAATGACCAAATACTCATTTTCTTTGGTTACAACCTAATTTCATGATCAAGATCTTATGTGCTCTACTGTTTAAGGAGATTTTAATGATCCATTTGATCATTTTTTAATAGATATTTTTGTTTCAATATTGATTAAAATTATTGAATGCTAGATAAATGCCATATGCAATGTTCTTCGCTAAACTCATTATTTTCTACTACTTTTTTGCGGAGATTATAAAATTGATTATTATTTTTTAAATATTTTGCGTTACCGGTGCTTTTAAGCATTTGTTGGCATGACGGTGGGGGTCATGAATAGGGTGGTTATGAACCTTCGTTCGTGAATGCCCCCCACCTCACGTAAGGAACTCCTTTCACTTTTATGTTAGAATTAGTATGTTTTTCTTCTTTGTGACGGTCATAATTGTTCTCATGTCGAACACATTTTATGGCATGATGTTTTTGTCCAAATATTGTGTAGTGCCAAACATACAGTAAGGCTCCGTTTGGTACAGTGGCGGCGGTCATGAACACAAGGGTTAAATTGTCATTTGTTCAAACGGATGATGTTTGTTAGGTGATTCCCAATGAATGACATTTTAACCCTTCCGTTTACGTCCGCGTCCGCCACCACCATGCCGAACGGAGCCTAAATTTATCCCCATACTTTTTTCTAGACATTATTAACTCGCTATCACTAGTATTATTTTCTTAATGGAGTATTATACATACATATAAATTATTGCACAAATGTGTTGATGAAAATCAAAAATTATTGCACATACATATAAAATTAAGGTCCGGTACATACGGTCGTAACCGTTTGATCGGTGAAAATAAGTCCTCCCAAACGGAGCCAAAGACTGAACACTTCATCGTTTGGATATCAGACTACTGAATAATAACGTTAAAAAAAGAGTCTGTTCAAACACAATATAATATACTGATTCATATATTTTTTTGTTTGACTTACCCATTGTTGTCGCTAATTCCAATTCCACTGGAGGGATCATTCCATTCGAGTCGAGGACCATCCGGGAGATCTCTGCGGAGATCACATGAATGATCCGCTGAACCGATTCCAAAAACTTCACACCGCTGAATTTCAAACCCCCCAATTCCAATTCCGCCGGATATTTCTAGCTAACTCAAGAGTCCAGAGGATCAAATGTTTTTTTTTACCGTACTAAAATTAGACCAGCGATGCTCTACGGCTCTAAGTGTTGGGCAGTGAATTATGTACATGAGCAAAAAATGAGAGTTACAAAGACGAGACTGCTTAGGTAGATATGTGGACACACAAGACTAGATAAAATTATGAATGAACGTATCAAGAATAAGACAAGAGTGACACCAATTGTAAAGAACATGCGGGAAGCTCGATTAAGATGGTTCAAACACGTACAAACGAGACCATTAGAGGCACCTATTATGCGTTGTGAGAGTTCAGCAACTAGACATGTTAAAACAGGGAAGGGATAAATCAAAAAAAGACTTGGAATGATACTATAAGGAAAGACAAGATGTACTTGGGCAGTGAGATTATAACTAAAGATAGAGCACAATGGCGACAAAGGTTCCATATAGCCGACCCCACTATGGTGGGATAAGGTCTTTGTTGTGGAGTGCTACTTATTTATTAAACAGGGATTAATAATATGCACATTATCCCGATTAATTTGCCAATATCATCTCAAAAATCGACATTTTTTATGTTTCTGATAAACAATGTTATTCGATTTTTTATTCGCTCCACAAATCATTCTTACATGCATTAGGAGTTGAATCAACTCCTACATTTATTGATATCATGCCAAATGTATTGTAGTATGGCAGTGACTTATCCAACAAATGTAAAAGCTTCTACAGTAAATAAAACAAGCATCAAACATCATCCACAAGAGAATTATCAAATTTGTTATATGTGATAAAGTTGAAAAGTGCAAATTCAAGCTAAGGGGATAACCTGTTTGTAACATGTTTATAACATGTTTGCGGAGACATCGTCTGTACAAAAGTCGAGGGAACTACAAATTGAAAAACAAAAGAAGCTATTTAATAGTCCATTGAACTTTTCACGAATCTTGGAAAATGTTGTTCTCCTGCCAACAATGAATAATTTTGGATATACAGAGCCAAATTGATTCTGGAAACCTGCTCTTGAGATGATCTGCTACGACTGATAAGATATCAACCAGAAATCTATGGAACTCAGGCTTCGAGAATATTCGTATAAATAGAGCTGTCCACAGCCTGGGCGCCAAACAAATGGCCCGCCCAAAAGATCGCAATCCGAGCACCGTCCTCCGGATCAGATCAGCTCCCTGAAAAAGAATGAAAAAATATTTAATTTGAAATGAGATATTGATCGTCTGATCATTCATCAGTATTTAAAGCAGTTTATGGGCAGGTATATAGCAGAAAGAAAAAAAATGCGGTCCTGTAGCTCTTAGTGATATTGATTTGAATAATGCAGGAGCAGGAGGAGCAATGTAACCAATCCTATTACTCAAAGGACTTCTTGTCGATTTAATTGGTCGAAATGATGGCGGCACATTTCCACTTTAAAAGGATATCATGTTTCCAATCCCATACAAAGTATTATCAGAATAAAAAAGGTAGAAACATTGATGGATGAATTTATTTGTGAGCCTAAAAGACAAATTTTATAAGTATCAATCTAAAATAAGAGCCCTAAACCCTAAACCTATGCATACAATCTAAAATTAGAGCCCACCGGTGTAATAGAGGCAACTGTTTTACGGTGAGAGGAATAGGATTCAATGATTTTAAGCGTAAAGAGTATGTCAACTTCCAGCTTGAGAACTTCTATCAGTGGAAGTAATGTTTCTATATTGCTAACTTGGAGCAATTTTGTTTCTGAAAAAATATTATGTAAAATAAAGTGAGATTGGTTATATGTGGGTGACGAATTGTTCTATGTTTGTTTTCTGAAGGAGCAATGACCAAAAATGATTATTATTGTGTGGAGTTTCTCCACGAAGTGTTGAATATTTTGATATTCATCTTTTGATATTTGTGTTTAGAGAGCTTCAGTTTGGAGTTTGTAGAGTTAAAAAAAGAAATGAATCAACCAAGTGCCAATATTAAGATGAGGACTCTGGAATTCAAGGGTAGATCTTCACTAGTGTTTATGGTGTGGACTCGACGCATTGAGAGAATATTTGATGACAAAATGTTTCAAGATTAAAGAGAAACGCAAGAAGGTTGTACCAAAGCTGAAAGCTAGAAAAATCTGAAAGACCAAAGAGAAGAAGATATTATGGGCAGTGTGGTGTTAAGAGTTTGGCGAAAATGAAGTGTCTTGTGACAAACGCTTTGCTTTGAAAAACTACGGGCAAAATGCATATATCTCATGACTGGCTAGGCCTTTAGATTTTGATATTCTATATAGTATCATCATCTTCGATGCCTTGAGGAGACCATGTGATACGAACTCGAGAGGAATCCGGCGCGGGGAAGGGACGGCGGAGGTGAGGGAGAAGAGAGGGACTAGGGTTGAGAGGAAAAGCCTCAGGGAGCAACCCTAATTTTCATACATCCAAGAATAATTGAAAAGTACAACTCCACCCCTTATAGGTGTGAGGTGAGAATAACAAGTGCGAGAAAATTAAATGCGTACACAACATAATATAAAATAACATAGTGCAAAAAAAATAAAATAGTCACGCCGGCGTAGCGTCTTCGGTCTCTCCTCCCGACAAACCCGTCGCCGTCTTCCTCCGCATGTAAACCCACCACGACGTCTCGTCGGCGTGTGTGTTTCCCGTCAGCATGCGCAGCCGTAACAATACCGACGTCTGGAAAATATTCCTTGTCCCCAAGGCAGTAGTCGGAGGTGTGGCAACAAAAATGATCCTGGGGTAGCCATGTAGCTTCGGATTCCAGACGGTAAGACCCAGCAACAGGAACCTCCTGCGAGCCAGAGTCCTCCTGAAGGTGGCCGCGGTGATCGAGTAGCTTGGCTGGGTAGAACGGCGCCAACTGCCGTCTTTCTTCCTAACCAGAGAAAGTTGGGCTGGTGGCAATCTTGTCGGAGGCTGCATGACGTTGGCGAGCGCAGTAGAAAACTCTTGGTGGTCCGACGAGAAAGGGAAAGACATGTCGGGCGGGCCCGAGAGGGCCCACAGCCCCGCGGAGAGGCATGCGTCCGTGGTTCGCTGAATCGTGCAGAGGGAGACCGGAGAGCGGGGAAGAGGGGAGTCACTGTCGAGGCGACATGGCTGACCCCAGTGGAGGAACTGCATGGTCACAGTCGCCCAATTGACGCGTACATCGCCGAGTGTGTGGAGTCAAGCCCCCCTAAAATGACGTCGATACCGCCTAGGCCGAATGTGTAGAAGTTCACGGTCACAAAACAGGACCCCACAAAAATAGGCCCCACAGTGCAATGGCCTTGAGTCAGTCGGCGGCGTCCATCGCCCAGGCGGACCACAACATCCGGAGAGGGAACTGAGGGATTACGGAGCTGCTGCACCAGGCGCTCAGAGATGAGGTTGTGGCTTGCGTCGTTGTCCACCATGATGATGATCTGATGATCCCGCAGCGTGTCTGAGAGTTGCATGGTCTGCTGGCCGGAGATCCCGCCCGTCGAGGCGAAAGGCAAATCCAACCAGTGGAACGTAGCTGCGGTGGAGTCGAGAGATGTATCCCTCGCTGAGAACTCCAGGGCCTCAAAGTCAGCTAGGGTAACCTCCGGGTCGACATCTCCGATGATGGCGTGGAACTACTTCACGGAGCACTCATGGTTGGGGGAGTGCGGCCGGCGGCATCGAAAATAGAGACCCCTGCTGCGGAGCTCATTGTAAATCATTGTTCAAGAGGTGTTGAGGGGAAGGTGGGAGGCCCGACCGGCTTCCCCAAGGCGGCGACCGGGGTGGAGGAGTTGTGGTTGGAGGTCGCTAACGCGGCCGAGGCTGGTGGTGGTCGGCCGCAGGAGAAGGTGGGCGGGGGAGAGGTCGTCTTCCACCAGACACGCCAAGTCCATGGTGTCAAAGACTGTGTGGGGGGGGGGGGGTGCGTGCGGAGACAAGAGTGGATATGTGATATTAGACCCTGCATGAAGAAGCCCAGATAATGATTAGGCGGCATCCTGTGGACGTGGGAGACCAGGGCGCCAAACTCATCAACATAATCGTCTAGGTTGGCTGTCTAGCAGACACCGCAAAGACGCTCGATAGCGGAGGAGCTAGAGTAGCGGGTGTCATACCGCCAGATCATCTCCTACTTGAGCTCGGGCAAAGAGAGGCATGGGTTGGATTGACGGAGAAACCGAGCCCAGTGGAAGGCCGGGCCGTCTAGGCCAACCACCTCCGTAGATACCTTATCGTGCTCCTGTGTGTAGTTGGGGTGTTGGAGGCATGCATGGAGGCGATGAGTTGCTCTTGAGCCACCAAGCGGCGGCTTAGGGCTTTAGTGGTTACATAAGGAGGAAGATCACCAACAGAACGAGTATTTGGGGCCATTCCAGCGACTACCTAGGGCACGACAACAGGGCGGTGCCAGACGGAAGATTGGGATAGCGACGTGGTAAAAGCAGAGGTGTTGCGGTGGAATCAAACGTCAAACGAAAGTTGCGGTTGAAAGTTGCGGGAGAGGAATCGCCGAGCGTGAGTCGGAACGACACAAGCGGCGAACACGGATTGACACAAGCAGGACTGCGTAGTGGGGATCGGGACGCCGTGGGGATCAGGACGCCGTGGAATCGGGCGGAGCTGTGGGGGATCAGACGCACATGCGTGGTGAGGCGGCACTGTAGCCGAGCGAAACGTGCGAGACACGTGAAATCGACGAGATTGGGTGGATCGGGACAAGATCGGCGAATCGGCTCTGTAGCTGAAATTGCACGGACGATCTCGAGCACCGACGACAAAATGGCGGGCGGTGAGGCAGGTCAGACCAAATTGATACAAACTCGAGAGGAATCCGACGAGGGGAAGGGCCGGCGGATGTGAGGGAGAAGTGGGGACTAAGGTTGAGAGGAAAAGCCTTAGGGAGCAGCCCTAATTTTCATTCATCCAAGAATAATTGAAAAGGAGCACAACTCCACCCCTTATAGGCGCGGGGTGCGAATAACAAGTGCGAGAAAATTAAATGCGAATACAACGTAATATAAAATAACAAAGTGCAAAATAAATAAAATAGTTACGCCAACGTCGAGTCTTCAGTTTCTTCTCCTCCCGACGAACCCGTCGTCGTCTTCCTTCTCATGTAGACCCGCCACAACGTCTCGTCGGCATGTGCGTTTCCCGTTGGCATGCGCAACTGTAATACCATGTAATGGAGAAATGCTATAGTTGGTCCAAACAGAATTGGAAATTCTGTTGCAAGTGTAATTACAATCACATGGGTGCGACATGAGCCAGTATTAATGAAGAGTGAGAAAGGCTTTGATATCGTTGGGCATGAAGGCTTAGTTGCAGAGAACACTACCATACCCCCGAGCGACTTTGCATCTACGATGATGTCACATCTTGAGAATCAATATGATAGTATTCATGATAGTGGTTGTTGAGATGGTAGCAGAAGAAATCGATACAAATGTGGTAGATGCCGTTGACGTTTCATTTCTACCTTTCTATGTTCATTGTCAAAAGTTGTCGAATGGAGCTAAGTTTATGAAACAATGGAGCTAAGTTTATGAAACTTAAACCGACGAGGAGGTAAATGTTGAGGTTATTTTTGTCACTCCTTTTTGTATCAATTACCATGCAGAGCAGTAGAATTTGAGAAATATTTTTTTTATTTGATGAGCCAGTCAAAGTGAACATAACTTCATATTTTTTGAAGAATGGAGCGGGTTAGAATTTTGTATTCAGAGTTGTTGACATATTTTTTGTATGACGAATAGTGGAATCTATGGAAGGTGCTTGGCCCTTGATCTTGGGTGGTTTGACAATTTGATTTTTGCGACTTCTTGTAAAATTTTCCGTTCAGTAAGGTGGAAAATTAAATGATCATAGAGACACTGGAGATGATCTATTGGAATGTGAGTACTTGGTGAGCTAAGATTGCTTGTCATGTGGCCACTGGCAACAACTGGATGGTGATTGCAGCAATAATATCTTCTAGTAGTTTTTACTACCGAGCGTTGATTTTTTGCGACTATTGCTCCAAATGACATGAGGGCCTCAGTGGTTTGGTTATTTGACGAAGATCCTATTGATGTGTTGAAGCTGATTGCTCTACAAATGAGTAGAGCTTGTGAGACAATGTTGATTGCTCAACTATGTGGTGGTGTTTTGGTTTGAAGAATCTATAGATATGAGGACAATTCCTTTTGAAGATGGGGTTTGATGCATTTTCAAGCCCAATAAGCAACAGATGCGTCGCCTGACATTGAAATTTTGGTTGGGTTTATCGCATCCGATGATCCGGAATGATCCTAATAGTGATACTAATGTCAAGTTGTGTATGTAGATTCATTCTACGCGAAATCCCAATCTTGGTGTACATAGGGTTCGAACACGGGTTTGCTTGAACCCGCCCTCACAGTGGAAGCACAATGTCCAACTTGGTGGAGCAGGCGGCAAGCATGCAATCATCTGTTAATTTATCCTTACCAAGCAAGAACAAGTCTACCATAACATTCTTATTTAAACAGCAGCTAAATATTTCGGCTACATTTTTTTACTGCCCAACAATGAAATCATACAAAACATCAACCTCATTGCAATTTTATAAATTTATTATTACCATGTCCAAAATAACATCTTATCATATACTACTCGGCCATTTTCAACTTTAACTATCCAACCTTAACTATATAATTTATATACACACCCACCTATATCCTCATTCTTTTGTATTAAGATTCATGAAACTTAAAAATATCACCCTAGTTGTCATTACATTTTAAAAACATTGGCTGATAAAGATTACAGGATTAACATGAAATCCTTGCAGTTTTACACCTTCCTTGCATCCGGCAAGCCTCCAGCCGCCTGCCCCCAATTTCCCTCACCCTTATTTCTGTGCATCCACCTCCTCACAGCCCTAATTCTCTAGATCAGTTCAGATCTGAGAATTTCAGCTACGATCCGTTATTTCCTCTACACATACATCATTCCACCTCCTGGATCCGCCTTTAGACATCGGATCCATCCATCCCTTGCCCGGATCTACCCCCTCGTGGCCGAATCTATCTATTTTCGGCCCGATCTCACCATCCACCGCCGAGGACAGCCATCGCCATCATTTCCACGCCGTCGATTCCACCTCGGATCGTCGTACATGTTGAAACCGGAAACCGGCTTCTGTAGAGTTTGAACCCTTGGGGAAGGGGTGACCGCACACTTTGCCTAGTAAGCTTGGCTTAGCGAAGACTTAGAGCTCAAAACTGACCCAAGGCTCCAGCAAGGAGGTCCCACCACACACCCGGAAGATCTTAGAGCGCTTCCCCTCCTTAGCCTGTGCTGAGCTAAGAGCACCTCAAAAAGCGCAAGAAGATATGGGAATTAGAGAATTGGAAAAGCTTGCCTTCTGAGGTACCCCCTTGGGTCTATTTATAAATTTCAAAATCTAGCCTGCAAATAGCGTGCCTCCGCTGTTCTAAACAGCTACATGCAACCCAAAGTGGTCCGCCAACATCCAAACTCCGCTGTTCTGGAAGGCTATTTGCAGTCCCTACAAGGGCATCAAGGTAATTTTACCTCTGGACCTCACTGGGTGAGTGGCCTATGAAGGCGTCACTCGCCTAAAGGGGCGAGTGCTGGGTAAGCCAGGCACTCGCCTCCGCGGCACACCCATTATGGGTAAATGCGGGATCTAAAGACCACTTGCCTAATACGGGCGAGAGTCACCTTGTCTGCTGTGGGCGGGAGCCCTTTCGCCCTCCTTGGGCGAATGCTATTCTGGAAGGGTCTCGCTCGCCTTCTTGAGCCAAGATCAGAAGGCGCCGACAAAACCATACTCACTCACCGCCAAGGGCAGAAGGCGTCGACAGAACACGCCTCACTCAACGCCAAGAGCAGAAGGCGTCGACAGAACACGCCTCACTCAACGCCAAGAGCAGAAGGCGTCGACAGAACACGCCTCACTCAACGCCAAGAGCAGAAGGCGTCGACAGAATACACCTCACTCAACACCAAGAGCAGAAGGCGTCGACAGGGCACGCCTCACTCAACGCCAAGAGCAGAAGGCGTCGACAGGGCACGCCTCACTCAACGCCAAGAGCAGAAGACGTCGAAAGGGCATGCCTCACTCAACGCCAAGAGCAGAAGACGTCGACAGGGCACGCCTCACTCATCGCCAAGAGCAGAAGGCGTCGACAGAACACGTCTCACTCAACGCGAAGAGCAGAAGGCGTCGACAGGGCACGACTCACTCAACGCCAGAGGAACTGGCTCGCGCGGCTCGCTCACCATGCCTGGCGGAGGCGGGCCTGCTCGGCGAACACTGGAAGGGTCTCGCTCGCCTTCTCGCTCTTGAAGATCCCGCAAAGCACTGATCCTGGAGGGGGGGCCCACTCATCGAATATGGGGTTGTACAGTACACGTGTCTCCAACTCCGAACTCTTCAGTGTCTTGGTCAGCCCACTACTTGGTGAGTCTTCGTTGTACTGGATTATTATTTTAAGCATATTTATATTGGATTGGATCTTATACTCGTTTGGATATCTTGTTTGGTAGTTGTTTGCTTTTAGATCATTATTGCGATTTGCAGGATTTTATTCGCACATGCTCTAGCTTTGGCCCTCCACGCGGAGGAAAGCCTAGGCTTGTTTGACCTAATAAATTATTTGTCTTACTGTGAATTTATTTGTGTGGGATGTTATTTTTATTCTTTATTTATGATTTAATTCGTTGGGCGTTGCATCACATGTAGGATTAGGTCGCCGATTTTCCGCACCTATAGATTCACCCTGCGTCAATTGGTACTAGAGCTAGATTACGTGCAGCTAGGTTGCACACACTTTTCGATACGCAATCGTAGAGTCTGTTGGAACCTCTATAGGTTTGTCTGTCATGTCTAGGTATCACCACTTTTCCCCTCCTCAATTTGGAGGTTTCGAGTCAACTTACACCCGCTCTTACAAAGCCCCGTCAGGGAGATCCTCACGTTACTACAACATGCAAAAATTCTGACGAATGGACTGAATGTGTTAGTTGTAGATGATATAGCCCAAAGTAAATTAAAATTGTAGACTCAAAGAAAAATAAAAACAGTAACTAAAACAAATATGTAAACACCAAGCCAACGAAGAATGGGGACATAATGAGGATATGAAGACTGAAACAAATTTGATTTTAGATTAAAACAGTGGTCAATCTGTTCATGTATCAGAATTGGTTCAATATCCATTTATGATAGTGAAAATGAGAAATTCATAACCATCATATACTGAATTATGAGGTTAACTGATTAACGCCTGTTGGGTTGTATTATAATAGGTCAGACTGATAGATGAGACTTGCATACCAAACTCTCACTCCAGAAATGTTGGAATATAGGAACTTTACACCCCCCCCCCCCCCCCCCCACACACACACACAAAAACAAAGCAAATAAAAATGCAACAAACCTCTTGACTGGATTTTGTACTTGCTTCTTGAGCCACATCTATGCACGTCAAAGCTTCCTCTTGAAGAAAGGCATCTGCAGCTTTAATAATGTCCTGTATGAGAAAAACACGGACCCTTTGGCCTTTCACAGATAAGACAAAACATAAGAGATCCTCCGTTGCAGCAACCACAGCATGCATATCGAAGGATTTCCATCCATGGGAATATGTAGCTCTTGATGCTGAGTCAGGGGATTCATTTGTTGTATCAGAGGATGGTTCAGAAATAGCTGCAATCTGAAAGGAGAGAAAATAAGCATTTGAACAAAAGTTAAAAGATGAGTGGACCAAGAAGGCACAAAAATGCAGGAAGCAGTATCAAAACAACATTCAAGATTAGATCATGCACGTATCATATAAAATATAATATTTTACATATCCCAGTTTATCAAAAATAGGTCAAAATCCCTTCAACATCCCAAGTACTGGGGAAAATGTATATTGGATTCAAATTCAACTGATTTTCTATGACCACAAGCTATAATGCATCACAAAGTCATTAACTTAAAGTAGGCTGTGAAGGTGAACTTTAAGAAAATGCAACCCTAGACACGGTGCCGGGGAAATAAATTCTATCTAACCCTAGGGTGATGTGTGCATGCAAATGTGATCCGACAATAAATCTCATGTAAAAGGGATTTTGCAATGATTTAATTTGTAAGTGTGTTATGTGAAAACTATTAATATTCTCTTATATTTATGGGGGAATGTAAAAAAGCAGCTAATTATCATGCCATTCCCAACGACTACAACAAAAAATGATAAAAATCTACTCTTAAATGACTATAAAATCTAATTGTGATAGCTTCCATGATGGGAATATAGCAGGTGATAGCCACAAAGTCT
The DNA here is from genome assembly GCA_039513925.1 of Platanthera zijinensis. Taxonomy (NCBI): domain Eukaryota; kingdom Viridiplantae; phylum Streptophyta; class Magnoliopsida; order Asparagales; family Orchidaceae; genus Platanthera; species Platanthera zijinensis. The sequence goes on along the minus strand of CM077097.1, from coordinate 135,801,020 downwards.
CAAACAAAATGTGAGCTTGGGCGATGACACTATTGTTGTCAATAAAGGATTAACGCAACTATAGCCTCACAAAACTAATTTATTTCTTTAAGGGTATATTCAGTAGGAAGGAATTAGAACTGAATGCAGGAATTGGTTTCAAATTTAAGTATTGTCAGAACTAAAATTAAAATGAATTCCAATTCAAATGTTTGACTAGAATATAGAATTGGAATTGTACAGAATATAGAATTGGAATTGTACAGAATATAGAATTGGAATCGTACAGCATATAGAATTGGAATCGTACAGAATATAGAATTGGAATCGTACAGAATATAGAATTGGAATCGTACAGAATATAGAATTGGAATCGTACAGAATATAGAATTGGAATCGTACAGAATATAGAATTGGAATCGTACAGAATATAGAATTGGAATCGTACAGAATATAGAATTGGAATCGTACAGAATATAGAATTGGAATCGTACAGAATATAGAATTGGAATCGTACAGAATATAGAATTGGAATCGTACAGAATATAGAATTGGAATCGTACAGAATATAGAATTGGAATCGTACAGAATATAGAATTGGAATCGTACAGAATATAGAATTGGAATCGTACAGAATATAGAATTGGAATCGTACAGAATATAGAATTGGAATCGTACAGAATATAGAATTGGAATCGTACAATTCGGCTGTTCGGATACAAGAATGATTTCAATTACAATAATTATTAGTTATGCTAAAATAAAATTAATATCGAGTTTCACTCATAACATATCTTGTAAGATCATTTCCATTAATTAAGCACCTAATTTTGAATTAGACACAAGATCTATACTAGATCACATATCTACTTAATTTTCTTTAAAATATTACAAAGATACTCTTTAAAAATATTTCTTAGAAATTGTTTTTTTAGAAATGTCAATATGATTCTCTCTAAGGATTTTATATCACTAGGATCTCCCACTAAACATTTTACCCTAATAATTTTCTCTCTAGAACTCCATGAGGATTCTCACTCTAAAATTCCCATGAGGATCCTCGCTCTAGAAATCTATCTCTCAAGGATTCTACGATTAAGATTTTCTTACTCCAAGGTTTTTTTGACATTCAAATTCTCTCCAAAAAAAATTCTCTAAAAAATCTCACATTAATTTCTATAGAAATCTCTCTCAATAATTTTATCTTCATATGATTCTCCCATTAAAAAATTATCTTTCTTAGAAATTTTCTCTCAAAAGAATTTCATTAGAATTCAAAAAATTCATTTCACTATGTTTCTCTCTGTAGAAGATTGCAAAAAATAAAGAGGACTTCTTTATTACTCCAATAATTTAATTATACAACATAAGTTTGTACTTTATAGGAAGAGAGAGAGATGAAGTATCTCAATCCTAAGATGTGGGATAAATACAAGAGAGCTAGTGGGTCAAAATATGAGTCATAGTAATGAGCCTTTACAAGACTCTCTAACACTCCCCGCAAGCTGGAGCATACAAATCGCAGGGACCAAGCTTAGATAAGAACTGATGATACAACGGTCGAGGTAAGACCTTGGTGAGAATATCAACAATTTGCCTGGTAGCCGAGACATGCTCTAATTCCAACTTCTTTGATTGAACCTTTTCTCGAATAAAGTGACGATCAACCTCAATGTGTTTGGTTCACTCATGAAATACAGGATTCTTGGCAATATGCATAGCAACTTGACTATCACAAAATAGAGTTGTTGGGAAGGAAAGCGTGAAAATCCTCAAGGAGACTTTCTAGCCATGTCAGTTCTGTCACAACTGTTGCCATCACACGATACTCGGCTTCAGTCGATGAGCAAGCAACTACTGATTGCTTTTTGCTACGCTAGGTAATAAGATTTCCTCCAAAATATGTACAGAAACTAGTTGTGGATCGTCGATCATCAAGAGACCTCGCATAGTCAGCATCATAATATGCAACCAGAGATAGAGAAGAGGATGGTTTGTACACAAGCCCTTGCCCCGAAGCCTTCTTCAAGTATCTGAGAATGCGATTGACAGCCTGGAGATGAGAGGTCCGCGGAGTGTGCATAAACCGACTGACAACTCCAACAGTAAACAAGATATCGAGTCTTATAACAGTCAGATATATCAGCTTTCCAACAAAACGCTGATAATACTCTGGATTCGTAAGTAGAGGATCAGAGTCAGTTTCATGAGCGCAGAGCTTATGATTGACATCCATAGGGGTGTCATCAAGTTTGGATCCTGAATAGCCTGCATCCTGAAGAAAATCAAGACAGTACATCCGTTGTGATAAGACGAGGCAATCGGGTCTTCTGGCTAACTCTAGTTCAAGAAAGTATCGAAGATTTCCCAGATCTTTAGTTTGAAAAACGGAGTTTAAGCGCTGCTTGATTTGTTGGATCCCTGTAGAGTCATTGCCAGTAATCAAAATATCATCAACATACACCGGGAGAATGATCGTGTCGGTTGATTGATGAAAAGAGAAGTCAGCCGAGCTCCGCGCAAATCCAATGTCACGAACAACCGTGCTAAACTTGTTAAACCAAGCCCAAGGAGACTATTTGAGACCATAAATAGATTTTCTTAGATGATAGACACAAGAATCCCCCATGGTCTCAAACCCGGAAGGTTGGTGCATGTAAACAGTTTCAAAAAGGTCTCAATTGAGAAAAATATTCTTGATATCCAACTGGTGTAGGGTCCATTGACGATGAACAACCAAGGAGATCAAGACCCGAATGGTATTTAATTTGGCGACAGGTGAAAAAGTCTCATCATAGTCGAGGCCTTGTTGCTGAGTGAACCCACGAGCCACGAGCGGGGCTTTTAGCCGTTCAACTGTCCCGTCAGGAGCATGTTTGATTGCAAAGACCCACTTACAACCGACACAAGTCTGTCCTGGAGGGATATGAACAAGATCCAAGTCTGATTGACCCAAAGAGCAGTCATTTTCTCATCCATGGTCGCACGCCACCCCGAATGCTGGAGAGCTTCCTGCAAAGAGTTAGGTATAGAAACGAAAGAGAGAGAGAGATCACAATTTTGAGAAGACGTAGGGAGAGGTGATGTAAGGATAAGTAATTTTGTAAGGGATGAGCCGTAGAAGTCGATGTCGGATCAACAGGCCGCGAGATCACACCAATAGAGGGAAATTGCAGTAGGGCATCAGATTTGGGAGGACGACGAATGTATAAACGGAGAGTGATTTGGGTTGGATGGGTGTGGTGTGGGGTGTGGTAAGGAGAGGTGAAAGCGGAGACGTGATTGGAACCGTAGGCCGAGGTAGCGGAGGAGGAAGAAGAGGATCTGTAGAAGAGGAGTGAAACGGTTTGTCCTCAAGAAAGGTGGCATCAGCCAAAACGACCATTTTACCATTGCTAGGAGAGTAGCGTACATACCCCTTCTGAGTATGAGAGTATCCAACGAACATAAATTTTGTAGCACGATGAGCAAATTTGTCAGTAGGTGGACCAAGGTTATGGACATAGCATGTTCATCCAAAAACACGAGGCGTGAGAGAAAAAAGCATTTGAAGGAAAAAAAAGATTAAACGGGGTCGCAGAGTTGAGGACGAACGAGGAAATGCGATTGATGAGATGACATACAGTAAAAATAGTAAAGTTCTAGTATAGTGGAGGAACCTGCATTTGAAACATAAGAGATTGGGCGACATCAAGAAAGTGATGATTTTTTCTGTTCTGCCACCCCCATTTTATTGAGCAGTATACAAGTACGAAGTCTGATGGATAATGCCAAACTCTGTGCATAGATTGGAGAAGGTACGACTGGTATATTCACGAGCATTATGGTGCGAAGAACTTTCAAGCAAGTGAAAAACTGAGTGCGAGTCTCCATAAGAAATGCACGGAAGATAGAGGGGAGTTCAGCACAATCGCGAAGCAAATACAACCATGTGACGCGCGGGTAATCATCAATAAACATCTCAAAATAGCGATAATCATAAACACTAGGGATCCTATAAGGTCCCCAAATATCAGAGTACAAAGAGAATTCAAAGAGACACGATGCTGTTTGCCAAATATACAAAATTCACAAGTAAAGGTTCCGACGTATGAAGAAGATCTGAAACAAACTCACGAAGAAAAACATCTGGTAGAGCTTTCTTGAGAATCTAAAGAGGAGTATGCCCAAGACAACGATGCCAAGCAACAAAAGAGACCATGGAGAGAACAGTAGGTGGAACATCCAGAAGGTAAAACTCATTAGACAGCCGCCCCCTACTAAGTATATTCCGCGTTTGTCGATCCTGCATAACAAAGGAGGAGGGTGAGAAAGTTACACAATAATCAAGATCTTGAGTAAGACGGCTAACAAAAAGCAGATTAAAAGAGAATCCCGAAACATGAAGAACCAAAGATAAAGAGAGTTGGAGTGAGAGGCATATGAGCATCGCCAAAAACCGTGATGAAGGTCTTTTGTTTGCAGAACACGACGAACTGAGTTAACCCACTCAATAAAGTTCGGCTTCCCACAGAGAGAAATGGTGTTGATCCGAAGTTCATCACGAAGTTCAAGAGAAGAAGCAGCAGCGCGGGCAGGAAGGGAGGAAGGAGCAGTCGAGTCCATGAAAGCAGCAGCTCCAGGAAGAGGGTAGACAAGAGAACAGGTGAATTGTGAGATGGTGGAACTGACAACGTTGGCGAATTGACGGGGCTGGCGAACTGGAAATGGATCAAGTATGGGCGACCAAGGACAACAACTCGCTCAACGACGGCAAGCAGGCCAAGGACAGTAGCTTGCTCAGTGGCGGAAAAAAGAAAAGAGCAGCGGACTGAAGACCCCAACGACGGTCTGAAGAAGCGGTGGCCAGAGGAAGCAACGACCTAGAGATTAACCAACGACTTGAGAACTTACAGCCAGAGAAGCAGCGGCCTGGAGAAGAACTCGCGGTCTGGAGAAGAACCAGCGAGTTGGGAAGAACTGGCGTCCTGGAGAGACGCGACAACCTGAGAGATGCGACAGATAAGGCAAGGAACCGCTGAGGCAAAGCGAACTGCTGCTGCGGAGAGGGTATGCGGTTAGACAAGCACTGGATGCGGCAAGTCTGCGACGAACTGCTATGAGAAGGCTGCGGCAAACTGCTATGGCGGAGAGAAAAAACAGCAAAGGAGGTCGCGACGAGATGAGAAGAGGTGGGACCACCTGTCAGAAGACCAGAGTCTATAAAGACTAAGAGTTTGGGGAGGCGGAAGCCCGGGAGAGAAGCTGTGGCAAGGGAAACTGAGACCGCAACACATTGTGGTCTAAGAAAGAAGAACCAGATCGTAGCACCTTGCGGTCTGAGAAAGAAGAACTAGATCGTAGCACCTTGCGGTCTGAGAAAGAAGAACTAAATCGTAGCACCTTGCAGTCTGAGAAAGGTTAACAGCTTAGAGAGTGAAAACTATAGAAATAGGAGGATTGTGGTGACTAATACCATGTAGAAGATTGGAGAAAAATAAAGAGAACTTCTTTATTACTCCAAGAATTTAATTGTACAACACGAGTTTGTACATATTTATAAGAAGAGAGAGATGAAGTATCCCAATCCTAAGATGTGGGATAAATACAAGAGAGCTAGTGGGCCAAAATATGGGCCGTAGTAATGGGCATTTACATGACTTTCTCTAACACCCTCATTCAGAGAATTTTCTGTTAAGATGCAAGCTAACCTAGACTCACCGGGTGGTGACGACATCTCAAAGAGTGGCTGAAGGGCTTAAAATTCCTTTGCCCCGGATGTGACCGCAAGGAGGAAAACCCTAAAGGCAAGTGCCTTCACTCACTCTCTCCTGACATGGTATCAAAGCGGATTCGTTCCTCGACGTCGACCTGAAGGCTCGCCCGTGGTTGCTATTGCTTGCCGCTGCCGTCCCCAACACTCTGTTCCCTCTTCTTTTCTCTCGCCGCCACTGAAAAGTTTTTTCCCCGACGAAGGCTCTCGTGGGTTGCTCGGGCTGAAGAAGTCAGATCTGCCGGCCCATTTCTTGCGGCCGTTATTTAAGGAGGCTGCTGCTCTGATAGTTGCTGGTGCTGGAGCGGCTGAAGTCGACGAAGCTCTGCCCCGTTTCTTGTTGCTACTATTGAAGGAGGTTGCTACCCCGGTGGTTGCCGGTGCTGGAGGTCGTGTTTCCAACCCAGGAAGGATCCGCCGCTGTCGTCGTCCCTTGGGTCTGCTGATTATCAGTTTCTCCTTCCGTTTCTGCCGCACCTTCACTCTCCTTCCGTTTCTGACAAATTGAAGATTGTTAATGCCTCTAAAGTAGTGTTGATCAACCTAAACACTATAGTGGAGGAAGTTCTAACATGGACTTTAATTACGGGGTGACTCACATTAAGCTAAATTAGAGAAATTACCTCCTGTGAGCTCAGTCAAGGCGGACATTCATTGGGAGCCTCAAAGACTTGGGTTTATCACCTGATCCAAGCAAACCCCAAATAAGTCTGATCCTTAATATGAGGACTGGAAAAGTGAGAATCTTACCGTGATTAATTGGTTTGTCAACTCTACGGAACCCAAGATTGCAAGTCAATTTCTTTTCTAACAAACTGATAAAAAAAATGTGGGAGCTAATTGAACGGAATTATTAAAAACAGAAAGACTTTGCAAGGATATATCAACTCCAGACTGAAAAGATACACATGGCATGAATGAGTGATTTCGACGAATACTATAGCAAATTGACTCATAAGTGGGCAAAAATTGATCAATACTCTGTTATCTCTATTGAAGACTGTAAGACTGAACTTATGTAACAGAGGGTGTTTGAAATGCTTTCTGGTCTTCCTTCTGAACTTGAATTTCAAAGAGTTCAGATGTTGAGAAGAGATTTTGTGCCTAACCCACTATATTCGAAAGGAGGCAAGCCGTACAAACTCCCTTAGTACGGATGTTCATATTGGTCATGATAAATCTACCCTCCTTGCTGAACAGAAGAAGTGACATTCAATAAATATGAGACAAAAAGATAAGAGTAAAATGAAGTGTCCTCAAGATGCGAAACATAGACAAACACTTGCAGTGGATGACGAGTTTTGGGCCCATTCGGGGCTGATTTGGCGACTTTCCATATATGGCGTGCCTAGATCGACGATCGGACTCAGCAGATGTGTTCGGATTCGCGTTGCAAATCGATTTGATATATTATTTCACTATTTTGCATTTTTGGATGCATTTAGGTGGCCCTACCTTCGGCCAATCATAGTCATCGATGTTGGGATACCCTAATCCTCCTTTTATTATAAATAGATGGTTTGTGGGCTGGTTGAAGGGATTGCAGGTTTTGGAGAAAGAAAATCCCGAAACTCCGTGATCACCCCACGGTATCGATGCTGTGGAACCCTAGGTGATGACTCTTAGGCGCTCAAACTCCTCCCCAAGGTACTACCCATCCATGGACCTCTTTTACCCCTCCGAAACTCTCATCCGCAACCCCTACAACCCCCAAATTCCAACCCATTAGTTCTGTCCAGGAAAAACAATTACTATTCAAGGTTATTGTTTACGGTTACCGTTCACTAATGAAATTTACTGTTCAACCCAAATAGTCCCCCCCCCGCCCTTCCTCCTCTAACAAACCCGACCCCTCCCCTTTGGTGGATCCACCTTCCATATCCTTTACCCTTACCAGATCAACCCAAATTCAGGATTTTCAGCCCGGATCCGATTCCAAAATATCGGATCTACTCCTCCCCGCCCGGATCTACTTTTAATTGCCAGTCTTGTGAATTTGCTAAACACTGCAGAACCAACTATGCTCCTAGTTGGAGTCGAAGTGTGAAGTGTTTTGATTTGATATATCTTGATGCCTCGACATCTCCTATTTTCTCTGTGAATGGATTTCAATATTTTGTTTTTTTCATTGATGATTATTCATGCTTTACTTGGGTGTACTTATTGAAAAGGAAAAATGAGGTCTTTGAAATATTTCAACTATTTTATCAACATGTGCATACTCAGTTTAAAACTAAAATTAAAATCATTAGGAGTGATAATGGAGGTGAATACACAGGTAGTGATCTTCAGAGATTCTTGGGAGATCATACATTATTTTCCAAACTTCCTGTCCCGGGACCCCTCAACAGAATGAGGTAGCCAAAAGAAAGAACCGTCATATCATTATAACTACTCGTTTCCTGTTGCAAGAGATACACGTCCCTAAGGGACTGTGGGATGAAGGTGTCCTCACGTTCGTTTACTTAATTAATCGGATGACCACTGATACTTTGGAGGGAAAGTACCCCCTAAAATTTCTTTGCCCAAATATGCCATTATTCAATCTCCCTCCTAAGATATTTGGATGCGTTGCATTTGTTCATATTGTGGGGCCTCATAAAGATAAATTAGACCCTCAAGCGATAAAATGTATTTTTATTGGATATACAACCAACAAAAAGGGGAATAAGTGTTACTTACCAGCTCTCCGTAGAAGGTTTATATCAAAAGATGTTACCTTTTTTGAACACATTCCTTATTACTCTGATGAGGGCAAAACTCTTACATATCAGGAGAAGTTTAAAGAGGAGAGTGATTTGTGTGGCTTCTAGTGGAAAGAGCTGCATGAATAAACAAAATCTCACATCAAAATTAGAGAAAGAGTTATTGAACTTAAATAATAATTTGTCTCCTCAACTATCAGAGGCACCTTTTCGAAGAAACTAGTGGAATTGTGTTAGAAACTCCATGGTTAAACATGATACAATAAGAGTAACCCTGAGAGGGGTGACCTCCTGTGAAGTACTAGTAGGACACTTGTAGAAAGGGCAAAACCGTGCGGTTTAGCTTAGTACGGGTTGGGTTGAAGCAAAGATGACAATACTTCTAATATTATGAGGGCAGAGACATTAAATTTTGGAGACACCTGATCACTTGGCAGAGCAAAAAGCAAACAATGGTGACACGTTCCTCCGCGGAGGCTGAGCATCGCTCGATTGCGTCTGTGTTTCTGAATCCCATGGCTGGAAAGTCTTCTTACTAATCTTGGTGTCAAGCTCCCCTCTTCGTTCGTCTTATACTGCGATAGTACCAAAAATCACGTCTTTCATGAATGCAAGTATATCAAAGTCGATTGTCATTTCATCTACGAAAAATTTCAACTTTACAAACTTGATCTACGACATATACCCGATGCCAAGTAAATGTCTAATATCCTCACCAAGGCCTTACCTCACCCCCTATACTGACAATTCGTTTCTAAGCTTGGTGCCTACAATCTGTATGCTCAAACTTGCAGAGTAGTGTAGAAGAACTATGTATAAGCTCAATGTAAATGTCCACTTTCTTGGCCCTTACCACTTCTATTTTTTAAGTTAATATGAAGTAATAAATTATTCTGCTTCATATTACATTACCTCTACATTTTCTAACATGAATACTTAATAATTTTTATAGAGGCTAGATTCAATATACCCTATTTTTATAAATAGGGTTCATGAATTGTAATTAAATAATGATCGATGAGTATTGATATGAGAAATACATGTGTAGCTTCTTCGCTCCTAACACTTTACTCATGCAATCGAACAATGAAAATTTACATGGGGAAAATATAACAGATGAAAACAAACATCTTTTTCACAAAATGATAATATTACCATCATAGTGAACTACTGCAAATACGTAATACAAATTCTTAATAGAGGGACTACAATAGAAAGAAGAAAAAGTCTCATTAAGCAATGAAAACAAGCAAGGTAAATGTATTTACAGGTAAATCGTGGAGTGCACATGAGATGAGACATTATGCATCAAAATAGAGCATGCACTAAACCGCCAAGTTCATTAATCAAGCCTGCTCTAGCTAGAAAGTCAAGTAATCGAGTGCAGTCTGCATATTTAAATGTTTAAAAAGATACCTTATCATTTTCGCATGAAAAAATATGGTAAGCGGCTTAAACAAAAGTACAATCATGAGACTGACACTTAGCAATCAATGTTTCATAATCAACATGGAAAACTACTACATACCAACCGCTCAAGCCGATTCCATCTAATTGAACCGTCATTGCGAATAAGAAGTTCCCTTAAAATTTTTCTCATGTCAGGATCAGGGTCCGTAAGAAGTCTACCCACCACAAAAGGATATGCACTCTCAATAACTTTAAATTCTGGATCTAATGCTTTTGCAGTACCTTCCAAAGATCCCAATGCCCTTATCACAAGAGCATAATCAGGAGGAAGTGAGAAGTTGAATTCATACATGACATCATACAAATGGTTCATTACTCCCTGCAGTTAATGCACAAACAAAAACTATTAAAAACTTGATTTAGTACAATATGACTGTTGGCCATGACCACACCAACAAGAAAACAAGATAGCTAAGTGATGCAGGATGGGTCCAGGTGTGTATAAACATGCAATTATTGTTGGAGTGTAGGAGTTTATTATTATATTAATATTTATGTGTGAGTGGGTATTAGTCCCACATTGCCAGTTCAGTCTGTAAGTGTCCATATAATTCCTATATTAAGCCCCTATGAGGATGAATGAAATCACTTCTATTTCAATTTCCCCCTCTTCTATCAGAGCCAAACAATTCCTCCTGTGCGTAACCATGAATTCCCTTTTTTCCTGTGGCCGCAATTCTTGCTTCTTTGTTTTTCGAACACGGCTGACTGCGCTGCTAGGGCTCACGACGAGACGCTCCGCTCCCGCCGAGGGAATCACAGTTTGATTCCATCGACGGGAGTTGCCGTCTCTTCCCTCGACGTGTCTGCCTGCTGCTCCGTCGATCCCAACGAAGGTTCTTTGCCCTATCATCGACGCGATCCCGTCCGCGACATTGACGCCAGATCCCGTCTGCAACATCGATGCCAAATCCGTCGGGCTCCTCTACTCACGCTTCTGCCTCCCTTATCCTCCCTCGATTCCGTTTCCAGAAGGAGCCTCTGATGCGCCTGTTCCATCCCGGCTGCTATGCCTATTCCTCTGCTTCGATCCAGTCCAACTTCTTGTCCCTATTCCCGTGTTGTTGCTTCCAATTTCGGTGGACTCCGACAACTGTCTATAGCCTTTTTTATCGATTCCAACTTTTGCTATCTCTTCTGGGGTGTTGATCTCTCGCTGATGCTAGTGCCTCGTGCTGATTTGGTACTTTTTATGTGTTTTGTGTGTCTTTCAATGTTTTTGCTTGATTATTGATAATGTTTGTTATGGTTGTTATCCTACCTTCAGGCACGTGTGTCCCACATGAGGGGGAGTGTTGGGATGAAGGCGACATAGATGATCTTTTTCGATTTTTTTGCCTTCGTTCCACACAGACTCTAGGCTTATGTTATTATGCGTCGCCCCATATGTATTGGTCGTGTTAGGACACGACTGATGTTGGTGTTCTAATCTCAGTGAGTTGTGTCGCATGAGACCGTGTTGTGCGGGACTGTGTCGTAAGGGACCACCCTTTATGCGGAGTATCCCCGACAGATTATACCTGATCACCCATTTGATGATGTGTCCACATCTTTCGTTCTCTTTTGCATGTTGTGTAGGTGATGTTGGTTGACCGGTTTCCAGCAAATCCACGTTGTGTGTAGATCTTGTGTCATGTGTGGGTCAGTGTCGTGTGTGGCTATGTCCCCGGCTTGATTCCCCGGTTTAGATTTTCCCCGATGGCTCGTCTGATGTTTTGTCCTGCATCGCCTACTCATTGTCGTTATTTGATATGTCCAAGTTGAAGGGCCCCCCTTCAGCTTGAGGGGGAATATTGGAGTGTAGGAATTTATTATTATATTAATATCTGTGTGTGAGTGAGTATTAGTCCCACATTGCCAGATCAGTTTGTAAGTGTCCATGTAATTCCTATATTAAGACCCTATGAGGATGAATGAAATCACTACATCTATTTCAATTTCCTCCTCTTCCAACAATTATGCTACAAGGAAATTCTAATGAATGAATGGAAGTGTAGCGGTGTAGGAAAGTCTAGATTGTGATGCTCATGCAATAACCAACATTTGATAGCAATAATTCTGAAATTACAAGAAAAGTTACGAATATGCACAATTAAGATTAGGCATTAGATAAAACAAGAACAAGTTAAAATTAAAAAGCATTTTTATTAAATACTTGGCTAATACGGCTTCAAAAAGAACAAAGAGATTAAGCGGACTTTTACAAATATATATCTCAAACCATATGTATTCCAACAAGCAATCAACACAAAGTAAACTAGACTTCCAATTTAGAACTTAGACGAGTAATTAAGCCCAATAGTGGTATATGGCTGCTGAATCAGATTCTGAACAACGAGATGGAAGCGGTTCCGTCACTGAAATTACCTTACTACCCAGATGTCCTGAGTCGGAGCTGTTGGAGGGTGGCCTGGGGCCGTTGGAGGTTGCAGTGAGCTGTTGGAGGCGGCCAGGGGATCATTAGAAGGTGGGTGGAGGCTGTTGGAAGCGGCCGGGGCTGTTGGAAGCGGCCGGGGCTGTTGGAAGCGGCCGGGGCTGTTGGAGGTATGAAAATGATGTAAATGCTGCTGGAATTGGTTTCAGGAGTGATATCGGAGGTGAAAGGGTTCACTAAAGCTATGCTCTCTCATGTGGATGCCAACGTAAAATTTATAATTTTTATTACTCAATGCAAACTTAAGACGGACAAGTTCATGCAACTGATGCAAAATTTACGGTGAATGTGAATCATATAACACAAGCGAGTCATGCAATATATGTAAATGAAAATGAAACTATGTGAATGGTGTACAATCTATATGCATAACTTCTTGCTAAGGCTCCGTTTGGCATGGCGGCGGCGGTCATGAACATAGGGGTTAAATTGTCATTCGTTAACGCCCACTTAAGGAACTTCATTCAATTTTATGTTCAAATAGATGATGTTTGTTAGGTGATCCTTAACGAATGACGATTTAACCCATGTGTTTACGACCGCCGCCACAGTGCCAAACAGAACCTAAGGCTCCATAGTAGGAACTCCTAAGAGGGATGCATGATTAGGAGGCTAAGTGCTAGGGTGAAAATTTTTTCACCGCGTGCAATGACACTCAAATAATCACCTGTGATATCAACAATTAAATATAATAATATAGTATATTGAATGTCTCCTAGAGTGTTGGTCATGATAAAATAGGTCTGTGAACCATCAACAACACTCTCAACCTTGACTAACTCACTAGTGATGAGTAGGTCCCTAATGAGTGGTGTCTGGTCAGGAGACTCTCTAGGTGGAGTGTAGACTCAACACGCATGTAACATCCGTAAATATTGACGCAAAATATTTATTTAAATTGTAGGGGCGAGTCGCGACCGTTTATTTGAGAGTTGGGAGTGTGCCGATAGCCATGTATTAAGTGGTATTCTAGTGAAATTGAGGTGCCAATAGTAATTCTCCCCCTCTCTTTTATTTACGGTTATTAAGAATTTCCGCTCACCCCCTTTATTAAAAATCCCGCACGCCTCTTTCTTACGGGAGAAAACCGCACGAACGACTCTCCCGTTCCGTCTCCCGCAAGCGTCGAGCCCGACGCTCCCGATCCTTCCAGCCGGGCTTCCGCAAGCCCTAGCCGGCGGCCTTCCTCCCTCCAGAAGCCATTTCCGACTTCTCCTCCCTCCTCTACAGGCGCCGGGAAGCATTCCTTTTCCTTCCTTGGCCGTGGAAGAGCCGATTCCAACCCTAACCGGAGAAGTGAAATCCGATTCTTGGTTTCGGTAAGTCCGTTTTCTCTTTCTCTCTATTCCTTTGTGGAAATCCTTCGTTTTGGAAACTAAAATAACCTAGGTTTTGGATTTATTTGCCCTAATTAGGTTTTGGGGTTCGAGTTTCACCGCGGAATTCGAGTAGGACGCCTTGGGAACCTCAATCGCTCTGCGTAAAGGTAAATTAGTACATTTAGCTTCTAATTTTTGTAACCTTAGTTGTTTTGGATTTTTTTCACCGGAAAACCCTAAAGGGAAAAGATTATGAAGTTAGGGCTGCCCTAAATTGCAGGACCTTGGTGGGGTCGGGGCAGCATTCTGAAGGTCCCCAGTAGTAGGATTTGCCTTCGGAAGAGGAGATGTCGCCGCGCCGAGTCTACGAGCGCCGTAGCACCGCTGTAAGGAAACCTAACTTCTGCTATTTAGACATAGTAAAAAGTACATATTTTTATACACATAAATAGAATTATTTCAAATACCATGTCCATGCATAGAAAGGTGTGGTGATAGGAAAACGGTTACAAAAAATATGTAGGGTGACACGATTTCCCTAAGACCCAAGTAGTCGGATCATGAACAGAAACATAGAGTACGAAAGCGTTAACCGTCTAAGTAGGTTTGGAAATTGTCCAACCAAGGGCGTGAATGTCCCTTCAAGTCGACCACAAGAAAGTCAATGGTCGCTTAGTAGTACACCAGAAAAGATATCCCTTGCAGAGTAGCGTCAGACCAAAAAGGTCAGCCAGCACACAGAGGTCTTTCGTGCTAGGTAGAGGCGCACTACCTTTCTCATAAGGCACATGGAACCTTATGAGTAGTACAGACTTGGGAAGTGTCTTCCCTTGAGCCAGCTAGTAGATTCGAGACCGTGTCCGCGTGACACTAGAACAATTGGGTTCGTAAGATGGTCTCGGGTCGTCAGTTTCAGTTGCGCGTTAGGAGCTACTCTGCCTAGAGCCTTCCTAGTAGATGAGCAGGTTAGAAGCCACCTAGAACTCAAGTATAGACCTGACATGAGACAGTACGCTAGTTAGTGAACGCCAGGACTTGAGTTAGTAAAATAAAAGTCACGTGCTTAGTACGAATAGATGCTTGACCAGAGAATAGCGCGAAGGCATGCATATCACATAGCATAAAAGTTTTAATGCATAAAATTATTTTTCAAAGGCATACATGCATTCATATGTAAAACTGGGTTTTAGTGTCACTAGGAGGGGTTATTTTTCCTTACTCTGACCCTTCGTGGGCACTGTTTTTCAGGTGACCCAGGTGGGAAACTGCGTCTAGGATGAGCTTTATGATGGCGTCAGTTTGTATTATTTATCTTATTCAGTTTATTCTGTTTCAGCATGTACCTGTAGATGAGAATATTGTAACAGATTAATGTTTTATCTAATTTGTATCAGACTATTTATGGTTAACCAGATTTTCAGTTAATTCAGTTTTACTTCCTGTTTAGTGGCTCTGTGAATCCAGACATCAGGTATGTGGTTACCTTTAGTTTACTTTTTAAACTTCCGCTGTAAGTCCTAAATTGCTTATTGTAGATTTTATTACCTGCTGCTATTAGTTTTAATACTGTTTCCTAGTTTTCTTTATATCGCTGACCCAGCCGGACGGCTGATTTCTGAAATACTGGGAAGGGGTGTTACAAATTGGTATCAGAGGGAGGTTTAGATCCCTGGACCCTAGAAAGAATTCACAGAGCCATAGGAGCGTATAAGAGTAAACTATTGTCAGTAAAGTACTTTAAGTTGCGATTAAGCCTTAGTGTTCGCTAGAGTACAAATAAGTTGCTAGACCAGATTTCTTAGATGTTTGATAAATAACTAGATTTCCTTTATTTATTCTATCAGGCACCACGAGTTAGTGAACCAGGTGAATCTTCACGCCATAACCCGATTCCTAATGCAACCATGGGAGACGCTGCCATGCCACAGGTACCGCCAGTTCCAGCAGCTCCAGAGGGCACTGACATAGCGTCTCAGATTGCCAGGGCGGTTACTGTTGCCTTGATGGAGTTTCAGAGAGGACTGGCTGCAGGGTTTCCAGCTCCAGTACAAGTACCAGTCCCTGCACCAGCTCCTGCAGCAGCACCTGTGGAGATGACCCTGGAGCGTTATTTGAGAAATTTTAGAGAACTTCAGCCTTCGAACTACAGTGGGGATGAGACCCCGATGGATACAGATGATTGGATAGCTAACACCAGAGACCTGCTGAATGTTTTAGAGTGCCCGGAGAATAAGAAAGTTCCTCTGGCAGCTTTCCTCCTCCGAGGAGAGGCAAAAGTCTGGTGGGACAAATACCGGACAGATGATCCTGCAGGTAAAGTGTTATGATCAATCCCTTCATTTTAGGAAGTAATGTGTTAATTTTAATATGGTATGATCGTATTTTTGTTTGGCCAGGCCGTACCCCAGACATGTTCACTTGGGGCGAGTTCTCTAGAGCTCTTGCTAGTTGGTTCGTGCCTCCTTCCGCACGACGAGGTCTCCAGGAGAAGTACCTTAGGCTTTTCCAAGGGGACAGAACAGTTACTGAGTACGAGAGAGAGCTGACTCATCTGGCTAGATATGCGGGCGTGATGCAGGGAGATCAGACTGAGAAGTGCAGTCGTTTCGTGGATGGCTTGCGTGACTCGTTGAGGCAGCCGCTGATGACTATGGTCAACGCTGATTACAGGAGCTTAGTGGATACGGCTCGCAGACTGGAGGCTGACCAGCAAAAAGTTCAGAAGCGAAGTAGTTTCCGTGCGAAGCGATCTCAGGATTCGCATCAGCCGCAGCAGAACAAGAATGATCAAGGAAAGAACTGGAACAAGAAGCCGAAGCCTGATGCTAAGAAGAATGGTCAATCTGGTGACCGAAGCAAGGACTATCCCACGTGTCCCAAGTGTCAGCGACGCCATTCAGGAGAGTGTTTGGCCAGTGCAGGCGTATGTTACAAGTGCCGACAACCTGGACACATAGCTCGCTTCTGTCAGGAAGCTGTGACAAATCAGGTAATCAAGGTCCTTTTGTATCGATTACATTTATGTAATTACGATAGATTTTTAATGAAAGTTATTCCTGCAGTCGAAGTTCGAGTTTGGTGGCTCTAGCATGGTAGATAAGGGCAAAGCGTTGATGATTACTGATGGGAGACCACAGCAGGGTCGAGACTTAGTGGAGCCCAGAGCTTATGGGCTGGGTCAGCAGGAGGCGAAGGATCAGGAGGATGTGGTGACAGGTAAGTGTTGTTTGCTTAACAAGTTGGTTTTAAATCCTCCGTAGTGACACATTAAATTTTTCATCCTTCATAAATCATTCATGTAGGCATCCTTATGATTCGTAACTTACCCTCTAAGATTCTGTTTGATACGGGTGCCTCGCACTCGTTTATCGCGGAATCTCTAGTGCGTAAGTTGGATTTAGAAGTCTTCCCAGAGTCAGTACCGCTGGAAGTCATGATGCCTAATGAGTCCCTTCTGCAGACCAGAGACAAGTGCAGGGTACCAGTGCAGTTTAGTGATGTTGAGATTATCGTGGAAGCTTTGCTGCTACCTATAGCAGGATTTGACTTGATTTTTGGAATGGACTGGCTTTCAGCAGTCAACGCCAGGATTGACTGTAGGGCGAAGCAGATTCAGTTCGATGGCCCCAACCAGACATCTTTTTCTTTTCAGGGCTTGAAGGGAGTAGTGAAGATGATCATATCTGCAGTCCAAGCGAGAAAGTGCATTAGTAAGGGTTGTGAAACCTTCGTAGTACTGATGAGCGCGGAGCCTAAGGCTGATTTGTCAGAGGTACCAGTGGTGCAGGAGTTTCCAAATGTTTTCCCGGAAGAGCTCCCTGGTGCTCCTCCAGATAGAGAGATTGAGTTCCCGATAGACTTGCAACCTGGGGCTAGGCCGGTAGCCAAATCTCCCTATCGGATGGCTCCAAGGGAACTAGCAGAGTTGAAGAGCCAGTTGCAGGAGCTGCTTGATTTGGGTTTTATACGCCCCAGTACTTCGCCTTGGAGTGCTCCAGTACTGTTTGTGAAGAAGAAGGATGGTAGTCTGAGACTGTGCATAGACTACCGCGAATTGAATAAGCTGACCGTAAAGAACAAGTACCCGATTCCTAGGATTGATGATTTGTTCGACCAGTTGGTGGGAGCGAGCACCTTCTCCAAGTTAGATCTGAGGTCGGGCTATCATCAGCTGAGGATTCGTGACGTGGATATTCTGAAGACTGCTTTCAGTACCAGATATGGACACTTCGAGTTCGTGGTCATGCCGTTCGGGCTGACCAATGCCCCTTCAATATTTATGGACCTGATGAACAGGGTATTTCGGGAGTATTTAGATCGTTTTGTCATCGTCTTCATAGATGATATTTTGGTGTTCTCTAAGAGTGCAGAAGATCATGCAACACACCTCAGGATTGTTTTGAGCACACTCAGGAAGAACCAGTTGTTTGCTAAGTTTTCTAAGTGTGAGTTTTGGCTTTCAGAGATTGCATTTTTAGGCCACATCATCAGTCAGAAAGGGGTTAGTGTTGATCCAAAGAAGATAGAGGCTATTAAGAGTTGGCCAAGACCGTCGACAGTTTCAGAGGTTCGCAGCTTTTTGGGTCTTGCTGGATACTACAGGAGATTCATCAGGGATTTCTCGAAGATAGCCTTACCACTGACTTCCCTCACTAGGAAGGGAAAAGGCTTGGATTGGACAGTTGAGTGTGAGTTGGCCTTTGAGGACCTGAAGGACAGATTGATGACCGCACCGATTTTGAGTTTACCTTCAGGGCCAGACGGATTCCAGATTTATAGTGATGCTTCAGGTCAGGGTTTGGGTTGTGTTCTCATGCAGCATGGAAAGGTCGTAGCCTATGCCTCGAGACAATTAAAGGTTCATGAAAGGAACTATCCCGTTCATGACTTGGAGCTTGCAGCAGTCATTCATGCTCTGAAGATTTGGAGACATTACCTCTATGGAGTGCGTTGCGAGATCTTTACTGATCATAAGAGCCTCAAGTATATCTTTGATCAGCGAGAGCTCAATTTGAGACAACGCAGATGGTTAGAGTTTCTTTCAGACTACGATGTAGACATTCAGTACCACCCAGGAAAGGCGAATGTGGTAGCTGATGCCCTTAGCAGGAGAGGCTCGTGTTTTTATCTTCTCACTCAGCAGGAGGAGTTAGTACGAGAGCTGGAGAGACTGGATATTGTCGTTGTGCCCCGTTGCAGTTTTGGTTCAGCTTGGTTGAGTTGGATGGAGATTTCGTGCGATATTAGAGATAAGATCAGGACAGCTATACCGTTGGATCCAAAGATGGCAGAGATTTGGATCTCAGTGCAGTCAGGTCAGAAAGAGAGGTTCTCTATTCAGGATGAGTTATTATTGCATGATGGCAGAGTGTGCATCCCAGATGTTAGTCATCTTCGTGAGGACATTTTGTTCGAGGCACACAATTCCAGATATTCTATACATCCTGGTAGCACGAAGATGTATGCAGATCTTAAGAAGGTAGTCTGGTGGCCAGGTTTGAAGAGTGATGTCGCAGTTTATGTAGGGAAGTGTGAGACTTGCAAGTTGGTTAAGGCCGAGTGTCAGAGGCCTGGAGGCAAGATGCAGCCACTTCCCATTCCAGAGTGGACATTTGAAGATATATCCATGGACTTCATTCATGGTCTGCCGAGATCGCAGAGTGGGAATGACTCAGTGTGGGTTATAGTAGATCGACTCTCTAAGGTCGCTCATTTCATTCCTCTTAGAAAGACGGATCAAGGTCCGAAGCTGGCACAGTTGTATATAGACGAGATAGTTCGACTTCACGGTGTGCCCAAGACTATAGTTTCAGACCGAGATGGCAGATTTACCTCCAGGGAGTGGCGTTACATTCAGGAGCGTTTAGGTACCAGGTTACATTTCAGCACCGCTTTCCATCCCCAGACAGATGGACAGACCGAGCGCACAAATAGGACTTTGGAGGATCTGCTACGGATGTGCATTCTAGATTTTGGAGGAAAGTGGGAGAAGTATGTTACTCTTGTGGAGTTCTCCTACAACAACAGTTTTCAGGCGAGTATTGGGATGGCACCGTTCGAGGCCCTTTATGGTAGACGTTGTCGGACACCGTTATGTTGGGCAGAGAGTGAGGAAAGATCTTCTATCAGAGAGTCATGGATTGATAAGACCACTGACAGGATTAAGCTTATTCAGGAGCGTATGAAGACAGCTCAGGATCGCCAGGCCAAGTATCATGATCAGAAGCACAGGTCAGTAGAGTTCAGTGTTGGAGACTACGTTTATTTAAAGGTCAGACCAGTTAGGGGAGTCTCTAGAATAAAGCGGATGAAGAAGCTGAGTCCCAGATTCGTTGGTCCTTTTGAGGTGCTGGAAAGAGTTGGTGAGGTTGCATATAGGTTGGCCTTACCTGAGGAAATGAGTGGTGTACATGATGTATTCCACGTCTCCTACCTTAGGAGAGCAGTCAGAGATTCCAGACAGATCATCAGTACCGAAGAAGCACCAATCGAGACAGATCTTAGTATTGGAGTTAGACCAGTCAGGATAGTGGACTCAAGGATTCAGAAGCTCAGAAATAGAGAGATTCGCATGGTCAAAGTCCTTTGGATGAACTGTGGCCGTCCAGAGTATACTTGGGAGCGAGAGGATGAGCTTAAGAGCAATGCAGACTATTCTTTTTTCTTCGATTCAGGTATGATTTCAATTTTCGAGGACGAAAATTTTTGTTAGGAGGGGAGATTTGTAACATCCGTAAATATTGACGCAAAATATTTATTTAAATTGTAGGGGCGAGTCGCGACCGTTTATTTGAGAGTTGGGAGTGTGCCGATAGCCATGTATTAAGTGGTATTCTAGTGAAATTGAGGTGCCAATAGTAATTCTCCCCCTCTCTTTTATTTACGGTTATTAAGAATTTCCGCTCACGCCCTTTATTAAAAATCCCGCACGCCTCTTTCTTACGGGAGAAAACCGCACGAACGACTCTCCCGTTCCGTCTCCCGCAAGCGTCGAGCCCGACGCTCCCGATCCTTCCAGCCGGGCTTCCGCAAGCCCTAGCCGGCGGCCTTCCTCCCTCCAGAAGCCATTTCCGACTTCTCCTCCCTCCTCTACAGGCGCCGGGAAGCATTCCTTTTCCTTCCTTGGTCGTGGAAGAGCCGATTCCAACCCTAACCGGAGAAGTGAAATCCGATTCTTGGTTTCGGTAAGTCCGTTTTCTCTTTCTCTCTATTCCTTTGTGGAAATCCTTCGTTTTGGAAACTAAAATAACCTAGGTTTTGGATTTATTTGCCCTAATTAGGTTTTGGGGTTCGAGTTTCACCGCGGAATTCGAGTAGGACGCCTTGGGAACCTCAATCGCTCTGCGTAAAGGTAAATTAGTACATTTAGCTTCTAATTTTTGTAACCTTAGTTGTTTTGGATTTTTTTCACCGGAAAACCCTAAAGGGAAAAGATTATGAAGTTAGGGCTGCCCTAAATTGCAGGACCTTGGTGGGGTCGGGGCAGCATTCTGAAGGTCCCCAGTAGTAGGATTTGCCTTCGGAAGAGGAGATGTCGCCGCGCCGAGTCTACGAGCGCCGTAGCACCGCTGTAAGGAAACCTAACTTCTGCTATTTAGACATAGTAAAAAGTACATATTTTTATACACATAAATAGAATTATTTCAAATACCATGTCCATGCATAGAAAGGTGTGGTGATAGGAAAACGGTTACAAAAAATATGTAGGGTGACACGATTTCCCTAAGACCCAAGTAGTCGGATCATGAACAGAAACATAGAGTACGAAAGCGTTAACCGTCTAAGTAGGTTTGGAAATTGTCCAACCAAGGGCGTGAATGTCCCTTCAAGTCGACCACAAGAAAGTCAAGGGTCGCTTAGTAGTACACCAGAAAAGATATCCCTTGCAGAGTAGCGTCAGACCAAAAAGGTCAGCCAGCACACAGAGGTCTTTCGTGCTAGGTAGAGGCGCACTACTTTTCTCATAAGGCACATGGAACCTTATGAGTAGTACAGACTTGGGAAGTGTCTTCCCTTGAGCCAGCTAGTAGATTCGAGACCGTGTCCGCGTGACACTAGAACAATTGGGTTCGTAAGATGGTCTCGGGTCGTCAGTTTCAGTTGCGCGTTAGGAGCTACTCTGCCTAGAGCCTTCCTAGTAGATGAGCAGGTTAGAAGCCACCTAGAACTCAAGTATAGACCTGACATGAGACAGTACGCTAGTTAGTGAACGCCAGGACTTGAGTTAGTAAAATAAAAGTCACGTGCTTAGTACGAATAGATGCTTGACCAGAGAATAGCGCGAAGGCATGCATAGCACATAGCATAAAAGTTTTAATGCATAAAATTATTTTTCAAAGACATACATGCATTCATATGTAAAACTGGGTTTTAGTGTCACTAGGAGGGGTTATTTTTCCTTACTCTGACCTTTCGTGGGCACTGTTTTTCAGGTGACCCAGGTGGGAAACTGCGTCTAGGATGAGCTTTATGGTGGCGTCAGTTTGTATTATTTATCTTATTCAGTTTATTCTGTTTCAGCATGTACCTGTAGATGAGAATATTGTAACAGATTAATGTTTTATCTAATTTGTATCAGACTATTTATGGTTAACCAGATTTTCAGTTAATTCAGTTTTACTTCCTGTTTAGTGGCTCTGTGAATCCAGACATCAGGTATGTGGTTACCTTTAGTTTACTTTTTAAACTTCCGCTGTAAGTCCTAAATTGCTTAGTGTAGATTTTATTACCTACTGCTACTAGTTTTAATATTGTTTCTTAGTTTTCTTTATTTCGCTGACCCGGCCGGACGGCTGATTTCTGAAATACTGGGAAGGGGTGTTACAACGCATGCGACGAATATTCATATATTTACATGAGTTATCATCACTAAAGTATGATTTCATGACATACCAAATATTTTTCAAGGGATGCGACTCATCAAAAGACTTACCAAGCAGTATGCAGGAAAAGTCAGCGTGAAAATGACGATCACTCGGAAGAATGTCTAAGAGATGACGTTAGGACGCCACTATATGATGTATCGAATGTCTCCAAAGAAGGAGAACACATCAGGTGACTCACAGGGAGAGGTATAATGAAATTCGTTACAAATGTTACAAGTATCAACATAAGTTCCTGAAATATCATGAGTGCAACAAAAGGGAAGTAATCACTAAATAAGCAGCACTAGGCTCGAGAGCCTCACAGGTGAGATGACTAGGAGATATGATTTGAATATACATCAAGAATCTTATTCCCATAAATGGATCGCTCACTAAAATCTTGGCCTCATTAATAAGAACTGTAAGCAATAAACAATACTCGTGTCTAACTTTAGTGCTCTACTCATGTCGCTCTCAGAAAGAAACTCAACAATCGCAACACATCCCTCATCATACAATGTGGAGTTAGGAGTAGACTCCTTGTAGGGCAGACTCCTTATAGGGCATCGCGTTGCTACGTGTCATACATCCTAAAAGATAACACACTAAATATCATCAGATTATGAGAACCGTATAACCAGGGATTGAGAATTAGTGTCACTGTGATCACAACTAAGTGCACTAGTGGTCACTGATGAAGAAGGATCTCTGATGGAGAACTGGTCAGGCTGCAGGTCAACTCGTCTCGGTCTAGTGGATCTAAGTAATACTTGTAATGTAACATCGGTTGGGGAAGCGAATTTTGTTGATGGTTTATGTTGGACATCATCATCACTGATAAAGATGAGAAGCAACATCGATTGGCTCGAGACACCAACATTTTTAAATCAAGAACCTTGGAAATTGAAAGTATTTGTTAGGAATCAGAGTTGCTGCAACAAAGAGAGACATCTTCATCTCTCAAAGGAAGTATGGTTAAAGTATTTTGGATGAGGCTGAAAATGTTTGGCCCAACGTCACTTGAGATACTCATGGATTTGACAATCACGCTCATAACTAGACATGGGAGTCTTATGTTGATCCTAGTTGGTATAGACATCTTACGAGAAAATGGAACTAACATATAATCGCGCCTCAAAACCTCTTTTGTAAATATACTTAGTGTCTATTTTGGTTTACCAAAGAGAATTCGCGGTTGTGATTGGGATCCTTCGATTTTATAAAAGTGGCCCATGAAGAGGATTCTTGTTTCAAAATCGAAGCCATCGATATACAAATGTAAATTGGGTGGGCTCTCCTTCTAATAGATGATCTACATAAGGATATTGTATCATTGTGGATTTTTGATTTTATGGAAAAACAAAAAGCAAATAATTGTAGAGGGGCTGAAAAAAGAGGCATAACTATTATTACATGTGAATTGATATCACTACTTTTCATATGAAGAATTCATGAAGCTATTGTGTGATACATATATACATATCTTATTATATAAAGCAATATGTATATCTAAGGCACACCAAAGACTGAATATCAGTCATTGGATCATGAGAGAGAGAGAGCAAAGGGGGGAGAGTTGGGAGAGAAAGGGAGAGAGGGAGCGGGAGGGAGAGAGCGGAGGGGAGGAGAAAGAGAGGAAGTGATTTTAATGAAGAAAGAGAGAGGGAGAGAGAGAGGGTGAGGGGGGGGGGGGGGTGAGGGGGGGAGAGGGGCGGGAACGGAAGTGATAAGGAGAGAGAGAGGGGGGAGAGACGGATGTTACTTCATTGAATCATGGTGTGCCTAAATTAATTTTTTTAGGTTAAAATTTGCAAAATTTTATAAAATAAAAATAGGAATATTATTTCATTTTTTACGGTCATTTTAAGTACTCATATGTATATGTTTTGAAAAAAAAAACAATTTATGGTGCGTGTGCATCCCGCTCATAGGCGTGCGCAACCTGCTCGAATGCCGGGGCAACCCTCCTTGATGCGGGCGCAGAGACGCATCGAACATGGGCGAATCCCGTGCGAAGATGCTAGTGTATATATATATATATATAGGATCTAAATCAAATGAGAATAACTCCTGTGCGCAGAAAATGCGAATAAGTTTCCTGCCGAGCAGCTGCGGGCTTGCCGGCCACCGTACGCCCTGGGTTCGTCGGCGGGCACACCGAAGAACCCAAGGCGGTCGGTGGTCATCGACAAAAGATTTAGTCTATGGTGATTTTGACATCCTTCAACAAGTGGATCTTACGACAATTTGAAGGGGAGTGTTGGATATTTACATTTATATTAATATCATTGTTTTAAATGTTCTCAGAGGTGTCTGCTGTCATGTCTTTTTAAAAGAAACACAACATTAAAAAAATAGATTATACAATTTTGTAAAAAATAAGCAGACATATTCGCTATTTCTCGATAAATCAACTGACAAGCCTTTTGAACATATCGCCCGCTATTTTATTTTATGTTATGTTAGCTAACTATTAGTATATATCTAAATCACTTATACTTATTATATTATATATGCTTAAATCAATTAGACTTATTATTTTGTTCTCTTTAATGTGCATTATTATAACAATTAATTGTGTAATTATTTCACACCTTATTTTTCTTATTTTATATTGCAAAAATGTGAAAACATTAAATAATTATTGGATAAATACCTAAATAAGTTCCTCAACTTTAGCCTAAGTTTAAAATACCATGAAAAATAAATTTTCTCATATTGGTCTCAAGAGGCGAAGTTTGAAATAAATACCTAAACTAACTTTTTTAAGGTTTTAGATGATATGATGGTCCTATGGCGACAACGTAATGGAAAACGTCAATATTGATTAATACTATTTTATTATAAAAATGATAAAAAGCTTTTTATAATTATTTTGAGCCTAATTAAGGCCAAAATGTCATACATAGAATAAAAAAATTTAAATATTTTTTACAATTAAATAATAATCCCTAATATCCACATTACACCACATTACCTTAGGACCCGCCACATCATCTAGAATTATTAAAAATTTAACAAAAATTAGGCAAGGGACCTATTTCAATCTTTTTCTAAAAGATTGGGACAAATATGAGAAAATTAAAAGTTTAGAGAGTTGAAACCAAGTTGTTCCTTTTTAGTTTTATTTTTGTATTTACCCACTTAAGGGGTATTATCGTCTTTGTATTTCCTCCCTCACTTATATAAGTGTAGGGATCACTCTTTTCTCAATTATTATTCATTTCTCCGGTTTACTACTTGGTATCAGAGGCGAACAGTAAAAACCCTAGCCGCTTCCGCTTCGATCCGCCAGTCCCGCTTCCGCGCTCCTCGCCGCTCCTCGCCCGTCTGCTGCCCTTCTTCCTTGGATGCCGGGCGGCCTCCTAGCCACCGTCGGGTGCTGAGAAGGACGCCGCCGCCGTCCTTCTATGAAGCAACCGGTCCGCCTCACCGCCTTCTGCATCGAGTAACCGCCGCCGCCTCCTTCCTCTTCAGATCCAGCCGACGCCGCCTTCTCCGGCCTTCTCCGGACTCCTCCGGCCTCCTCCGGCCTTCTCTTGGCCTGCTGATCGGGCTTCTTCTCCACCGTGTGCTGCTGGTGCCCCCATGCAGGACGGACTGCAGACCTCCAGTTTACAGTCGGGCTTCTTCTCCACCGTGTGCTGCTGCTGATCGGGCTTCTCCACCGTGTGCTGCTTCTTCTCAGATGTTTTTTTTTCCAGATCGGGCACCTCTCTGAAGTTGCTGAAGATCGGGCACCTCTCCTTTTTCAAGATTTGATGTAACTGAGCCTCTTCAGATCTGTTCTCATGGATGATTCTTCGATTGGTGGTGGCTCGTCATCACCAAATGTTTCTGTTCCCCACATGGGGGAAACCCTGCGGTCTTCAGGTTCCCAGATGGGTGAACTCCAGCGACCTTCTGGTCATGCTAGCTCCTTGAAGATTACCACGGTGCCGTTAGATGGCACTAACTATCTAGAGTGGTCTCGTGCGGCGCAGCATGTTATTCGCAGCCACCAGCTCTTTGGATACATTGATGGGACCAAAGTGGCACCCTCCCTGACTGATCCTGCCTGGTCACGTTGGGATTCCGAGAATTCCCTTGTGGTTTCCTGGCTTCTCCACTCTATGTCTCCAAAGGTATACCGCAGCTATATGCTAATGGACTCTGCTTACGAGATTTGGACTCGCGCACGGGAGACTTATTCTCAGATCGGGAATTCTACTCAGGTTTATGAGCTGACCCGCCGTATGTTGGAACTACGACAGGGATCTATGACTGTTTCCGCCTACTACTCTGAGTTCGAGCGTATTTCTCAGGAGTTAGATTACTTCGATCAGTTTACCCCTGCTTGCACTGCCGATGCAGTTCTGTTACAAAAGCGTGATGAACGATTTCGTCTTCATGTGTTCTTGATGGGTTTGTGCATGGAGATGGATATGGTGCGCACCAATATTCTTCATCGCTTACCCCTCCCATCTCTCAGGGAGGCGTTCAGTATGGTACTTGGCGATGAAGATCGTCGGAGGTCTCTCAGCACGGTGGCTCCCCCCTCAGATCGCTCGGCATTTACTAGTCTTGGTCGTGGTGGCTCTAGCCATACCACCCAGATTCCCACCTGTGACCATTGTGGCCGTCGGGGCCATTCTCGGGAAGCGTGCTTCAAGCTTCATCCGCACCTTGCCCCTCCTGGATACGTCCGTGGGCGTGGTCCTGGTCGTGGTGGACACCGCCAGACTGACACCCGTTCTCACGATGCTGCTTACTCCACAGAGATTCAAGGGGGCCATCATGGTCAGCTCCCAGATCATTTCACCATGTCGGAATTGGATGCTCTCCGCCGTCTGCTACACTCTCAGTCTGATCCTACACCGAGTAGTTCCTCTTTGTTTGCCACTGCTGCGATGCCTAGTGCCCATGCTGCTGTGACTCCTTCGTCTGAGTGGATTATTGACTCCGGAGCTACTGATCATATGACCGGGTCCTCTACAGGTTTTTACTCCTACACACCCTTGTCTGGTAAGGACAAGGTTGTCTCTGCCAATGGCACCTTGTCTCCTATTGCTGGCAAGGGCACTTTCTCCTGCTCTTCTTCGCTCCCTCTCACTTCTGTTTTGCATGTCCCATCCTTTCCCCGCAGTCTACTTTCTATTAGCAATCTTACTAAATCTCTTAACTGCTTTGTAACCTTTTTCTCTGATTCTTGTATTTTTCAGGAACTGGGTACGAAGCGGATACTTGGCAGTGGTAGGAATCGCGGTGGTCTGTACTACCTGGATGCTACACCATCATCCCTTGCTCTGTCCTCTTCTGCTGTTTCTACTGCTGACGCTCGACGCTGGCACTTGCGTCTTGGTCACCCGTCTCCTGTTTATCTTCAAAAACTTTTTCCTGCTTTATCTCAGTTTGTTTCTAGTTTCAAATGTGATGTATGTGAAATGTCCAAACATGTTCGTCATTCATCATCTCACTTATCTTCTCCTAGTAGTGTTCCTTTTTCTGTTATACATTCAGATGTCTGGGGACCTTCCCCAGTTGTTTCTTTGACTGGATATAGATGGTTTGTTACGTTTATTGATTGTTTTTCCCGTACTACTTGGGTTTATCTTTTAAAAAAAAAGGGGGATGTTGCTTCTGTCTTTCAAACCTTTCATAAGATGATACGAACTCAGTTCAATGGCACCATTCGTGTCCTTCGTAGTGACAATGGAGGCGAATATGATGATCGTGGTGTGTTTGGGGCCTACCTCTCAGATAATGGCATTATCCACCAAACTACATGCGTTTACACTTCCACCCAAAATGGTGTGGCGGAACGAAAAAACAGGCATCTCCTTGATGTTGCCCGTTGCCTTCTCACCACCATGCACCTTCCGAAATCCTATTGGGGGGATGCCGTCATGACGGCTACTCATCTTATCAACCGTCTCCCCTCGCGGGTTCTTACTTATGCTACTCCTCTGGCTCGTCTGGCGTCTAAGACTGTTGTTCATACCTCCTCTCTTCCTCCTCGTATCTTTGGGTGTGTTTGTTTTGTTCATGTTCACCAGCCTCTTCGGGACAAGCTCGATCCTCGAGCCATCCGATGTGTCTTTCTTGGTTATTCTACCACCACCAAGGGGTACAGATGTTATCACCCCCCAACCAGACGTACTTTCTGTACCATGGACGTGACGTTCCGCGAGGATGAATCCTATTACCTTGACTTGACTCCTTCTTGTCGTCAGGGGGAGAAGGAGGATGTGGTCACAGATACTGTCCCTCTTCCTGTCATTGGTACTGTTCCTCTCACGTTCATTCCTCCTACTACAGATATTCCTCCTACTTCCACTCCTTCCACTACAGATATTCCTCCTACTTCCACTACGCCATCCACTACAGATATTTCTCATCATCCTTCACTCATCACTCCTCTACCTCATATATATCATCGTCGAAAACCAGGTACTCAGCCCACTGTCGCTCCGCTACTGCCAATGCTGTCTTCAGACTCAGATCCTGATGCTGACTTACATGTTCCCATTGCTCGGCTACGTGGTAAGGCCCGGTGCACTGAACATTCCATTTCTAATCATGTTGCTTATGATCATCTTTCTAAACCTCACCAGTCATTTATATCTTCCTTGTCCGAGATCTCTATCCCTAAGACATGGCAGGAGGCACTTTGCATACCAGTATGGGCTCAAGCAATGAAGGAAGAAATGTCAGCTTTGGAGAAGAACCACACTTGGGATGTCACCTCTCTCCCTCCTGGCAAGAAACCCATTGGTTCAAGATGGGTTTTCTCAGTTAAGCAGAATCAGGATGGGAAAGTTGAGCGATATAAAGCTAGGTTGGTTGCTCGTGGTTACACTCAAACTCAGGGGGTTGATTACCAAGAGACCTTTGCTCCTGTAGCAAAGATGGACTCTATCCGTGTGATCATATCTTGTGCTGCGATCTTTGATTGGGAACTTCATCAACTGGACGTTAAAAATGCTTTCTTGCACGGTGACCTCGAGGAAGAGGTGTACATGTCTTTCCCCCCAGGTTTTGTGAAGAAGGGGCAAGAGAGGTTTGTTTGTCGGTTATGGAAGTCCCTGTATGGACTAAAGCAGTCTCCGAGGGCCTGGTTCGGCAGATTCCACAAGGCTATGATCAAGTTTGGCTACAAACAGGGACACTCTGATCATACTTTATTTGTCAAAAGGACTGAAGGGAAAATTGTTGTGCTAATTGTTTATGTTGATGACATCGTGATCACCGGAAATGATACAGATGAAATCTCAAAGCTGAAGGGACTTCTCTCAGCCGAGTTCGAAGTAAAGGACCTGGGAAGGCTACGCTACTTCCTAGGAATTGAGGTGACCCGTTCTGACAAGGGTATCATTATCTCCCAACGGAAGTATGTGTTGGACCTGCTGACAGAGACTGGCATGCTTGGATGTGCCCCCGCTAACACACCCATGGAGGAGAACCATAAGATTGATCAGGACAGCAATGGTGATCGTACAGATGCTCCTAGTTATCAGAGGTTGGTTGGAAAGCTCTTATACCTCTCACATACTCGTCCTGACATTACATATGCTGTTGGGATCCTGAGTAGGTACATGCATGCCCCAAGGGTCAGACACCAGGAGGCTGCCTATCGTGTTCTCCGGTATTTGAAGAAGTCTCCAGGACGGGGGCTGATGTTCTCGAAGAACAAACATCTGCGGATCGAGGTCTTCACCGACGCAGATTGGGCTGGATGTCATGATGACCGAAAATCTACAACAGGTTATTGCACCTTCATTGGAGGAAACTTGGTTACATGGCGTAGCAAGAAACAAAGTGTTGTAGCCAGGTCTAGTGCTGAAGCTGAGTATCGTTCGATGTCTCAGGGTCTGAAGGCCTTTGGTTGAGCATCTTATTGCAAGATCTCGGTCTTAAGGAGAAAGCTCCCATATCCTTGTACTGTGACAACAAAGCGGCCATCAGCATAGCACACAACCCAGTTCAGCATGATAGGACCAAACATGTTGAGGTGGATCGTCACTTCATCAAAGATCATCTTGACAAAGGAAGTCTAGTCACACCCTTCGTCCATTCCAGAGATCAGTTAGCCGACGTCTTCACCAAGAGTCTTGGCTCCGATGCCTTTACTGATATCATCCATAAACTCGGAATGATAGATATCTACCATCCAACTTGAGGGGGAGAGTTGAACCCAAGTTGTTCCTTTTTAGTTTTATTTTTGTATTTACCCACTTAAGGGGTATTATCGTCTTTGTATTTCCTCCCTCACTTATATAAGTGTAGGGATCACTCTTTTCTCAATTATTATTCATTTCTCCGGTTTACTACTTAGAGATCATTTCAAACTTAGTTTAAAGTTAAGGGTCAGATTTACTTATTTTACCTTAATTATTTTTAGATTTTTAATATAAATATATTACTATAGTGGGATAAAGGCTTGAGTGTTGTTGTTGTAATATAAATATATTAAGTTTGAAAAGATTTATTTGTTATAAAATAAGTTTTATCAAAATAAAAATACTGTAAAATATTAAATATATTTGTGCAATGTATCCAAGTTCTTTAACATTCATATAGATATCTTTCAATATCAAGAATCAAGGCGCGCACTCTCTAATATGCATGTCAATGGCTATGAAGAAAAAAACAAAATAATGATATTCTGACCAGTTCTAAAAAAGCCATCATACTTGAAAGTCTAATACCATATATAAAATACAGGATAAATTATTTATTCTGTAAGAAGGAGCTTTAACAAACTAAAACCAGTCGAGTACAAAGGTCAACAATTAAGGCATTAAGAACCAGTTCAGAAGGAAAACCTGAAAATCATTTGAAAGTCTTCTATCACTATCAAACGAGGCACGCAAAGCTTCTGCAACTAACTGTGTATCTTCTTCATCAGGAATAAATCCCAAGGACAAAAAGTCATTTGCTAAACCCAAAGAGTCTTGGTTAACAAAATGCACCAGCTGAAGAGAGCGTAATAATATTAGTAAAATACTCAAATCAAGGACAAAAAATGAGAATATGTAAAGATATGCACGTATGTAAGCCAACCTAGAAGAGAAATATACGGTTGTCCATAAACAAATAATACAAAAAAATTAGTTATGGTGATGAAAATACTATGATGTGATGTGGGGCAGCAAGAGAAGAAAGTCTTTTGCAAAAAATATTAAACTACTTGGCAAGATCTGTCATATAATTTCAGTACCTTCAAAGCACAAACAATAGTACAACACAAAACAGTACCAAACAAGCAATATAATCACCATAAATTCGATACAAAATCAACAATTCTTTGAAAGTAGTGCAAGGGTACAAAAAACAGTCCGAATGATGTAGCACAAAAACCCCAGTATCCTACAATTTCAGTTTGAGTTCAAGCAAAGATACAATGGGAAATCGATTGATAAGAGAAGAAAATTCCTTTTCTAAGTGAAGACTTCGGTTCCAAACTTCCAGGTATCGTCGACCTTTATTAAATTACAACCGTAGTGTCCACCACAATGTCAATATTACAGGAATCCTCCGAAGGTTTTATATCAAAACAAAAATAAAAGCAAAAAAGCGACAAATCTCGACCGATCAGTTCATGGAAAAAAACTCTGAATAGTACAAATTCCGCACAAAAGGTGCTGAAAACTACGCCCTCCTGCCCGGGGCTCTGCCTTCCTCCAAACTTGGTCTTGAAACTATCCTTCCACCTCTATCTTCTTTTCCAATGCTCCTTATATCTTCTCCCTAGCCTCCAAGATCGAAAGATGCATCCGAATATCCCTCATACCATCTCCCTTATTCCAGTACTGCTATCATATTTAGAATATACAATAAGATAAGCCATTTTAGCGTATGAAAATATTTGATCTTCTTTTTCAATGCTCCGTATGTCTTCTCCCTTGAGCATCGGACTGGCACTAACAGCCCTCAGTGAGTTGTTCCTTAGCACCAACAACCTTTAATGTCCTAATTGAGTTCCTTCATCAAACAAACTGTGACGACAAGCCAAGAGGGAAGCTCCTCTTCTCTTTTTGACCATCTCTTCAACTCATCAGCCTATGGTCGGCGCCATCTCTTGGCTAAGGCCTCCACCATATCTGCTCCACGCCCGATGGTCCACTCATCCAGATCTCCGATCTCCTATAACAACATCCAACTCCGGGAGAGTATGATAGAGATCAGGAATGAGCACAATGCGACACGATCGGGCCAACATGCATTCCTCCAATCATCTCCGTCAACTCCCGTGAGTACTTGTCAACTGCCTACAGAGCATTGAAATCTTGTCAACAGCTCTCTGTTGATCACCACCAGTGTTGTAGATATCGCCCGACATGCCTAACATGTCAACCGACATAAAACATTGAGCTAAAACGACGCGTAACCGTTTTATTTTTTCTTTATAACGTTTTGAAAAAAGGACCGATATATCGGTCCAAAAAAACGCGATATATCGGTTTTGTTTTATTATTATTTTTTTATTCAGTGCGATGTCGCCGATCTTTTAACTCTCCCCTACCCCACGCGATTCATTTCATTACGCCGCTCCTACCCTAGCTCTCCCTCACGCTCTCCGCTGGTGCTCTCACTCGCGTTCTCCGTTGGTGCTGTCCCACGACTCTCTCGCGCCCACTGGTTGTCATCTCTCTCTCTCTCTCTACACTCTGTCTCTTTGGTTCTTTCTTCTCCCTGCTCGCTAGTGCTCTCACTCTGGTTGTTCTCTCACGCTCTTGACACTCTAGCTTGTTGGTGCTCTCACTCTGGTTGTTCTCTCTTCTCTCGGGTGCTCTCAATCTCGCGAGCTCTCGACTATATCTGCTGACACTCTCACTCTCTTGGTTGGTACATTCTTCTCCCCCCCTCTCATTCTCTCGCTCTGTATTTTTAGGTATCTTGTGCTTTGATGGTTGCCTTGCTGGTTGTGATTGTCGTGCTGGTTGTTGTTGCCCTACTGCCTTGCTACCAGACTGTCTTGCTCCTTGCTGCCTTATTAGCTTGTTGTCTTGCTGGTTGTGGTGGTTGTAACATGGTGGTTGTTAAAATAGGTTGTCATGCTGCCAGCCTCCCCTGCTGCCATATTGGCTGGCTACCTTGCTGGTTGTGGGTTCTGTAGCATGGTGGTTGTTTGCTACTCGTTGCCTTGCTGTAGTTGGTGGATGTAGCTAATTGGCCATGGATTGGTGTTTGCATTGCTTCTTGCTTGGTGGTTGTTTGTTATTTTTATTTGGCCCGTTTATGTTTTTCTTAGACAACAAATAATTTGAAATACCCTTATTACTAGTTATTTATCCAACTTGATTTTGCAATCGATGATGCATGTATATCCAACTTCATTTTCTAGTTGCCTTGCTACTTTGTGTCTTTTGATAAATAAAATGTTGTATGCTTTGTTCTGATACTAGTGTTGATATTTTAAATGATAGTTGGGTAATAGTCCGCGTGGATGCTTTGGAAACTTTGAATGATAATTATATGCTTTGTTCCTTTTGTTGGATACCTTGAAAGATAGTTATCTTTGTATACTAGTATACTACTGATGATACAAAATCTTGTTGGATAAATAAAATGCTGCATGGATAATATGAAAGATGACGGAAGATCTAACGATCTAATGAAGTTATGGGGATTTTCTGAAGTTGATTTTTTTAACTAATCAGGTAATTTTGTATTTTTTCTCGTGGTGAAGTTATGTAAAATATCTATTTCATTTCATAAAACTAATATTTCTTTCATTTCATACTATAGAATGACTTATTCTGCTGGATTTAGTGAGGTGCCCGTATCATTGGTACGAACCAGTAGAGATCTGTTTTGGGCATTTAGTAAGAAGTTGGTTGCAATAAACGACACCAACCGAATCAAATGCAACTACTGCAAGAAGACAGAATGGTGGAATTACACGTTTCAAACATCACTTGGCTGAGTAGAAGGATAATGTTAAGTCATGCCCTTAGGTTCCCGCCAACCTTAAGACGAAGACGGAGTTGGCCCTAAACTCAAACTTGGAGAGTAAGAGAGCTAAGAGTGCAAAGTTCCATGTAACCTTGAATGAGGTGGTAGTTGGAGAAGTATATGATGATGAATTAGAGGAGACTGCCATATGTAGGAGCACAGGTTCCAAGGGTCCAATGGACCAATTTGTTTATTTAGTTGCTAAGTCTAACAAGGGAAAAGATTCCCAATAGAGCACGATAGAGAATAAGTACAAAAAGAAAGCAAAGCATTGAACCTTACAAATATTGACTTGCTAAATCAATTTTGTTGATGTCTGCATGCAAACTTATTTTAAAAGCTTTATTTGTTAACACTCGGTGTTCGTGTCACATCATAAGGGATAAGTCAAGTCATCGCCGCTAACCTTCTTCAAGTTGCATTATTAGCGTCTTTCAGAGATTTTGCCTCCTCATAAGGGATAAGTCGAGTCATCGCCACAAATTTTTCATGCTTCACTTACT
Source organism: Platanthera zijinensis (assembly GCA_039513925.1). Classification (NCBI taxonomy): domain Eukaryota; kingdom Viridiplantae; phylum Streptophyta; class Magnoliopsida; order Asparagales; family Orchidaceae; genus Platanthera; species Platanthera zijinensis. The sequence continues at coordinate 135,766,057 of CM077097.1, read as the reverse complement.
AGAGTTGTTCTGTGAACACCACCTTTATAAGAGATAGGCTGAGTCACCCCGGCTAATCATTTTCATGTTTCATTTGTTGGTGACATTCGAAAATTTCTCTCCCGCATAAGAGATAGGTTGAGTCACCACTGCTAATTATCTTCATTGCTTCATTTATTAGCTTTGTTCAATCTTGCCCCCCTTATAAGGGCTAAGTGGAGTCACCACCACAAATCATTGTCATACTTCATTTGTTAGTGCCATTTCATGATCTCTCCCTCCAATAAAGGATAAGTAGAATCACCATCACTAACAAATTTTTATGCTTTATTTGATAGCGCAGTTCAGTGATTTCGCCCCTTATAAGGGATAAGTCAAATCATTATCGCTAACCATTTTCATGCTCCACTTGTTAGTGTCATTCAATGATCTATCCTCTCATAAGGGATACGTTGAGCCACAATCTCCAACCATTTTTCATAGTGTTGTTCAGTGATACCCTACCCCCTACCCAAATATGAAATAAGTCGAGTTAACACTACTAACAATTTTTCATGATTCATTTTTAGTATAGTTCGGTGATCTCTCCTTCCCGTAAGGGATAAATTGAGTCACCACCGCCAATCATTTATCATGCTTCCTTTGTTAGTGTTGTTCCACATAAGAGATAAGATTAATCACTACCAATGCTAACCATTTCATATGCTTAGTTTGTTAGCGTTGTTCAGTAACTTCACCCCCTCATAAAGGATAAGTCGAATCACTGTTGCTAACTATCGTCATGCTTCATTTGTTAGCATAGTTTGATGATTTTATAAGGGATAAGTCATGTCATCACTGATAATCGTTCTCATGCTTTATTTGTTAGTGTCGTTTGGCATCTCGCCCTCTCAGAAGGGGTAAATCGAATCACCACAACAAATCATTCATGCATCATTTGTTCACACCATTCGGTGATTTTGCTCTCACCTAAGGAATAAGTCGAATCACTGCCATAGCCCATTTAATGCTTTATTTGTTGTATTGTTCGGTGATCTAGCCCTCATAAGGTTAAAGTCCAGTCACCACCATTGGCCATTCTCATGCTTCTTTTGTTATCGACATTATGTGGTCTCGCCCCCTTAATATGGATAGTGGAGTCACCGTCGCTAACCATTATTATGTTTAATTTGTAAGCGTCATCCTAACATCTCGACCCCTCATAAGGTAAAGGCCGAGACACTGCCACTAAATGCTTAATTTGTTAGCATCGTTCAATAATCTTGCCCCCTCATAAGGGCTAAGTTGAGTAACCACCCGTAACATCAAAAATTTACGCGACGTCTCCCATAATTCTAGGATCCGGGACCATGTAATTGTTTTCGGCGACAACATCAAATCAAGGTAATTACACCTTTGCGATTGATTACATTAGATTGCAATTGAAGCAATGTATTTTAATTTTAAAAAATGAAATAAAATAAATAATATGTTGCATATTATTCTTCGACTCGGTTCAAAATTTGAAGGAGTGTAACATACAAAATTAGAAGATTTTAAATGGGTGGGGCAGGTTTGGTAATTTAAGAGGAAAGAATTAATTTCCCCCTCATTTTTGTAAGCAAGTCACGGTTTTCCCCCTCTTGAAAAATAGTAACCACGATTTCCATACCTCTCACAACCCTATTTCTTCCCCTCCCATTCGGAAATGAGTCGAAATCGCCGCAAGCCCTATTTTCACTTGCAGACGTCGACTTCCAGTCGTCCATCGTCAGAAGCGCCTCCTCCTTTTTGTGCGTCGACGATAGCAAGGGTTGAGATCATTGTTCCCTACCGCTCGATTGAAGCCTACAACCCTTTCAATCTCGTCAGTTTCACCAGTCGATCCCTCCTTCGCCAGGAACCGTCGACGATCCTTGGGCCGCAGATTTCTCTCAAAAAAATCTGAACCCTCAATAAATTTCTTTCCAATTTCCATCCTTAATTTACAATCTCCCTCTTAGCATTCGTTTACCCCACCTTTCTCAAATTTTTGAGCTCGATTTCAGGAATTGGAAGTCCCTATTACTTCTCCCGAACAGACAATTGTCAACATTTGCATTGTCGGAGGGAGGGGTAAAGTCTTTTATTCCAAAATTTCTATTACAGTCAAATCATACAAACCCTAAGTTGAGGAAGTGAATCGCCAAATCTTCACTTTTATCTCTTTTGACCTAAGAATTCCCTTTTTTATTTTAGGTACTGATTAATCTTTGGTGTCCAGTGTTAAAACAGAGTGAGATTGCTAAATTTTCCGAATCAACCTCGTTGTAAGATAATCGTGCTTCGTAAGGGTAAGTGCTTATCCTTTATGTATTTATGTCTTAGAATTTCTCCCCAGTGATTAAACATCTTAGTTACACTAAGTACATAAATAGAAATGGTATAATAACTGGGAAAGACAAACCAACTGAAAGAAAACAAACAAATATGGAGAATCGTGAGCGCTTATCCTAGGTGTAACTCCCCCCCCCCCCACACACACATGTGACCCCTGAAAAGAAATGTTCGAAGACGGGTCAGCTCATTGGAGGGTAAGAAAAATCATTCCTCCTAGTGACACTAAAAATAATTTCAAAGAAAAGTACATGCATGCTTTTAAAACAACATTTTAAACCGAAAAAAATGTACTAGAATTCTATATATGCTTTTCTATCAAAAATATTTTAAACAGAAATGTCAGTTCTAGTGTAATTATAATCTACATTTTCATTCAAGTTTCGAAATTGTTAAACTACCGAGATTTCTAGATTTCAGCATACACTTGAATTCTAGATTTCAAGATTTCGGCATCAACTACAATGGCATCTCGACACATACGCTTTCCCATTATTGCATGCATCCTTTTAATTATACGAGAACAATTTATGCAGTATACTATGTGATATGTCTAGCCAAAAGAAATTAGAATTTCTTACCTCGGTATTGCGGCGTGGTGGCATGACTCACAAGTTTGAAATAAAAATTATACTGTGTTCTCTGGTCTATCACACTACTTAAATAACACACAAAATTACGTAAATCCCTAAACAACATTAATAAGTGAAATGAGTAGTTTTGGGAATATCTTATCTCTTAGGGTATTTCCTCTAATCAATGTTGCCAACTACAACAACTACAGGACACCTGCTCAATGAGGATTGCAATGTGAGCCACAATCACATGTTGATCTCCATTAATCAGAGAAAAGCTCAGTCGGACTCTCCACTCTATTGATCTCCAAACTGAACACTGCCAAGCTTCTCTCGGGTCATCTTGAGCCCTAATTCACTGTTGGTTTCCTCTCCTGGAGAGTACTCCTGCTCGCTCTACCACATGCGTCGAGCCAATCATTGTGCTCGTCGTGAAAAACATCTCAACTCCACCAAAGTCTGAGACCATCAAGTCATAACTGATTTCATATTTAATAAACAACATTTATTGCATAATGATAGTCTATGCAGATGTGACAATAGTTCATTCTAACGAGGGATAGCCCGCAACAGCAAGGTAAGCCACAAAACACATCTCTTTTATCATTTCATGTCAACTTGTTTTCCACAAAGCTAATCAGATGTTTCATATAAATTGAGCAGCTAATGGTGCGACCTCCCATGCAAGCATTAACCTCATCAAGGGTGCATATAGGGCCAGCACTGAGGCATCATATTGGCACATATAAGCATCCAACCAACATTAAATGGAGCAAAAGGACCGAGCCATCATATTATTCTCCTTTATACATGTCATTTCTTCCCGATTAATGTTATGCGCTAGGTCTCCCTCGAACAAAAAGCCAAATCCGGTTTCAACGAGCGATACCTTCATATGTGTGTGTGTTATAACAACCATCTACGGTAAACATCATCTACAGTAACCACAATTGTCAATTAAGAAAATCAGAAGAGCTAAGTAGCACAGTAGTGTTCCCATTAATGATGGTGCATAGAAAGCTAACCACTTTGATAAGTCCTACACGGTAATGGCGGGGAATATCTCCCATCATACCGAAGTCGAAGTATGCAAGAGACCCATCTTCAGTAGCTACAATATTCCCAGGGTGTGGATCAGCATGAAAAAAACCATCCTCAAGAAGCTGTCTCAAAGAGCAATAAACTCCCTGCCAGATTAAGAAACATGAGAATAAACGTTTCCTCTATTTGCAGGAAATCCAAAATAATCATTTAAGCCAACTGCAGAGTTTAACATAATCAAACTTTAAAAACGGTTAAGTGCCAACATAATTAGCTTATCATATCACGTAAATGTGCACTGTATGACATTAAAATGATGAACAAGAGAGACATGGACACTAAAAGATTAGTACATAATCAAGTAGTCATCTTGAAATCATTCTAATGTAACTGTAGATCCCCACAGTTTATAATTAGTCATGCAGTTTTCATAACAAAAACAGGGGCAGCAAGGACAACTCAATAAACAATAGGTATCATACTACAAATAGTTGCAAAACCAACTGACTAATGGCCTCTGTAAGTGTTAGGGATGATGATATGGGCCCACAATAGTCTCCGTCAAATTTGTTATGGACCTATTCCGGGATCTCTTAGGAGGTGGCGGTGGAGGCGGAGATACAAGGAAGTCGGGCTCACCAGAAGGAGGACGAAGGAGTCGAAGGAAGAAGAGGGGGAGCCTTGCCCAACCCTAACCCTAGAATAGAGGATGAAGGGGGAGGAACTAAGAAGAGAGGAAGAAGAGAATTGAGATAGAAGGAGAAGAGCATAGAGTGAGATAGAGAAACTTGATTAAATTCCTATCCTTCTCATGACTTAAGGGGGGGGGGGGGGGGGGGTCTATATATAACACTACGACATGACACGTAACAACCCAAAATACTATCCAACAATTAAAAGCAAATTACGGTAGGATCTTGACGAAGTTCCAGGCAGCCGACGGCAACAACGCTTCCTTTTCTTTCTCTATTTCATAAAAAGGGCTCTCGACAGCTCGATCATTCGTTCGCTTCTTGGAAGGGGACCGACCGTGGTTTTCTTCTTCTTCCCATCCACTGTGAGTTCTCCTCTTCTTCTATTCTGATTTCTGGTAGTGACTTAAATATGGATATAAAAATAGAAATTAAGTTAGGGCTTCCTCAATCTTCCTCTCACTCTCCTCTTTTCTTTTCCCTCTTTTTCATTTTCTTAAAATAAATTTATAGGAACTATATATATCAGTTGGCTGTTGTGAAGGGGATTAAAATGTTTAGTAAGGATTTCTGTTGATGAGAAATGGTTAGCCGATTCCTGTTATTTAGTGATCATATATAAACTGGAGGAGTTTTGGGGTATTTTCTTTTTATGGCTAGGATGATTAAAAAGTAATCAGTTACTAACGAGAGGTTGTATGGGATTTTAATTTTCTATAAGCATATAAATATATACTTACAAAGATAATCTTGAGTTGAGTGGGAACATGCTGTAAATTTTAACTGACTGGCTTATTTTTTTATGGGTGGCCGATTGTTATGTACAGCAAGGAGATGAGTATGGCCGGCTATAACCTCATGTATGAGTATTGGTTCATTTCCCTATGATTATGGCCTGCTATAGTTTTCTTTCTTCCCCTTCATCAGATTCATTTTGTTATAATTAAATTTTCTTTATTATTTTTAAAACAGGGGATTGGGATTTGATTTGAACTAACACTCAAGCGAGAAGATTATAATAAACTGAGTCTTTATGTATTTTTACCGCATTAAAATATTATTATCTTCAACCCTAGACAAACCCTTAATAAAAGTGCAATCATCTTAGCATCAACATCGCATTTATCTAAGAGACGCAGCCACATTAAAAGATGCCTCAAAATACAGATACTTCCGAGGATGGCATCCCATAATAGGCGTGATGATCCCAAGAAAGATAAGGGCAAGAAGATGACTACAATGAGTTTTTATCTTTGATTATACTTATATTTGAAAGAATTTTATTATTATTCGCTTAATACCATGACACAATCTATTTTGATTGTATGAGCATTTCATTTAAAGAAGTTTGAGATTTTGAAAATCACTGATACATAAACATCGCTAAGAGGCTAAACATAGAATAACAAATGAAGGCGATAAATATTCTGAGGGGAAAGCTAGAATATAATTCATATTTTTTATATCCAAAATACTATATCATATATAAACAAGATCTCGAAGAGTATGTTAAGAAAAAGAGAATAAGACAAGATAAAAGATGAATAATAAGATACATAATGCATTGATGTATAGGAAATTGTTAAGAGTGGTCCCACGTAGGGGGTTTGCCTACTGTGGAAAGAAAGAGCACAAGGATTTGAGAAAAAATAAACCTTTGCATATGCTTCTTGTGTTTGTAAATACAAGTATGAATACATACATATAGGGATAGAAGAGAGGGAAGAGTCCCAATTTCAAGATGTGAGACTATTACAAGTAGAGGAAGAAGGCCTAAGATGGGCCCTTAAATGGGTCATTACATGTTCTTTTCTAACACTCCCCCGCAAGCTGGAGCGTAAAAGTCGAGGAACCCAGCTTGGACAAGAACTGATAAAAAGAGCACTTGGCAAAGCCTTAGTGAGAAGATCGGCAACTTGATCAGTAGCCGAAACATATTTAAGTTCCAGCTTCTTCATTTGAACTTTTTCCCTAACGAAGTGACAGTCAACTTCAATGTGTTTTGTTCTTTCATGGAAGATAGGATTCTTGACTATGTGGATCGCAGCTTGACTATCACAGAGTAAGGTGGTTGGTGAGGAAAGTTTTACTCCCATATCACTAAGGAGACTCTCAAGCCATGTGAGCTCAGATACAACAAACGTCATTGAACGGTACTCAACCTCGACCGAAGATCTAGTAACTACAGTGTTTCTTACTGCACCAGGTAACAAAATGACCTCCGAACTAAGTACAAAAATCACTGTGGAACGCCGATCATTTAGGGAACAGACATAATCGGCATCTGAATATGCAATCAATGTTGGAGTAGAGGAGGAAGTTCTGTATACCAGCCCTTGACCAGGAGCATTCTTCAGGTATGGCAGAATGCGTTCAACAACCTGTAGATGTGACACTTGAGGAGAATGCATAAACCTGCTGATAACTCCAACAACAAAGGATATGCCAGGTCTTGTGACGGTTAGATATATTAGTTTTCCCATCAACCGCCCATAGTATTCTGGATTTGGAAGAAGAAGATCTGCATCAGAGACATGAGCACACAGCTTGTGATTGACATCCATAGGAGTGTTAACTGGTTTACATCCAGAATATCCAGGATCCTGAAGAAGGTGAGAGAATACTTCCGTTGAGATAAGACAAGACCATCAGGACGTCTTGCGATTTCAAGGCCAAGAAAGTATCGAAGGTTACGTAGACTTTCGTTTGAAAAATAGAGCTGAGGTGTTGTTTGATCATTTGGATTCCTTTTGAATTATCTCCTGTGATTAGGATGACATCGACATACACCAAAAGAAGAATTGTTCCTGTTTTGCTATGTCGAGTGAACAGAAAAAAAATCCGCTGAGCTCCGAGTAAAGACGACCTCCAGAACAGCCCTGCTAAACTTATCGAACCAAGCCCGAGGAGATTGTTTGAGACCATAAATTGACTTCTTAAGGAGAAAAACTTGGGACTCCCCCATGGTCTCAAACCCGGGTGACTGACGCATGTAGACAGTTTCTTGGAGATCGCCATTAAGAAATGCATTCTTGATATAAAGTTGATATAAGGGCCAATGACGGTGTACAACTACGGAAAGGAGGACACAGACTGTGTTGAACTCGACCACTGGAGAGAATGTTTCCTCATAATCTAAACCCTGTTGTTGAGTAAAGTCACGTGCCACCAGACGGGCCTTAAGTTGATCAATCGTCACATCAGGTGTATGCTTGATAACAAAGACCCGGTTACATCCAACAGTAGTCTGTCCTGGAGAAAGAGAAACCAGATCCCAAGTCTGATTAGCCCAGAGGGCTGTTATTTCTTTGTCCATGGCCGTCTGCTAGCCCGGATGTTGAAGAGCCTCCTGCACAGAGTTAGGTATAGAAATAGAGGATAATGAGGTAGCAAAGGTTTGAAGCACCGGGTTCAGGCGATGTAAGGAGACATAATTTGCCAGGGAATGGGGTGTAGAGGTAGAAGCCGGGTCGACAGGTCGCAGAGTACCAGAGGTTGAAGCCGACCGCAGCGGGGCGACAGAGCAGAGAGGTCGTTTGGTATAGACACGAAGAAGAGGGGGGGGGGGTGGAGACTCGGAGCTGGGAAGGGAACGATAGGAGATGGTGGAGGAGACGTAACTGAGATGACAGGTCGTGGTAAGGGTGGTGATGGTGGAGAGGACGACAGAGTGAGGAAAAATGGTTGATCTTTCAGAAAGGTAACATCGGCTGAAATCGTCACCTTGTGGGTAGTGGGAGAGTAGCAAACATACCTTTTTTGAGTACGAGAATAATCAACGAATATATGGTTGGCCGCCCGAGGATCGAGCTTGTCGGTGGAAGGACCAAGTGAATATAACACGTACAACCAAATACTCGAGGTGTTAGAGGAAATGGGGGTGTGGAGGGAAAGAAGAGGCTAAACGGGGTGGCGTTGTCAAGGAGAGAGGATGAAAATCGGTTAATGAGATAGCACGCAATCGAAACCGCAAAGTGCAATACGTCTTGGGAACAAGCATTTAAATCATGAGTGAGCGAGCAACATGAAGATCTCTGTTTTTACGCTAAACCACACCATTTTGTTGGGGAGTATAAACACATGACGTTTGATGAATAATTCTGAACTCAGAGCAGAGGTTATCGAACTCATGACTCGTGTATTCACGAGCATTATCTGTCCGGAGTATTTTGATTTGGTCGGACAATTGAGTACGATTTTCAAGAACAAAAACCCGAAAAACACGAAGGAGCTCAAAGCAATCACGAAGTAAATATAACACGTCATGCGAGAATAATCATCAATAAAGGTGAGAAAGTAACGATAACTAGAAATACTTGTTTCTTTATACGGGCCCCAAATATCAGAATACACTAACATAAAGGAGAAGAGCTCTGGGTACAATGCGGAGGATAAGAGGAACGATGTTATTTCCCCAAAATACATGAATCACAAGTAAAAATGGGAAGATGAACATCTGGAAAAGCCTTCTTGAAAACAGGAAGAGGAGCATGCCCAAGACGTCGATGTCAGTCAACAAAGGAGACAAAAGAGAGAATAGCGGGGAAGACATCGAGAAGGTAGAGTCCGTTGTGCAGTCATCCTTTACCAATGATATTCTGCGTCTGTCGGTCCTGCATTAAAAAGGAAGAAGAGGTGAATGTGACAGAGCAATACGAATAATTAATGAGGTGACTAACAGAAAGTAAATTAAACGGATATCTCGGGACATGGAGGGCCGAGCGAAGAGAAATAAACGGATTTAGAGGTATATCAGTAAAGCCGGAGACAGGAGCGGTGTTGCCATTGGCAACAATGATAAACTTTGGATGAGGAGAATCCAAGCATTGAGGTGGCTTCAAGGGGGTGATATGATGAGTAGCACCGGAGTCCACTATCCAACGCAGGCTAGTGGAGAGACAAGTGATACCTTCATGACAGACGGAGGCAACCGAGACAGATGAGTTGTGGAGCAACCCTTGAAGTTGTTGGAGCTAGAGGCAGACTTCATCAAGATCAGCCTGAGAGGCAGAAGGGATAAGGGCAGCAACAAAGACAGTTGGACGAGGAGGCAAACCATGCTTTCGATAGCAGATTGCCTCAAGGTGTCCATCCTTTACACAGAACGAGCACTTAGGCCGTGGTTGGCTCTTTCGGCCCCTCCCCCAAGAGCCAGTACGACCCCCACGAGTAGCAGGAGGGAGATGAAGTAATGACGCAAAAGATTGCTGGAGAAGAGCTGGTGTCGGAGGGCCGATAACATCAGGAGGCGGTGAAACCTTGAGCAGCAAGGAGCACATATCAAAGAATGATGGAATAGTACCAGAGGAGAGGATCTGATCCCGGACACTATGAAGATGGGGCGGAACTCATGCCAACATCATGGCAATACCAACAACCTCCTTTTGAGCATGCTGGACAACAAGATCCGTAGTCGGGGGCTGATGCTGAATCTAGGCCTCGACCAGCGACTCGGACCGAGCGACAAAGATGTTAGGTCAGCAACACTTCCAGAGTCAAGGGATTGAAGACCGGTGATGATGTCGTACAAATGTTGGAAACTATCCTTGCCAGAGTATAGAGAGTGAAACTCATCCCACATCACCTTGGTCGTCTCGTGATACATGACCATGCGGTACGGTTCGCCATCAAGGGAGTTGAAAAGCTAAGTCTGAACACGACCATCATCACGCAACCAATCATCAGTAGGTGCAGAAGGAGTATCCCTAGTGAGATGATGCAGTAGTCCCTGTGACTGAAGTACCCGGTCTTCCTCGACAACGCCACCCGAAGCTGGGAAGGGAATGATAGGAGATGGTGGAGGAGACAGAGCTGGTGGTGGTGGAGGAGACGTAACTGAGATGACAGGTCATGGTAAGGGTGGTGATGGTGGAGAGGACGGCGGAGTGAGGAATAATGGTTGATTTTTCAGAAAGGTAACATCGGCTGAAACCGTCACCTTGTGGGTAGTGGGAGAGTAGCAAACATACCTTTTTGAGTACGAGAATAACCAACGAATATATGTTTGGCCGCCCGAGGACCGAGCTTGTCGGCGGAAGGACCAAGTGAACATAGCACGTACAACCAAATACTCGAGGTGTTAGAGGAAATGGGGGTGTGGAGGGAAAGAGGAGGTTAAACGGAGTGGCGTTGTCGAGGAGAGAGGATGACAATCAGTTAATGAGATAGCACGCCATCGAAACCGCAAAGTGCCAATACGTCTTGGGAACATGCATTTGAATCATGAGTGAGCGAGCAACATGAAGAAGATCTCTGTTTTTACGCTAAACCACCATTTTGTTGGGGAGTATAAACACATGACGTTTGATGAATAATTCTGAACTCAGAGCAGAGGTTATCGAACCCATGGCTCGTGTATTCAGGAGCATTATCTGTCCGGAGTGTTTTGATTTGGTTAGAGAATTGAGTACGATTTTCAAGAACAAAAACCCGAAAAACACGAGGGAGCTCGGAGCAATCACGAAGTAAATACAACCACGTCATGCGAGAATAATTATCAATAAAGGCGAGAAAGTAACGATAACTAGAAATACTTGTTTCTTTATACGGGCCCCAAATATCAGAATACACTAACATAAAAGGAGCAGAGCTCTGGGTACAATGCGGATGATAAGATGAACGATGTTGTTTCCCCAAAATACACGAATCACAAGTAAAAGTGGGAAGATGAACATCTGGAAAAGCCTTCATGAAAACAAGAAGAGAAGCATGCCCAAGACGTCGATGTCAGTCAACAAATGAGACAAAAGAGAGAATAGTGGGGAAGACATTGAGAAGGTAGAGTCCGTTGTGCAGTCATCATTTACCAATGATATTCTGCGTCCGTCGGTCCTGCATTAAAAAGGAAGAAGCGGTGAATGTGACAGAGCAATCCGAATAATTAGTGAGGTGACTAACAAAGAGTAATTAAACGGAGAGCTCGGAACATGGAGGGCCGAGCGAAGAGAAATAGACGGATTTAGAGGTATATCAGTAGAGCCGGAGACAGGAGCGGTGCTACCATTGGCAACATTGATAAACTTTAAATGCGGAGAATCCAAGCATTGAGGTGGCTTCAAGGGGGTGATATGATGAGTAGCATCGGAGTCTACTATGCAACGCGGGCTAGTGGAGAGACAAGTGATACCTTCATGAGAGACGGAGGCAACAAAGACCGATGAGTTGTGGAGCAACCCTTGAAGTTGTTGGAGCTGGAGGCGGACTTCATCAAGATCAGTTTGAGAGGTAGAAGGGATAAGGGAGGCAACAAAGGCAGTTGGACGAGGAGGCAAACCATGCTTTTGATAGCAGATTGCCTCAAGGTGTCCATCCTTTACATAGAACGAGCACTTAGGCCTGGTCGTCTCTTTCGGCTCCACCCCCAAGAGCCAGTACGGCCCCCACGAGTAGCAGGGAGGAGAGGAAGTAATGACGCAGAAGATTGCTGGAGAAGAGCTGGTGTCAGAGGGCCGATAACATCAGGAGGCGGTGAAACCTTGAGCAGCATAAAGCATATATCAAAGAATGATGGAATAGTACCAGAGGAGAGGATCTGATCCCAGATACTATGAAGATGAGGCGGAACTCGTGTCATCATCATGACAATACCAACAGCCTTCTTTTGAGCACGCTGGACAGTAGGATCCGTAGTCGGGGGTTGATGCTGAATCTAGGCCTCGACCAACGACTTGGACCAAGCGACAAAAGATGTTAGGTCAGCAACACTTCCTGAATCAAGGGATTGAAGACCGGTGATGATGTCGTACAAATGTTGGAGACTATCCTTGCCAGAGTATAGAGAATAAAACTCATCCCACATCACCTTGGATGTCTCGTGATACATGATCATGGGGTACGGTTCGCCATCAAGGGAGTTGAGAAGCCAAGTCTGAACATGACCATCGTCACGCAGCCAATCATCAGTAGGTGCAGAAGGAGTATCCATAGTGAGATGATGCAGAAATCCCTTGGACTGAAGTACCCGGAGGACAGAGTGCACCCATTCAACAAAATTTTTCTTCCCAGTAAGGGAGATGACGGTGATCCTTAACTCATCACGCAGTTCAGGAGCAAGAACCAAGCGGGTTGAAGGGGAGGAATCAACAGAGGAATCCATGACAACACTGTCTGGCGGTTAGAAGAGGCGGCTAGGAGAGAGACCTCAGACCAGAGTAGCAACAGTAGCAAAGAGAAGCAGCCGCAATAGCAAGAACAGGCCGACAACGGCTAAGAGCAGAAGAGGCCGACAACGATTAAGGGCAGAAGAGGCCGGCGGACAACAAGGTAAGTCCGGCAACGACTTAAAGGAGAAACCGGCGAACAGCAAGGAAAAGCCGGTAGCCGCTTAGTGAAGGAGAGGCCAGCTGATAGCGAATTAAGACCGGTAGCGGCTAGGGAATAACCTGCAGCGAGTAGAGAAGAAGAGGCCGACAACGATTATGAGAGAAGGCCGCGGCGGGCCGAAGTTCTGCGAGTTGGAAGGAAACAGTGAAAAACACCACGACAAGCTGAGAAGAGACCATTGCAGACACGAGATAAAGACCGCGACGGACACCAGAAAACACCACGATGAGCTGAGGAGCATCGAGCTGAGAACCAGGCCGCGGCGGGCTGAGGAGCAGCGAGTTGAGAGAAAGACTGTGACAGACTGAGGAGCAGTGAGTTGAGATAAAGACCGCGGCGGGCTGAGAATAGACCGCTAAAGAGAAAAGGAGAAGCGGTAAAGAAGAGACCGACTAGAAAAATGCGGCAGGTCGCTGCGGGTACGGAAGGACAGACCGTTGCGGCTAAAGAGACAAACCACGGAGACAGACCGTAGCGGCTAACAGAAGTGAACCTTCGCGTCAAGAAAACAACGGACAAAATGAGACAAACCAAGCAGACCGTAGCGGACACAATAAGCCGCACGATGGGTCCCAACGGCGAAGTCAATAAAAGAGAGGAGAGAAGAGTCCAGAAGAGGAGGGACCAACCAGCACAAGGTGACCCGTGCGGATAGAAGAAATCTATCCGCAGAGGGATGCAGATAGGAAGCCGCATAGAGTTGCGGGTAGAAGATTCCTATCCGCCGAGGAGGTGCGGTTAGTAAACCGCACAGAGGGTTACAACTAGAAAGTTAGAGACCGCCTGGAGAGATCGCTGACTCTGATACCATGTAGAGAAAAAGAGCACAAGGATTTGGGAAAAAATAAACGTTTGCATGTACTTCTTGTGTATGTAAATACAAGTATGAATACATATATATAGGGAGAGAAGAGAGGGAAGAGTCCCAATTTCAAGATGTGGGACTATTACAAGTAGAGGAAGAAGGCCTAAGATGGGCCCTTAAATGGGCCATTACATGTTCTTTTCTAACACCTACGAAAGAGGAACTTTCCAGACTATGGAGGCAATTAGACTGATGCGTGTAAAAATCGCCCTGGAATGGAAAGCTACGTTCTAACCAGGGGGCCGTTGAAGGTCCTTTGTGTGTGAAATTCACCCTAGCTAGGCATAGGAAATTATTGAAAACCCCCATGAGGGGTGGGCCCAAGATTATGAAAAGAATCTCTTAACATTTTCTGATTCTATGAAATTAAAAAGAATAACAAGAAAGCTACATAAAGATTCAGAATGAACAGAAGAGATCATCTCGAGAACTGAATAAGAAGTAATATTTGGAATACAAGTACTGTTGCACAGATATTATACATCCTTTTACTATTACTAAATGAATTTTCCTTATACTGCACTTTAAATACTTATGCATATTGTTACTTTTTCTCTTTGTATGCCAGTGTAGCAATTGAAAAGATAAAATACTCAGTTAGTAACGTTGTTTATGACTAAACCTTTAGTTGTCTAAATTATTAGGAAGCTGAAGTAACAACACCAAGTATCCCTAAGGAAGCAAAGCTTACCGGGGAGGAAAAATGCAAAAGGGATGAGGACTTTGCAAAGGTATGGCTTAAAATATTTATCGGGATAGAAGAAGCTCGGGAAAGGCACAAGGAATCTTGCAAGGATTGGCAATGTGTTTTCTGTAATCAAATAGATTAAGCATTAGTATATTTAGATATGTATATATGCACTATCTTGTAATAAAGCTTGCAAATGAAAAAAAAATGAATTATGTATTTACTTTGTACTACTCACTGTGCATGCTTCTGCAATGTGCTGCGAGATGAATTGAAAATAAGCTCAGATACTAAATTAATTGTGGGGACTGGAAAGGGGCTCACATGGCGTGGGTGTAAATAACTCCAAATAAAAAGAAAAACACGAAACAATAAAATACTACAAATTTGTACATCGACTCCATTAATAAAAGACGTCTAACATGAACACATGACAACACTAATAACTCTAAAGAGCGACACAAATAATGAAGACAAGAACATGACAATTAATAATATATTTATAAAATTAATTGATAACGAGGATTTTTTTCGGGCCCATATCAGATGACAACTGTGATCAACTAGTTCTTGACTAAGACTAGTGTGGAATTCTATTCAAACAATTAATGCATAAGAAACAATAGTGACCATCAGCATCTCAATCAGGTGCTTGGGCATGTAATGATCTGATCAAAATTGGGTATGCACAACAGGAAAATTAATAAGTAAATCACCAAGACATTTTCCCCCATAACTACTTCTGCGCTCATGTGTATAAGGATGAGGGTAGATAATGATGTTATTTAAGGAACAAAAAACAATGGTGTAGGATGAGAGCATGCTCTCCTCCTTTCTTCCAATACATCAAATGCCAGAATCCCACCCTGAAGGTTCTTTTTTTCTTGTTTGGTACGTTAGGTCTCTCATTTACTGCTGTTTGTTTGGTAGGACTGTAGGATGAGAGCATGCTCTCCTCCTTTCCTCCAAGAAATAGCTCTCGCAATAGTGTCTCCCTCTCCGGTAGCATGGGTCGCATTGAGACGACCATGTTTAAATTCCATGTTACTGTTCAAGAGATTCATGCCCTACTCATTGCAAGAGATTCATGCCCTACTCATTGGTCGCCTTACACCATCACCGACAAAGCCCACGACCCAGATTCACCCTGTCATCATGCCCCCCACCAACAGTACCATAAGGTTCGACACCTTAAACTAGTCCATCCAGGAAGCTCGTTGTTCGATTTTCATCATCTCCCCCTCTTCGAATGACGGATGAAACAACTCTGTCACAGTTCCCCCAACCCTCAACCCGTACTTGGCTAGGCGGTCTACTTCTGAGTTCTCTTCTTGCGACACATGCTCGTGAAAAAATATTGAAAGCTCCCCATCAAGCCTTTCACCTTCAACAAATATCGTTGCAGAATAGGGTCGCGCACTTCGAACTCTCTACTGATATGTGACGCGACCACCATTGAGTCAGTGAAGGCCTTGATATCCTGAATTCCCAACTCCTTGGCGAGACGTAAGCCTACCACTATGGCCGCGTACTCCGCGTGATTGTTCGTGACAGGGAAGAGGATCTCGACTGTCAGCTCAATCCTAGTTCCTTGCGGGCTCACTAGCACGACACCCACTCCCACTGGATTCTTACCCGAGGCTTCGTCCACGAACATCTTCCAGGAAACCGGACTTGAAGAGTCTTCGTCTCCTCCGGCCTCGACTGAGAAGTCAGCCAGGAAATCCACCACTGCTTGGGCCTTGATTGCCACCCTTGGCGAGAAAGTGATACCGAATTCGTTGATCTCTACTGCCCACTTTGCTAGCCTTCCTGAATGCTCCACTCCATCCAAGATACTTCAAAGAGGATGATCAGAGACGATCTTGATGGAGTGAGCTTGAAAATAAGGCTGGAGCTTCCATGCTGAAATCACCGGGGAGAAAACTAACTTCTCTAAGATATGACACCTCATCTTCGTTTTCCTGAGCACCTGAGTCACATAGTAGATGGGAAGATGCCGATTCCCTTCTTCCCTGACAAGTACCAAGCTGACTGCTTCCGCTCTCACTCCTAGAGAAAGGAGGAGATCTTCACCTTCTTTAGGGCCTTGGAGCAGGGGAGCTTGGGTAAGCTGCTGCTTAAGTTTTTCAAAAGTCTCCTCACACTCTTTGGTCCACTCGAAGTGTTGATTGAATCAGAGAGTTTTGAATAATGAAGAGCACTTCTCCCCCGCTTTGAACAAGAAGCGGCTAAGACTTGTCAGCCTTCTGGTTAACCTCTGAACTTCATTGAAATTCCTCGAGGGCGCCATCTCCAAAATAGCTTTGACCTTATCGGAGTTGGGCACCACCCCCCTCGGAGTGAGGAGGTGACCTAAGAACTTCCTCTTTCCTGCTCCGAACACAAACTTCGCCGGATTGAGCCTCATCTTGAACTTTTGGAGGGTTGCGAAGGTCTCCTCCACCAGATCCTTGGTGTGTTTCATGATGCTCCTGCTTTTGACTAAGAGATCATCCGCATATACTTCCAGGTTCCGCCCATTTTGCTCTTTAAAGACGTGAACCATCATTCTTTGGTATGTAGCTACCGCGTTCATCATTTTGTAATTATAGCAGTCATCGCTGGTGATGAAGGAGACATCGCGACAGTCAGGAGGATGCATTAGGATCAGATGATACCCAAAAAAAGTATCATGGAAACTCATTACAAAAAAACTGATGGCTGAATCAACCAGCGCGTCGATTCGAGCCAAGGGGTAGCAATCCTTCGGACAAGCTTTATTCAACATCAAAAAAATCAATACAAAGTCTCCAGCCTCCTCCAGCTTTCTTCACCATTACAACATTGAAGACTCAGCCTGGATACTGGATCTCGGAAACAAAACTTGCATGTAGCAGCTTCCCGACTTCCTCCCTGATGAGTTCAGCCAGCGCAGTTGCGCTTTTCCTTTGCTTTTGGAGGACAGGTGTGACCTTAGGGTCTAGATTGAGACGATGACAAGCTACCTCAACATCGATTCACGACATCTCTGCGGCACTCCAAACAAAGATATCTACATTCTCCTACAGACAACCTGCCAACTCCATCTTCCCGCCTAGCATCAGGGATCCTCCGATCTTCAGTAGCCCGGGCTCTCCACCCCTGAAGATCACCTTCACTTCCTCCAGCTCCTCCGCATCTTCCATCTTGTCCTCTCCTTTCAGGATCTTCTCTAACCTCTCCGCATCCTCCATCCAACTGATAGTACTGACCGCACTGAGGTGACACTCTCGAGCAGCTTTAGATCTCCTCTAATCCTCACTTGAACATCTCCACGGCAATACTTCAGGAACTGAAGGTAGGAGGATGAGACGACCTTGAAGTAGTTGATGAGCGACCTCCCAAAGATAGCGTTGTAGTAGCTTGGTGCATCCACGATGAAGAACCTGCACCTGATCGAGGTACCCCCAAGCTATGAAGCACCGACACTTCAAAATGCTCAGCGTGTCGGTGTCGGAGAGTCCGACACTCGTCCGACTCTCCGACACTCTCCGACACTCGAGTCGGAAATCCGACACGCTGGCTCACGTCGGACACGCGTGTCCCGCTCAATCGGACACGCGTGTCCCGCTCAATCGGACACGCGTGTCCTCAAGTTAGCTACTCATGGTGAGGCGGGTGACAATTTGTCTTGAAAGTGTCTTTACCCCTTTCTAGCATTTCAAGTAGTGAAAGTGGATCTACTAGTGGCGTAGATATTTTCTCTAAAAAAAGAAAGATTGAAAGTGAGGAAAAAAGTTTGCATGTGAATCTATTATTTTTACTGATGATATATAATGGTAATGTGTTAATGTTCTATCATTTTTTGATCATTTGTTAAGTTTTGCATTTGAATATTTGATGAGTAATATTTAAACATGACTTAGTTTATTTAAATATTTGTTAATTGTTAATTTTTTTTATTTTTTGTTAAATGTTTTAAGATTTTCATAATTATAAAAAATGAATATTTAATATACGTGTCCCAGCGTGTCGAAATATGGTATTTTTTGAGAATTGACGAGTCGCGTGTCGTGTCGTGTCGTATCGCGTGTCCCGTGTCCGCGTCGGTGCAACATAGCCCCCAAGTGTCACCAATAGGTTTGCAGCTCCCACCACCTCCTCTCCAGAGAAGCCAAAGAGGCATCCGCAGCTAGGACCCTGGGCGCCTCCACTTGCAACCTGACAAATGTCCTTTTGAAGATGACATTTTCCGAGCTCCCATTGTCTGTTAGAATCTGATCGACGATGACGTCTTCGATGGCTGCTCAGATGACGAGGGCATCATGAAAAGTATTCTCATTTCCCAACATGCCCTCTTCCGAGAAGGTGATCTCCAACGGGGGCGGTGCTTGAGAGGTCAAAGCGGCGCTCTTGCGGTAGATATGATGGAGACTTCCCTTTCGGGAAGCACCTAGCCCGGCTCCCCCATGGAACACCCTCACTTGTCCTCCTCCTTCTCCTTGGACCACTTCCCCGCAACTGCCTTGGTCAACCCGGTCTTCATTCCTCCTCCTTGGAGATTGGAATGTTGTCGGTCCTGTTGGGGCTTCCTGCCTCCCTTGTTCCCTTTCTGCCGCTCCTGCTGTTCCTCAGGCCTTTCATGCTCACCAGCTTCCTCAGTTGGCTACCTGACATCGTCGCTTGGGCCACCCCTCTATTTCTACTATGCACACGTTATTTCCTAGTTTTTCATCTTTTGTTTTTAAAACTTTTATGTGTGATGTTTGTGAACAAGCTACTCTTTCAATCACGTATCTAAGCCTTTTGTTGTACCATTTCATACCATTCATAGTGATGTAAGGGGCCCTGCCTAATTTCATACCATTCATAGTTCTTATTACCATATGTCCCTATATATATAGAATAATTCCCTAAATGAAACAAAATAATATTGATACATTTTTATTTGGACACCAGACACAGAAGCGGACTCCAACTTAGATGGATTTTGAAGCTATAAACTTCTCTTGATCTATTTGATTATACTAACCATCTTCCATAAGGTACCTAGGTCATCCGGATGCCTCTTGAAGTTTCTCAAACAGTATATTACATAAATGTTTCACGTATCATCAAAATTATCCAAGCCCTAATTTGCTTAAAACTTTAAAGGATGGAGGACCACATATAACAAGGCAATCAATTAAGAACCCAAAAGAACTGAAATAACAAGATGAATTGTATGTTTAATTTTACAAACTTGGTGGGAGTGGATTTTTAGGTTTTTAACATGGAACTAGCTAAAAATACTTACCACATCTATTCACACATTAACTCTGAAACAATAAAGAATTGAAAGTACAGAAACATAAGAACCGCAAGATACATAGAAATGAATTCCATGATGAACTTTAACAAGACAGACAGACAGAGGCGACAATTTTACAAGTTTAAATGCTTCTTTGTGCAGGCCGTAGAGTTTGAACTAACTCATACTGAAATCTTATTCAAGCACATACCTGATCAACTAGCAATTTCCTATTCAACATGGCTTTGGAAATCCCGTCAGAATCTGTGAGTTTAATCCCATCAATCCATTCCATTGTCAGCACAGTCTTACGAGTGTAGTTCCAAAAAATCTTGGGAACTTTTACGGATGTCATTCTTTTATTCTCATTAGTTCCTGCCAGGTAAGTAAATAATCAATTAATCGCCATAAACTGATGATGTATTACAGAAAATCATACATATTCAATAGATTTTCATATACTATATGCCATATGGTAGAAGTATGATACATGAAGAAAAAAATAAAATCACTATTATATATTCATAATGTGAGGACTCCTCTTATATAAAGAGGAGTAATACAAATAAACAAAGATATTAATTACACTACTTCTAATACTCTCCCTCAAGTTGAGCATGTTATACCGCTCATACCCAATTTAACAATAAAACAGCAAAAACCATTCACCCTCAAACTTTTAGTGAGAATATTAACTAATTGTTCCTCTAAAAGAATACATGGAGAACAAATAATTTTTTTTCTCAATATTTGTTTTGATGAAGTGTTTGTCAACATCAATATGTTTGTGCGATTGTGCTAAACGGGATTGTGTGCAATACCGATTGCAGTTTTGTTGTCATAATATAATAGAATGGGACTAGCCATGCTCAATCCCAGATCACACATAAGGGAGCGCAACCACAATCCCTCACGTGTTGTGTCATAGCTCTAAAATTAGTTTCTGCACTTGACCTTGAGACAATGAGTTGTTTTTTGCTTTTCCAACCAACTAGGTTCCTACCAACGAACGAGTAATACCCAGATATAGATCGCATGGCTTCAACAGATCGAGCCCAATTCACATCAATATAAAATTCAATTTTCAACTCAGTACTAGGAGTGAAGAGGGTGTCTCTACCCTGTGAGGTCTTCAGGTACCACAATATTCTATGAGCAACATTGAGATGTCTTATTTTAGGAGAATGCATATATTGGCTACCACAACATAAGTTATGTCAGGACATGAATGAGATAGGTAGATTAACCGCCCGACAAGACGTTGGTAACAAGTAATGTCTTCAATAGGATCTTGATCAACACTTCCAAGACAAGGGTTTGCCTCTATAGGATTATCGGCGAGTCTACACCCACTCATACCTGATTGTTCCAGTAAATCAAAGATATATTTTCTCAAATAGATGAAAATACCACGTTTAGATTTAGTAACTTTAATCCCAAAAAACACTTAAGTTTTCCTGGATCTTTAACTTCAAACACCTTCGCTAGATTCGCCTTCAAATCTTTCGCTTCGTCAACATCATTACTTATTATGGCGATGTCATCAACATAGACAATGAGAGCTCTTAGCATGTTTTCCCTCTGTTTGATAAACAAAGTATGGTCTGCATGACTTTGTTTGTATCCAAGAGAGATCATGACTTTGTGAAAACGACCAAACCAAGCCCTCATAGATTATTTCAAACCATAAAGAGCTTTGTTAGGGTTGCACACTCTCTTCAAAACCATGAGAAGAAAAACCAGGAGGGAGAGACATATATCTCTTCTTCTAAGTTTTCACAAAGGAGTGAATTCTTTACGTCAAATTGAGTAAGATCTCATCCCTTGCACACATCACAAGATAGCAAGACACTTATAGAGTTCATTTTTGCTACAGGGGCAAAAGCTTCTTGATAATCGATCCCCAGGGTTTGAGTATATCCTCTTCTCACGAGTCTCTCTTTGAAACGGTCCACCAAGCCTTCAAAGTTGCGAACACCCACTTGCAACCAATGGTCTTCTTTCCAAATGGGAGGTCTGTTAAATCCTGCGTATGTTTTTTTCCAAAGCAGACATTTCCTTAATCATTGCCTCTTTCCACGTTTGATGCTCAAGCGCCTCATGTCATGAGGATGAAACAGAACAAATGCAAGAGAAGATACAAAGGATCTATATGAAGGGGGTAGAGTGTCATAGCAAACATAATGAGACAATAAGTGTTGAGTGCAAGACCTGGTATCTTTACTGAGGGCAATGAGAGGTTCAGAGAAATTTGCTAATGGATTTAGCATTGGCAATGGGATGAGTCTGTGTGTGATGCAACCATCACCAGAGCCGAGGACACGTGATATCGCCCTGCACCAATGTTGTTTTAAATTTTGCTCATCGATTTGACCATCCGGTGAGACCCTGAATAAATGGTCCGGTAATATTAGTAGTAGGACGTAAGAGGCAAGCCTAAATTATTTAAAAGACACATAAATTTAAATTCAAATCTATCGGTTAAGACGGTATTAAGGAAGTTATTAGTAGGCAAGAAAAAAATCTGCAGAAGAAATAATTGAAAATTCTCAATTGCCTCCTATGTGAAACAATATTTGGAAGTAAATATTAGCAAAAAACTAATCAATTTTGGCAAGAGATCATCGGCCTACTATTATTTAAAACAACCTCCAAAGAAGATTAGGGAATTGGGTAAAATTAGAGGAACGAAACTTTTTTCGATCCCACTGAAATATCGGCGCAGTGCCTGACGCCTAGTTCTCCCTGCAACCAACCGACGAGCCTTCCAGACTCCAACGCCTCAACCAGAAGCCTCCGACATTTTTCCAGTCACCTCCGGCGACTCCTCCAAGACATCAATCATATGTCAGGGAACGTTATTGCCTTCTCTCACCTTGAGAAGCATAGCTGATTACCAGTGGTGTTTATTGTTGATGGCTCTCTTGCTCCAGTTTTTGGACTGGAGTTGTTACTATCACCTCCCTTCTCAAATTAGACGACACTTTATATGTACCAAAATTCCCTTATAATATATTATTTGTTAGTGCACGTCCAAAAGTAGTGTCTCATTCTCTCCAACTAATAACAACAGATCTTATATGTAAGATGATGGTTGTTACTCCAGCTGAACGAGGGGCCTCTACTATCTAGGCAATATTCCCCCATTCTCAGCATCTGTTGCAATGGACTAAACTTCTTTCTATGATGTGGAACTAAATACAAAGTTGTTAATGGGCTCTAACTGGGTCTGCTTTATGGGCTTTTGTACATATATTTTTTACACTCTCCCGTAAGCTAGAGCATACAAATTGTAGGAACCAAGCTTGGACAATAATTGATGGTACAAAGGACAAGATAAGGCTTTCGTAAGAATGTCAGAAATTTGTCCATCAATAAGAACATGTTATAATTCTATTTTCTTTAGTTGAGCTTCTTCAAGAAAAAAATGACAATCGACTTGGATGAGCTTAATACGTTCATAGAAAATAGGATTCTTGACAATATGAATAGCATCTTGACTGTCGCAAAATAGATTGGCCGGAGAAGAGAGTTTGACACCCAGATCTCACAGAAAGCTTTCCAACCACATAAGCTAAAAAATGACGGATGCCAACGAACGATACTTAGCTTCGGTAGATGAGTGTGCAACTATGGATTGTTTGTTGATTTGCCATGTTATAAGGTGTCCACCAAAGTACACGCAATGTTCACTCGTGGAGCGACGACCATCCAGAGAACCGACATAGCCAGCATCAGAATATGCTATTAGAGATAAAGAAGAGGAGGGTTTGTATACAAACCCTTGTCTAGGAGCAGCATTCAAATATCTGAGGATGCGCTCAATTGGCTGAAGGTGAGAGATATGTGGGGAATGCATAAATCGACTGACAACCCCAACGACAAATGATATGTCGGGTCTTGTAACTGTAAGAAAAATCAGCTTCCCCATAAGAAGGCGATAGTATTCTGAGTTTGGAAGGAGTAGATCAGAGTCAGAGGAACGGACACAAAATTTGTGATTGATATTCATGGTTGTGTCAGCGGGATTGCATCTAGAGTAACCAGCATCACGAAAAAGATCAAGGCAGTAATACATTTGAGATAGGAGAATTCCATCAGGACGTCAAGGCACTTCAATACCGAGGAATTATCGAAAATTTCCCAGATCTTTAGTCTGAAAAATAGAAGCCAAGTGATTTTTGATCATGTGTATACCCGTGAGATCATCACTTGTTATCAGAATATCATCGAAATAAACTAAGAGTATGATTGTTCCCGTCCGACAAGGTTGAGTAAATAGAGAGAAGTCGGCTGAGCTCCGTGTGCAGCCAGTTTCACAAACAACCTGACTGAGTTTATCAAACCATGATCGAGGAGACTGTTTGAGAGCATAAATAGATTTTTTGAGGTGACATACAAGAGACTCTCCCGTGGTATCAAAACCAGAAGGCTAGTGCATGTAGACAGTCTCAACGAGGTCGCCATTTAGAAAGGCTTTTTTACGTCTAATTGACGTAACTGCCACTGTCGATAAACAACCCGAGAGATCAAGACACAAACAATATTCAATTTTACAACTTGTGAGAAGGTGTCGTTTTAATCGAGACCATGTTGTTGAGTAAAATCAAGAGCCAAAAAACGAGCTTTGAGGCATTCAACCGTCCCATTGAGACCATGCTTAATGGTGAAGACTGACTTATATCCAACACATATCTGATTTGGACGAAGAGGAACAAGATTCCAAGTGTGATTGACCCATATAACAGTCATTTCTTCATCCATAGTTGCTCTCCATCCTGGATGGTGAAGCGCCTCCAACAGAGAAATAGGAATGGAAATATACGACAATGAAGTTGCAAATTGGTGGAGTACCAGAGACAAGCGATGCAATGAGGTGTAATTTGATAGAGAGTGAGAGGTAGAAGCTGGTGCCGGATTAGTAGGCCGCAGAGTATCATCAGTAGAAGGTATCTGTCATAGAACATCTGCACAAAGAGGACGTCGAATGTAGACACATAGAATATGTGGTTTGGAGGGTTTGATGGTTGTGGTGGTTAGAGGAGAAACAGAAGTAGATTCAACATGAATGGCAAGGTGCGAGGGTAAATGAGTTATTGAAGGGTTTGGAGGCAAGGAGTGAAAAGGCCGATCTTCGAGGAAGGTCACATCCACATATGTAACCATTTTGCGATCAACATGGGAATAGTAGACATAACCTTTCTGAATGCAAGAATATCCAATGAATATATATTTAGTAGCTCGGAAAGCAAGCTTGTCTACTGAGGGACCAAGGTAGTGGACATAGCTGGTGCAGCCGACGGCGTGAGGAAGTATGGGAAAGGACGGTGTTGATGGGTAAATAAGACTAAAGAGAGTCGCGGAGTTGAGAATAAATGGGGGCATGCAAATGATGAGATAGCAGGCGGTAGAAACCGTGAAATGCTAAGACAGCTTGGGAACTTGCATTTGAAACATAAATGAGCGAGCAACATCAAGAAGATGACTATTCTTGCGCTCAGGCCCCATTTTGTTGAGGAATGTAAGCATAAGAAGTTCGATGTATGATGTCGAACTCAGCATAGAGATTTTGAAATGCATGACTTGTGCATTCTCGAGCATTGTCGGTCTGAAGAGCTTTGATTTGACTCGAAAACTGTGTACACGTTTTAGTAATAAAAACACGAAAGACACGAGTTAGTTCGGAGCGATCACGAATTAAGTATAACCAGGTCATATGAGAATAATCATTAATAAATGTGTAAGAAAATAGTGATAATCAGAAACAATGTTATTTTATAAGGTCTCCAAATATCAGAATGAACTAAAACAAAATGAGCATTGCTCTGGGTACAATGGGGAGGGAGTGATGTTGTTTGTCGAAGATACAAAACTCGCAAGTGAAATCTCTGAGGGAAAGATCAGGAAGATTTTTCTTGAGTATTGGGAGAGAGCATGCCCAAGAAGTTGGTGCCACTCAATAGAAGAAACAAAGGAGAGAACTGTGGGAGAGACGTCGAGAGTGCATAGCACGTTGATAGAACCGGAGACGAATAACATAAAAATGATTGAAAGAAGATCTTGAAACATGAAGAACAAAGTGAAGAGAAATAGATGAGGTGAGGGATACATCGGCAGAACCGGAGACTAGGGTGGTGTCACCATTGGCCACTGTGATGAACTTGGGATGCGCAGAGTTCAAATACTCATGCGGTTTCTGCGGAGTAATATGGTGTACGACACTAGAGTCTATAATCCAAGTTGGACTGTGGAAGTGACAGAAGATACATTTAATGGAGATAAACGTGACAGTGCCAGAAGATCAACTACCTAACCCCTAAATATGTTGGAGCTGGGTGCGCAAGGCGTCAATGTCGGTACGGGTGGTGGAAGGAGCTTTGACCGCAATGGAGGCATGTTTAGGAGGAACAATATGCTTACAATAGCATGTTGCCTAAAAATGACCATCTCAGCCACTGTAAGCACACTTGAGTCGAGTCCTACTGTTGCGACCTCTATCATGGTAGCCTGTGCGGGCATCACGAGCAAAAAGAGGGGTGAGCTGGAAAAGAGTGTTAAAGAAGAGCTGAAGAGAGAGTCTTAGGAGCATCAAGGGGTGGGTGATTTTTAAAAACATAGAACACACATCCGAGAGAGAATGAATGGTGAAGGAAGAAAGAGTTTAAGTCCGAACTTTGTGGAGATGAGGCGGAATAGGAGTCATCATCATGGCGATGTCGATAACTTCTTTAAGAGCACGTTGAGCAATGAGATCGACAGTTGAAGGCTGATGTTGAATCCAGGCCTCTACAAGAGTTTTGGATCTCGCAACCAAGCTTGTAGAATGCAGCCGACATGACATTTGGGGGGGGGGGGGGGATCGCCGCGTTACCGCTACAATTACCAAATCTGGCATTTTCTAGCATTGTGGCTGACATGTCAGGCATGACAGCCCAATTTTTACGGGTTATGGCGAATTATTACTGCTGAAATTGCGTTAAAAGTAATATATTATTAATTATTTAATTTACTTATTATATTATAATATCTTCATTCTTATTGACATTATATCTCTTTTACACGCTCGATTCCTCACTTTCACCAGCAGCTAGCCCAAAACTTCGTCTCTCGCGATTTCTTCTCTCGTCTTCTTCATGACTCTCCGGTTCAGTGGTTCTGGTGATTTTCGCACCTGGGCTGTGTTTTTCTGGTTGTTTGATTTTTGTCGTTGGTTGTCTTCCGTCTGCCTTATTTTTCTCGACACTGCCACACTGGTTCTCGACACATTTCCTCCTCTCCTTTTCTCTACTCTTTTGTGGCTTATCCTCTCGGTACCGTGAGTTTGATCTTTATTTTTTAAGCCATTATTTGTTAATTTTCTATGAATAGTTGCAATTTCTTCATGCGGTCAAGCCCTAGTCTTTCACATCTTCCTCTATTTCTCTGATCTCTCTTCCTTTATTTATCTCTTCCTTCTTCACGATTGGCATTGTGGTTGTGGCATTATGGGTGTGACAAAGCCTTATGGCAGTGAGTTGTGGCTGTGGTAGCCCTTACTCTTTATTCCTTTATTTCCCTTCTTCTTCCTTTATTTCTCTGATCTCTCTTCCTCTATTTCCATCTTCTTTATTCTCGATTGGCATTGTGGTTGTGTTATTGTTCGCGTGGCAAAACCTTATGGCAGTGGGTTATGGATGTGGCAGTCCTTATTCCTTCTTCCTTTACTTCTCTCATTCCTTTATTTCTCTGATCTCTCTTCCTCTATTTCCCTCTTCCTTCTTTTTGACTGGCATAATGGCAAGGTGGCATTGTTGGTGTGGCAAAGCCTTGTGGCAGTGGGTTGTGGTTGTGGCATTTGCGAGAGATTTTTACATCAACAAGGTGAGATGCTACCAAATTATCTGGCAGTGATACGGGCAAACAAGTATCTTAGTAGTTCGTTTCTAGTATTACCTATACCTATTGTTTTATGATTAATTTGTTACTATCATCTATCTATTATATTGATTCTTGAATTGTAGGCTACAATTATAGTTTTGAGTGACACTTTTTTAGTGAATGTTAAGCTTGCCCTTCCTGTATTTGCCCCATTGGTAAAAGTTCTTAGAAGAGCTGATGGAGACACGCCTTCAATGAGATGGTTGTATTGTGATATGAATAAGGCTAGATAGGAGATTGTTGCTCCTAAATTTAAGGAGAGTAAACATCTTCCTATATGAAAGTTGATAGATAGAAGAGTAAAGACTATAATAAACAGTCCTCTACATCTAACAAGGTATTTTTTGAATCTCTTCTTCTACTACCCAAATAGGGAAGAGGTAGATAGAGACTCAAAGTGCAACGACCCCCTTAACGGCTACCTCTACAATTGAGCATAATCATTTCATATGAGCAAGGTAAGAACATCCAGAGTATAACAATATATGATAGAGTATGAGGAGTAAAAAATCAAGACAAAATAAAACCAATTCATTTCATTAAAGTTCTGGATAAGATAGTACAATATCACAGGTAGCCCTATACATAAATCAAAAGGGGCTTACCAACACTGTACCTATAAACATGATCAACTCATAACATAAACATGACGGACTCATAACATACTATGTACAGACATATATGTCATAAGGAGAACTACATACACTATATAAAGATAAATTGAAACTCCTCATGCGGATACTCTGGGTCTTTGCACCTCAACCTGTGATCATCCAAGATGCCGAACACTAATGTCGAAAATTCAACCCATAAACGATACTTCTTCTCCTGGTGAGGAGAACATGGTCGACACTAACTACTGGTGGCTGGAACCGCCTCTTCTTTGACATGTTTAGTTCTATTTTCTAATTAGTCAAAGGACTATGTGAAATCTTACTTTTCCTCCTATGATGAATTTCTTTACATTAGAGATCTTATTATCTTACATAGATCATTTTTGTACTCTTTCTTTTTTTGTTTGTAATCTTATAATGAATTAGCCATTCTATTCATACTCTTTCTTTTGTTTATGTCATATTTGAATGATATTATTTGATTCACTTTCAATCATGGGTCATATGATGTGTAAATTAATATTTCATGAATTCATTACGTGTCCTTGTCTCATACATTTATGATGTAATATTCCTCTCGTGTCCTTGTCTCGCACGTTCATATTACTATTCGTGTCCTTGACTCGCACGAATTATTCATGTCGGAAGATTATTCTCCTCATCTCCCGATTTGGGTTAACTCTTCATGTAGCCCATTGATTTGGGGTGCTTTTTCTTCTTTTAATTCTATAATTTCTTGGAGGATTAATCTTTCTTTTGTCATTCTTCGTCTACCATAAATATTTGTCTTTGATTGATTCTTTTATCTCTATTAATTGACTCATTAGAGAATTGTCTTTTTAATTATTTATTTTTCTACTCTAATATATTGGCATAATATGAATCATATGAAAAACACACAACTACAAATATAAAAAATAAGAACTCACCCCTACTTTCTCTTTGTCTTTCTCCTTGCTTAGATCATTTCCCCTACTTTTTTTCTTCCTTTCTCCTTGAACAGATCATTTCCCTTTCTTTACCTTGAGATTCCATGATCTAAATAATTATCGTTATTAGATGATCAATTGGTAAACTATAATGTGCTAACATAATAATCTTGGCATATTATGGCTGCCCTTACGTCTAGATATATCAAACATGGTCTAATTAAACAAGGAAAATGTATAAGAGCTCAAGAAGCAACCATAAATGGAGTTTTGACTTCAATCCTTCATTATTATTGGCTGGCCCTAACAAGGAGACAAAAGTTTTTTGCCCTAATTTCATACTACACCAACATTTTGTTATGGACCTACTAATGTTACCCGGAGGAGAGGTCGGAGATGACGATGGCGGAGATACCGTGGAGCCGGAACCGCGGCTGCCTAGACGGGAGTTGCTCGTTAGAGGAGAGAGTCACTAAGATCTCACATTCAAAAGATGGGAATTAAAATTCTTTCTTGCTTAATCCCTATACACATCCAATGCCTTTATATATGCTACAACATATAAGAAGACAAAACACTAATGATGACACCTATTAGTAGGCCCGGGGCTTGAGGCTCCTATATAAAGATAACAACTAGACACCTAGATAATAGAAATAATTATAATAATACGCGGCACGTAACATCTCATCCGCTCTTGAAATCGAGCTTGCCCTCAAGCCCGAACTCCACGTGGTGACCAAAGCATCTGGTATCTTGATCTCCAGCTAGAACACTGCATGATATCGCGTAGCGACGGCGGCGGCGACGGTGAGTAGCGGCGACGCCGTTGGAAAGACGAGCGGCATGATTAATGGCTTCAGCAAGGTCGGTGGATTGGTGAGGAGAAGCAACAACAAGTGGGTCGGGGAAGCAACGGTCGACAGAAGGAACGGATCTGTAGGCGGTGAGGTGATCTTCGGGGTCGGCGGAGCGGTGGCCGGCAGAGCAAGTGCTAGTAGAAAGGCGGCCATGATGTCTGACGAAGGTGGCCCAAGGTGGGGCGACACCACCACGACAAGTGATGGGAGAAAGGCAATTACCGCTAAGAGCGGCGGCACGTCAGCGGCCGACGCAAATGACGATTGCCCGGAGAGAGGCGGTGGTGGAAGTGGCAGGGACACGAGCTGCGGCAAAAAGGCGGCTGTCAGATTCTTAATGTGGTGGAGGAGTGCGTCGACATTTCGGAGAAGTGTCCATGGAGCTCATCATTCTCGTATCTTCGATTGGATGGCGACGGCATCCGCTGCAGTTAACTTGGTGTTCTCCATAATAACACTTGATGTCTTATGTTGGTACCCTAGTTTTGATTTGAGTTTAGTCCTCTTCTTTGTGCCCCCTTGACCCAAGAAATATCTATGGTCAATGGTTAGAAGTCTAGTTGTAGAGTCCTCACTTTTCCAGATTGAGAATTTGGTTAAGTAGTTTTTCGTTCGACTATAGTCGAACGCTGCTCGACTATCGTCTATCGGCTGATCGACGATCGTCTGTCAGTTGGTCGACGCTCTGTTCTGCGCTGATAGTTCGACTATCTGTTGATAGGTCGACTATCTGTTCTGCGCTGATAGTTCGACTATCTGTTGATAGGTCGACTATCTGTTCTGCGCTGATAGTTCGACTATCTGTTGATAGGTCGACTATCTATTCTGCGTTGATAGTTCGACTATCTGTTGATAGGTCGACTATCTGTTCTGCGCTGATAGTTCGACTATCTGTTGATAGGTCGACTATCTGTTCTGCGCTGATAGGTCGACTATCTGTTGATAGGTCGACTATCTGTCGTCATTGATAGTTCGACTATCTGTCCTGATAGTTCAACTATCTGATAGTTCGACTATCTGTTGATAGATCGACTATCTGGTCTGTTTTGATAGTTCGACTATCTGCTGATAGGTCGACTATCTGTTTTCTGAGGTAGGTCGACTATCTGCTTGATAGATCGACTATCTGTTTGCGCTTGATAGTTCGACTATCTGTCCTGATAGATCGACTATCTGATAGTTCGACTATCTGTTCTGATAGGTCGACTATCTGCCGGGGTAGTTCGACTATCTTCTTCGATAGGTCGACTATCTGGATCGTTCGACTATCTGCCCGATAGATCGACGATCTCCGTGCGTCGGTCGACGATCTCCGAAGGTCGTTCGACGTTTTCTGCCTGCCTTTAGATTTTGTATTTATTTATTATATTTAATTAATTAATACATTTTCTGGCACATTGTTTTAAGCTGTATGATAAAATTACCAGGCAATATTTGCTCTATTCTTTTTGCCTGAGTCAAATCTTTTTAAGATAAAGTTGTTTGTCTTATTAGCTGTCTTTGTAAATTACTTTATCTGTTGTCAGCCCTTTATAGCCGTTAGACTGAAAAGTCTTCTTTTTGCTATAAAGAGATTATTTCTGATGTGACTTTATTTAGTCCTTCTGTTATTTGATTTGGTCCTGCAGCTTCTTAGAAAAAGGGTTATTCCTTTTATAGAATGTTTTGCTGCAGAGATTGCTTTGTCTTCTTGATATTTACAGCCCAGGTCTCAAGACTCAGAAGAAGACAAATAATTCAAATGGAAGAGAGCCGTTGCTTGCTGATGTTATATAAAGAACCCTTTGAAGAAGGATTCAAGCTAGTCAGTAGTCATAGCTAATCGCTAACCAGTTGTTCATTCAAGCTTTCAAGCCTTCTCCAAGTTCAAGCTTTCTGCTCTCAGCAATTTCCATCTAACTGAGAAGTGTTAAGATCTTCTACTCCTCTTCAACCTGAGTTCTCCTGCTTTCAGGAAGTTCAAACTCAGAGATCTTTTGAAGAAGAAGAAGAAGAAGAAGATAGCTGCTTGAAGATCTTCATTTTATTATTTATTTTCTTCCTGTAGCTTTTTCCTTCAGAATTTTCTGAAGAGTTTTCTGCACTGAAGCAAGACTTCACCTGGACATCTTTGAGCCAGGGGGAGCCTTGATTCTTTAGAGCATTCTAGCTCAGTGCAAGCTTTTGTGCTTCTCTAATCTATTGTAAAATAGAGAAGACATCTTAACCTTCTTCCCCCTCCTGTACAGGGTTATTACTCCCTTCAAAAGTATCCCTTGGTGGCAGGGCACCTGATCAAAAACATGTGCTTGGTTTTTAGACACCTGATCAAAAGTCTAAAGGGTTTCTGGATCTACCTGAAGCAGATCCTGTTGGTGGCAGGGCACCTGATCAAAAACCTGAGTGGATTCCTACCGTGTGGGTAGAAGAGTGGACGTACCCAAGTTGTTTGGGGAACCACTATAAATTTCCTTGTGTCGTCTGGATTCCATCGTTTAATTCATGTATTGTGGCTGTGATTAGATATAACTAGGTTGCTAGTTGCTGATTAGGTTTTCCAAGCCTTAACTGTAATTACAGTTAGCTTGAGTTTGTGCACATCACTTGTGTTAGGCTCTAGGGTTAAATCTATATCCATAATCTTTCATTCCGCACTTCACTCCAAGGGAGTTGGGTAGACCATTAAGTTTTGTCTAGTGCAAAATTTGATAACTCTATTCACCCCCCCTCTAGAGTAGTATCTATCCCTTCACTTTCAATTGGTATCAGAGGGAGGTTGACTGACTGAATAGGCTAACACCTAAGTCACAAGATCCTGATAGATACCAAAGCTTATAGATATTCACTATCATGGCCCAGTCCAAGGATTATTCTAGCACCAGACCTCCAGCATGCAACTTAGCTAAGTTTGGCATCTGGAAGGCAAGGATTAAATTATATATGAATTCTATTGATGAAAGTATTTTTGCTTCTATTTTGTCAGGTCCCCCAAGAGCACCTGCTGCTGCCACTGCCTCATCATCTGATATGAGTGCAGTGCCTCCTCCAGATTACAATGATGAATACAAGAAGGCCAAAATTGCCGATGCCAAGGCAATGAACATACTGGCTCAGACAATGTCTGATGAGGTGTTCCAGAAGGTTGCTGACTGCTCTTCAGCAAAGGCCATGTGGGACACACTGAACCAGATTGTAGCTGGTTCAGCTGATGAAAGGAAGGACAGAAGGTTCAACCTGATCTCACAGTACGAGAACTTCAAGAAAACTGATGCTGAATCAGTTGAAGCTATGTACACCAGGCTCAGCTCAATCATCAATGAGCTGAGGACCCTGGACAAGGACATATCATTGACAGAGGTCAATGATAAGATTCTTATGTGCTTCCCTAGCACATGGGATCTAAGGATCTGGCCCATCAAAGAAGCCAGAAGTACAAATGAGATCTCCACTGAAGCCCTTCTCGGCAAGCTCAAGTCTTTTGAGCAAGTGCTGAAGACAAGGGAAGCTGAAGCTGAAGCAAAGACCCCCACTCCAACAAGAAAAGAGCAATCTCTAGCTCTTAAGGCTGCAGATGTTTCTGAAGGCAGCCAATCTAATGAGGAACTTATGGCATTGTTTGCCAAAAGGTTTCTCAAGATGGGGAGAAAGGAGTTCAGAAAGAAGTCTTCACGCTATGAAGACAAACCAAGGTATGATCGCTCTCCTGCTAAAGAAATTATCTGTTATGGTTGCAGGAAGCCTGGACACATCTTGCTAGAGTGTCCAGAGGAGAAGAACAAAGAAAAGAGAAAAGATAAATAACAGCACAGGAAGCACTCCAAGCCATCCTCCTACAAAAACAAAAAGAAGGAGAGAGGTTTCATTGCTGAAACCTGGAGTGATTCTGATGAAGAATCCTCCTCATCAAGCTCCAGTGAGGATGAGGAATAGAAGAAGACAAAAGAAGTTTGCCTGATGGCAATAGATGCCTGCAGCAACCACTCTGCTGCAGAGAGTTCTGATTCTGATGAAGAGATGCCTACAGAAGATGAGGTACTTTCTTCTTATGATTTTACTTCAGAAGAATTTAAATTAGAGTTTAAATCTTTATGCTTAGATTTGATTAGTTCAGAAAAAGAAATAAAAGAACTTAGAAATAGGTTAGCTGACTCAGAATCAATAGCCTCTGAAAATGTTAGGTTAAAGGAAGAAGTCACTACTTGTAGTGAAGAAATTAAATTTCTTAAAATA
The DNA here is from genome assembly GCA_039513925.1 of Platanthera zijinensis. Taxonomy (NCBI): domain Eukaryota; kingdom Viridiplantae; phylum Streptophyta; class Magnoliopsida; order Asparagales; family Orchidaceae; genus Platanthera; species Platanthera zijinensis. Next base: position 135,731,760 of record CM077097.1, on the reverse strand, counting down.
GAGTTAGCTAAGTCTAAGAGATTAGAGAAATCACTTAATGGTAGAAGCCTTAAGCTGTTAGAAATTACCAGCATGACTAACACTAGGTCAGGTAATGACAAACTAGGCTTAGGAGCTTCTCCCAGTGAACCCCCAGTCCTTCTTAAAAATAATCTTTCAACTCCAGTGAACTTCATTTCAGCTAGTGGAAAGAAGAACACTGAGCAAGTAAACCTTGTTAATAAAACCCTAAATAAAGCTAAGAGAGAAAAGAGAAAGAAATTTTTTAAAGAAATGCAAAGAGCGTCGAACGCAGCTCGACGATCGGAAGCTCAATGGTCGAACGAAGGTCGACGATCTGAGCACCCATCGTCGAACGACGATCGACGATTTCAATATGATTTTCAAAATCATAATCAATTCCATAGAAACCTAAATGAGAATAGAAACCCTAGGTTTGTTGACCCATCATCTGCATGGAGAATCCCACCTAGGAGATCTCACCCACTAGGTTATCACCCTCAGCCTGCATTCTCATATATTTCCAGTTTTTCTTATGTGAAAAACAAGGGACCCAAGGTTACCTGGGTCCACTCTGTCTAAATAATTGTCTTGCAGGTGAAGGCCTATCAAATCACTCAAAATAAGTGGTATTTGGATAGTGGATGCTCTAAGCATATGACAGGAAATAAAGATCTTCTGTCAAAGTTCAAAGCTAAGCTCGGCCCAAAGGTTATCTTTGGAGACTCCAGCTGTGGTCAGACAGAAGGCTATAGCAAGATCACAATTGGAGCAGTTACTTTCAAGAGAGTTGCATATGTCAATGGACTGAAGCACAATTTGATTTCAGTCAGCCAGCTGTGTGATGCTGGCTACCAGGTTTCATTTTCTAACTCCTCTTGCAATATTACTTTAAATAATAATGTTGTTTTAGTAGGTATTAGAATAGGTAACATTTACTTAGTAGATTTTAATTCATCTCATTCTGAAATCTGCCTGTTTAATGAAGTAACTCTTAATAATAATTCTCTATGGCATAAAAGGCTTAGTCATGTAAACCTTAAAAATATATCTAGGTTATCTAAGCACAACCTTGTTAGAGGTTTACCTTCTTGCCCCTACAAGAAGGAGAGCCTATGCAAGGCTTGTCAGCTAGGCAAGCAAACCAAAAACTCTTTTAAATCTGTAAATAAGAGTGACTCTCCTAGGATCCTGTATTTATTACACTTGGACCTTTTTGGCCCAATAAATGTACAGAGTTTAGGAGGGAAGTATTACACTTTAGTAATTGTAGATGACTTCTCTAGGTTCAGTTGGGTTTTCTTTTTGAGAACTAAGTCTGATAACTTCAAAGCCCTTACAGACTTTCTACTATGTGTGCAGACTGAGTACTCTACTCATGTGGCCTTGATCAGAAGTGATCATGGTACTGAGTTTGACTCTCTTCTCATGCAAGAATTCTGTGAGAGAGAAGGTATCAAACATAGCTTCTCAGCTCCTAGAACTCCCCAACAAAATGGGGTAGTTGAAAGGAAGAATAGAACACTTATTGAAGCTGCTAGTACATTGTTGGCAGATGCTAACATGCCTCTATCCTATTGGGCAGAAGCTGTTAGTACAACCAACTATATCTTGAATAGAAGTTTGATACACAAACTTAAGTGTAAAACTCCTTATGAGTTGCTTAAAGGAAAGAAACCAAAAATTAATTATTTTAGAGTTTTTGGCTGTATTGTTTATATTCATAATAATAATAAAGAATATATTAGAAAGTTTGAAGCAAAAGCTTCAATGGGAATCATGCTTGGATATTCCCAAGTAAGCAAAGCTTATAGGGTCTATAACAAATCAACCTGTAAAATTGAAGAATCTGTGCATGTGACTTTTGATGAGTCTCAGATGTTTTACAAGGAGAAAGAAAATTCTCCTTCCTCAAGTTCTTTGCAGGTACATGATGCCCCTCAAGAAATTCTTCAACTATCAACTCTTCAGATCACTGAATCAGACAGTGATGAAGACATTGCTGAAGCTGTTGAAGCTGTTGCTGTTCCACCAACAGTAGATCAAATTCCTCCTGAGGAATTAATCCCAACTGTTGGTGAAGATCACATCCCACCTGCTGATATTGTCACACTTAGAGATCACCCCACATCTCAAGTGATTGGAGACATATCAGCTGGTGTGCAAACAAGACATCAGTTAAGACAGGATGTGATGCATGCTTGTTTCCTCTCACAAGTTGAGCCCCTCACCTTTAAAGATGCAGAGCTAGATCCCCACTGGATCATTGCAATGCAAGAGGAACTCAATCAGTTTGAGAGATGTAAAGTTTGGACTTTGGTTCCAAGACCTAAAGGCCAACTGATCATAGGCACCAAGTGGGTGTATAGAAACAAGTTGGATGCTAATAGAATTATAATAAGGAATAAAGCAAGGCTTGTAGCTCAGGGCTACAGACAGGAGGAAGGTATAGACTATGACCAAACCTTTGCTCCTGTTGCAAGGCTAGAAGCAATAAGGATCTTCTTGGCCTATGCAGCCTTCATGAAGTTTCAGGTGTTCCAAATGGATGTCAAAAGTGCATTCCTGAATGGTGAGCTTAAGGAAGAGGTGTTTGTTAAACAACCACCAGGGTTTGTTTCTTCAACTCAGCCCTCACATGTGTTTAAGTTGCAGAAAGCTCTTTATGGACTAAAGCAAGCTCCTAGGGCCTGGTATGAGACCTTAGCTAGTTTCCTGTTAGAGCACAACTTTACTAGGGGAGTAGTTGATAGAACCCTTTTCGTCAAGCATCACAAGGACACAATCCTGTTAGTTCAGGTGTATGTAGATGATATTATTTTTGGCTCCACTGATCCCAAACTGTGCAAAAAGTTTTCCAACTTAATGCATTCCAAGTTTGAGATGAGTAGTATGGGTGTGCTGTCTTACTTTCTTGGTCTCCAAGTTAAGCAAGATGCTGATGGTATCTTCATCTCCCAATCCAAATATGCCAAGGAATTGGTAAAGAAATTTGGGATGGCTGATGCTTCAGCAATGCCTACACCCATGGCTACTAATGTAGTTATTGACTCTGATGATCACGGCAAGCCAGTTGATCAAAAGAATTATAGGGCCATTGTTGGTTCCCTATTGTATCTAACTGCAAGTAGGCCAGATATAATGTTTGCTACATGCCTTTGTGCTAGATTCCAGGTCAACCCCAAGGAATCTCATCTGATTCTTCTAAAGAGAATCCTGAGATACCTGAAGGGATGTCCAAATCTAGGACTTTGGTACCCAGCTGAGTCAGAGTTTGAATTAATTGGATATTCTGATTCTGATTATGCTGGTTGCAGAGTTGACAGGAAGAGCACCTCAGGAACTTGCCAGTTCCTGGGAGAGAGATTGGTCTCTTGGTTCTGTAAGAAGCAGGCTTCTGTCTCAACTTCAACTGCAGAGGCTGAATATATAGCTGCTGCTAGTTGTTGTTCACAGATCCTGTGGATTCAAAACCAGCTTGTGGATTATGGTTACTCACACAAGAACACCAAAATCATGTGTGATAGTACCAGTGCTATCTCAATTGCACAAAATCCAGTGCACCACTCTAGAACGAAGCACATTGAGATTCGGCACCATTTCCTGAGAGATTGTGTGGAAAAGAACAAGATCTGTCTTGAGTTCATATCCACTGAGTTTCAGAGAGGTGATATATTCACCAAGCCTTTAGATGAACAGAAGCATCTGTTCTTTTTAGTTCAACTAGGCATGATTAATGGACGAGACTAAGTGTGACTATATCTGCCTATGTTGAAATCTGTTTGAAGATAGTCGAACGACGTTCGAAGATAGTCGATCGGGTCAAGCCCATCGTCGACCTATGGTTGATGAAAGTTTGTCTGATTGAAGATCGTCGATCGACGTTCGACCATCGTCGAACAGGTTGAGCTCATCGTCGATCTCTGGATGACGATAGCCTGTTGTTTGAGAAGCCAGAAATAGTCGAACGACAGTCCGACTACTCTGCTTCTGAGCCGATCGTCGAACGACCGTTCGACCATCGGGTCTAGATCTTTTTAATAGACCGACTATATCCGGTCTGATATAAAGCCGATAGTCGACCTAGGTTAAAAGATCTTTTGCTTTATCGTCGACGGAGCGTGTCCTTTCGCATTCTGCTTTCCCGCTTGCGATTTTCTGCCGCTTCGTCCCCTTCGTCTTCTTCGTCCTTCTCGCGTTTCTCCAGCGAATCCATGGCGGTCTCTCCAGCAGTTCTGGCCGTTGTGAAGTTTGATGCAGGATTTAGCGTGGATTTCGACGCGTTCAGCAGCTGCGATGCAGGGATCGTAGAAGTTCTGCAGCTGTGCCGGGATCAGGGATTAGAGAGGATAATGTCGTCAAGGATTAAGATAAACATTCCAGAAATCAAGGAATGGGCTTTCACGTCGTCTTCCTCAGACGATTCGATGACTGGTACCATCGGCGGAGAAGAGGTAATCCTTACTCCGGCCGTTTTGTCTGAAATTTTCGGTTTAGTTAATGGAGAAGAGGATTATGAGCAAGATGCTCAGGAATTCGGAAGAATGCTAGTTGAGCTGGGACATGCAGAGGGCATTCCCACCAAGCTGCTCAAAGTAAATTTCCCCTTCAAAATCAAGTTCCTCGCTGAGTTGGTAGGAAAAGTGCTCCTGGGTAAGCACTCTGCTCACGATAATATAACAAGGCAGCAATTCGCACTGATGTGTGCGATTGTTAATCGGAAAAAGATCAATTGGGCAGCAGTGATGTTTGATTTAATAAGGAAAAAGAATGGCAAGAAGGAAGTCACCCTAGGAAGGGTTATCGGAATTTTCCTGAAGGAAAGGTACCCCCAGCTGCTGAGTTCAACCGCAACAACAATCAACGCCAGCAAGAAGATGGATCCCCACCTGTTCTCTAAGTGGAAGAGAACTTTTGTGAAACCTGCTCCAGCAACATCTGAGGACACCAGGACTGTATCAGTCGCTCCTCACCCTGTTGAAGCTGGCTCAGCTCCTCCCTCTTCTTCTGCTGTGTTGTCTGCCTCAGTTGAAGTACCATCAACTTCAGTTGAAGTAAGACTTTCCCCTTCTTCTGCTCCAGAAACAACCACGGTTGTTCCTCTTTCCCCTCCAGCATCTCCTCTACCTGCTCATCTGGCTAGGATATCTGCTCCTAGCTTTGATTTGCTAGGTTCTGAGAGGATTCCTACTCCTCCTCCGTCTCCCGTTCATTCCCCAGTTAATTCTCCAATTAACTCTCCTGCTCCATCTCCTGTTCAATCTCCTGTCCACATTCTTCATCCCAGCACTACACCCATATCTGCTGCAGCTCCATCCACTTCACATTCATCATCTTTTGAAATTTCTCCTGAGCTTATCTCCCGCATTGTGGAGCTGATTACCCCGTCAATCAAGACCATGATTGAAGAGGCAATCGCTCCCCTTGCAGCTTCCATTGATCTCTTAACTGCCTCCATCAAATCCCTTTCAAAATCTGCTGAGCCATCTTCCTCAAGGGGCCTGGTTTCAGTCTCCACTGAAATCAGGCAGGGGGAGATGTTCCATGAAGATGCCTCTGAACCTCCTGCCTCCCTTCCAGCCTTAACAGATACAGTCATGACTGCCCTGGAAGAGTCTGCTCCAGTTGAGAAAGAAATAGCTCCAGTGTTATCAGATAAGGAAATAGCAGATGGAATCATGCTGTCAGAGATTGCAGTAAAAGTCTGCCTGGAAGACCTCACCACTCCTGTGGTTGCTAGATTCCTAGAAAGAATTATAACTTCATATCTAGATGAATCATGGGAAATGGTCAAATATGAAGGTAACTCTTTCATCCGTTTTGTTGATGAGTCAATTAATTTGTTAGTTTGTGAATTCCTGGAAGGAATGATCTCTGTTTATTTAGCAGATCTATATTCATAATTCTACAGATGTTATTAGAGAAGATTTATCTGCTCAGATAATAGAAATTGTCTCAGAGGCTGCCCCAAGTGTTTCTAATATCCCAGTAGATCCTGAACTGGAATCTTTTCTAGATGATAGAGAGGATGAATCTGAAAATCAAGATAAAGTCAAAGAAGACACTCCCGTTCTGAGTGTGGAAGAAGTTCAAGCAAGAGCGGCTTGGGATTTAAGAGTACAGTCTTTAGAAGAGAAAGAAAAGGAATTGCAAGTTGAAAAGTCAACCATCTGGGATGACTCACCAGGGCTGGACTTAGATTCCCTTCTGGCTCTGGATGCCATGGAAGAGGAAAGAGAGAAATCTGCTCTAAAGCTTAAAGAAAAGGCTGTTTCTGAAGCCTATGATCCGTATGAAAATCCTCCATCATCTCCCTCTGATGATGAGGATGATTCTGATGTTTCTGAGAAATCAAGGAAAAGGAAAGTTGCCCAAAAGAAAAGGAAAGCTGCTGCTCCTCCTCCTCCAAGTAAAGATAATGACACTCCCTATTATATTCTGAAGGGCATTGACCCTAAGTCAAAGGATTTTCAGCACTGGATGTGGTTTTCAAAGAATCAGCAGAAAGAAAGGAAAAGGACTAAGAGGTATGATAGTCCTGTCTCAAGATGGACTCCCAGAGGTCCTCCTCCTCCTCCTCCAGGTGCAGGAGCCTCTAGGAACCTATCAGCTAATCCTGCTGCCTCTTCTGGAAGATCTGCTTCTTTTCAGCCCCAGCCAAGACAAAGTTATCAAAGCTCGCAAGGCAAATCGTTTTCTGGTTCTCAAAGACAAGTGAAGGAGGCTGTGGTTCAAAGACCAACCTTTTCCCCTCCTCCTTCTCCAAAGAAAAGAATTCCATCTTCAATACCAGTTCAGTCTGAGAAAAGTGTTTCAAAAGGTAAATAGTTTACTTTGTTTTAAAAATTTCTAGCAAGATCCTTTTGCTAAGTATACTCTAATATCTTATCTAGATAAAGTATCTGAAGCTGCTCCTCCTGAGCCTGTTTATGAAAATCCTGACCTTGATCCTAATTTTAGGATGGCTCGTTTTCAAGAACTAGTTGGAGCAGCTCAAATTAGAAAAGCTAGAGCCGAAGGAAAAGATACGACTGGTCTAACTACCATGTCTGTTTACAGAAAGAAAGAGTTTGAAAAGTTCCAGGTTAATCCTGAGATTTTTGATCCATCTAAATACATGGAAAAGCATCCTGAAGCAGTAGTCCCAAGAGCTGCAGAATTAAAGATCATTGGTGCGCAGGATCTGAAGCTGTCAAAGAAAGAATCTGATGACCCGTTAAGGAAAATATCTTTTGTTTCTAGCTCTTCTGTATCTAAGCCTGACTCTGTTGATCCATAGTTTGATTAACTGCTGTGCTATATTTGTTTATCTGTTTGATAATCTGCTAGTTATTTGCTGTCTATTTCCAGTATTGTTTATAGTGTTCTATTGCTAGCTGTTTTAGTTTTTGAGAGACTTAACTCAAATAGGGGGAGATTGTTGGTACCCTAGTTTTGATTTGAGTTTAGTCCTCTTCTTTGTGCCCCCTTGACCCAAGAAATATCTATGGTCAATGGTTAGAAGTCTAGTTGTAGAGTCCTCACTTTTCCAGATTGAGAATTTGGTTAAGTAGTTTTTCGTTCGACTATAGTCGAACGCTGCTCGACTATCGTCTATCGGCTGATCGACGATCGTCTGTCAGTTGGTCGACGCTCTGTTCTGCGCTGATAGTTCGACTATCTGTTGATAGGTCGACTATCTGTTCTACGCTGATAGTTCGACTATCTGTTGATAGGTCGACTATCTGTTCTGCGCTGATAGTTCGACTATCTGTTGATAGGTCGACTATCTGTTCTGCGCTGATAGTTCGACTATCTGTTGATAGGTCGACTATCTGTTCTGCGCTGATAGTTCGACTATCTGTTGATAGGTCGACTATCTGTTCTGCGCTGATAGTTCGACTATCTGTTGATAGATCGACTATCTGTTCTGCGCTGATAGGTCGACTATCTGTTGATAGGTCGACTATCTGTCGTCTTTGATAGTTCGACTATCTGTCCTGATAGTTCAACTATCTGATAGTTCGACTATCTGTTGATAGATCGACTATCTGGTCTGTTTTGATAGTTCGACTATCTGCTGATAGGTCGACTATCTGTTTTCTGAGGTAGGTCGACTATCTGCTTGATAGATCGACTATCTGTTTGCGCTTGATAGTTCGACTATCTGTCCTGATAGATCGACTATCTGATAGTTCGACTATCTGTTCTGATAGGTCGACTATCTGCCGGGGTAGTTCGACTATCTTCTTCGATAGGTCGACTATCTGGATCGTTCGACTATCTGCCCGATAGATCGACGATCTCCGTGCGTCGGTCGACGATCTCCGAAGGTCGTTCGACGTTTTCTGCCTGCCTTTAGATTTTGTATTTATTTATTATATTTAATTAATTAATACATTTTCTGGCACATTGTTTTAAGCTGTATGATAAAATTACCAAGCAATATTTGCTCTATTCTTTTTGCCTGAGTCAAATCTTTTTAAGATAAAGTTGTTTATCTTATTAGCTGTCTTTGTAAATTACTTTATCTGTTGTCAGCCCTTTATAGCCGTTAGACTGAAAAGTCTTCTTTTTGCTATAAAGAGATTATTTCTGATGTGACTTTATTTAGTCCTTCTGTTATTTGATTTGGTCCTGCAGCTTCTTAGAAAAAGGGTTATTCCTTTTATAGAATGTTTTGCTGCAGAGATTGCTTTGTCTTCTTGATATTTACAGCCCAGGTCTCAAGACTCAGAAGAAGACAAATAATTCAAATGGAAGAGAGCCGTTGCTTGCTGATGTTATATAAAGAACCCTTTGAAGAAGGATTCAAGCTAGTCAGTAGTCATAGCTAATCGCTAACCAGTTGTTCATTCAAGCTTTCAAGCCTTCTCCAAGTTCAAGCTTTCTGCTCTCAGCAATTTCCATCTAACTGAGAAGTGTTAAGATCTTCTACTCATCTTCAACCTGAGTTCTTCTGCTTTCAGGAAGTTCAAACTCAGAGATCTTTTGAAGAAGAAGAAGAAGATAGTTGCTTGAAGATCTTCATTTTATTATTTATTTTCTTCCTGTAGCTTTTTCCTTCAGAATTTTCTGAAGAGTTTTTTGCACTGAAGCAAGACTTCACCTGGACATCTTTGAGCCAGGGGGAGCCTTGATTCTTTAGAGCATTCTAGCTCAGTGCAAGCTTTTGTGCTTCTCTAATCTATTGTAAAATAGAGAAGACATCTTAACCTTCTTCCCCCTCCTGTACAGGGTTATTACTCCCTTCAAAAGTATCCCTTGGTGGCAGGGCACCTGATCAAAAACCTGTGCTTGGTTTTTAGACACCTGATCAAAAGTCTAAAGGGTTTCTGGATCTACCTGAAGCAGATCCTGTTGGTGGCAGGGCACCTGATCAAAAACCTGAGTGGATTCCTACCGTGTGGGTAGAAGAGTGGACGTACCCAAGTTGTTTGGGGAACCACTATAAATTTCCTTGTGTCGTCTGGATTCCATCGTTTAATTCCTGTATTGTGGCTGTGATTAGATATAACTAGGTTGCTAGTTGCTGATTAGGTTTTCCAAGCCTTAACTGTAATTACAGTTAGCTTGAGTTTGTGCACATCACTTGTGTTAGGCTCTAGGGTTAAATCTATATCTATAATCTTTCATTCCGCACTTCACTCCAAGGGAGTTGGGTAGACCATTAAGTTTTGTCTAGTGCAAAATTTGATAACTCTATTCACCCCCCCTCTAGAGTAGTATCTATCCCTTCACTTTCATCTTAATTAATTCCTTATGAATTAAAGATGAAAAAAAGAATTATTAATAATTAATTAATCAGAAATTGATTAATCAATTATAATAATGACATGAATTGGTTGCAAGGCTCAATAAATAGGCAGATTTGATAGGAGGGGTGAGAGAGAAGAAAGTAAGAGACAGGCTGTGGCACTTTTTTTTAATAAAATGCAGGTCTTTCTTTGAAAAGGGAAGACAACTCATTTAATAGGGAGTGGGGAAATCCAAATGATAAAAAAATGAGATGTGGGTTGCTGGGCCAGCTGGCAGGTGGATAATAAATGTGACAGTAGGGGTCGCTGTGTGGGGGGCAAGGCTCGAGAGAAAAAGAAAAAGAAAGCAGGGCTCGGTGTAAAAGAAGGCGGGTGGCTCGAAAATAGCGGGGCTCGAAGGAAACGAAAACAACGCCGCGGTTCCTGGCAGCGGCCGTTCCAAGTTGTTGTGGTCCCGGTTGCGGCGGTCTTAGCAGCCACGGCTCCTAGTTGTTGAATACCGAGGAGGTCGACGATAAGGGATCGTCGGAGGCAGTTGTCACTGCTGTGGAACACAACAACAAGGTCGGAGGCTGGTGTTGGAGGCGCATGCGGGACAACGCTGTTGTGGCTTGCGGTGTGCGCTGAGACATGGCCGACAGTGATAAGGCCGCAGTTGTCCTTTGGCGGCGTCGAACAATGGGGGTAGCAGATGGGATGCGTGCAGCGGGAGAGGTATGACAGTGGGGAAAATAAACCGAGGAAGGACACGCTCTGATACCAAAGTTGTTATGGACCTACTAACGTTTCCCGGAGGAGAGCTCAGAGATGACGATGGCGGAGATACCGTGGAGCCAGAACCGCAGCTGCCTAGGCCGGGTTGCTCGTTAGAGGAGAGAGCCACCAAGATCTCACATTCAAAAGATGGGAATTAGAATTCTTTCTTGCTTAATCCCTACACACATCCAATGCCTTCATATAGGCTACAACATACAAGAAGACAAAACACTAATGAAAACATCTATTAGTAGACCCGGGGGTCGAGGCTCCTATATAAAGATAACAACTAGACACCTAGATAATAGAGATAATTATAATAATATGCGGCACGTAACACATTCCTTCCTAATTAACCCTTTAGAGGAACTATAAAACTGAAATTAGTGGGTACACATCATTTATCCATCTAGGGTTTGAGGAATCTTGCAAGAACATAACAAAACAAGTCCTAATAATCCTTTGAAACTCAAGGGGAGAAAGATTAATCGAACATAAGAATTTTAGGTTAAATTAGGAATTTCGAACCTAGAAAAGGGAAGTCTCCAATCTAAACAAAACTCAAGAGTAGTTGAGAGGAATGGATTACCTTGCTTAAGGAAGAAAAATCGTGGAAAACAGAGAAGATTTGGGCCTCTATCGAGACTTGGCGTCGATCGGCTCTTCCGTCGAGCATGACTTCCGTCGGGCGTAACTAGGAGAGAAATGAGGTACGATCGTACGGGTTTAATCATTCTCCTTTTAAACAAGCGTCACTTCCAGTTGTATGGACACGCATACCATGAGTCACGAATGAACTGGTTCAACCTCCTATTAATCGGTTAATTTCTCATCCTTCCTCCGTATTATTCTTTTCCCTATATATTTAGACTTAAGGTCTTATTACAAAATTATTAGTTAAGTCTACACATAGTTTGCGTGATGTCGATTTTTATAGTTGTTTTCGTGTGCATAATAAATAGCATAAATGCATACATACATTAGTCGTACCTATCACAATTTACGACGTCACACAGTTTATGGGTGAGTTTACTAACAGTCTCACTAAAATGAACTCTCATGATCCTTTTATGCAAGATGTCATTATTGTTGAGGTTGATGTTTATCAGCCTAAAGAAAGGATTATTCGGTCAGGACATAGCAAAAAGGCAAAAAATATCGTCATTGTTCAATTCAGGTATATTATCTTCCTTTATTTTTCACCAAATAATTATTGAATTATTTTTTTTGAATTGAACAACTAATAATTTGTTATTTTTCTATAAGCTCATTGGTGGAAGTTCTATGGAATTAAAACTTCAAATTTGAGAACTATGACCATAAGAATATTAAATTTGACAACTAGTTCTTTCGATTGCGAAAGGAATTGGAGCACATTTGACATGGTAATTTACTTGTAAATTTTAAGATAATATTTCAATAATATTTTAAAATGATAACAATTTTTAATGTTTATTTATATTATATTTAGATTCATTTCAAGAAGAGGAATAGACTAGAAAGTCAAATATTGAATGATCTTGTATTTGTGAAATTCACTTCTAAGCTGAAATCTAAATATTCAGATCCATCTCGAGACTCATTGTCTGCAAAGAGTATTGATGAAGGAAAAGTTGTTGAGTGGTTAGCGGGAAATGTTGAAGATGTTGTAGATGATGATGATGACGAAGTGTTTCCTGGAGATAGGTTGGCTTGGACTCAGATTGAGGGAATTGTCGATGCTGATGTGGGTTTTACTTATAGAAGAAGTGCAAGATCGGCTTTAAAGCAGGTATGTATGGCAAAAACGAAAGGAAACGTCCTACATCGGAGAGGGATGAGGATGAGATTTCTGAGGAGGGCATTGTTGGTGCACTAATGATTTACACTTCCGAGGATTATCCAACAGATCAAGAATCTTGATAGTATTTAGGTGACTTGTAATAAGTTGATTCTTTTTTGTTATGTTCAAATTTTTAATATAATTCTTAGTTCTTACTCAAACGTTTGTTCATTGATTGCAGGAAAATAATATTATAGATTTATATTGGAGTAGCAGATTTTGCGGAGCAATGCACTTACATTTTGGTAATAAATTAAGGTACGACTATATTTTTAGTTTAATATGATTTTATGATGTTGTATTACATGATTGAAAGTATGTAACATTTCTTATTTATCATAAATTGGTTAGACACTTATTAGTAGTTTAATTTTCTTATATAAATTTTAATTTGCACTTAATTAGATAAAATAATTACCATTTAATTAATTTATGAAAAATTTATGAATTATATATATATAATTATAATATTACAATCCAACATTTTGAAATATCCTTGACATAACCTCGCAATCCGATATCTGATATAAAAACTCAAACATATATGAGTCTGACATCCGACATCTGCAACCTTATTCGCAACAAAGGGGGTTAAGTCTTCGTCCACCCCTGAGTCGAGACTTTGGAGATTCAATACGATGTCAAACAGATGTTGAAGGTTGTCCTTGTCGGAATAGAGGGAGTGAAGTTCATCCCGCATTGCATTGACCATCTCATGATACATGGCAATACGATATGGTTCATTGTCTATAGAGTTGAGGATCCAAGTTTGAACATGACCATCATCATGGAGTCATTCCTCTGTGGGCGTGGTAGGAGTAGCTTTTGTGAGATGATGATGAAGGCCTTTGGTTTGAAGAACACTGCGAACGGATTGCACCCACTCAACAAAGTTCTTCCCACTGAGAAAAATAGTGGTGATTCAGAGCTCATCGTGAATGTCGGGAGAAGGGGCCGAAGCACTAGACGGAAGAGATGAGGCATCATTCAAGTCCATTTGAGGTAGCTAGAAGCAGTGGTTAGATATGCGACCAGAGGATGCGGTCAGAGAGGTCGCAAGAAGATGTGACAGCAAGCTTGAGGCAGAGATAGCGGCCAAAAGATGCGGCCAGAGAGTTCGAAAAGTCAGCAAAAGTAGTGACAGAGATAATGCGGTTAGAGAATACGACCAGAGAGGTCGCAAGGCCAGCAAAAGCTACTTGTACGAAGAAAGAGACATGTGAGTCGAGGAGTCTCAGCGGCTAGAATTAGCAAAGAGTGGCGAGCAACGGACACGGTTGTGGAAGACGGCGAGTAGAACTACGCAAACTGGCTATCAGAACAAGATATGATCGCTTGCACAAGCTGGCGAAGACTGGCAAGCATGAATTGCAAGCAGGACATGGCAACCTCGCAAAGAGCGCGATTGCTTAGCAAGGAAGAGCTCAACGGTCTCAGGAGTTCGACAGAGATAGGAACAAAGGATCCCAGGGAAGCATTGAACGCGCGACACCTATAAAAATAGCTGAGAGGGGAGGGTAATCCTCGACGCAAAGGGAGAAACCAGAAGCCGAGAGGAGCAGACACGAGAGATGAGACCGCGCAAATAGAAAAGTTAAAAATACGTGCAACATAATTTTATGGAGAGAAAAATCCTTCGCTTTGATGCCATGTAAAAGAACTCAAAAATAAGGAAAATATTAATATTTTATTAATTACTCATTCTCAAGCTCTCAGCAACATACAAGCTACAAGTATTTGTACATTTATATAGGAAGAGAGAGTGAAGTCTAAACTCCTTTCTATGATGTGGAACTAAGGGCCTGTTTGGGAGGGCTTTTTAACTCCTTTTCGTTTTCTGAAAAACACTACCACACTTAAGAGACCGTTTGAATTGTCTATCGGTGGGAAAAGCTACCGCGAAAAACTCCATTTTCTCATCTTTTGGAAAAGTCATTTGTCATCTACTTTTCAACCTTTTCGAAAACACTTCTTCATTCCAAAACACATATCTCATAAAAAAATCTAAAACTTGATTTTTGTCTTGACGCGATTTTTATCCCGGGCGTAATTTTTTTGCCCGGGCGTGTTTTTTTCGCCGGACGCAAATTTTTCGCCGAGCGCAAATTTTTCGCCCGGGCGCGAATTTTTCGCTCGGGCATGAATTTTTCGCCTGAGCTGGCATTTTTCGCCCGGGCTGGCATTTTTCGCCCAGGCTGGCATTTTTCGCCCAGGCGCGGGGTTTTTCGCTCGGGTGAGTTTTTTTCGCCCAAGTGCGGTTTTTTTGCCCGTGCATGTTTTTTTTTCATCCGAGCAAGTTTTTTTTCGTCCGGAAGTGATTTTTTCGCCCGAGTGCGTTTTTTTATCCGGGTGCGATTTTTTTGCCGGTGCACGATTTTTTTTCGCCCGAGCCCATATTTTTCTCCGGGCGCGATTTTTTCGTCGGGGCGTGATTTTTTTGCACCGACGCGATTTTCTCACCCGGGCGCCATTTTTTTTAGCACCGGTGCGATTTTTTCGCCCTCGCGCGATTTTTTTGCCCGCTGTAGATTTTTGCACCCGCACGCATTTTTTTCGCCCGGGGGTATTTTTTTCGCCCGTGCGCGATTTTTTCGCCCGGGCGCGCTTTTTTCGCCCGGTCGCATTTTTTTCGCCCGAGCACGATTTTTTCACCCGGGCGCGATTTTTTTCGCCGGAGAGCGATATTTGTCATCAGAGCTTGTTTTTTTCGCCGGAGAGCGGTTTTTTAGCCCGGGTGCAATTTTTTCGCCTGAGCGCGGTTTTTTCGCGGAGAGAAAATTTTTGGCCAGGGCCCTGTTTTTTTCGCCCGGTCGGGAATTTTTCGATCGGGCGTGAATTTTTTGCCCGTTAACGATATTTTTTTGCCCTGACACATTTTTTTTTGCTTGGGCGCGATTTTGTCACCTGAGCGCGCCCGGGGATGAATTTTTTGCTCGAAAGTGAATTTTTGGCCTTGACGTGATTTTTTCGCTCGTTTGTAATTTTTTCGGCCAGGGGCAAATTTTTTCGCCCAGGCGTGATTTTTTCATTTGTTTTAAATGTCCTCCGACATGTCATTTTTAAAGGCAAAACAATATGTTTTTCTAAAAAAATAGATTATGTCCTTTTGTAGAATATAAGCCGACATGTCCGATTTTTTCTCATATATCGGTCAACATGATTTTTAAATATATCGCCCGCTAATTAATTTTATATTATATTAGCAGACTAGCAACATATGTTTAAATTATCTATATATATTATATTATGTATGTTTAAATCGATTAGACTTATTGTTTCCAATTTTTAAATGTTTTATTCTTACAACAAATTTTATATAATTGTTTCACAATTTTTTAATTTTATATTACAAAAAATATGAAATTTTTTAATACATTTATTAGTTGATTGTTTACTTGTTTTTAATATAAATTTATAAGTTTGAAAAAACTTATAATAAATCAAGAAATTTTAACTTTTAAATCTTTTTAATGTGCAATAAACTTATTGTTATCAAAATATTTACAATGTATCATTTTGCATTTGTTAAAAATATTTTATCTTAGATATTATTTGATTTTATTTTGTAATGTAAATGCCTCATTTTTATCTATTTGTTATATTATTTTTCTATATTTATAACATATAATTATAGTTAGTATATGTAAATATTTTATTTATAATACATGAAAATCTGAAATTTTAAAATATCCCTAACATGTCTCCGACTTCCAACATCCAACATTTAAGAACTCAATCTAATATGTCGCTGACATCCGATATTTACAACATTGCTAGATACAAAGTTATTAATAGACTTTAATTGGGGCTACTTTATGGGATTTTGTATATATTCTTTTGACAGTAACAAACTCCAATCATCTTTACGGTCTGAGTCTATTTTAATATGAAACCAATCAATGTGTCAAGCATCATCGTACTAGTTTTCCTGCTAAACTTTGTAAGAGTTTTATACTCTCAGATACTTCTTAGGAACCAAAATTATGATACGCAATAGAAAAATATTTTTTCCCAACCAGAGTATGTCATGGATCTAGTTAAAGAAATGGGTTTTCTTGGCACAAAGATCGATTGGAATACAATGTCTATAAGTAGTGACAAACTTGGGATGAGGCATCTCCTACTCTTACAGATATAACTCATTTGAGGTGTCTGATCGGTAAACTCATATATTATACTGTAACTAGACCTAACATCTCTTTCGTTGTAGGAAAGATCGGTTAGTATGTGTTGGCTGTCAGATAGTGTCATCTTGAAGTTGCATTAAAAATATTAGAATATATCAAAGATCTTTTGGCAAATAACTAAAAAGAAACAATCACATGAGCATTGAAGTGTATTCAGATGCAAATTATACAGACATTAAAGGAAACCGAAAATCCAATTATGGATATTGTACATATGTCAGAGGGAACTTTTCATATGCGGAAGCAATAAACAAGCAATGGTGCCCATGTTAAGTGTAAAAGTTGAATACAGAAGTATGCCTTCGACTATATGTCGGAGGGAACTTTGTCATGTGCAAAAGCAAGAAACAAGCAGTGGTGTTTGGGTCAAGTGTAAAAGTTGGTTCCGTAAATATGGCTCAGACTGCTTATGAGTTGAAGTGGTTGATAACAATTCTGAAATATTTTGGTAAAACTTACAACTATCCTCTACCGATATTCTGTGATAATAAAAATGTCATCTACATATCTAAAAATCTCGTCTTTCATGAAAGAATAAAGCATATATAAATAGATTGTCACATCATCAAGGAGGAAGTTATTAATAGACAAATATGCATTATGTTTGTAACATCAGAAGAAGAGCGGGCTGAAATATTCATAAAATCGATTTCATCTTTTTTTATATAATTGTACCAAACTAGGAATGATCGATATATATGCTTCACGTTAAAGGGAGTGTTAAAGTCCATTTGTAAAAGGCCTAAAAGAGAGCTCGTCATATTTCTCTATCTTGTATTTAGTCTCACATCTTCAAATGGAGATTCTTCCTCGACCTTATATAAAAGTAGAGAGTTCTAATGTAATTTTGTTCTGGAAATAAAAATTATATTTCAAATTTGCACAAAATGAAAAAAATATTATAAAGATTTTAACAAACACATCACCATTAACTTTATCCAAAAAAAATTGGCTTATGAATTCTCATTTTCGAGTTGTTCTTACTGAGTGCGGTTTGAGTGTCTGAACTTATTCTTGCAATTGAATAGCATTTAATGGTTATCCTTCTACTTAATTTTTTGAAACTAACTTTATCTGCATATCTAGTAGGTGTATTCTCCCTTTGATTATTGTACATGCTAAAACAACAAGCCTTTATTTTAAATTATCATAGTTTTAATAGTTATCAATCCAAAATTATAGAATTACAATTTTATCAGATATGTTGAACTAAGTAGAGTATTAGGTATTGAAAAAGTCAATGAAAGCTAGGTTGATCCTGTACTAAAATGAGAATGTTAAAATGAATATATGAAAATTTGGGAAGGATGAATTAAAAAAAACATGATTGGAATGACATCTAATCAAAATGAGATAGTTTGGATGAACAATCTTTAATTTGTATGATGACGGATAGAAAGTGCACCAATTAAAAATAAAATAAAATTAAACTTAGGTTTTGTTTAAGATGGATGTAGCTATAGAAAGAGAAGTGGGGGAAAACTAATGGTGGTTTAGAGCTGTTAGGAAAAACAGTGGTAGAAAAGGCAACATAAGGAAAGGGAGATGTAGATCTACAAGATGAGAAGTTGAAAACATGAAAAGCTCATTTTAGTCTTTTTGGAAGTGGGAGGTTCACTGTTTTCAAAAGGACATGAAAAGACATTTTTGACACACCCACTTTTCCCATTGCCAAAATATAAAACACCTCCAAAATAGCAGTGACATTGGGAATAGAACGTTTTCCACCACTACCGCCATCCTAAACAGAGTCATAACATAACATGGACAGAAGTTGTTCAAAATGAATTTTTAAAAGAATTTTATCATTTAAGATAGCAATTTGTAGGAATGAATGCAAAAGCTAGACCTAAATAATTTGGATATGGATAACAATGATAATGATAGTCATTTTTTATCATTCACAATTAATTACGTTAGACTTCTTTGATTTGTGGTACGTTGTTTGTATCCATAGTTGGACATGGTCATCATGATCTTCATCATTACACTAATCCAACCTATTATTTCACATCAAATAAACTTTTCTCCCTTCATTTTAACTAATGGATAAATGTGAAGCTAATTTTTTGTACAGATGCATGTGGTGATAACTCTGGTTGAAGGATATTCTGAGGAATCATAAGCTGGAAAGATTGTATGATTTAAAAAGCAGACAAAAGATATACAACTTAAAACGAACATTTTCTGAACTTCTTTCATTAAAAGAAATGATGTAGGGCTTAAAGAACATCAATTGGCTTTACTATAATGAGGAAAACAAGCATACTTCTAAACGCTTACAAAATAAAAAAAAAATCAAAAACTTAACTTGAGTGGAGAGCGTATAAAGAAGCAAACTTTTCAGCATTTTGAGCTTCAAGTATGTAATCTATTTCGTCAAACATATGCCTCACCTACAATTTTAACATTTATAATTAGGCCATATGAAAAACATAAGCACATAATAGCACATATTTCAATTGATATACTTGGGCAAGATCATTCCATATTTTGTTTCATTTTTTAAAACACAATGGAAAGAGTTTGTGAATTATTTTGATATTTTTCCTTGTATTTTCATGTGCTATTCTCACTCCTATATATTAAGGAGTATAGCCTAAATGAAATTATTCGTGTTTTCTGATTGCCTCGTCGGCTCCCGCTAGCAGCCTCTCACCCGCGCCTCTTGTCCAGCTCGCTCGCACCTCTTCTCCCGCTCATCTGCGCCTCTTCTCCCACTCATCCACACCTCTTCCCCCTTTCGCATACGCCACTTTTTTCGCTCGTCCCGTTCAATGCTTATGGGAGCCAGCGACATGAGGACTTGAATCCATTGTTTATAGCGTCTGTTCCTTCTTCTTCTGGAGAGGATGGTTCTTCCTCCTCATTCTTATACTTAATTTGCTTCTTTCGCTTGGTTCCATTGTCGACACTGTCTTCAATATCTTGTCTTTTTATGACAAAACCCTAGATCAGCGGCCCTTCTCCTAAATTCAGTAATATTCTGATTTTTATTCTTGGATTGCTATGGATGGCAGTGTTGATTCTACAAAAACGTTATCCGGTGGTCGTGTTGCATCCACCCCGATGTCTGCTTTGGGATCCGACCGAGCAACCCATGACCACAGTACTCCTCAAATTACCACCATGAAACTAGATGGCACCAACTCCATCTTGTGGGCTCGTTCCATCACTCTTGCCCTCAAAAATCATTGTATGTTTGGATATGTTATTGGCACCACTAAGGAACCCGCACAGGCATCCCCAGATTAGCCGCAATGGGAGTCTGAAAACTCCTTAGTGATGTTGTGGCTACTCAACTCCATGCAGGACTCTAACATTCGTAATTACCTGCTCCTGGACATTGCAGCCAATATTTGGAAGTGAGCCAAGTGTTGGAACCAAGAAAATCGATCCCTGCTGTTCGGACCTGGGGGTGACCAAGCTTATTGATTTAGTGGTCGCTCCGCGGGAGTCTTGGCGAGAAGAAGGTGGCGAATCAAAAGAATAGCTCCAGACTGCCTACAAACAAGACCCGTGTGCTGCAGCGAGCAGGTCCCGCCACACACCCGGAAGTCTATAGAAACCTCTCCTCCTAAAGCCATTGTTAAGCTCAGCATAAGTGAGGTTAACTCTGAACTCGCCCCTCATGGGGGGGGATATGTCCTCTACTCGTGCCCCGGGGTCCTATTTATAGGCAAATCCAAAGGGAGGGGATTATGGTCTGCAAAAATCCTCCCCGACGCACTCGCCCTAACTGGGCAAGGTCTCCTCAACTCGCCCCCTGCTAGGGCGAGGTCTTCTTAACTCGCTCTGGCCGGGGCGATGTCTCCTCAACTCGCCCTTGCTGGGGAGAGGCCTTCTCAACTCGCCCCCTGCTGGGGCAAGGTCTTCTCAACTCGTCCCCGACTGGGGCGAGGCCTCCTCGACTCTCCCCCTGCTGGGGCGAGGTCTTCTCAACTCGCCCCCGGCTGGTGCGTGGCCTCCTTGACTCGCGCCCCCTGCTGGGGCGAGGTCTTCTGAGTCGTCCTCAGGATTCTCTGATCTCGACGAATTACGGGTTATACACTAAGGTTATATATTCATGTTGAGGGAATGTCGCTCAGATTTTTCAACTACGACGAGGGATATTTCTTTTGAGGTAAGGTGAACACTACCTGGAGTTTACTAAGCTCTATCAAGAATATGATCACTTTGATGCGCTCACTCTTATTTCCCCTGAAGATGAAGTGTTTGTTCGGGCTCAAGAAGAACACGACAAGATCTATGAATTCCTTCAGGATCAACATCATGATTTTGATCTAATCAATGTTCTGATTCTTGGGTGTTCTGCTCTCCCTCCTCTGCCAGAAGTCTACAGCTCTGTGCAATAAGAATTTGTTTGCCCACCGACATTACTCCTGAACTCTAGCTCAAAGGGCTCAGTCCCTGCTACCCAGTTTAACCCTAGTGGTCGTCCTACTAGTGACAGTAGGCCACGTCCACAGAGAAGGTTCATTTGGTGTGTGATTATTGTGGGAAGGCCGACCATACTGGGGACACATGCTTCAAACTTCACGGATTTCCTCCCCCAATAAGAGGTTCTGCCTTTTGTGTAGGTCGTGGCTATGATCATTCTCAAGGTCGACCACCTCCATCACAATCAACGCATCTTTCGGATGTCATGACAGACACTGCTCACCAAGTTTGCCATGATACTCTTGGAGCTCCCTCTTTCCTTGTTGCTGAAGAGATACAAGCTTTTTGTCACCTGATGCATGGTCATCCGTCTGAGTTGTCTAGTTCATTCTCATCCTCTTATGCCCACCATGGGCTCCCAGGTGCACATTCTACTACCACCTGCTCCTCAACCCAATAGACCATCGACTCTGGAGTCACCAATCATGTGACTGGCTATGCTACAGGTTTTGTGTCCTACTTCCCTCTGTCTGGTAGAGACAAAGTGAGCATTGTTGATGGATCTTTTTCTTTTACTGCTGGAAATTGATTCATTTCATGATATTCTCTCACTCTCTATTTAGTTCTTCATTTTCTTAAATTTACTCAAAACCTTCTTTCTATTAGTCACTTGAAAAACTCTATGAATTACTGAGCGACCATTTTTCCCACTTCTTGTATCTTTCAGGATTTGAAGATGGGGACGATGATGGGCTATGGTAGACTGTGTGAAGGACTTCAGTGTTTGATCCCTCCAGCTCGGCTCCACCTCCACATGCTCTTCATGTGACACAGTCTTCTAATTTGGATTACTGGCATTGTCTACTAGAACATCCTTCTATTTATACTATGAAACTTATGTTACCTGCGACGTCCAACTCTTTGTTTAATACTTTACTTGTGACACGTATGAACTCAGTAAGTACAAACATACTTCTCTTACTCATGTTTCTCCTTTTATTATTTTTTATACTGATGTTTGGGGTTCTTTCCCAGTTGCTTTTATCTTTAGTTTTCACTTGTTTGTTACTTTCATAAATAATTTTTCTCGTTGCACATAGGTTTACCTGATGAGAAACAAAAATGACATGTTTCCATTGTTTTAATGTTTCCATAAAATGATAGTTACTCAGTTCAATGATATCATTAAAGTGTTGCTCAGTGACAATATTTGTGAGTACATTAACTCTCAATTTGAGTGTTATCTTAGCGACATGTGCATCATCCACCAAACTTCTTGTATCCACACACATGTTCATAATGGAATCGTTGAGCGTAAGAATCAGTACCTTCTTGAGGTTGCTCAGCGTCTCTTGCTTAAGATGCACCTTGTTCAACATTAATGGGGGGGATGTTGTTCTTATGGCTATGTATCTTATTAATCGCATGTCTAGTCGTATTCTTGGACATAAAACACCATTGACACTCTCCATGTTTCTCCTACTCAAATTCCTCCTCATATCTTTTGGTGCGTGTTTTTTTCACGTGCATCACACATCCAAACTTGACCCTTGTGCCTTGTGGCGTATATTTATTGAATATTCTCCAACCTCAAAAGGGTATAAGTGCTTTCATCCAATAACCAGAAATAACTTTGTCGATATGGATGTCATGTTTTATGGATCTGAATCTTACTATGGGAACTCACTTCGTGGAGAGTCTGTTACCATGGAAGTGAGCTCACCCTTTATTCCTCTACCAATTTCACTTTCATATCAGCCTCCTGGTCCCCCAACTCCCATTGGTCAGGTAGTTCTGCCTCCGCCTTTGCCTCCCCGGACTCCTACTGATCTGCAGGTTTATACTAAGAGACGTAGGGGAACAAACACTCGGGCTTCGCCCATAATACCAAATCCACCACCAGATCCATCTTCTGGTACTCATAGGTAACCGTGTGTCCACCCAACATCCTCTATCTCAGTTTGTGACTTATACCTCTATTTTTTCTGCATAGAACATTTATCACCTCTCTGTCTTCCATATTCATCCTCTATTCTTGGCAGGAAGCTCTGGAGCACCAAAAGTGAAAGAAAGCTATGCTTAAAGAAATGATGGCTCTTGGAAAAAAATTACATGTTGGATGGTTCATCTTCCTCGTGGGAAGACTGTTGTTAGGTGTAAGTGTGTCTTCTCAGTGAAGAGAAACACTCATGGATTGTTGAATGTTACAAAGCTAGATTGGTGGTCATGAGCTATAGTCAGACTGCTGGGAATGAGTATTAGGAAACCTTCCAGTAGCAAAGATGAATTATATTATAATTATGCTCTCATGTGCAACATGCAAAGAGTGGAATCTAAGCTAGTTAGACGTGAAGAATATCTTCCTTCATGGGTATTTAGAAGAGGAGATATGCATGTCTCTACCCCCGGGTCTTGTCGCTGAAGGATCTGAGGGAAAGGACTGTTAGTTGAAGAAGGCATCATATGGCCTAAAATAATTCCTAGGGCCTAATTTGGAAGGTCCATAGAACCATGATGACGTTTGGTTACACTCAGATTAATGTCGATCGCACCTTGTTTATAAAGCGCAAGGAAAATTGGTCGCTCTTATTATTTATGTGGATGACATTGTTATAACTGGAGATGACATGGAGGAGATCTAATGTTTGAAGTACTTCCTTGGTATTAAAATCGCCATATCTAAGCATGAGATCTTTATCTCTTAGAGGAAGTACATCCTTGACTTGCTTGAGACATCATGGATGAGTGGGTGTAAGACCTGCTGACACCCCAATTGAATTCAAGCATAAATTTGGGAGAGATGATGGAGAAAGTATTGTTGACATGACTGGTTTTCAACGGTTGTTAGGGAGGCTTATCTACTTATCTCATGCCCGCCCAGATATCACTTACGTAGTTGAGGAGATCAGTCAATACATGCATTCTCCTAGGTCTCACCATTGAAATTTTCACAAATGCTGACTGGGCGGGATCTGTTGATGACCGAAGAGCCACTTCTGGATATTGCTCCCTGGTTAGAGATAATCTGGTAACCTGGTGAAGCAAAAAAAATGTGGTTGTCAGTTCTAGTGCTGAAGCGGAATTCAGAGCGATGTCAACTTCCACATGATGACTTTATTGTGACAAAGCGACTATCAGCATTGCGCACAATCCAGTTCAGTATGGCTGCACTAAGCATGTGGAAGTTGACAAGCCTTTTATCAAGGAAAGCAGATATTAAGGAGAGTTGTAAGCACTCCATTTGTCCTCTATCAATAGTAGGCCAATGTTCTTACTAAGAGATAGAGTTTGTTGGTCTTTGGAAATATTATGGATTATTTTAACATTTTTTCCTTGTATTTCCATGTACATTTCCCCCACTATAGTGGGATAAAAGCTTGAATGTTGTTATATTTCCGTGAAATTATTCACGTTTTCAGTTTTCCAACAAGAACATAATCATAGTTATGTATTTACATGTCCACACTAGGCAAATAAAATAAATGATGGCATAATTGTAAATAGAATATTAGGTAATATTAGAGTATTACCTAATACATTACAATTGTACATTTAAAATTAGAATAGTTAAATTTGCCTATATAATAGTAACATATTAATTCATTAGAGGAGAAAGAAGCCTTGAACCGAACGGTTCAATCATTATTCACACCATAAGGAGGTGTGTGTGTCATTCATGGGAGAAGCGGTGGCTAATAAGAAGGAAAAAAAAGCTCACAAGTCTTTCCTCTCCCAATTCACACGAGAATTCCAGGCGATGGAAAACATCTGATCGACACCCTTGCCTTCCGAGAGCTCAAATCTTCTCTGTTTCTTGCGATTTCACTATCGTTACTAAACTAAAATTACCTTATAATTTAAGGAGTCCAATTGATAATGTAAATGAGTTAGGAAAAATAAAAGTGAAAAACAAAGTTAATAAAGTCGATGAAATGGGTTATGTTAAGGGTGTACCCAACTAGTGGAGGTGGAGTGAATGTTCTCTCCCAACACAAAATGAAATGAAAGCAAACGTGTGAATAAAAAAGGCACGTAAAGGATTAATATGTGTGTGAACATGAAAAGGCACACATATATGGCAAGCGCGCTATATAAATATATGGAAAAAATTACCAACAATGTATAATAGAAAGGAGGAAACAATAATCAGTTGCTCTAAATTGGGCCTAGCATACATATATATGACAACATTCATGTGACATATCACGTGAGATAAATAGCGAGAAAAAATAAAACTTGAACTAAAAACGCGTATGAAGCGTATATTCAACTCTCCCCCTCAAGTTGATAATATATATCGATCATTCTCAATTTGATTGTATTGTTCATGAAGTTGTCACTGTTCAACCCCTTGGTGAAGATGTCAGCTAGTTGGTCATGTGAGTTCACGAACAGAGTACATATATTTCCCTTGTCTAGGTGATCTTTGAAGAAATGTCTGCCAACTTCAACATGATTTGTCATGTCGTGTTGAACCAGATTGTGAGAAATAATGATGGGCGCTTTGTTGTCGCAGTAGATAGTAGCTGGTATGTTCACCTCGAGACTCATATCTTGGAGAATAGTCTTCAACCACAACCCCTCACATACTCCCTGCGCCATAGCCCTATATTCTGCTTCAGCACTTGAGCGGGCCACAACATTTTGTTTCTTGCTCTTCCATGATACAAGATTTTCGCCCACAAATGAGCAATACCCGGTAGTAGACTTTTTATTGTCTTGACTACCGGCCCAATCAGCATCTGTAAACACTTCAATTTCCACAGGTTGGTTTGCAGAGAACAGAATCTCACGTCCTGGAGACTTCTTGAGGTATCTCAACACCCGATACACTGCCTGTTGATGGAGAACTGTAGGAGAGTACATGAATCTACTTAGGACACCAACAACGTACGTAATATCGGGGCAAGTATGAGATAGATATATGAGCCTCCCAACCAGCCATTGGTACCTTGAACCATCCATTTTCTCTCCACTAGTATCAGAATCAATCTTGTGATTAGCCTCAATAGGTGTATCCACGGGAGCACACCCGAGCATCTCAGTTTCCTCCAGAAGGTCAAGGGTATACTTTCTCTGAGAGATGAAGATCCCCCGACGAGACCTCACTACTTCAATTTCCAAGAAGTATTTCAACTTTCCCAGATCCTTGACTTCAACTTTTTTGCCCAATTTTTTTTTAAAGCGTACGATCTCTAGAACATCTCATGTAATGATGATGTCATCCACGAACACAATAAGAAAGGAAACTTGAGCTCCTTTCCTCTTGATAAAGAGAGTATGATCAGCATGTCCTTGATTATAGCCTAGTTGAAACATGGTCTTGTTAAACCATCCAAACCAAGCTCTAGGGGATTGCTTCAGACCATATAGGGATTTTTGCAGACGACGGACCTTTCCACTGGACCCTTCTTTGGTAAAGCCAGGAGGGACAATCATGTAGACTTCTTTCCGATCACCAAGCAAGAATGCATTTTTAACATCAAGTTGTTGTAACTCTCACCATGACACGCGGCACAAGAGAGGATCACCCGAATAGAGTTCATCTTTGCAACAGGAGCAAAGGTTTCTTGTAATCAATACCTTGGGTCTGGGTATACCCTTGAACGACCAAGCGAGCTTTATACCGCTCCACCACCCCATCTTGATTTTTCTTAACAGAGAAGATCCAACGTGATCCAACCGTTCACTTCCCAGGGGGAAGACGAGCAAGCCGCCTTGTTCCATTTTTCTCCAAGGCACACACCTCATCTTTCATAGCCTGTTTTCACTCAGGTATCTGAACACCCTCCTGTCAGGTCTTAGGAATCACAATAGAGGAAAGAGATGAGATAAAAGCTTTGTGAGCCTGAGAGAGGTAAGAGTAAGAAATGTAGTTGGCAATAGGGTGTTATGCAACCCGTTTTACCTTTAAGACAAGCAATGGGAACATGGAAGTCATCATCTGAATCTGGAGCGGAAACAGGCACCGACATCGGTGGAACATCCGCAGCCTGTACTTGCTCAGCCGTCCAAGGTCTGCGAGAATATGTATATAATATAGGATGAATAAAGGTCGTAGGTATAGAAGCAGTAGTAGGCGAGCTAGGAGATGGAAGATGAGGAATATGAGGAGAAGCAACGATCAGGAGAGGAGAGTCAATGGTGTCGTCACTGTTACTACTCGTCTCCCCTGACGAGGACCAAAGTAGGACTCCCCCTCACGAAAAGTAACATCAACAGTACACTAATAGCGACGTGTAGGAGGATGATAACACTTATACCCTTTGGTGGTAGGAGAGTAGCCAATGAAGACACATCGGAGGGAGCGAGAATCTAGCTTATCGCGATGCGGGGTATGAACATGAACAAAGCAGACTGAACCAATGATGCGAGGGGCGACGTGAGAGGTGTGGACAAGATGGTTCTTCGCTAAACGGTAGAGGGGTGTATCATAGGAAATGGAGCAAGACAGAAGATGGTTAATGAGATGACCAGCAGTTAGAACTGCATCACCCCAATAGGATTTGGGAAGGAGCATTGCAATTAACAAACACCGAGCAACCTCCAGTAAGTGCTTATTTTTTCGATCGGCAACACCATTTTGAGTAGTGGTGTGGACACAAGTGGTTTGGTGAATAATGCCATATTCGGCAAGATAGGTATCGAATGCTCCCTGATCATCATATTCTCCACCATTATCACTACGAAACACATGAATTGTGCCATTGAACTGAGTCATAACCATTCAATGAAGGGACTGAAAGCAAGTAAACACATCACACTTTCTTTTTAATAAATACAACAAAGTAGTACGAGAATGACAATCAATAAAGATAACAAACCATTTATAGCCAGATAAAGATAACAACGGGGAGGGACTTTTAACATAAGAATGTATAACATCAAACAGAGTAGAACTCGGAGAAGAAACATGACTGATATTATGACGAACATGTTTTGAGCGTTCGCATGTGTCACATGTAAACGATTTAATTAAACAACTGAAAGCAGGAAAAAGTTTGGTAATATATAAAGGAGAAGGGTGTCCAAGGTACAGATGTCAGCATCGGATATCGTGTAATGTTGGAGCACTGGTGGTGGAAAGAGCACTGGAAGATAACGATTGGGTCAGCAAGCACAGCCCGCCAACGTTCCTACCACTGCCAAGCGTCCGCTTCGTATCCAGATCCTGAAATAGACAAACATCTGGGTAAAAGGTTACGAAGCAATTTTAAAGAAGTAGTTAAGTGGTTGATGGAGAGAAGATTGCGAGAAAACGAAATAACAGGTAAAACAAAGGAAAGTGATAGGTCAGGAGAACATGCAACAGTTCCTTTGCCAGTAATAGAAGAGAGGGAACCAATAGCAATAATGACCTTATCACGACCAGAGAGAGGAGTATATGAGGTAAAACCTGAGGCGGAACCAGTCATGTGATTCGTCGCACCCGAGTCTATGATCTACTCGGACGGGAATGAAGACACAACATGAGCACTGGAGATACCTGAGTAGCAGACGCAGTAGTGGAATCAGCTGATGCAGAGTTAGACTGGAAATGCAGCATAAGGCGAAAGGCCTCTAACTCTATAGCAGAAAGGCCCCAAAAATTGTCCTCATAAACCTCAATCGAATGAGAAGAATATTGAGTACGGGCACCAGCCTGACGACCACCCCCACGGTGACCGCCTCTCCAACGAGCACCAGAACCCCGACCAGCGGGAGCAAGATGGGGGTGTAGGCGAAAACAGACATCTTTAGTATGACCTTTCTTCCCACAGTGGCTGCATATAGGAGGAAGTCCTTGACAAATCCCAGCAAGAGCAGAGTGGTCAATAGAGGAACCAAGAGAGCGGCGACAATTCTCAACAATGAGGAACATACTGAAGGCTTCCCGAAGAGAGGGAAGAGGCTTCCCGAAGAGTCCCATAAGAAAGACGTGAACCCGAAAATGGTCTTTGTCCTTCTGAAGAGCCCGCGCATCGGCAGTGCAAGTGGCGGTAAAAGTGTTGAAGTAATCCAGTTCCTAATACAGGCGTTTAAACTCAGAGTGTAGGCCGAGACGGTCATGGTTCTTTGCTTCAGCTCCAAGACATGCTAAGTGAGCTCATAAATTTGGGTCAAACTGCCTGCCTGAGAGTAGGTGTCACGGGCCCTTGTCCAAATTTCATAAGTCGAATCCAGAAGCATGTAGTTGTGATACACCTGAGGGGGCATAGAGTGAAGTAACCACGAGATAACCAAGGAATTGTCTGCATCCCATTTTCTCCATGAGGGATCGGTACATGGTGGCTCAACAGTGGTACCATCAATATGCCCGTAGAGCTGGTGACTTCAAATAACATGTTATGCTGCCCTGAACCATTCTGTATAATGTGTCATCCAAGGCAACGGTAGTGATCTTCAAAGAGTCAGATTGGTCGTGGCTCCGAGGAGGATTTGCAAGGGGATTGTGGAGGACATCGGTCGGAGGAGACGATGAGATTTCGGAGGAATCCTCCATCGATGACAGGCCGAAGAACAAAATAGCAAGACAAAAAACTCAAATCGGAAGAAACCATATCCTACAAGTGTCCCTAGATCGTGTCGTCAAGGAGGACACTGGAGGATGCGACCGCAATGTCTCTGGAAACCCCCATGGAGGACAAAACGGCCGAAGACAAAGAGCCTGATAAACCGAGCGAAGAAAGGACGCTGAAGGAGGGCCGCTGGAGAAGAAAGAAGGAAAGCCGCCAAAGAGGAGCGAGGCACTGGAGAAGCGGCTCTAGGCAATGGGAGCCCTAGGCGAGGTGGCGTGGTAAGCGCGGTAGGCGGCTGGAGTGCGCAGGGTGGCGCGGTAGTCGCGACCTCCGGGAGAAACCCGCGAACGGAGGGGAAGGCGCGACAACCTGCGGACGCGAAACAGCAAAGGAGGACTCAGGCTCGGGCGGGATCGAAGGTCGTTGGGATTCTTTCGCTCTGATACCAAGTAGAAAGGAGGAAAACAATAATCAATTGCCCAAAATTGGGTCTAGCATACATATATATATACATATATATATATATATATGACAACATTCACGTGAGATAAATAGCGGGAAAAAATAAAACTTGAACTAAAAATGCGTATGAAGTGTATATTCAACTTGTATCCTTAACATTGCCCAATAACAAAAAGAATAAGTGAAGATACAAAAGATTATGAAAATACGTACCAAATGAATACAAACGTATGTATGCAAATAAAAGAAATATGAAGAAGAAAGCGAACAAGAGATGACGAGATAACAAACAAAAGAAATATGAAGAAGAAAGTGAACGAGAGACAACGAGATAATAAGGCAATAGGAAATAAAAAATAATCAAATACAGGGAATAATAAGAATTCATTTAGTCCTTTGACTAATAGAAAATGTAATTAAAGCAGGGCAAGGAGGAGGCCACTCCTTCCAGTTCTAGCAAACCCTCTTTATGCCAGGAGAAGAAATACAAATCGTGGATCGACGTCGTTACTGTTGTTTTTTGTGTTCTGGATGCGCATAAAGCTGGGTGTCGTGATCCTGACTGCCCGCATGAGTTCCAGTTCTGCTTCCAATAGTGACATATAGTATAGTTTTTGATCTGCATGTTTTGTTATAGTCATGTAGTCCGCTCTTACATGTGGCACAGATTTGAGAGAAACCCTTCTTTTGTATATATATGTGTTGGGTTATATGTTGAATACTATGTTGTACTGCATCAGATATATAAATAAATAAAATGTTTTATTTTTCTGCACTTTTCTTTTGTACTCTGTCATATAAATATGATTGATAAATGTTTATACCAGGCGCCTCTAATGATTCATTTGTAAAAGCTAATTAATATGTTAAATTGTGGTGGTATCCTACACAAAAGTGGTCGTTACAACCCCCCCCCCCCCCCCCATTATTTCAATCTTTCGACCCAGTCACACATTTCCACAAGCCGCACACATGTTGTTCTCCCGATCCCA
This sequence comes from Platanthera zijinensis, assembly GCA_039513925.1. NCBI lineage: Eukaryota > Viridiplantae > Streptophyta > Magnoliopsida > Asparagales > Orchidaceae > Platanthera > Platanthera zijinensis. Next base: position 135,700,926 of record CM077097.1, on the reverse strand, counting down.
CACCCGCGCCGACTTCCACTCCTGAGCGTCCTCCCGCGACACCCTCAAGGTCGCTGGCACCTCCTGCTCCCCCCCCCTCTTGCTCTGGTCGGCAATCTCCTCTACTAGAGTCGACAAACTCCTGTCTTATTTGACTGTTTCCTCCTTCCTTCTCCTCCCCTAGTCGGCAGCAACAAAATCTTCATTTCCAGAAGGGTTGTCTGACCTCCTTCAAGGGAGCCGGCAGCGGAAAACTCCTCTTCCTCAAGGGCAGTGCTCTCTTCCTCTGGCAGCCCTAATTTCTCTTCTTCGTCATCTTTGTCGGGATTTGCGAGGGGGGCAAATAGGGTTTCCTCCCCTCGCCTCCTTAAGATCGGATTTGACTCTTTTTAGTAAGATTCTTCCTCCATCACCTCTATTCAGATTTTCTTAATCCTCCATGAATTTATTTGTCTCCAAAATTGAGTATAATTTTGGAATCCAAGATTTTTTTGCATTATTATAATCATCTAACCACCTTGTATTTTTCGGCACCATTCATCGGATCAATTGGCGGAATCATTCAACTGAATTAGGGTTTCCTCAAGTCTAAGTGTCGTCAACTCTCTGATTCTTCATGGTAAACTCTTCTCCCCTCACTTTTGAGGGAGGTAAATTTTGTGAAACCCGATCTAGATTAGGTTATGTGATGAAAAGTGCATGTGCTAGTGTAGAGTTTTTGTTATGCTAAATATCATTTCATTGTGCTTGAACAGGTCTGAAATAAAGTTTCTTAATTTCTCTTGCGCCGCTTAGCCGTCACTGTCAATTCCAACATTACTTAAGGCAAGTAGAGAAATTTCTCTCGCTTGCAAACATTGAATTTAATTTCATAAACCACTTGTATGTTTTTAAATTCTACTCTTAAACACCTGAATCGTCAAATTAATAACATGTCATAATAGGTTAGAATTCTCTAAATTATAAATCATTTAATTCATTAATATCATAAACAGTCATTAAAAGGTAGTGTTTGATTGATGCAACTGCTTAACTTGAACTCTGTAATGGGATCAAATGAATGATTATAGCAAGCATGAATTCTCTAATAAGACTTGCAACTGAACTTAAAGACTCTTGTATATCAAATAGAAACACATACACATTTCATTGGTTGCAGTTTATGTCATTACATGAACGAACATATGCTAGACTCCGGAGTATGCTAATAATTCTAATTATTTCTACTTTACTGATTTATTTGTCTGTCTTGCTAACTTTGCCTCATAAAAATTGGTACACGTACATTTCTAATTCACTTGCATGTATTGCATTTTACTTGCTCACGTTTTGTTTTAATGTTCTGAGGATTTTTCCTTCTTGTTTTTGAATTTGCTTTAGTGTCCATGATTACGTCGCGTGCTACCTGAGCCCGATCCGCATCAAGCTCCTACTTCTGAAGGTTTATCTTATTTGTTGTTGTGTCAGGTTCTATCTTGTATTTCCTTTACTATCTGACTTTGCTTATTATGTAATAATCATGACTAGTTATTTTCTCTTCTATCATGGGCAATTGTTATACTATAAACTATATGCTGGAATTTGATATTATTTACATGTTCATTTCCTTGGGATTTTCATTGCATAAAATTTATATCAGATTGTATGTCATAAGTTTTATTAAAATATATGTGCATCTAATTTTTCACTGATAAACTCTAAAGCTTTCACATAAAAACAAATTACTTTTTATCCAAAGTAATTATTTTAAATCTAATAACATCCAATCAGCTCTCGTCTAACAGACATGTAATTTCCTTCCTCATGTCTGTGGTATCACAACCCACCCGAAGTGCACTATGATTTTTCTTTTAGACGGGATGTGCCACATGTAATAGGATCTAAGACCAGCTCTAAAACAAAAGTTCAAGGGAGGGCACACATGCAACACAATCCAATAAATTGAAAATTCACAAAATAAACTCAAATACAATATCTCAATCATGTGATTACTTCTAACATGCTACTAATTAAAAACATTTATTTTAAAGTTTTGCACTAACATCATAATTGATTACATTACAATGTAAGTGGATGATAAGTGTGATTACATAAGAGAACCAACAATAAAAGCTGTAGCACACAAACATAAGAATAGAAGAGTCAAATTAATTAAACTAGATGCCACCAACAATAAAAGTGCATCCGCACAATACACGGGAAATGAAAATAAATATGTAAAACTGACAAAGTGAAGTGGCCGTCGGCATGGCAGGGCAATCTGGAGAAGTAGTTGTGGTTTTCCGGGTAAGGTATAGTGTTGTTTGTGGTAGTGGGCGCGGGTTGTGGCAAGAAAATGATTTGGGAGGGTTGGCTACGAATTTTGGGGGTTGGGGATGGAGTGAAGAGGCTTGAGATGGATGTTGGATGAGGTAGGATGGACTGGATTGCTGTTGGCGGGGCTGGATATAGGCTAGAAGAGAGCTGAAAGAAGGAAAACATGAGGTGGTGGATCAGGCGGGCAGCGTCAAGGCGAGAGAAGACTAAGAAGGTGGAGGTGTGGCTATTGAAGGTCAAAGGGGGTTGTAAAGGAGAATGGGGGTTGTAAAGGAGAATGGGGGAACGATCAAAAGTCAGCGAAGAAGGCATGGCGTCGACGGTTGGGAAGAGTTTTGTCGAAGTAAGAGACGGTTCTCGGTGTCGGGGAAGATGGGGAAAGTCGTGGCAGACTCGAAACTGGGCGCTAGAGGCACGGGTGGCGGCGTACAGGGCATCGACACCCCCAAAGGCGGGACCTGCGGCTACAACATCGCAGAGAACCCTCGGCATCGAACTGAGGGCAGAGGATCGGGACACGCTTCTCAGGAAGAACTGTTAACTCTCGATCCCCAGTAAAAAACCCCTGATAGGGATGTATAAAGGAGGGGGATTTAGTTTAGGTGTATCTGACGACCCTAATCGCCCATCGAATAACTTAACCTAACTTCCAAAGTAAATCTCGGAAAAATAAAAAAAAATACATCAAAAATAGGAAAACTCGAGCCAGTTGCAATCGCGGGCTCCGATAGTCTGTTTGACAATCCAAAGATGATAATGGTGGAACAAAGATATGAGTGTGTGATGTGCAAAATATCTCCCAGAGGATGTGACTCATCAGGAGGCTCACTAGATGGTGGATAGAAAAATTCATTGCATGTGACGCTCACATTCAAGACATTCACACTATGACAAATGTTTCCTAGAAAGAAACAACCATTAGGTTGCTTACCCGGGGATCAACAAGGGGCTCTTCAAAGAATTCAGTCTATGATCGGAGTAATAACTAAGTCAACACAGAGGTTAGGGGAAGGACATGTCACTATAAGATCACTGGGTCACTCATGCTAGCTCTCATTCGAGTCCTTAGGTTATGGGTAAGACTCAAGCATCATGAATTCGCAGATCACTCACTGGACAAAGTAACTCACTGGGGTGAGAGAAATCAGTATCAAGTATCACTTCTATCGTGTCCGACGGGACAAGATTAGGCATAGTGGTGGCATCAGTATCAAGTATCCCTCTCCGTCGTTGGCGCAGGTATAAGTTAACTCCTCTTTTTCTTCTCTTTCCAAATTTATGATTTCAGATCTATAAGGCCGCCTCCCTAGCAGTCGTTGCTAAATCTAGCTGCTCGTCTCCTCCTCCTCTTCGTCTTCTCATTTTTTGAATTTAGATGGGCGGGGCCACCTCTATTTCAACAGTCGGCACAAGTTCTTCTTTAATATTGTTTCAATCTTCCTACAATCCTCCTCCTGTCTGTTCTTCTTCTTCTTTTTTATTTTCTTAATTTTTGGTTCTTTTTTGTTGTGTTGTCGCAGCCTCTTCTGTTTATAGAATATGAGAGAATATTTGTCTCTTTTGTCTCGATTATTAGATGTCAAGCACTTAAAAATCCCTCTGTCGTGGTGACTTTGTAGAAATTTTTTTTCTTGTGCGACTTTGGGAGAACTTCCAATTTAATTTGTAGTGTTTGATGGGCACTCAGACTTTTCTCTTTGCAAGATATGATATAATCGAAGTTTCCTTTTTTTTCTCCTACCTCTAAATGGGTGATATGGGGTTCAAACCTATGTCATTGACATTAAAAAGTAGAATTATAAACTATAATATTTTTAAAATTTTGAATTAACAAATTATCAAATGTCTTAATCTTTTACTTGGTGATCGGGTTTGACAAAAATCATGGGTCCGCCGCTGTCCAACATGCTTCTTTTTCTTCTCTGGGTTCCGGGTGATACACCAAAAATAGATGTGTAAATTTTGCAAGTGCACGTGTCGGATCAAGTAATATAAAGTGAGTAAATATCGTTTCCACGAGAAAGTGATTAATTCAATGCTCGCAAATACTAGCTTAACATTTTCTTTAAAAAAAAGTAAATAAAAAACAATGATTTTTGTAAAAGAAACGGATGAAAACTCCTAATCTTCATATTGAAATACTTTTTATCAGTTTTGAGAAATAGTCTTGTATTATGATTTCATATGTCTCTTGTAATGATTCTTTAAATAATACTTTGTGAAGGTGATTAATCAACTATCTTGCAATGATTTTTACAGCAGAAATAAGTATCTCCCGATATCAAAAGTCATTCAATCCTTTATTTCCCATAAAACACTCACTACGGGAAATATCTTGATCAGCCAACTTAATAACGAAGTCTTTCGTCCTTCTTGTACTGTTAAATTTAAGCTCTATATACTCCGTTTTTGCCCTGCTCAACCTAAAACCTTTCTTTTCTAAAGTATCTCGCCAAGATTCAAGTTTTGGGTTTACACCCTCGCGCACGTAGGCGGTGAATCGGGTTTCAAGTTCAAGTCGCGCGTCTCATCAACAAAAACGATATCATCCGCAAACAATAAACACCAAGGTATTGTTTGTTGGATATGTCTGGTGAGCTCATCTAAGATAAGGGTAAAGAGATAAGGGCTTAAAGTTGAACCTTGATGTAAGCCAACAGTGAGAGGGAATTCCTGTGTTAATCCTCCAGATGTCCTCACCCTAGTCACTGAATTTGTATACATATCTTTGATTATGTCAATATATGAAACATTTACACCTTTTTTATAAGACTCATCATAAGATTTCTCTTGGAACTCTATCATAAGCCTTCTCAAGATCAATCAACAACATATGCAAATCATGTTTTTTTTTCGATAGTTGGCAATGAGTCTCCTCAAGAGATGTATAGCTTCCATGGTCGACCTCCCTGACATGAATCCAAATTGATTCAAGAGATGTTCTCATAATTTCATAGTATGATTCATCAATTTATTTCCTATGTAATTAATACAATTTTGTATATTTCCTTTATTCTTAAACAAAAGTACCAAAATACTTTTTCTTCATTGATTTGACATCCTCTTTGACTTCAGTATCTTATTGAAAAAACATGTAAGCCACAGAATTCTTTCATTTCCTAGACATTTTCATATTTCGATGGGTATATTGTCTGACTCAACCGCCTTTCCATTTTTCATCTTATTTAGAACATCATTTACCTCTGATACTTGAATTTTACGATAAAACGTTATGCTCTTATACTCCTCTGATTTACTTAACTCTTCTAAATTCAATTCATTGTCATTTATTTAATTATAGAGTTAAAAATATCTTTTTCATCGCTTTTTAATATTCACATCATCCGTCAAAACTATAAACTGTTTCATCGCTTTTTCATCACTCGAGCAATTTTATATATGTCACGTTCTCCATCTTTGGTATCTAGTCGCTTATAAAATTCTTTATAAGCTTGACTTTTTGTTTTACTTACTGTATGTTTAGCTTTTTTTTGGCGACTTTATACCCGGCTAAATTTTCATAATTCCGATAAGTGTGGAGTGATTTATAGTTGACCCTCTTTGCCATCACTTTGTCTTGCACTTTCTTTTTCCACCACCAAGATTCTTTATTTGTAGGTGCACAACCATTTGATATTCCAAATACGTTCTTTTCACTTATCTTTAAATGTGAAGATATAACTTCTCATGAGACATTAGGATCAACAACATAAGGGTCATCAACTATTTGTTCCATAACTGTCGTCTTAAATTTATTATATTTAATTTGTACTTTTAACACCACTAACATATGTTGTGTTGTCAAATTTTCTCCTGATATAACTTTACAATCCTTATAAATCATTTTATCTATTTTGCAAGTCATAAAATAATCAATTTGTGACTTATTTAGTTCGCTTTTAAACATAATTAAATGTTTTCCCTCTTTATGAAAAGCGTATTTGATATAATTAGCTCATGTACTATGACAAAGTCTAAAATGATTCGTCCTTCTTCATTTTTTTCTCCATATCCATATCCTCCATGAGCGGCTGTGTAATCTACATTTTCCTTTCTTATATGTCCATTTAAGTCTCCTCCTATGAAAATCTTCTCTCTTTGTGGGATTTCTCCTACTAAATCATCTAGGTCTTCCCAAAATTAAATTTAAATAGCTTCACTTAATCTTATGTATGACGCGTAAGCACTGATCACATTAATAATTTTGTTTCCTATGACCAATTTAAGAGCTAAGATTATATCACATTTTTTACATACCCCAACAACTTCATCCTTCCAATAGTATCAAACAATCACAAAGAAAGTTAAATACGTCATCATCACAACAAGACATAGTACTTTCACCATATAAGACTTCGGGAAAAAAGTTCATAACGATGGAAGCACCATAAAATAAGAAAGATCTTGCAGCGCATGATGATAGAAATTTAAAATACTGCAAAAATTCACTCTGAGATTTTCGCTAAAATCAATCCTTCTCCAAGATCTGGTGCGCCCTTCTTCTTCTCCAATAAAAATTGATTTTTCTCTTGTTCTAATGATGCCCTTTTTGTAGTCAATTTGCCCCTTTAAAATGTCTACCCCTCTTGAATGGATGCCTCCTTCCATTTTTGAAACTGACGCCAATTTTAAATTTTGATTTTTGAAATTCGTCCACGACTTATTGCAATAACCTTAAAAGTTGTTGCAACAATTTTCCCATGTCATTAAAATTGATCCAGCTTCACTCCTCTAGGTTCAATTCTTCGGCATTTCTGCAATAAAAATGTTAAGTTAATGACAATACCACTCAAACTTATACTAAATATTAATTAATCATATTTTTCTCATTTAATTTCATATTTTCTCAATTATAATAAACATTATGTCACAATAATAGAATAAAATAACTTCTTTTTAAGAAGATGTCACTGGGTAACCCTAGATTTTCTTTTATTTCTTTATTAGGAGAGAGAAAAACATGGATGATCATCTTCTTCATTTTCTCCAGACTATAGAGGAATGATACCTCCTTCTTAATAATGGCTAGAAAGGAGACAGCTTATACATGAATTGTTTCTTAACTTCTTAGTGCCTTAATGGTTAAGGGCAGGTTTCATATGATATCCAGTGGACTGATTTTCAGGGGTAATGATTTCCAGTAACTATATTCAAGTTGTATTCATGAATAAATAATGTTATGTCATTTGAAGGAGTATTGATCATGCAAAGGTTCAGATTTCCTTATGAGGTTATTTTTATATTTAAAGTAATCAAGTATTAAATGAGTATGATAAGAGCTTTGTGGATGGCATAGGAGGAATCATCTAAGCAACCCAAGCTTATTAAAGCAGTTCCCCCCTGTCGTGAATCTTCCGACAACCCCCGCAAGCAGCAGCCCGACCCTCTCTCCAAGGTATTCCTCCTCCCATTTCTCTGTCGTGAAACCACCGTCTAAGATGACAACAACACCTCCCTATCCTGAAATCAATAGCATACATACCTCCCCATCTCTTGAATCTGACATAGTCGTACCCATCATCTCATGGAGCCACGTCTGCTGTCGTAGCCGGATCTTCTTTGCTACGTGAGTATTATTATATTGTGTTATTTCTTTCTTTATCGAATATTAGAAAAATCTATTGTGTTTGCTTGGGAATTAATCTTGTTGTATTATTGCAGCATTTTCTTATTTCTTTCTTTGTAGAAGATAACTCCTAGCAAAATCAAACACGACTTTTGCTTACGCACTCGAAATTGACGTTCACATTGTAATTTGTTTGCAAAATTTTTATAATTATCACAGCTAGAATTTTCTTTCTGATTAAAAGTTTAAAATTCATTTACATAGAATTTAGGATGCAATTATTTGAGTACATCTTGCATAACAATCACTTAGGGTCACATTAGCGTCGACACATCCTCGTTACACGGCCTACCATGCATCACTTATCGAATAAATTTGCCTATAGTATATGACGTGTTTGCATGAAAAAATTGTGCCTTGTTTGAAAATTGTGTCATATTGGAAAAAAAATAAAACCAACACAGAAAATATCCCATCGACGCTCTAAAAGTGACAACGGGCTCGGATCGTCCATATGATGACCATAATCCCTCCTCGTATGAGCGTAAACCTGAATGGTCTCTGAAGTGGGTCGGCCCGTAATGGACTATGATCCCCCATCAATTCCCCCTGACTTGAAAGCATTCAACTCCATAAAATCTCGTCGGTCATACTCCTAGCATAGATCAAACTCCTTGGATGACATCCATGTATCATCAATAGTCAATGCCCTTCAGTGGACCAGGTGACGGATAGATGTGCCATCTGTGTCAAAGATACATCATGCCCCACAATGTCAGCTATACTCTCAGGTGTTGGAGTAGGTGTATGGGTATCCACGAATAGCTCGATAGTGGGCCAAAGCTCGGTAATGGGATCAGAGAATGGGCTTAAATACTTATGAACTTCATAATATATACTCAAATTCTTAATTTTGAATACATGATGGATTCTCATACTCCTAAGGATATTCGATTCACAAGTATTCGGCCCAATCTTCTGTACTACTGTGTGTGGGTTCATTCGCTTGGGATTTAATTTTCTTCGCCATTCATAAAAAGAACCTCTCAGCTCTAATTCTCATCATCACTTGCTCACCTTCTTTAAAGTTTCTCTCTCTCCTGTGAGTGTCTGAATATGTTTTATAATTTTCATTACTCATTGTAATTTTTTGTCGAATTGTTTCATGCAGTTCACGCAAATTATGCAAAGCATACAACATGTATGAATCATGAAACACAGATGAATCATGCAATATATGTAAATGATCATACAACTAATGTGAATGATGAACAAATGATATGACTAAGCCTTTATGATGTGGCTCAATGGTGTTATAATGAGCTCCTACGAGTGGTACATGGTCAGGAGACTCAGGTGGTAGGGTATAAAAAATTTCATCGCGAGAACACTAATCATTCAAACAATCACCCGTGACATTGACAAATAAATATGATATTATAGTACGTCAAATGTCTCCTAGAGTGTTGACAGTGATAAAATAGGCCCTTGATCCATCGAGAGCACTCTCAATCTCGATTAACTCACTAGTAATGTATAGGTCCCTAATGGTGGTGATTTGTCAGGAGGCTCTCTATGTAGAGTACAGAAGTAATCATCGAGTATGCGACTAATAGTCGCATACTTAGATTTGGTATCGACACTAAAGTATGAGCCCATGACATACCAAATATCATTCAAGGTATGTCACTTGTTAAGAAACTCACCAAACGATTTGTAGGAAAAGTTGATGACAAACCTAGTCACTTGTTGAAGGTCGTGAAATTGATCAAGGAGTTGATTCCCATTGGATACCAAAAGATATTTCCCACTTAATACTTGCTTCATACATGTCCATTGGGATATGGGGAGAAGACCATCACACTCAAACATATGCTCTAGGTTAGTCCAATAAATCTTAGCCTGACTTTGAAGCTTCATCTTAACAAATCTAACACGACACTCGTCAGATACCTCATACCAATCAAAACAATCTTCCATGCCTAACAATCAATTTATAAATGCCTCTGAGTTCAATTGGTCAACAAAGGATGGTGCATCTAGCCTGAATCTAAATATAATTTTATCCTCATGATAATACCCATTATGAGATCCAATATACTTGTCATAGTAATCACCTCTAGAAGAATGAAATCATGGCAAAGGGTTAATATGAAGATCTCTCCGGAGGCATTCTACGGGATCGGACATAGAGGGTCTATAGATCCTCAAATAGAGGATTAGAGTAATATCGATCAATATGATATGACATGGGGTGATATAGACTCTAGTCCGGCATATTTTAAACTAAGCCCGAGCCTAGTTTCGATATCAATTTTGCACAAAATGGTTGTCGTGAGTGTGTATGTTCCCTAACGCAACCCTAGTGAGTGAACACACGTGTAGTGACACTGAGGAAAACTAAAATGAATGCAATGTTCATGAAATAGTCTGACATGTGGTTGCAATGATCCAGAGTTATAAATGTGATTTACAAACATACACAAACAAGACAAAGCTTTAATTAAGACAAGTAAGATCATATTACATTCAGAGTAAATGTGTGGTATTTAAATACTAGGCGAATACACCCTTGCATATAGCACATTTATTAGGGAAACTATATGAATTTAGATTCTTAATAATATGTACGTTCAACCAAATAATCAACAAAGACAATATTAACTTCTAGCTAGAACCTAAATTAATACCTCAAACCAATCAACGGAAATTTGATGCAGTTTCTGGCTTTGGACTGCAGGATGATGTAATTCTGAAGACAAAATAATTGTTTCTGCCCCGATTTGGACTTCCCAAGGTTGGCTATTGCAAAAGAAGGCTTGCCAGCAATCTGGACCTTCTGAACAATGGTTGGAGGAGGAATTCCCTGCAGCCGGAGGAGCAGGGAGGCTGAAAATTGTTGAAACAGGGGGGTTGTGCATAGCAGTTGACAAGAACCGTGGCTCGGGGAGATCAAATTGCACCAGAGAACAGTCGTATTGCGTAAAAATAAAGTAGGGCCGCCGATCTGAGGTTCTCGAAGAAAGGCACGCATGTTGGAAGGCAAACGACAGATGAGAAACCTCGAACTTTGTTGTTCGGCAGGAGATGGATTCTAGAACAGGGTGCAGATTCCTGACATTGCCCTGGCAGAGCTACAGATGATGCATTGGGATGAACGAAACAATTAAAGATGAAGGCGGGCAGCCAAATTTGTTGGAAACAGCCCGGATCATCTTCAGGAGTCGACGCAAGCGACAGCCGGCAGGCACAAATCGGGACGAGAATACAATACGGGACTCCTCATTCACGCCCAGAAAGCAGTCAACGGTCCTTGGCAAGCCTCACAGTCGACTGTGAAGGCTTCGTTTTCGTCCAAGGAGGGTGTAGCAGCCCCGGATGTGCTTGAAGTGGTGGTTCCCAGGCAGATTGGAGTAGTTCCTACTTCTTAAGGCGGTTGCTGGGAGTTACGGTCAATTCTTGTGGAAATGTCCCGAGACTCATGGGAAAACAAGGGGAAAAAAATTTATTAGGCTTCAACACCTAATTTTTCATGGCTTCGGCATTGCGGGATCACAAAATCTTAATTCTTTCAAAATTTTGCCATCCCCAAATGAACTCCGCACACATATTCAGAGGAGACTCACAGGGATAAAACGGATATGATTGGTTGCTGCAATACACACTAAAACATACAAAATAACATGCGGGAAAAAACAACAGAAAAAAAATTTTGTCGGCGCTTTCAACGCTACAACGGGCTCGTATCGTCCATATGACGACCATAATCCCTCTTCCTGCGAGTATAAACCCAAATGGTCTAAAATGCGGGTCGGCCCGCAAGTGGACTATGATCCCCATCAGTTGAGGTGGGAGGTAAATTTTTAAAGTAGCTAACAAAATATGCAAGACATAATTTAAAATATGTATATAGCCCGTGTTAATATTTTAACAAAAAATATTAAAGATGGGCCTTTACGTTTCTTTAATGGTGCTTTAATTTGACCTGTCTCTATAGGGTTTCTTTATTCAGCTTGATACCTTTCGGACATGTAAAGCATCTTTTGTATTTCAGTACATGTAAATCGTCTTGTGTTTCAGTTCACTTGCTTCTGAAACATGTGCCTCAGCATAATTTTAAGAATTTGTTTTTAATAAAAAAATGGTTAACCTACCACAATAGGAATAGGTTGAAGGATTGCAATGCTTCTGAAACATAGAAGTATTGTCCATAGCGCAAGTATTAAACAAATTGAATAAAATAATTTCTTTGTACACTTGAATGCTGTTAGCAATTAGAATTTGGAAATGGCTAAGTGAAAACTATTGAGGTTGCTAAATATAGTGATCTATATGATAAAAAAAATGGATTATCATACCATCTCATTAACAGCAACCAGAAGATCCTTCCTAGCTTTGGAGAAGCGCTTCAACTGCCCCCCAACCATACGAAACAACAGAGCATCAAGAGTCAGCGTGAGAGCCATACCAGGTCTTTGAACTTTAACAGCCACAAGCTCCCCAGAATGTAGATGAGCTGCATGACTTGACATATCAAAATCAAATGGATGCATTTAGATGAAAGCAATAATAATCATCATAAGTATAGAAATTATTAAATAGGTACAGATCAAAATCACAAACAACGGCAATAGGAAACACTAACCTTTATATACCTGCCCCAATGATGCAGCAGCAATGGGTTCTGGACTAATATCAGAAAACAAATCAAAAATTGGAGCTCCCAACTGAGACTCAAGTGATTTGATTGCAATATGAGAAGGAAAAGGAGGTATTCGATCCTGCTTATAGAAAAAATTCATCCAAAAGAGAAGGAAATTGTTAAAATTAGGATATTAGGTTGATTGAAGACCAAGTTGCGATGAATTTGATAAATTAGTTTCAATAGTTAACTTCCTGGTTATATAAAATATATCCTATGGTTTTCTAATGATCCTAATCATCAAATCTCAGGATTCTATTATGCTGGTGTAGTGGTGTGTTATTGTTGCATTCAATTATACTCTCCTCAACTAGGTGATGGGGATCAAAGTTCAGGATACGATCATTGGGACCCGCACAAGTCTATACAGAAGGCGCGGTTAGAATCATCATTTGGATAATCAGTATTTTTATGCACACGTGGTGACCATTATTATTGAATGATCGGGCCGGTCCATAATGGCCACACATCTATAAATAGGCATATCTGAGTTCACTATGAGAGATCGAAGATTTTGGACAGATTTCCAAGATTTTTTGGGTCAGTGCCCCTACAATGCTGAAGCCATGAAAACCTAGGTGTCGAAGCTTATGCCACTTCGGCTCATCCTCCTCCCTTAGCCAGCCGCCACCTTGCTCCGGTCGGCCACCACCTTCCCCCTCCAATAACTATTGTAACTATAGTAGAATGTAATAGAACTAAATTCAAAATTAGATTGATTTCTTACTAGCTCCTACCCATACATATACATGGGATAGGAAGAGTAAAAATTACATGAATGGCATTGCATTGAAATATAAGCTACTATATATAATACAATGCAAGACTTGATATATTTATTCAACTCTCCCCCATCAAACATATGAAAATATATCTATCATTCTCAACTTGAGTATGTTATCAGTAAACGTATAGCAGTAAAAACTTTTGGTGAAGATATTCGCTAGCTGGTATTTAGAAAGAATATAAAGAGTAACAACATTCTCTTTATCCAGATAATCTTTGATGAAGTGTTATCCCTTTCTACATGTTTAGTATTGTCATGTTGAACTGTTCTCTCTTGCGTTCGTTCAGTCCCTCCGGGGACGAAGTCAGTAAGCCGTAAGGCGATGGGAAAGGAATAACTTAAGTTTTAGTTCACAAAGATTGTGAGCATATAGAAATAGGCGAAGTCAACATCTGTTGAAGGGGAACCGATAGGGTCTCCTGACGATTGGACTATCGAACAGCTGTTGGTGTAATTTCCTTTCCTTTGAATGTTGCGGGCCTTCATTGGACTGGCTAGAACAACTAGAGGGGACAGACTACCAAGACTAGTGGCATACGCTTCCCAATAGGAACACGGAACTGCAACTGCTCTCCCTACTTCCTGAGCTTATGGGCTAGATTGATGGCGATCTTACAGCCACAGAATAATAAGAGGCATGGGTTCAAGGGTCTTCAGATCCTATAGAATAGATGTCAACCAAAAGCCTTCACAAAGGCCTTAATACATAGCCTTATGTTCTGCCTCTACACTTGATCATATTCAGTAACAGACAAAAGGAGGGCTCGGGCTGCAGAGACTGGGTGTCCAGGTTGCTGAATATGATTTCAGAATTTAGGAAATGTGATTTGGGGGTTTCAAAACTCAGGGAGACCTAGGGGGTACAGTGGCAAGGATTAGTGGGTCGTGAAGTAGGAGGATGAAATTTGGGGAATCCTGGCAGGCGTACAGGATTAGGTGCTTGTGTGGAGGAGCATAGGGGGGAAGCGGTCAGTTAGAAATTAATTAGGAAGAGTGGAGCTCTGAAAGTTTGCTCAGGAGAATAGAGAAGAGGTGAGTGGGGGGTTGATTCTTAGAGGTGGGATGTCGTCTGGGGTTGGAAATAGGGGGTGGGTTGAGTGCTAGACACGGGAAAGAAATGGGGGAAGCAGTGACTGTCAATGTGGAGGATCAAAATGAGAATTTTTTACCCTCAATTTTCAACACCAAATGAGTCGTCTACCTCTATTTATAGACTAAGGATGTGTTATGAACAGTCATAATTATCCAATCATGATACCCTTCAAAATATACAATACATAAAATAGACATAAAATACTAAAATTCTAGATCAGCAATCCACTCAAAATGAACGATTTCAGCCATCATTATAATGGACCCATATGGGATGTGTGATGTATAATCGACAATCCACTCAAAATGAACGATTTCAGCCATCATTATAATGGACCCATATGGGATCACCAATTGAGTTTGAGTATATCCCTGAGCCACCAACCTAGCTTTGTAGCAGTCCACCATGGTTTCTGCTTTATAAAACCTTGATCCAAGAGCTCTCATACGAAGAGGGAGTTTGGGGATTTCTCATGTGTGATTCTTCTCAAGAGCAAATATTTCCTCCTCAATAGCATCCATCAACTCAAATATACCAAAAGCATCTTGTCATTTTTTGGGAACAACAATGGAGGATAAAAAGGTAATGAAAGTTTGATGTTCAAGTGTAAGACTATGGTAAGAAACATAGTTTGAGTTAAGATGATTTATGAAAGTGATTTTACCTTTCAGAAGAGCAATTGGAAGGTGAAAATCATCTGCAAAATCTGAGTTAGAGACCGACATTGGTAGGGTTTGAACCATAGGAATTTGAACTTTTGGTGTGCATGTATGCGCGGGATGGTAAACTATGAGAAGTGGAGATAAAGGACTAAAATAGAGTAAGCCAAGGATAAGAGGTTTGTATCTCTTAAATGAGAGATCCAATGTGTGTGAGAGAGAGGAAGAGTAATAGGAAGTAGAGTATCTCCCGCATAAATTTCTTCTTCCACCATAACAACAACATTTATTTCCCTCAGACGAATGGAATGAGTCGGACTTGAAAATTAGGACTCCCCCTCATGACAGGTGATTTTCATTGTACAAAAGAACCGATACCACAGAGGGTGATAACAACTATATCCTTTCTTAGTGAATAAAAACCAAGGAAACACACTTCTGAGCACTAAGGTTAAACTTACCTCGATTAGGTTGATGAACGTGCACAAAATAGACAAACCCAAAAATACAAGGTGGTGGATAAGAGGTATCAACCATGCAGTGGGTGGAGAGTCGAGCTATATAAGTACTACAACCAAGAACATTGGACAGAAGGCACAGAAGACGATTGATAGGATGAGTTGTGGTTAACACGAAATCACCACGATAAGATTTTGGAAGATGCAAGGTGATGAGTAAGCAACAAGCAACCGCAAGGAGGTATTTATTTTTTCAACTACTCTATTTTGAGTGAGTACGCACAGGTAGTTTGATGGACAATACCATAATCAACAAGGTAAGACCTGACCACCCCAGCAAGGTCATATGATCGGTTGTGCCTGAACAAATTATCCATTCTTATGGAGAAATTGAAATAGTGTTCGCACTTGGTATACATTATGTGTCAAAGGCTGTGTAGTAGCCATTTGTAGACGAATCATTCTAAGATTGTAGTAGATGTTAGAGGGCATCGAGCATCAATAAATAAAAAGACGGAGGGTGGACCAAAGGAGCGGAATCCTTATGAAGCTTAGTAGTATGTGCAAAAGCCTAAGAGTGTGCACCAAATTATCTATTGCTACCTCGCCCCAGGGCATGATCGCATCCACCGGTTCTTCTACCAAGCAGGGCAAGGTGAAGAAGTTTGAAGAAGGACTCAAGAAGAAGTGGGTTTTAGTTGTAAAGTGATCACAGACAAGAACAAAAGTGTTCAGTGTTACACGGCCAAAACTAGGAAGAGTAGAAAGATTTGTATGCACAGGTTCATATTGAATGCCTCTCTGAATGATAAAAAATAGGAATGAAGTAAAAGGTGACTGCGTACTATATAAAACTCCATGTTTCACCTCATTAAGAACATGAACTTTGAAGCAATCTTCTTTTTGTCACTATTTAATTGTTGTGCATACAAGAGTGAAATAAAAATAATTCAATTCTTAATACAATCTTTCAAATTAAGAGAAGAAGAAAATATGATGGATCCTCGCTTCAGTTCAAGGACTCTACAAATGAATTCAAACGCCAGGGTAGTGCTTTCAATTTGTTAGTTTCATGTGCACGAGTCTAGATCACGTAGGCAGAGTCCATATGCCATAATTTCAATATACAGTGTGT
Organism: Platanthera zijinensis; assembly: GCA_039513925.1. Lineage (NCBI taxonomy): Eukaryota > Viridiplantae > Streptophyta > Magnoliopsida > Asparagales > Orchidaceae > Platanthera > Platanthera zijinensis. Next base: position 135,684,231 of record CM077097.1, on the reverse strand, counting down.
GACACAGAATGGAGAAGTCATGAGACCACAAATGAGTTAATTGAATCCCACATTCTTTATGAAGGGTCAGCCTTGGGTGGCTCAACCACTGACACATCAATGTATCTGTAGAAAGAGCTCGAAAACTTATGTATATTTCTCAAGTGTATAAATACAAGGAGAGAATACAAATATATAGGAGGAAGAATGAGAGAATCAATCCTATACAAGATGTGGGACCAAAGAGGAGAGAAGAGAAAAGGAAAAATGGGCCCAATAATGGGCTCTTTACATGGGCTTTTCTAACACTCCCCCGCAAGCTGGAGCGTACAAATCGTATGCGCCAAGCTTGGACAAGCACTGATAGAAGAGGGGCCTGAAAAGAGCCTTTGTGAGGACATCTGCAACTTGTTCAGACCCTGGAACATGCTTTAGATCGAGCTTCTTCATTTGAACTTTCTCCCGGATGAAGTGACAGTCGACTTCAATGTGCTTCGTTCTTTCGTGGAAGACCGGGTTCTTGGCGATATGAATAGCAGTTTGGCTGTCACAGAGGAGAAGAGCCGGTGAAGGTAGTTTTACACCCAGATCAGTGAGAAGACTCTCAAGCCACGTCAGTTCAGACACCACAGATGTCATTGCCCGGTATTCTGCCTCAACTGATGATCGAGCAACGACCGCTTGTTTCTTGCTTCGCCATGTAACCAAATGTCCTCCAAAGTAGGTGCAAAAACCACTGGTAGATCGCTGGTCATCAAGGGAACCAGCATAATAAGCATCTGAGTATGCTACCAATATTAGAGCTGAAGAAGAGGTTCTATAGACAAGTCCTTGACCAGGAGCTGTTTTAAGGTATTTGAGAATGCGTTCAACAGCCTGATAATGAGATCTTCGAGGGGAGTGCATGTATCGACTGACAATACCAACAGCGAAGGAAATATCTGGCCTGGTTACCGTGAGATAGATCAATTTTCCGACGAGGCGACGATAATATTCAGGATTCTGGAGTAGGAGATCCGAGTCAGATGCCTGGGCGCACAACTTGTGGTTTACATCCATAGGGATGTCACTCGGTTTACAACCTGAATAACCTGCATCATGAAGGAGGTCGAGACAATACTTTCGTTGAGAGAGGACAAGCCCATCCGGCCGTCTGGCAACCTCAAGACCCAAGAAGTATCGAAGGGGCCCAAGATTTTTTGTCTGAAAGACGGAACTTAGATGTAGTTTGACTGCCTGTATCCCTTGTGAGTCATCTCCTGTAATGATGATGTCGTCAACGTATACTAACAGAAGAACCGTTCCTGTTGGTCGATGGAGAGTAAACAACGAGAAGTCGACCGAGCTCCGAGTAAAACCAATATCACGAAAGGCCTTACTGAATTTGTCAAACCATGCCCGTGGGGATTGTTTGAGACCATACAGAGCCTTCAAAAGACAGTAGACCTGAGACTCCCCCATGGTCTCAAACCCGGGTGGTTGCTGCATAAACACTGTCTCCTGGAGATCCCCATTTAAGAAAGCATTTTTGATATCCAGTTGAAATAGGGGCCACTGGCGATGGATAGCGACAGAGATGAGGACGCGAACGGTATTGAGCTTGGCCACCGGAGAGAAAGTTTACTCATAATCGAGCCCCTGTTGCTGGGTGAAACCACGAGCCACGAGACGAGACTTCAAACGGTCAATTGTCCCATCAGCAGCATGTTTGATGACAAAGACCCACTTACACCCAACCGGTTTCTGACCCGGAGGAAGGGGTACTACACTCCATGTCTGGTTAGCCTAGATAGCAGACATTTCTTCCTCCATAGCTGCCCGCCAACCCGGATGTTGAAGCGCCTCCTGCACAGAGTTAGGAACAGAGACCGAAGAAAGAGAGTGCTCCCTCGAATCCTTAATTAACGCATATTTAAATTTCATAAAATTTCCCACAAAAAAGTATTATTTGAAATACGATTAGTGCGTAAAAATAATCGTAAAGGTGTAGGTACCTCGAGTCATTGTTGTCACCGATCACAATATCATTTAAGATTGAACTCTACAAAATAAAACTATAAAGCATTTACGATTTTTGGATGTTACACTAACACCACCAAATCAAAAAGAATTCTCATATTTCTTATCTATCGAGCATCATGCAACCCCGACCAGTCTCAACTCTCTATCTGAAAGTTGCAGCCCCACAAAAACAACCCTTGTTTATCACTCCAGAATCATCCCAGCGGGTTGGCGCTAGCCTTCACCACAACCTGACAACCCCCACCCCTAACATTCCTGAAAACCACGTTTCAAACCCTTATGATTCACATACAGCTCTCCACCAGCCCCTGAGAATCTCTAAGACCATTTTCTCTTCCTTCCCAAGTATTCTTCTCGCGTCCGTGCCGACATTTCTCGAACTCTATCTTCTTCCTTCAAGCCCCCATATATGCATGTAAGTTTGTGTTTGGAACTGTAATCTCTTCATTATACGAGTAGAATTCATATTATTACTGATACTTATTTTTCCTTGGAACTCTCGTGATTTGCAGGGCTTAGATTATCTTGCATTGAATTAACACACTCTCACCGCACATTAATTAATTATCGACAAGTTTTCTTTAAGATCTGTAATCTCGATTGTGATTATATGGCAAGTGCTTTTAATTTAATGGTTGTGTGCAATTTCATGTCGGATATCATAATTGTTTGTGTGCATCTTTAATATGGTCAACTCTCACTCATCACCAACATCGATTGCTTTAGGACTCCATCACAAGCACATCAATCTTACCTCGTCCTCCATCACTAAACAAATGATACACAAGTTAAATCTAAATCCCAAGTCCCTTCTCTAGGATCTATTCAAACTAAATTTTAGATTTTGGTGTCAAGACACTTTCATTGTGAATCAAAATTTCAAGGGTGGACTGGTAGTGATTGCAACAAAATTGAGAGATCCTTAACTAATTTATTCTTGTCATCTCAAGTATTTTACTTAAAATAGGGAACTATTTATCAATTCAAGGAATAGATCAATCTTTCTTCGGGAGCCGAAATTACTAACATGCATGGTAGTGGCCTTCTACAACAAATTAGGTATTGGATGTTCCAAACTGACAGCTTGATCTTGAAACATAGTTTGGTCTGTGCTATGTGTATTTTTAGTTTGTGCTTGTGTCGTGTACAGTATGTTTGTGTTTGAATGAGTGTGGCGCGGCATTGCCCGCGCAGTTGCGTGATTATGCAGTTTTTGTTTGAACTTGCAATTAGTTTGTTTCTTTCTAATGCTAGCTGTTCCTGCCTAGCCAATGATCACCTTGTATCGATTGAGTAGAAATACTCACGTAATTGTAATTGTTGAATGGAAAGAGAAGTATTGCATTGCATGTGAACTCTCTTTTTCCCAACTTTCCTGCATTTCTCGGACCTCTCCATCGGAGGCTCCTTCGATTTTTGTTCAGGCCCAAGTCTTGGTAATTAATTCCCCCTTTTCCTACGAATTCTAATTAAGTTCGCATCAGTAGTATCAAAGCACCAATCCTCCGACCGCCGTTGCGATGGAGAATGAGGAATTGGAGTATGTAACAACGCAGCATGATCGCAAAATGGTGGTAAGACATGTGACTGCTTCTTTAACACCTCAACCAATTGCTTTGGAGACTCGTCAACAACGCTCGGAAGCATGCCTCATGCCAACCAACAACGAGCAAATTGAAGACGACATCTCGATACCGACGGGGTATTTATCAACTCCTCCAACCTATCAACCCCAAAAAGAACAATCTACAAGACAAAATTTCTATGGGATTGTTCGCGGGAAATAATCAATACATTCGAGTAGGATCCAACCTTTGATGTGCTAGAAGTTCGACGAGTCATCAATATTTTTGAGCAAGGGCTAGATTGAAGCATGGCACTGAAGGCGGAAGGCCCTCCAACATCTAACCTACCTATGGAAGCAACCAGAAGTTCTCACCAGGATGTGTTTTACAAATTCCATCAACCAAAACTATGCCGCCAATCTTGGAGTCAAATGCAAACCAAGTTTAAGGCTAAGAATCAGGGGCAGCAACTCCCCTCAAGTTACCATCCCAAGGAGTATTGTGATTCACATGCACGAGCCTATGAAGATCATGGACAGAAGCAATGCACATTGGATTGATCGCGCAAGGATGAAGTCGTATTCACCTTCTTTTGATCCTTGAGGTCAAGGATTTTGAAAGGAGGAAGTATTGTTATGTACTTATGTGTATTTTGATATTTCCGTCTGTGCTCGTTTGAACGAGTGTGGCATGGCATTGCACGCGGGTTCTGCGGTTCACTGTTTGAACTAGTAGTTAGTTTGTTATTTCTTCCTTATTGCTAACTGTTCCCGCCTGGCCGATGATTTCCTGGTATCGGTCGAGTAGAAACATTCCTGTAATTGTTGAATGGAATGAGAAGTAATGCATAGTGTGTGAACTCTCCTTTTCCTCTTATTTTCCTGCATTCCCCCTTCGCCTTCGAATTCTAATTAAGTTCGCATCAGTCTACTTGATCTTTGGATTTTAGAATTGAAACCAATGCGCTCAACTAATCCATAAACAAATGCAGTGAATGCATGCCCAAACTACTGTAGTCAAATTAACTTTCAAGGAAAAATGACTGGCACAAGATCCCAAGATACATACAGAAAATTTTTGATTTCTATTAGCTCAGAAAAATGTAGACATCAAAAGAGTAATAACGCCTTGACTACCAAGCACAAACAATCAAGAGCATGAAGATATAATCTTAACACCTGTAGCTTGGAAAGTTCCTGACAATATGCCTTGGCTAAGATATCAGGTCGAGTGCTGAGCGCTTGTCCAAGCTGTAAGGAAAAATATTGAAATAATCAGTAACGGCATGTTTGACCAGAAAAGCAAATAAACATTGGCAGGTAGTGCTGATAATTTATACTGCATGCTAATTTTAAGAGCTTCACCATACAAACAGACCCCATTTCCAAGGTGGAGGATAGAACAAATCATTAACATAGGAAGGAACATTGAATACATTAACATAGTAAGGTCCATTCAAGAACCACTACAAAGCAAATAATTTTCAATTCTAGTATTCCTTTTATCTTCAGAGCTTTAACAAGGTGGCTTGCCGTTTGAATGCATGCAAATTATGATTCTCTAAGGTAGGCTCTTACTTTCACATGGCATTAGAAATAGGTTCTGACCTAACAGCAGCAATAGTTTTGATAAAGCCTCTAGCCTCTGCTTCTTCCAGTCGAGCCTCCATCCCCAATGTCGAGCAGCAACACTTCTCATACTGATCTACCACAACTCAAGGTTCTACCTGCGGGGACACTTCTTCAATAGTTCCATCGCAACTTCAGGTTCAACCAGCAGCAATGCTTATTCTGTGAATCCGTCGCAATTCCAGTGTCCGACTGTGTAACCGCATGTCTTCTTTCTCAGTGACTTAAAAAGGGAAATCTGCACCCCTACTTCAGCAAGCTACAATGGCTGAGGGCGTTCTCATTAAAAATCATTTTCCTCCGACATCTAAACGACCCTCCTCCGACATCTAAACGATCCTAAACCGACAACAAATTTATGTATCCCTCATTGCAGAGGTGCTCAGAGGTAATAAGAGATCTTAGTCCTTTCTGGAAGACAAGGATATGGTCAGAATCTTTTGGAATTTGTTTCCACAACAGTAAAGGGCCCTTCATTATTTCTCTATAGTCCCTTCAACGAGAGTAGTTCTTCCAAAGAAAAGGAAGCTTCCCATCGTTAACCGCCTTAGCAGTTTTGATCTAGTGCTTAAAACATATTGTTAATACCTTCTGAAGAGATTAAATTAAAAAAAAATTAATTGAGAGTGACTTCTCTTTTCACCCCGCTTTAAAAAAGTATTCAGAGAATCTATCTTGCAATTTTAACAATCCAGTCATAGAGTGCCTGTTGACATTCAAAGAGTGTGATTGTCGAGCACCGGTGGACGGTGAAGTAGCATGATCATCGAAAGCAAGTCGATGATGATGTCTTCTCATGTCTAGTACAAACTTGACCCAATGTGTGCACAAACATCTTGCCCCCTGTAAAATCCAACTTGTCTTCAAGAAGAATTACAAGAAATTCCATCAGCAACTGTGCATGTGGCTCCCATGCCACATCTGACGGTTCTTACCCTTCCCATTGGACGAAGTCCTCAAACACTTCATCATTCCTTTGTGATGCCAGAACATCTTATGGTTGTAGTAACACCCATCATTCAGCAATCGAAGGCATAGGGTCGAGGTGCCTCTGGTGAGCTCCACACGCACGCCTTGAGTTGTGACGCATAAGAATGGGATAAATGTTTGCTTCCATCGGAAGTTGTATCTAGTAAGACACTTCTCTAATGGTCTTCTCTATTTGAAAACGCAAATACAATTTTAGTGCGAGCTTATTTCAGTGAAGGGTCACCGAACTTTATCGATATATGTGGAGCTTGAGTGACCAATCATCAATTGCATGTTTGACTTGTGCAATTTTTAGTGAATACAATGGCAACTCCAAAGGGCCCTTCATTCTTCGGGTTTTAGTGAATACAATGGCAACTCCAATTTTTGTACAGTTTGTGAGGGTACCAATCGTATTTGCAAACTTGTTGGATCAGGCTTCCTTCATTGGGTGCTCTCCTACTTCTGCGTCTACATCAACATGTGGTACTACCTATCCTTCAATAACCTTAACTGCAGATGGGTATATGTCAATTAAGAATTTGTTGCCCAAAGCTTTAGGTATTTCCACCAGATAGATAATAATTCATTTCTTTCCTCTCACAAGTGGGCCATAGAGTCTGAAGATTCAACAAATTTATCCTTTATTAATATCTTCCTTCCTCTTCTGGATTTTAATGTGTTGCTAATGGAACCTTTGTAACTGTTAGATTGTTGATACTGTCGCCTAAGACATCCTTCTATCTCTACTATGAAACACTTGTCCCTACTATGTTTAATTTGTTGTTTAAAATCTTTAACTGTGATGTGTGTAAATTTAGTAAACATCGGCATACTTCGTTATCATTATCCTCACCTAGTACTACGTTTTTTGATATTATTCGTACTAATGTCTGGGGTTCTTGCCCAGTTGCATCTATCTCTGATTATTCTTGATTTGTTACTTTCATATACTGTTTTTTTCATTACACCTGAGTTTACTTGATGAAAACTAAAATTGAAGTCTTTCCTCTTTTTCAGCATTTTAAAAACATGATAGCTACTTAGTTCAACACTACCATTAAAATCTTGCGTAGTGACAATGCATGTGAGTACATTAACTTTCAGTTTGAGCGATACCACAGTGACCCACGCATTATCCACCAAACCTCTTATGTCCATACTCCTACTCAGAATGGGATATCTGAGTGCAAGAATTGTCAACTCCTTGAAGTAGCAAGGTGCCTCTTACCTAAGTTATCAAGGCGCGCGCCTGAGGCACCGGGCGCGCGGTATAGCGCCCTAGCAAGAGCTAAGCGGGCGAATTGACCTAGGCATGCCTAGGCGCGCGCCTTGCGTGCATCTCGGGCGCTGGTTAGGCGCGCCTGGCCTAGATCCGGTCTAGGCGCCCGGTTCATTTTTATTCCCGTGTTATATAAGATGCTAGATCCGGTTTTTCCCTCATTTTTCCCGATTCACGCGAGCGAGGTTAGGGTTGAAATCGCACTGTTCCGCGCCTGTCGCCGCTCGGTTTCCGGTCGCCGGCCGCCGCCATTTTTGGTAACTACTCACTGCACTCCTTCCTCTTGCATTTTTAATGTCGATTGAATGTTTTTTCCGACTGCCATTTTTAGGGTTTAGATGTTTTCTGGATGCCTTTTTTCGGTTACTCTTCTTGGTTCTAGCATAGACACATAGTGAAAGCACTGTAATTTCTGTGATTTTTTGGCTGCTCTCTTCTTTTCAGGGCTTCTAGCATAGTCATAATATGCAAATATTAAAATTAAATCACAGATAGCATGCGGCGGCAACCGCTCTCTTCCATATCAAACAAGGGAAGCATGAGAGGTTTGCCCGCTACATCAACCGGTTCCAGGAGGAAGTCATTGGCATTCAGAAGGTGGATGGCTTCACCTTGCAGCTGGCCCTGACGTTCAGCCTAAAGCAAGGTCGCTTATGCATGGAGGTCGTCTTGAATCCCCCAGTGTCTTATGAAGACATGATCGAGGGGGAAAACAAGTTTGTGTAGGGGGAGGAGACAAATGCTGACTTTTGGCTAAACTGGAGAAGGTGACCCGGGAAGATAAGAAGGGAGGAGGAACGTCTGAGAGAAGGCCCAGGGGAGATCAAGGAAGGCAGGAAGAAAGGAGGGAAGAGACGAGAAAAAGGGAGGAGCCGGGGAGGCCCAGGGGAGATTCTCCCAGGAGAGGAGAAATGGTAATCAGCAGGAGAGGAGGCGGGGAAGAGCGCGCGAGGAGGCGATGGCTATTTCCCGGCAAGGGAATAGGCATCGCAGAAGGAATCAGTCAAGGAGGAACCAGGCGGAGGAGATTCCCCTTTACTTTGATCAACATCGAGTAGAGGGGCACGGGACCATGGCTTGCCCTGATTTTTGGGAAGCAAGGAGGAGGCTGGAAGCAGGAGCAGCAAAAAGAAAGCAAGGGAGGCAGGAAGCCCCAGCAGGACCGGAAACATTCCAAGCACCAAGGAGGAGGAATGAAGACCGAGTTGACTAAGGTGGTCGCGGGGAAGTGCTCCAAGACGCAGGAGGACAAGTGGAGGTGATTCATGGGGGAGCCGGGTTAGGAGCATCCCGAAAAAGAGATCGCTTCGACCTCTCAGGCACCGCCCCCGTTATAGGAGATCACCTTCTCAGAGGAGGACAAGTTAGGGAACGAGAATCTCATTCATGATGCTCTCGTCATCCAATTAGTGAATGTCATATTCAAAAAGACATTTGTCGGAATGCAGGTGGAGGCATCTAGGGTCTTAGTTGCAGATTGACCCCTCTTTGGCTTCTATGGAGAGAAGAAAGAGGTGGAGGGAGTTACAGATCTGTTGGTAACACTTGGTGGCACCTCGATCAGGTGCAGATTCGTCATCATAGACGCACCAAGCTGCTACAACGCTATCTTTGGGAGGCCGCTCATCAACTACTTCAAGGTTGTCACATCCTCCTACCATTAGTGTTTGAAGTACTGTTGTGGAGATGTCCAAGTAAGGATCAAGGAAGATCCTAAAGCTGCTCGGGAGTGCTATCTCAGTGTCGTCGGTACCATTAACTGGATGGAGGATGCGGAGAGGCAAGAGAAGATCCCGTAAGGAGAGGACAGGTTGGAAGCTGCAAAGGAGCTGGAGGAAGTGAAGGTGATCTCCAAGGATGGAGAACCCAGACTGCTGAAGATAGGAGGATCCCTGACCCTAGGCGGGAAGGTGGAGATAGCGGCATGTCTACAAAAGAACGCAGACATCTTCACTTGGAGGGTCGCGGAGATGTCAGGAATCGATGCAGAGGTAGTCTGTCATCGTCTCAATCTGGACCCCAAGGTCACACCTGTCCGCCAAAAGTAAAGAAAAACGCAACTGCGCTAGCCGAACCCATCAAGGGGGAATTGGGGAAGTTGCTAGATGTAGGTTTTATATCGAAGGTCCAATATCCAGGCCGGGTCTTCAATGTTGTAATGGTGAAGAAAGCCGGAGGGGGCTAGAGACTTTGTATTGATTTTTCGATGTTGAATAAAGTTGCCCGAAGGATTGTTACTCCTTGTCTCGAATCGACGCGCTGGTTGATTCAACCGTCGGTTTTTTTGTGATGAGTTTCCTTGATGCTTTTTCAGAGTATCACCAAATCCGGATGCATCGCCCAGACTGTCGCGATGTCTCCTTCATCACCAGCGATGACTGCTACAATTACAAAATGATGTCCTTCCAGCTGAATAACGCGGGAGCTACATACCAAAGAATGATGGATCATGTTTTCAAAGAGCAAGCCAAGGCAGGAAGAGACGAAGGTTCTTCAAACCCAATTTCCTGGAATATGTTCGTGGACGGAGCATCGAGAAAGAATTCATTGGGAGTGGGTGTCGTGTTGGTGAGCCCGCAAGGAACTAGGATCGAGCATTCAGTCAAGATCTTTTTCTACATCATGAACAATCAGGCAGAGTACAAGGTCATCGTGACAGGCTTACGTCTCGCCAAGGAGTTAGGAGTCCAAGATATCAAGGCCTTCACCGACTCAATGGTGGTCGCATCACAAATCAAGGGAGAGTTTGAAGTATGCGACCCCATCCTGCAAAGATATTTGGTAAAGGTGAAAGGCTTAATGACAGCATTCATTCTTTCTTTGTTGAACATGTACTGCAAGAAGAGAATTCGGTAACTGACCGCCTAGTCAAGTACGGTCCAAGGGCCAGGGGAACCGTGACAGAGTTGTTTTGGCCGTCCATAGAAGAGGGGGAGATGATAGAGATCGAACAACGAGCTTCCTGGATGGATCCGCTCGTCAGCTTTCTAACAACGGGCAAACTTCCAGTCGGCGATGGCGACTAAAGAAAGTTCTGATACAAGGCAGCCTACTATCTGCTGCATGAAGCAGAGCTATACCGCAAGACCATCTCGGGCCCCATGGCCAGATGCGTGATAGAGGTTGAGATTCTTTGGGTACTTGGAGAAATTCATTCAAGAGAGTGTGGCAGCCACTCTAGGACTAGCACCCCAGAACAACGAATTCTCAGGCATGGTTACTTCTGGCCGACCATCAGGAGAGACGCGGAAGCCTTCTCGAAGAACTATCAGGAGTGTCAGTTCTTCACTCCCCTCCAATTGCATTCAGCTCAGGAACTTCACTCGATTACCGCCCCGTGGCCCGTTGTCATCTGGGGAATGGATTTGATAGGTCCTTTTCCCCAGGCAAGCGGTCAGAGGAAGTTCGCACTTGTCATGATCGACTATTTTTTCAAGTGGATTGAGACAAAAGCTCTGGCCATTACCACATCACATATCGTGAAGAACTTCATTTGGGGAGAGATTGTCTGTAGATTCGGGATTCCTCTCGCCATGATCACTGACAACGTCCCGAAATTTGTCAGCTTGGAGCTGGAAGACTTCTGCAGGCAGCTAGGGACAGATCTCTGATTTGGCTCTGTCCATCATCCTCGGATAAATGGGTAGGTGGAAGCCGTCAACAATCTGATTATCAACCTCCAGAAGAAGAAGGTCACCAATCTGAAGGGGAACTGGGCCGAACAGCTTCCTTCGGTCCTATGGGCTCAGAGAACCACTCCTAACTCAGCAACGGGGGAAACACCCTTCAAACTATCTCACGGGTATGAAACTCTCATCACAGTGGAGTTCAAAGTCAGAAACCCGAAAGTCGTTGCAGCCGGAGAAGGCAATAAGGAATGTCGCTTGGAGAAAGAAGACGCTCAGAAGCTTTCTCTGGATTACATCGAAGAGCTTCGAGACCTAGCCTTTATCGGGCAGGAGGAGGTCAAGGGGCGAATGACAAAGCACTTCGACAAATATGTCTGCACCAAGCAGTTCCTTGCAGGAGATTTCGTCATGAAGAAGGTAGACGCGGCAGGAAGAGCAGCCGATGTCGGGAAGTTGAACCTTAATTGGGAGGGGGCCTTCATCATCCACGAAGCATTGGTCACTAGAGGATACCACCTGTAGAATCAAGAGCTACTTGGAAGCACCTGGAGAGGTGATGACCTGAAGAGGTTCTAACCATAGCAGGAAAGCGTATGTTTATATACATGTAAAAGTTGTTCAGATTTTTAATAAATTACTCGCCCCCTGAAACACGGGATTGTGCGAGTTGTCTTTCCTTTTCAAGAAATGTCTCAAGATTGCTAAGGCAACAAACTTCATCTTTGCGATCGATATGGAAAACTTGTCTCTGACCTGATTCTCCTAAAAAGCCTAGATCGGGTGCTGGGACGGTGTGTCGGGTTTTAATGCGTTCTTGTAAGACCAAGCATCTGCATTGACGGTTGAGATCAACTCCCGCTTGCACGTCGGCCTAGCTAACTCTCGATCGCACCTCTCATCCGACTGTAGGAACTATCAGGAACAGGTCTGGACGCTAACCTCCCAAACTCGATGAAAGGTCGACTTAACAAAGCGACGCCTTGCTTCAAGGCGTCATCAGTTTTTGAAAAACTAAAGACGCGCTCTTAGCATCTTTCGTCCTGCAAAGCAGAAGCGTCTCTGCGTCTGGTCAATACCTGGGTGAGGATAACCCCCCATGCTTTAGAAGGTGACTAAGCGAAGACATTCCAGGAGGTGAGAATCCGTAATAGGATGGAGACCTCGAGAGTGCGGGTCCCACGGGACCCCCGACTGTCGTTCTCTATCTATGGGTCCCCTCAGTTCTTTGCTAGTTGAAGTAGAGTGGAAACCTCGAATGTGTGTCTCTTGCGAGACCCCCCGAGTGTCACTCCCTCATCCAAAGGGTCGCAGTTAATGAATAAAGAAATTTTGCTTATTTTACGAATATGCACTTGGGCGAATTCATTAGCTTGTGAGCAAACAGATATGATGAATACCTTGTGCGAGCATGCAGGTGCGTGCATGCAGGTGCGAGCATACAAGCATAGAACGCGTGTAACGAGCACTCAATATCCTCGCGCCTATGAGCTTAGCGAGTATCGAAGACAGGTGAACACAAAAGAACGAAGCAAGCAAAAAATTCTTCTTACATATATGTGGCGAGCAGTACATGTACAAAAAGTGATAGCGCCTTGAGAAAAGGTGTGTCCAAAAAATTCCTATCTATTTTACAAAGGTTTACACATGTTCGCAAACAGGAGGTCTTCCACCAACTCAATGTCATCGTCGCCAGTATCGGCTTCATCTTCCTCCTCTTCATCGATCACGACATCGGCTTCTGGCACCTCGTCATCCTCGCCCTCGCAATCTTTGTCGTCCACGTCATCATCATCTTCATCCTCATCAGAGTTAGTGGTGGAAGACAAGACGCGATCAGGTGAGTTTGACTCTTCAGCAAGCATGCTCAGGATGAGGTCCATCACCGTCAAGGCAGCCGTCTTCGGGTCGAGCTAGTCGTCAATCCTTAGCTTGGCGCGGATGGAATTCATCGTCGCCCGCGCAATGCCACGACGAATCGCGGGTATCTCGTCGTCGTGGAAGCGAATCTTCTTCCTTATCCCTGAGGTATTCGCCACTACAGGTTGCTAACTCGGCGGGGCGAGTTTCAAGCTCGGCATTCCGTACTTGGGCGGCCTCCAGTGCATCTTTGGTGTCCGCGAGACCTTGCTCCAGCTGGGATATCTTTTTCATCGTCTCGAGCTCAGCTTCTTGCGAGTAAAAGCAGTAATCGTCAGCAAAACAATCATCAAGAAGCGACTATGCGGAGGTCGCGCATTAGAGCCAAGGTTACCTCATAGACTTTACACAGGACGGCCTGGGGCCCCAGCTCAAGAATTCTTTTACCCGGCACCTTGACCTAATGTTGGGACTCGAGCAATCTCCTCGCGGTGTAGTGACCCAGTTCAGTAGCTCGCAAGAGCGCACAAGCAGTCTGGTTGGCGAGTTTGTTCGCGCCGACATCCTGCGACAACTCGACATCTGCGTGACCGTAAAGGGCGAAGGCGACATCATACGCCTCACCCCTGTCCTCCCAATCTTCTGACCAGGCGGGCAAGTTGATGCTAAGGATCACCTTATGCTCGCCCTCATCCCAAGTCATCAGTGGATGACCATAGGCGTCCTGGCCGTCGCGTCCAAATCCGAAGTTCGGATGGAGGTAGGGCTTGCCGATCTCAAAGGGATCGCCCTTCTCGTCGAAGGCCTCGCAGGGAACCTTCGCATTCTTTCTCGACGGCTCTTGGAACTTGGCCTTACCCTTCCCCTTAACCCGCTTCTTCTGCGAGGATCCTCCTTTCTCGCTAGATCGCTACCGGCCTTCAGTGCCCGCGGGCGGGTTGGCCGAGGGCCCCAACACTTCCTCGACATCGGCAGGTGGGTTTACCGAGCTCTGTCGAGAAGTCGCGACCTCCTTCGCCAATGGGGGTTCTCGCGAAAGAGTCTGAGAAGCTGCAAAGAAGAAAGAGAACCGTTAGACGCCACGACCAAGCACGATACGCGCCAAAGGCAGCGAGCATGGAAAAAGCTCGCTCATTTATTTACCTTCGCCCGGAAAGATCTACCCCAGTTGATTAACGTGAAGTCGCCAGTGGACAACGTCGAATTTATGGCCTCTGAAGGCCTCGACGAGTTGCTCTCTCGGTCCCTCTAAGAGAGGTGGCAAGAATATCGCCTCTGAAGGTTGCTGCGGTCGGCGAGGAACTCCTTCAAAATCGTCGCCGACGATGACGAGCCATTCAGCCCAGCGATGAACTTTGTTCGTTGTGCCGACCAAAGTGAAGACGTGGTTATTGAGGAAGATGACGCCCTCGTTTGTCGCCGCGAAGGTGAAGATCTTCCGGAAGACAGAGAAACCGAAGGAGATCTTCTCAGATCGCAGGAAATAGAGAAACCTAATGATCATTGCCGATTTATCTAGGTCGGGACTATGTCGAAGTGTCTAAGTATTTGGCAGTACTCTGGCCACAGGGGAATTCGTAGGCCGACTTCAAAGCGGTGGATAAGGAGGACGAGCTCATCCACCAGGACGGTATTTAATCGCTCCCCCCGGTGAGGAAGTCTTGTCGAGTATCCTACAGCCAAGAACCTCTTCTTGAAATCTTCCAAGTCCCTCTCCTCAACGACAGACTTTTTGAACACGACATCAGCAAAGTTTATCGCATGAGCCATGTGACGAGCATTGGCGTCATCTCCAACCATCATGAAGAGCGAGAAGTAGAGAAGCGAGTATTGAGAGAGAGAAAGATAGAGGTTGGGAGAAGTCGTGAGCAGGAACAAAAATCGCAACAGCGTAATTAATACGTACCGACCCCCTTTATTTATAGGCGGAGGCTAGGGGGAGTCTTGGGTACCTCGCCGTGAGTATCACTCGAAATCGCTGCATAGAAAGTCGCCAAAACTCTATCCTGCGAGGATTCGATTAGAAAAGCGCTAACTCGCCAAAACCTACACAGTTAACTCAGAAGGTCGCACAAAAGAAGGAAAAAAGACATCATCACGGAGAACACAAGTCACAAACTCAGCGCGCGAGATCGAAGCTCGTCGCTTGGAATAAATCAAATAGAAATCAGATTGTTTATTACAAGGTCGCCAAGGGCGACGAAGAAAGAAAAAGACTTAAGAAAATTCAAAATTCCTACGAGGCCACTGCTCAGGAAGGGGAGGATGTCGCCCGACCCAGCCCAAGTCACGTGCGCGCTGGTAGTGTTCGCTCGCCACAACCATCGCATCATCATTTCGACGCAGCTGTTCCTCCATCCTTGTCAGTCTCCCCGCATAGCTCATGCTCGCTTGCATACCGGACAGCTCCTCGTGGTGTAGCTGTT
Source organism: Platanthera zijinensis (assembly GCA_039513925.1). Classification (NCBI taxonomy): domain Eukaryota; kingdom Viridiplantae; phylum Streptophyta; class Magnoliopsida; order Asparagales; family Orchidaceae; genus Platanthera; species Platanthera zijinensis. The sequence continues at coordinate 135,668,874 of CM077097.1, read as the reverse complement.
GGCGATGCTCGGTAATAGTTTGTCGCCGCTATAGCTCGTTGATCATGTGGAAGCGGGACTCAGCGCTAGCGAGCCTCTCCGAGAGCTCCTCCATCTTCGTCATTCGAACCTCCAGTGCAGAGATCCGGCGATGAGGATCGCAGATAGCGAGTTGATCGAACTTCGCCTCCAACTTCATGTAAGCGTGAGCTGCCACCTGGCGATACTCGTGGGAGGGGAGGTAGAGAGCGCCAATAAAAGCACCCCTAGGGATTGAGGGGCGACCTGTCAAGCAAAGAGAAAGTCGTCTGTGTCAGATAAAGCTGCAACGAAGGAACGATCTACTATCCAGCAAATGGTGAGTTACCCAGCCAAGGAAATCGAGATCGGCTAGGAGAAGGACTGCGGCGAGCTGAATCTCGATGGCCTGACGAGGAGCCTCCTGGACGCTCAATGGCTTGCCCATAGCCGCGACCACCGGAATCTCTCCCCCCCCAATCCTCGGCGCGAAGAAGTGCGAATATCGCCCTCCCCGTCCTAGTGACGAGCTCGCGGGGGAGTTCGGAGAGCAGGAGCCTTTTTGGGCGAACATCATGAGGAGCAGAGGAAGTCGGCGGCAAAAGCGGTGGCGGCGGAAGATTACTCGTCGAAGGCTGCGACGGGCATGTCGCAAGGAGAGATTTCTTACTCGCCCCTGGTTGTGAGGTCTTCTCCGCGGGAACGTCCTTATGGCTTGGACCGGAGACTTGTTTTTCTGGCTTCTTCTACGAGCCGACGCTGATTCGGATAGAGTGGCCAGGTCGCGGCTCCTGCTGGGATTCAGGCGCAACCAAAGGGATTGATCGAAGAAGAGGTACTGAGAGATGCTTGCCAGAAACCCCAGTAGTCGGTAGAAGAGCTGCGAGCAGCAAAAAGCCGTCAAAAAGTTGACAATCAGAAAAATTATGGCGATTTAAAGTACACAACGGCGAGGTCCTAACCTCACGAAGCGGCGAAATCTGATTGCATCTAGGCCCGGGACCCTGCAAGGTCTGTCAGAGGAGGAGAAGACGGCGGAGGATGGCGAGAAGACTCAGGCGCGGGTTGTTCAGCATTGTCGCTAAGGCCTAGCTCATCGAGCAGTTGCTGAGTACTGGCAAGAATTTTGGGATTATCGGCCGGAGTGGCAACATCCTCAGCACCAGGAGGCGGGTTCCTCTTCTTAGAAGCGAGCGATTTCTTCTTTGAGGGAGGGAGCCCGGTAGCGTCGTCACCATCTCGAGGCCTTTTCAAAGTCTTCGGCCCTAGGAATCCCGACAACTCAGCGATGCTCGCGTTATAAGCTTCATCGGCAAACTGCGACATCTTGTGCGAGTTGAGAAAGTGTGACTCGGGAAGGAGCCCCCCCACCCCTTATTTATAGAGGTCGGGAGCAAGCAAGAGACCGCGAGTAGTCCAGATACTCGTCAGCAGCTGCTCGCCGAATAACTGTTAGATGTTTGTTTCCAAGCTCTTACGCCGCTCGCAAAGAGTGAGGATTGTGTACAACCCATATTCTTCGAGAGTGGGCCCACTCAAAGCCACGTCAACAAAGGGTGGTCAATAAGTCAAGATAGAAGTCCAAGTGATGCAGGGCAGGCGTCACACCTGTCTGCCACCTTTAAGTCCCACCAAGGGACCCACCTGGAGTCAGCACCGGGCGGCTTTATCTGGTCTGCGGGTCGTACACCCCAACCCATCCCCGGCTCCACCACAGGGCCGATAGGTTGTTGAGGTCGGGGCTCGATCCCCCGACCTCCTTGATAAAGAACTCTCAGGTGAGCTCTCATCACCGACTGATCATCAAGGAGGTCGGGGGATTGAGCCCGGGTCTCAACAACCTATCGGCTCTGTGGTGTAGCCGGGGATAGGTTGGGTTGTATGCTCCGCGGATTAGATAAAGCTGCCTGGTGCTGACTCCAGGTAGGCCCCCTAGTGGAACTCCAGGGTCTCAGGCAGGTGTGACGTCAATCCTGCATCATAAAAGTGCACTTTTATGATGCAGGGCAGGCGTCAACACCTGTCGCCACCCTGGAGTCCCACCAGGGGGCTCACCATGACGGCTTTATCAGGCCCGCGGGTCGTACACCCCAACTTGTATACGGTCACACCATAGGAAGCCGAAAGGTTGTTGAGGCCGAGATTCGATCTCGAGACCTCCTTGATAAAGAGTCTTCGGGCAGACTCTCATCACCAACTGATCCTCTGCCTGAAGACTCTTTTATCAAGGTGGCCTTGAGATCGAATCTCGGTCTCAACAACCTTCGGCTTCCTGTGGTGGGATCAGAGAGGGGTTAGGGCGTACGACCCGCGGGCCTGATAAAGTCACCATGGTGCGACGCCATGGTGGTCCCCTTGGTGGGGCACTAGGGTGGTGGCCAGGTGTGACGTCTATCCCACATCACCAGGTCAGCATTCCAGACAGTAGAAGACCTAGGCGAGTATGGCGAGCACCCTTTGCATACTCGTCTGGTAGGCGATCAACATAGATACTCGCCCAACCCGGGCAAGCTCCTCCAAAAGTCGCATAGTCGCCAGGTGGGGGTCGGGCTATAAATAAGACCCCTCACCCCTTGGATTTGCCTATAAATAGGACCTCAGGGGTACAAGGATGGAGATGAGATCTTTTCCTGGACTTTTGGAAGAGCTTTTGGATCCTACTATCAAGAACTTGAGTCGTGAGACGGTGATCATCCCCTTGGTCGTCATCTTGTGATAGTCGCCAAGTTAGTGTCCACCTTGTACCATGCTCGGCCGTTTTTGGTTGTGGAGGGGAAACTTGTTCTAAGCATCCGGGTACATGATGAGACCTTCCGGCCGCAGCACCAGGGGTCCTTTAGTTCCCTCTTAGGCTCTGTTTGGTTGGGCTAATGCTGATGGAAAGCTGCTGATGAACTGTTGCTGATAGAAAAAGTGCTGATTCTGGAAAACAGAGTTTTGTTAAAAAACTGTTTGGGTGAAACAGAGTTTACAAAACGGAGTTTTCAAAAAGTTGTTTTGATACAAAACAGAGTTTTGAATAAAAAAATTTTTTACAAATATAACACAAAAAGAATACCTTCAATCGCTCATCCCACCACTCGTCGGAGGCATCGATAGTTTTCCTTGACGTATTCCAACCTAACCCGGTCTCACCGCGTTTCAACTCCATCCAGAGTTTCAATTCCTTCTTCAGATGATCCCATTTATTTTTGAATTGAACCTTATCGTATTTTTTTTCAGTTGACTCTTCAAATTTCTTCATAATATTACTCCACCCCTCCTTATTAAAATGCGTTATTGGTCGATTCCCGAGTTCCATCTCCTTTATGCAAATATCGCAAAGGAGCAGAACATCGGCATTATCCCACATTGCGGCAACACCACCATCTTTTGTTTTGCCCATCCTTATAAGGCAAACACACGCATATACAAACAACATTCAAAAACATTATAAATGTAAATCTAAACAATATATGGCCGGGATCTAAATCTAAACAAGATAAACACAAACATATAACTCACACACACACACACACACAAACACACACATACAACTCTCACAAACACACACACATACAACTCACACACACAATCACATACACATATACACACACACATATACACACACATATATATACACACACACATATACACACACACATATATATACACACACACACACAAACACACACACATACAACTCACACACACACAATCACACACACATATACACAGACACATATACACACAAACATATAACTCACACACACACATACACAAACACACATACAAAGTAGAAAATAAAATAGGTTATTCACATACAACTCACACAAACAAGCACACACATACAACTTTCCCACACACACACGCGGGCATACCCTAAACACATGCAACTCACACATACATACACATACATTTCACATACACACACACATACAACATTGGACGCCTCTCAAACGATGAGTGCAGGAATGTCAAAAAAAAATTGGATGGATTTCTACCAACATAAAAAAACCAATTGCAAAGGAGGGGAAGGAAGAAAGGGTATACCTCAGCCCTTGTGAGACCGGTTGCTATTGCAGGTGGAGAAACCCTAATTATTGCAAAGCACGACGAAAACTGCGGCAAAAAATGAAAGAACTTTAGAGAAACAAACCCTAGCCGGTGCAGTTCGAAAATGGAAGAACGGGATCGGGAAATAGGAGAAACAAACCTGAGATGTGCGTCGCGTCTGTGCAATGGAAGAGGAGATGAGCGCTTCGCCGGTCTTTGTCGACGGGAAAAACTGGATAATCGCCGGAGAGGAGATGAGCGCAGGCCGATCGTTCGCCGTTTGGATCGGGAGAGGAGAGCAGGCGCTAGGTTTTCGGGAGGAGGAAATAAAACCGCGGCTGACCGATGAAAAAAAACGTGGCCCGGCAATAGGAGAAAACCGCGGATTAAAGTAAACGCATTTTGCATTACAAGCCGCGCCAAACAGTGCTTTTGGGCAAAACTGCGGAGTTGTGTCACCACACCGCAGGCAATAAGCCGCGTCAAACACCACCTTAGTCTTTTTGTCCTTGTTCATCAAGTCGTCAAGCCCGGACGTTGGACCAGTAACATTAGGCTACACTTAGATCCGAATTTTGGAGTAGGGAATTTTCCCGGATTCAACAACAATAAAATATAAAATGTAAATATGAATTGAATGATAAGTTCTTATACCAGTGGGCCCATGTGGGTGACTCCAGCAGTTGAGCATTCCAACCACTAGATGGATGTATTGAAAGATGCAAGCACGATAGAACCTAAAATGTAAATATGAATTGAATGATAGTCCTTAGACTAGTTGGCAAATGGGGGTGTTTCGATCAGATGAGCATTCTGACCACTAGAAGCATAGATTATTAGTGGGCATGTTAGGTTCTTTCTCTTATGATTGATGGACGCATACCATCATACACATACGACACTGCAGATCATATGAGCCTCAATTAGGGGTCGATGACCCATTCCGTTGAGGGCTTGATGGTCAATTTTGTATTCTCTACGCGTAGATAGACATGGACCGAGGACGTCCAAGGTTGGGGGTCTGATCGTCACCGCACGCTGAAGATAGGAGAAGTCAAATGGTGGGAGTATTGTCGCATAGGGCACAATGTTCCCTCATGCCAGTCTACTCCTATAATATTAAGGAAACAAAATATTAAAAAATCCAAATAAAAACAATTGGGACCCAATTGCAGATCAGCGATCAGGTCCCGAGAAAACCAACAACATTGGGGACCCAATCGCCGATAGGCTATCACCGATCAGGGCCCTATCGCCGATCGGGGCCCTCTCCCAATAGTTAATCGGCTCGGCGATCTCAGATCTTAGAGGGGCAAAACACATGGAAGAGAAGAGACGCGCCTGTGACGTGAGGACTGTTCATGCGTTAACTTCTATATAATAGTACAAATAAGGAGAGAGAGAGAGAGAGAGTAGGTGTGAGTGAGTGTATACAAACCTTATATAAGCCTTAGGTAAATTTCTATGACATCTGGAAAAGATAAACCTTCAGAAGTAAATATAAATAAGTTTTACACAAATTTCTATGACATCTGAAAAAGATAAACCTTCAGAAGTATATGGATGATTTGAGACCTTAAACATTTTAATTGCATGATGCGAAAATTTCTAATTCACAATGGAGATACTATGTCAAGCTGGCATCAAATAAATGCACGGTTGATAATATGATCTTGAATCTTTGTAGTAGATCAATGTGTTTTATAGGCAAGAGCATAGAAATAACCGTTCACCGAGCGCCGCAATGGAGCGCCCACAGGGAGCCAATGGCGGCCAAACAGAGCTATAATCTAAACAATATATAAGTAGTGCTAGAATTAATAACATATTTGAGTAAACCAGTTTCTTAATGAAGAAATTGTCTTGTCATAAATATTTACGAACCACTAGGGAATCATTCAAATAGAGGAATCTTTTAAGAGTGAAGGTAACTATTGGAGCTTCAAAGCTACAAGAATATTGAAAAAAAATTGGTGTGAATAACAGAAGAAAAATTGGGTGAATAAACAGAAAGAAAAGAAAATTGCCCTTACGAGAAACGAAACCGCGGAGTGAACCGCTGCTTCTTTAAAAAAATAACCATTTGAAAGAATAATCCAGATGGAATATGGACATACCTTTATATAGAAAGGCCCCAAGCTGATTAAGGTCTCCCGAAACTGAAGACATGAGCAAAAGAAAATATTATTGGTTCATAAATTAAAGCTAAAAAAGCGCTAAATGTCAATTAGCGAAAAATGTCAATTAGCGAAATAAAGTTAAAGTTACATGGAGGCACCTAAAGTCAGAATCAGGAAAAAACTAGGTACTCTGTACCGAGATGGAAGGAGATCAAATAACTTCGATGAATGGGAGATATTGTTGGCCCTTAAATCTTAAATTGGTTCAGGGTCCGTTCGGCGCGCAGGTATTGGCTTTCTGGAATTGGCTTTGGTCAGAAAACCAATATCTGCAGGAATTGGTTTTGTGCTGAAAACCAATTCTGCTGTTCGGCTGCAGGAAGGTATTCAGTGAACAGAATTGACATTGATATGTTAAAGCTGTTCGGCTGCACAATGGAATTGGTTTTCTGAAATTAAAATTTTAATAATTTAAACAAGCAAAGCTAACTAGTACTGATAATTAAAGTTCAGAATTATAATGATGTTCTGTCGCATAAACATTGTCCATAATTAAAAATTCAAACATAGATAAATGTCCGTCATCGATTTAAAAAGTCACAAATCTAGCGCTCAAACTGCATTCGCAGCCATACGCCCTTCATGTCTTCAGGTAGCCGCATGAATATGTCACGCTTGACATTATCATGACACAATATGTCCATCGCCTTGAGAAAATCACCCCGGTCTAAATCCGTCATCTGAGCTAGTGCGACATATATGTCATCAACATTGCTAGCCGACTTGCCCCCCGCTGCCTTTTCCACGGAATCAGCCAATTTTTCAATGGCTACAGCTACAGCATCAGCTCCTACTGGGCGTTTTCTCCTCCTTCTACTGCTCTCTTCCCCACCTGTTCTAGTCTGTTCTTGTGTATTAGTTGTTTTCTCTGCCATAGACTCAGCATCAATTTCCTTTGCCATCTCAGTTGCGGTCGCGGCGTGACTACCAGTTGCTCTATCAGTCCCACAGAGAACAGCCAAATCAGACCAGTTAACGATAACCTTGTCCTTGTAATCCTAAATTTACAAATCAAAATGCAAAGAAAAAAAAATAAATCAATAAACACTAAACACATACACTCACACTCAACACTTACACTAAACACATACACACACAGCACTTACAACATATATTACACTTACACACACAACACACAACACTTAACACATACACTCAACACATACACACACATACACTCAACACTTTTTACACTCAACACATACACACACATACACTCAACACTTTTTACACTCAACACATACAACACTCAACACACACACGCACACACACACACAACACACACATACAACCAAGCAATAAATTTAACAAACTACACTTGTGTTACTTATTTTCTAACCCCAAAGAGGAGATGTGAGCATATTGATGTAAGAAACACAATCTCGGCACAATTTTGACTCACTGCAATATACTGAAATTTATTGAAATAGCATGTAAATAGCTGCCTACATAAGAAAAAACATTCCCCTATCATGCACTTTTTAAAAACACATTGGTCATCAATAAAATACAATCTCCACAAAACATTCATTACATGGTGTTAAAGAAAGACCAACAAGTGAATCTCACCTGCTTGATTATACAAAAGAAGAAAACTTGGAGGTAATTTCAGCTGCAAGCCTATCAAAATGTATGTTATTGTGTCTCCATATTGCATACAAGTCACCAACAATATGTGTTTGACCACCACCAATAAAAAAACTAATTTTGAACATAATAAAAGCCACTGCACAAGAAGCAACAGTGCATATAATCAAACTAAAGCCACTGCACAATCAGCTTTTCTAAAAACCACTGCACAAGAAGCACGGTTTTATCTATAGTGTCAACCGCATGCAAAACATAAATTTCAAGTGAAAAAAATCACTGGGACCTCCCCTGGGACTTAGCATAACATCATTCTCTGCATTAAGAAATTACAAAAACCTTCCATCCAAATTTACATTGCTAACTCATCATTCCCCTTGGAAAGGATGGACTTGTAATGTACGTTAACTAGGATGGGGTGTCTTGTAACATGGATGAAAAAAGACATTATCATAAATCCTAGATCAAAACAATTTACCAATCAATCTATTCTTCCAACTCAAAATCCTAAAATGTAGCCATGAAACTACACATTATCATAATCTACACAAGCATTTCACACCATACACGATGAAGAGATGAGGAAGAAGAAGGGAGAAGGAAGAACTGGAGGCAAACCCTAGATCGGCCTAGATGCAGAGGAGGAAGAAGAAAGGTGAAGAAGAAGAAGAGCGGCGAAGACAAACCCTAGATCGGGAAGAAGAAAGGTAATGAGGAGTTCGGCCGCTTCTATTGAGTGAATCTCGAAGAAGAACGGCGGAGAAGAACTAGGAAAGAAGACGGTGAAGAAGTAGAGAAGAGGAGGAAGAAGAGGAGGAGGTATACCTGTGGCGGAAGTTGCGGAGGATGAGTCGCCGGAGGACTGCGTTTCGTCGGGTGCGAATCGGGGCCGAAGGATTTCCGTCGGGGGAGAGAAAAAGCGTGAATGTCGGCCGCAAGAGGTAAGAATTGGGAGCTCGTGATTTTGGGCTAGGGTTAAAACCGGCTGTTTTCACATAAAAACCAATTCCCTCCCATTTCCGTCCGGCCGAACACAAATATTGGTTTTACTGTGCCCCAAAGCCAATTCCAGAAAACCGTTTCCGTCGCGCCGAACAGACCCTCAAGGAATTGTATGAAATGCTTATAAGAACTAAGGTCCGTAATAAGTATTTGTAAACATTAGCAGATGTCTAATGTTCTTAATAAAAAATGGAAACTGTTAAGATGTAATGAAAAAATTCATTAGGAGGAGCCCATGTATAAGCCCGTGTATATTCTATTTAGTCCCACATTGTAGATGTAGAAGGTTCTCCCTCTCTCTCTCTATATAAGTGTATGTCCATTCGGTCCATCATCTCATTCGGGCCAAACCTGCTGACCCTACGGATGACTGGCTTTGTGATGACGGTCGGGTCCAATCCTGGATGCTTAATTCCATGGACAATGAGACATATCGAATGGCCATGTACTATGAAACGGTCAAGGAAATATGGGATGAGATGCATTCTCTCTACTCAGGCAAGGACAGCTTCCAACACCTGTTTGACATTATCTTTGATCTTCAATCACTGGACCCTAGAGTCACGGGCGACTTGACTTCCTTTGTTGCTAAGGCTAAAACTCTGGTGGAAGTCTGGCTACAACATCAGCCCCCTTCCACAGATCTTGCTACTCAACGAGCATAGAAGGAAGTTGTTGGGATCGCTATGATGATGTCGTGTTCCCAGTCATCTTCATAGCGTCAAGACTCAGATTCTTTTTTCTTCCACTACACCCTCCTTATCTGATGTTTGCTCCATGTTGCTCAAGGTTACACCACCATCCGAGGTTCCTGCCAGCTTCTCTCCGACTTTGCTCCAGCGGCCCCTCTTACCTACTCTTTTTCCTCCAGCTCGTGGCTCTTCTAATCGGGGAGGTCGCTTCACGTCTCGAGGTCGAGGACGTGCGGGGCGCTCTACTCTCAAGTGTATCCACTGTGGTCGGGATAGTCATCTTTGAAGCCACCTGCTACCGCAAGCATGGTTTGCCTCCTCATCTTATTGCTACAACTGTTGTTGCTCCTCATCACCCAGGCTCTACTCCAACTGGGTCACACTCATCTGCCCAGCAAGATATCAACGAACTTCGCCTACAGCTTCAGCAGTTCCAAGGCGTTGTTCATTGCTCATCTGGCTCGTTTGTTTCTTTCTCCACCGAAGGTATACCATGTCTCTCTCATAGCTCTCACTGGATCGTGGACTCCGGTGCTACTCACCACATTACCTCCAAGAAGCCACCTCAATACATGCATTATGATTATCTCAAGTTCATCACTGTGGCCAATGGCGACATAACTCCGGTGTCTGAAGCTGCTGACCTGCGCCTCACTCCTACTCTCTCTTTTTCATCGGTCCTTCATGTTCCGGGATCACCCTTCAATCTACCCTTTATTAGTAGGTCAGCTCAGGATCTTGATTGCTGCCTAATCTTCTCTCCTGGGTCTTTTGTTGTGCAAGATCGTCGAACACGGAATATCATTGGTAAAGGCCGATTGTCGAATGGGCTTTGTTGGAACCCTAGTTCTGATTTGGGCAATGATTACTATTAGGATGCTTAGATTGACCCATCTTGTATAGTCTAGGGTCATAGGATTTTCCAGGGTTTTAACTTTGAAGATTTCAAGTTCAGGAAATTCCATTCGACGATAGTCGATCTCAGATCGACGAACTCAGAGCTCCTTCTCTGAGTTGAGCTCGACGAACTCCGAGCTCAGGTCGACGAACGGCGAACGTTGATCTCAAGTCAGAAATTCAGCTCGACAAAAGTCAAACCCAAATCGACGAACTCCGAGTTGAGGTCGACGAAATGATTGCTGCGATCGACGATTTCTTTAGGCAGTTGCTGTTACTAAAGACAGAATAAATTCAAGGATTAATTACAGCCAATTAAACTCAGACACTTAATGCTAAATATTCTTAATGAATATAGTCGTTCTAAGGCAGCATTAAATATGGATTAAATCAGAAAGTTTAATGTTATTTGATTCCCAAGGCAACTACCATTCTCGGGGAATGTTTCAGCAGTTTCAGATGAAATGAATTCAAAGGTTTGAATTCCCCTCGGGCCATATATACAGATATCATCAGAAGTTTTTCCATCTGGAGAGAGACACACAGACAGTTACAGATTTACAGATTCAGACTTTCTGCCTCAAGCTTTTCTTCCAGCAAACAATCATCATTCTGAGATCAACTTCACAATCACTCAAATACATATACTGAAAGGAGAAGTTTTCTTTGAAGGCCTACACTCTGAAGAAAAGCTTTCTCTCCTGAACAATTCTATATCTCAGGGGAGCTTTGACAACAACAGTAATTCACTAGTCTTCTCAGAGCTTTGAGAAAGAGAAGATAATATCAATTTTCTTTTTTCATTTCCTGTGTAAAGGGTTTTTAACTCCCTTCAAAAGTTAGTCTTTGGTTGTCAAGTCTCCTGATCAAAAGACTTGGTTTGGTTTTTGGGCACCTGGTCAAAAGCTCAAAGGGTTATCAGATCTCCCTTGAAAATAGATCTTGTGGTGACAGGGCACCTGAGCAAAAACCTGTGGTGACAGGACACCTGATCAAAAACCTGTAGTGGATTCCTACCAGGGTGGTAGAAGAGTGGATGTACCCAAGTTTTAGGGGAACCACTATAAAATCTTTGTGTCGTCTGTTTTGCCTTTGCTTTCTTTTTCTGTGCTAAATGTTTTATATATATATATACATATATATATAAACTCTAGAGTAAGTGTGATCTATCCCTTCACCTTCAGGCTTTATCTCTTGGATGTTTCCCCTACTATCCTCTCTTTAGTCCTCTCCGTTGATTGGCATCGTCATCTTGGTCATGCTCCTCTCCCGATTCTCAAGAAAGCTCTTCTTGGTAGCTCCTTGCATGAGTTTTCCTCTTGGATGTTTCCCCTACTATCCTCTCTTTAGTCCTCTCCGTTGATTGGCATCGTCATCTTGGTCATGCTCCTCTCCCGATTCTCAAGAAAGCTCTTCTTGGTAGCTCCTTGCATGAGTTTTCCTGTGAATCATGTATCTTTGGCAAGCAGCATCGTGTTTCCTTTTCACCTACATGTAATCGGAGTACTACTCCGTTCTCTTTAGCACATTCTGATATTTGGGAGCCCTATAAAATCCCTAGTGTTTTTGGTTATCGATATTTTATTACCTTTATTGATGATTATTCGCGTCTGACATGGCTTTATCTACTACGTGATCGTACTGAACTGACATCTGTCTTTCGTGTCTTTATTACTGAGACGCGTACGCAATTCTCTGTTACCTTAAAAATAATTCGCACTGATAATGCTCGTGAATATACTAGTCGCGCCTTCACAAATTTATGCACCGAGTTTGGGATTGTCCATCAGACCTCGTGTGCTTATACCCCCCAGCAAAACGGTATGGCCGAGCGGAAGAATCGTCATCTTCTTGATGTCACTCGATCACTTATGTTGCAAATGCAGTTGCCCACCAAATATTGGAACTTTGTTGTCTCTACTGCTTGTCATCTCATCAATCGCATGCCCTCCTACGTGTTTGACTTTGCTTCTCCATCCGGCCTCTTGTTTCCTTCCAAGTCTCCATTCTCCTTCAATCTTCGTGTCTTTGGTTGCACCTGCTATGTCTACTCTCTTGGACTACCGCATGACAAACTTGTCCCTCGAGCCACAAAATGTATGTTTGTTGGTTACTCACACACTCAAAAAGGATAAGTCTGCTACTCTCCTGCGGATGAAAAGGTGCTCGTCTCCGTTGATGTCACCTTTCTTGAGGCACAACCCTTCTACTCCACCTCCACACTGCCTCCACCTTCCAATACTCCTCGTCCGATTGTCCCCGTCACGACTTTGTCACACATACCTCCTCCTCCTCCACTCCCAGTGCCAGCATTACCTCCACCACCTCCTCCACTTCTTTGTGTCTATACTCGTCGTTCATCCCGGACAGATGTCATACAACAGCTCCCATCTACCGATGTTATCTCACGACTTGATGATTCGACAACACCATCTACGACTCATCCAATGGCAAATTATGTCCCCCTACATCGCCTCTCTCCTCTTCTCAAATTTGTCATCTCTCTCCACCATTTCTATTCCTTACTCTTTGCAGGAATCTCTCCAACACTCGGGGTGGCGTACGACCATGGACGAAGAAATGACAGGCCTCTGGGCTAACCAGACTTGGGACCTAATTCCTCTCCCTCCCGGCCAGTCTTGTGTTAGCAGTTAGTTGCAAATGGGTCTTTGTTGTCAAACATGCTCCAGATGACACTGTTGACCGTCTCAAATCCAGCCTTGTGGTCAGGGGTTTCACTCAACAACATGACATTGATTACGACGAAACCTTCTCCGTGGTCGCCAAGTTGAATACTGTTTGAGTCTTGATCTCCCTTGTTGTGCATCGACAGTGGCCCCTACATCAGCTGGATATCAAAAATGTATTTCTCAATGGTGATCTCAAAGAGACTGTTTATATGCACCAACCGCCCGGGTTTGAGATCACGGGGGAGTCTCGTGTATATCATCTCTGGAAGTCTATAAATGTCTCAAACAATCTCCTCGCGCTTGGTTTGACAAATTCAGTAAAGTGGTTCGCAAAGTTGGTTTCACACGGAGCTCTGCTGACTTCTCTCTCTTCACTCATCATCAACCAACAGGCACTGTAATTCTCCTTGTGTATGTTGATGATATTCTAATAACGGGCGACGACACCACCGGGATTCGAAACATCAAACAACATTTAAACTCGGTGTTTCAGACAAAAGATCTGAGCAATCTTTGATATTTCCTTGGGTTTGAGATTGTAACGAGACCTGATGGACTTGTGTTATCCCAACGGAAGTATTGCACTGATCTCCTGCAAGATGTGGGCTACTCAGGAGGCAAACCTACAAACACTCCTATGGATGTGAATCACAAGCTGTCTACACATGGATTTGGAATTGATCTTGTTCTGACAAATCCAGAGTACTGTTGACGCTTGGTAGGGAAACTAATTTATCTTACGGTTACATGACCTGATATCTCATTCATTGTTGAGGTTGTGAGACGATTTATGCATGCTCCTCAGACATCTCATCTCCAAGCCGTCAAGCAGAGTCTCAGATACTTGAAGACTTCTCCAGGACAAGGGCTTGTTTACAAATCGTCCTCCTCTCTGTCTCTTGTTGCGTATTCTGATGCCGACTACACAAGTTCCCTTGATGATAGGCATTCCACGACTGGTTTTTGCACCTACCTTAGTGGGCACTTTATTACATGGCGTAGCAAGAAACAGTCAATTGTTGTTCGCTCTTCTGCTGAGGCCGAGTACCGTGTTATGGCAGCGGTTGTCTCTGAGCTTATCTAGCTTGAGGGTCTTCTCAGTGATTTGGGTCTCAAACTCTCCTCTCTGGCACTCTTTTCTGTGACAGTCAAGCAGTCATACATATTGCAAAGAATCCTGTATTCCATGAGCGAACAAAACATATTGAAGTTGATTGTCACTTCATTCGGGAAAAAGTTCAATCGAAGAAGTTGGAGTTAGAGCTTGTCGCTACGTCGGGACAAGTTACTGATATATTCACGAAAGCTCTCTCTCGGACATTATATTATCAGTTCTTATCCAAGCTTGGTGCCTACGACTTGTGCGCTCCAGTTTGCAGGAGAGTGTTAAGATGTAATGAAAAAGCCCATTAGGAGGAGCTCATGTATATTCTATTTAGTCTCACATTGTAGATGTAGAAGGCTCTCCCTCTCTTTCTCTGTATATAAGTGTATGTACTCCTGTATTTAGAATAATAATAACATTATGGGTTATTTTCTCTCTCTTGCATTTCTCTCTACAGAAACCATTGATGAAATTTTGAAAGAAGTAAAAAGGGGATAATAGTCCAGACTACAATATAGAGAAGTAAAACATATAACCCTCAAAAAAAATAGTTTGTATTCTACATATAATGCATTTCAGAATGACGAAGTCTGTATTCCCTCATGAACATTTGTTCATAACTTGACGAAGGGGATAAAAGGTGCCATAATCGTGTAACTGTGGGAGGCTGGAACTCAAGGGACAGTATCAAACTCCAATTACGCTAAGAAGAAAGTAAGGGGGACATTGAGACTACCTTCTTGGATGTTGATTTCATGGCCCTAAGAAACAAAGGTTATATGAATGACACTCCAGAGAATAAGTCTTCACAATTGGACAAATACAAAAATATCTCAAATAACAAAAATATCCAAAATAACAAAAATATCCAAAATAACAATTTACTAAAATAGCCAAAGATACAAAATAAGGTTTAACTAAACTCATGACTTCAGCAATAAATAGACCATGATATTTCATCCTTCCTTCAATTTGAGCTTCCCCTAATGCTCAGAAAGGGAAGCTAACTTATTGGACTAGAAGGGTCATGACTCACGAGCTACACTGTGAGAGGTGCACCTCAAGCGCACTGAGCGAGAACCTTCCTGCCTCTGTTTGGCAGAGGCGGGTGAGATGTATAAGGCACGGGTAAGGCTCATGCATGCCTTCGACTCGAACAAGCGTTTAATGATATTTTTTCTCCTAGCCGAACACATGAACCAATTCCCAGCCTCCTAACCCGCAGAACCCTCGCAAAAGTTTTGGTGATAGCCAACTTCTTTTTTATTTTCTTCGCTAACGTTTCTTATTGGTCAAAGCTTCCTCCACCTTGAAGTTACCTGTAAGTGAGAGTGACTTCTTTGTGCTACCATGGTAAATATTTTGTCATAGTTTTTTCTGCATTTAATATTTTTAGAGCTTGTTAATAGCACACCTCAGCACACCTCATCTCGCTAATAGCAACTCTGTGATAGTAGCACCTCCCAAATTTCTATTCCACACCGCATGGCTATTAGCACACCACCCAAAAACGGAAAAAAATTAATTTTTGACATACATTTCAAAACACTACAAAAAACTTATTCTCACATATTAAATAGTACGGAGAATAGTTATATCATACTATATCTCCTACAATTGGATTGAAAGTATAGATCAAAACTCCACAAAATGATCAAAAATATAAGATTGAAAGTATTGATCAAAACTCCACAAAATGATGAAAATTCATGTTATAGCAACCTGCAAAGAAATAAGTGTACCATTAGCCTCTCCAAACATATTATGTATGCTAGTAAGCCAAAGTTAAATGGAAATTAAACTAGTAAAATAATACTTTACCTTAGAACATAGATCAGATATATTGATAATTTGCTTCATAACATTCTTGGTGGCAGGAACTCTAATACGTAAGATATATGACAAGTCTCATGTCTCCATTATAGCACTATGATATCTTGTCCATACAGAAAAAAATTGGGGGAAGCGGACAATCATTGCGCATAATCAATCGAATGTGTTGGAAAAGCCCATGTAAAGAGGTCCATTTATTTGTATTTTATTTGTATTTCTTCTTTTCTCCTCTTTAGTCCCACATCATGTATATGACTCTCTTCTCTCTTTCTCCATCCTATAAATGTGTATTCATACCTTGTATTTGATTTTTGAGAAAGTATATACAAGTTTGAGGTTTTCTCTACATGGTATCAGAGGGATATGGTCCGGCCTATTCTTTTCTAACCGTCTGCTCCTCCTGCTAACCGGGCGGCTTGTTCTCTGCTTAGCCGTAGTGTCTTGCGGCCTGCTCCCTTTCTAACCGCTTCCTGGTAAGAATTTCTGTAACCGCGGCTTCCCGCGCGGTTAAGCTCGTTCTAACCGCTTCCTCTGCTCTCTCTCTCTCTCTCTCTCTCTCTCTCTCTTGGCTTCCACCACTTCTTCTCCTTCTCCTCCCTTTTATAACATTTCTATCAGGTGGGGCTTTCCTTCCGTGTTTCCCTCTGCCCGCGTGGTTTCATCGCGGCTACCCGCTTCCCCTTTACTCGGTGCGGTCTCCCTGTCTACCCGTTGAGATCTTCCCTTCTCGCTGCTCTCCACCCTTCTCGCCGCGACTTCACGTAGTCGTTACTCGTTGCGGTCTCCTTGTCTACCCGCCAAGTTCTTGCCTTCTCGCTGCTCTGCTCCCTGCTCGCCGCGACTTGTCTTAGTCGCCGCGACTTCTCTTCTCACCGCGGTTTGTTCTCTTAGTTGATGCGGCTTCCCTCATCCCGGCGAGCTCCGCATCTAGGTCGCGGCATCTTCCCTTGCCGCTGGTGTGCTCACCGTGACCGTGTGGCCTTCTCGACCGGCTTGTTCTCTACTTAGTCGCCGCCACTTTTCTCCTCGAAGGCGGCTTCTTCTCTCTGTTGCGGGCTCCGCATATTGGTCACGGCATCCTCCTTGCCGATGATGTGTTATCACTGTGACCGTGCGGCTTCTCCTCTTCTCTAGTCACGGCGGCTTCTCCAGCTAACCGCTCCGCATTCTGGTCGCGGCGACTTCGTTGCCTTGCCGCTGGTGTGTTGTCACCAAGACCGTGCGGTCTTCTCGCTCGGGTTACCGTGTGGCGTCCTGCTCGCTAGTCTACCTGCGCGATCTCCCCTCTGTTCACTGGTTTTCTGACCGCCTGCCTAGCCTCTTGCTCGCCTTGCCATGGGGTCCTCTCCTGATTCTACCGGACAGACGGCTGCCTCCTTTGCAGACCGCCCGGCCTCTGCCCCTGAACTCCGTGATGAGTTGCGGATTACTACTATTTCGTTAGTCGGGAAGAATAATTTTGTAGAGTGGGTACACTCTGTTCGCCGCGTACTTCAGTCCAAAGGCTTTCTACATCACTTGACCCAAGCGGCTCCTGCTGCTCCTACTGACGATTGGTTGCGCAACGATAGTCGGGTTCAGACATGGCTCCTCAACTCCCTTGATACCGAACCCTGCCACATGGCCATGTATCACGAAACGGCCAAGGCAATGTGGGATGAGCTCCAGTCTTTATATTCCGGTAAAGATAGTCTCCAGCACCTATATGACATCATCACTAATCTTCAGACCCTTGATGTTGGCGGGGCCACCGACCTCACCTCCTTTATTGCTCGGGCCAAGACTCTGGCTGAAGCATGGATCCAACATCAACCTCCTACGTTGGATCTTGTTGCCAAACGTGCTCAAAAAGAAGTTGTCAGTGTTGCCATGATGATGGCTCTTGTACCACCTCATCTTCAGAGCGTTCGAGCTCAGATCCTCTCCTCTGCTGCTACCTCATCACTATCAGATGTGTGTTTCATGTTACTCAAGGTCTCACCACCTCCTGATAGTTTTGATCCTCCGTCACTGGCTCTCCTTCAGCTGACTTCTGCACCCCTACTGCCTTCCCCCCCTCTTGCTCGCAGGGGGCGTTCCGGATCTCGGGGCCGAGGTCGGGGAGGCGGGCCTCGACCAAAGTGTTCCTTGTGCGGTAAGGACGACCACCTTGAGGCCACCTGCTATCGCAAGCATGGGCTTCCTCCTCGTCCACAGACCACTGTTGCTGTTACTGACTCCTCTGCTCGTACTGACCTTGAAGAGGTCCGCCTTCAGCCCAAACAACTCCATGGTTTGCTCAGTCGCCCACCTGCCTCCGCTGCCTCTGCTGCCTCCATCTCTCAAGAAGGTATCGCTTGTCTCTCCACTAGTCTGCGCTGGATAGTGGACTCAGGTGCCACTCATCACATAACCTCCCTACGGCCACATAAATACCTGGATTCTCCTCATCCTAAGTGTATCACAGTGGCCAATGGGGATACCGTTCCCATCTCTGGTTTTGCTGATATCCCTCTAACTTCTTCTCTCTCTCTACACTCGGCTCTTCATGTTTCGGGCTCCCCGTTTAATTTGCTTTATGTTGGTCGCCTTATTAATGATTTAAATTGCTCTGTAACCTTTACCTCTTCTTCTTTTCTGATACAGGATCGACAGACGCGGACTATCATTGGTAATGGGCGATTGCAGAACGGGCTCTACCTCCTTGATGACTCTCCGGCTATCCTCTATTTCGTCTCCTCCGTCGACTGGCATCGGCGTCTTGGGCATACCCCTTTACCAGTTCTCCAAAAGGCTCTACCAGATGTATCTCTACCTCCTTTTCAGTGTGACTCATGTATGTTCGGCAAGCAACCTCGTTCATCTTTCTCGTCTCATTGTACTCGGAGTACTGCTCCTTTTATTTTAGTACACTCCGATATTTAAGATCAGTATAAAGTCACTAGCATTTCTGGTTATCGCTAATTTCTAACTTTTATTGATGATTATTCGTGAATGACGTGGGTCTACTTACTTCATAATCGCTCTGAGCTTCCCCGTGTCTTTCGGGCTTTCCTCCTTGAGACCCGCACGCAATTCTCCACGAACATCAAAACTATTCGCACTGATAATGCTCGTGAATACACTAGCCACGAATTTGCGACTCTTTGCTCTGAATTTGGAGTCATTCACCAAACTTCATGTGCATATACCCCCCAACAAAACAGAGTCGCTGAACGTAAGAATCGACATCTTCTTGATGTGGCCTGCTCCATCATGCTTCAAATGCAGGTTCCCAAAGCTTATTGGAACTTTGCCCTTTCGACGGCTTGCTATCTGATTAACTGTCTTTCTTCCCCCATACTCCACAATGCTACTCCGTTCAACCTCATGTTCCCGTCTACTCCGACATTCTCTCTCACACCCCGCATCTTTGGGTGTACTTGCTACGTTCACACTCTTGGTTCTTCCTTAGACAATTTGGATCCCCGGGCAGTCAAACACATCTTTGTTGGCTACTCCCGGACTCAGAAAGGCTACGTATCCTACTCTCCGGCTACCCGCAAGGTGACGATCTCTGTTGGTGTTATCTTTCGGGAGGATCTTCCTTTCTTATCTGCTCCAGATCCTACACTTCTACCACCAACCATTCTACGTCCTGTCATTCCCGTTACCATTTCTCCACCACCAAGAATTCCTGCCCAGGCTCCCCCTATTTCCAAGCCACCTCTTATACGTGCCTACACTCGTCACCATCCTGCCTCTGTTTCCCCCACTGCAGTCGGCTTCGACCTCGATGCTCAGCGTCCTGCTGATCCGGCACCAGAATCTACAGCTCATCTCATGGCGAATTATGTATCCTTACATCGTCTATCTCCACAACTTCAAACTTTTGTCACTTCATTATCCTCGATTTCTGTACTTAACTCTGTGCAGGAGGCTCTCCAACATCCTGGCTGGCGGGCGGTCATGGAAGAAGAAATGACAGCTCTCTGGGCTAACCAGACCTGGAACTTGGTACCTCTACCTACCGGTCAGACACATGTTGGGTGTAAATGGATCTTTGTCATCAAACATGCTCCCGATGGGACGATTGACCGTCTGAAGGCCCGCTTGGTGTCTCGTGGCTTCACCCAACAGCAAAGTCTCGATTATGAGGAAACATTCTCTTTAGTGGCCAAGCTTAACACTGTTCGTGTTCTCCTCTTCATGGTTGTGCATTGCCAATGGACCTTACACCAACTGGACATCAAAAATGTGTTTCTTAATGGCAATCTCCAGGAAACGGTTTACATGCAGCAACCTCCCGGGTTTGAGACCACGGGGGATTCCCGAGTTTGTCATCTTAAGAAGTCCATCTATGGTCTCAAACAATCCCATCGGGCATGGTTTGACAAGTTTAGTAAGGTCGTCCGGCAAGTCAGCTTTACTCGAAGTTCAACTGACTTCTCTCTGTTCACGCGTCATCAGACAATGGGAACTGTTCTTTTGTTGGTTTATGTTGATGACATCTTAATCACTGGGAACGATTCAAAGGGCATCGAAGCGGTCAAACAGCACCTCAGCTCCGTCTTTCAAACAAAAGATATGGGGCATCTTTGATACTTCCTCGGTCTTGAGATCGCAAGACGACCGGATGGACTTGTCATCTCCTAAAGGAAGTACTGTCTGGATCTCCTTCAAGATGCTGGTTACTCTGGATGCAAGCCTACTACTACTCCAATGGATGCAAATCATAAGTTGTGTGCACGTTCTTTTGATACAGATCTTCCTCTTCAAAATCCGGAATACTATCGACGACTGGTTGGGAAATTGATCTACCTAACGGTCACAAGACAAGATATATCCTTCACTGTTGGGGTGGTCAGCAGGTTATGCATACCCCGCGAACATCTCATCTTCAAGTTGTTGGGTGCATCCTTAGATACCTTAAAACAGCTCCGGGTCAAGGATTGGTATACAAAACCTCATCCTCTACGGCAACATTGGTTGCGTATTCTGATGCAGACTATGTCGGTTCCTTGGATGATCGTCGATCAACCAGTGGCTTCTGTACCTATTTTGGAGGTCATCTCATTACCTGGCAAAGTAGAAACAAACAGTAGTTGCTCGATCCTCAGCTAAAGCAGAATACCGATCGATGGCATCTGTTGTCTCTGAGCTTACCTGCCTTGAAAGTCTCCTTGTCGATCTAAGGGTAAAACTTCCCTCACCTGTCATCTTGTTATGCGAAGCCAAGAGGCTATACACATTGCAAAGAATCCAGTCCTTCATGAAAGAATGAAACATATTGAAGTGGACTATCATTTTATCCAGGAGAAAGTCCAAATGAAGAAGATAGAATTGAAGCATGTTCCGGGTACTGAACAAGTTGTTGATATCCTCACAAAGGCTCTACCAAGTACCCTATTTTACCAGTTTCTATCCAAGATGGGTGCATACGACTTGTACGCTCCAGCTTGCGGGGGAGTGTTGGAAAAGCCCATGTAAAGAGGCTCATTTATTTGTATTTCATCTTTTCTCCTCTCTAGTCTCACATCATGTATATGACTCTCTTCTCTCTTTCTCCCTCCTATAAATGTGTATTCATGCCTTGTATTTGATTTTTGAGAAAGTATATACAAGTTTGAGATTTTCTCTACAGAATGAAATGATTCTCATCAACAAACCCAATGAAAACAATCTTGTGGTCATCCATGCATTTGAAATGCAAAGGAAGAAATGTAATCGACTGATATTTTGAATAATGAACCACAGCAATATTATAGCATGATGCAATGACTAAGCCCATGTTTGGCATCGACATCCATTTGTCTAATGGCGCGGGAGCTACCTTACAATCCAGAGAATTCAATAACTCTTGTAGTCTTGCTTTTCCATATATGTGTGTATATTGATTCTTATTACATGTCATTTCTTTTGTAAGATCAAGGCGCGTCTACAACCAATTTCTACCCATATGCATAGCATCACTAATAACTCGATAACCACAATGGACATCCCCCAACACGTTGATAGCATCAACTATGTGACTTGCAATGTAAGAAGGCATTTGTTTACGAATTGAGGTAACAAATCTATTACCAGATTGAACCTTTTGTGCTAATGTCTTATGTTGTTTCTCTAACTTTTTGTGTTCACAAAAGATGGGTCTCTTTTCGTTGATTTGTAGTCCTCCTTGCATTTATTTGAACTACCTTTTGGCCGACCTTTTTATCTCTTGGGCATTATTGGTTCCAATGTTTGGCCTGTCGTTGGGTCCAATATCTCACATAACTTCTTCTTCATTTCTTGTAGTAGTAAATCAAAAATATTTTCATATTTGTGAAGTATGTCATCCAACTCAAGGTGTATATCAGACGTTGTTTAACTGTCTTTCTTGACATGCACTGCCTTTGGAGGCGCACTAGCTTGACTCAATGTGAGTTGTTTCCAATGTTTATGGATCATCTATAAGGGAAAGGAAGTTGAATGCTTCATGTAATTCAACAACTCATGAGAACAAGATAAATCCACAGTGGATCTAACCTTATGTAAACACTCATTTCCATCAACACAACCACTTCCCGCATATTCTTTTTTTTTATTAATTATCTCCCATGTAAAAATAGAAATAGAATCAAGTAAATCAAAGTAAAGTGATCCTCTATAACCTGTGTTAGCTTGCATCGCACTTTGACCAAAAGACCTTTTAATTTTTGTATGATGTAGTTCAAGCATTTGGTCAAATGATTTCCAAACAGAAGTTAAGTTCCAAATCGATACTTCTAGAAATCTTTTGAGTTGGTTACGGCCACTCTCCACACGATTAGTTGTGAAATTTCCCAAATGTAAATATTTATCTATCCATATAGAAATGAAATACTCCTTGTAAAGTTCTATCCAAGTAGTAACAACATACTTGATAATATTTGGATACTTCTCCGAGTAAATACTTAACATTGAGTTAAATCTCTCTTGAAATACATGCAATGTTGGAGAGTTAACTAATTGATGCCAAATAATTAAGAACCATTCACAGTCTTGCCTTATTTAAAATACTTTTTGCAATGTGCTAATATATTCCTGTTTATATGCACTTGACATAATATGATTGGAGACACAACCTTGATAGCATTTATCAATGCTATTTCTCAATCAACTACTAGCACACCCGGTAAAGTTCATTGTTTTAAATTGCTCTTAAAACACTGCAGTGCCCAAATATAACTTCTGTTTCATTAAACAAAAATGCAAAAGCAGAAAAAAAACTCAAACTTGTAGAAGTGACCCCAACAATGGAAAATCATGGTTATCGATATCGATTTGTCTTGTATGTACAGTCCATGATTAAAACATTCGTGAACACATTGCTTAGTTGCACAGATGTAGGATGAGCAAAACACAAACTTTCTAAGTTACTATTGATGTTAACTTTATTGTAACTTGTATATCCTGATTCACTCTTTGTGCAAGACCAATGCTCTGGATGTTGAATGAAGGAAGCATGGTTATGTGCACATAAATCAAAATAGATTCTTGGGTCTGCCCTCTCTAATGTCTTTGGCTTTGATTTGAGGGCATGATTCCACAGCAAACGTGACGGTATATGGGGCCACTATTTCAGTGGTATCTGTGAGCAGCCATTTTGTGCATTTATTGTCAAAGGTTAGGTCTTTCTCCTCTGAGAGAAGCCACTTTGTGCATAGTGCCAAAGGCTAGGTCTGTTTCCAATCTTCCCCCGCCCATACCCCCAATGATTGGGGACTATATGGGTTCTGTTGTTGTTGTATATCCTGATTCGGTGATAGTTTTGTATAAAACTGAATAGGGGTACTTCCAGCTAGCTCTTTCTTATTCAGCTTGAAATTTTCATTATAAATAATTCGCATTATGGTGGAGTTGGTGGATCTCATTTCTTGATAATAGATAAGATTTTTCTAGGTTTAACACTAGTGATATACATCTCTTCTACAATCTTTTGTTCAGTTTCATTTAATCGTCTGGCGTACGAATGCATCTCTAAATGAATAAACTCATGATTATGAAACTCATTTTAAGTTTAATTTTCTAATCATGAACAGGGTTCTTTTTGACCAAGAATTAAGAATGGGCAACCACATCTCTTTGTGCTACTCTTTCTTAAATTTTTCTTAACTCATCCTTTCCTCTGATTGACATATTGAAAATCGGAGCTATCATAACCAAGAAATACTCTAGGCTTTGATCTATCTATTATTTTATCTGCTCTTTGAATTGTCACTACAAACCTCAAACCTCTTCCAGTATTACGGGACCATTCAATTAAGTCGTCTTTACTTGGAAATAACAACTCCGTTACAATATGATCTGACACATCTAATTGGATTGTTGTAGGCTGCTCACCAATAGTGAGCAACTTAGGAGATTCCAACATTTCAAAATACCAATGATAAAATAAGAAATTGGACAATGAACAAACACAAGCAATGGAGAAATCGAACAAGATCCAAACACAAGCATACCTTAGAAAGCCAAATGGAGGATAATAGAACAACATTCAAGGACACTCAGAATTTCGGAGTCCAAATAATGGATAGTGCATACCGAAATTGAAATTAGGATAACAAAACTCAAAGATTAATAGAGCTGAAATTTGGGTAATCAACTACTCAAGGTATTCTATAGCAAGTTATGTAAAAACATGAAGAAATATCAGAAAATACATACCGGAAGGAGACGCGTCAATGCTGAATGTGTGTTCTTTGGTTTCGCAAACCGGCGAGGAAGAAGACTTGCACTTGCAGAAGAGGAAGAGTCGGCGCAAAAGCGGGAGAGGAACTAGGGAAATCCCTTCCTACACGAGCAAAATCGGGAGAGGAATGGAGAAATTGCGAGAGGAAAGCGGGTGATTCGCAAAATGGAGATGAAGTGGGGAAGAAGAAGTGGAAGAGTGCGGCGGGAGAAGAAACCCTAGCGGCTTGCGGGAAATAAAGAGGGGTGCGACTATACCTATATATGAGAGGCTTAATTCTTATTTTAAAGTGTGTTAATAGCGCAATGGGGTACTATTAACAATGCTCTATTTTTATCATATTACCTTTGTTTAAGATGTTTTTCCTGTTTGTGTGCCTTGTATTCATGAGTACATTTGTAGTTTGTTTTCACCAAGCGCACGTCTGCGCCTTGCGATTAGGCTCCAAGTTCCTTTTATGCTTTGTTGCATCTTGTGTCTTTAATAACATAGGTCACGAGCTAATGTCAATCCTTCATTTATTTGGTTCTTTAATACAAAATAGATATAATACTTTCGCCCATATGTGGTGAAAAGGGTGATTTTTGTGGATTATTTGCGGCTTAAGCAAAGAGAGGAGCAATGAAACCAAAAACTAGTGGCTAAAGTGTGGAATTGATGGTTTTGGTGTAGCTGGATAAATGGGAATAATGGGGGGTCGGTGGTTGGAGAGGGGTCTGTTTGATGGAGGCAGCAGGGGTCGGTGTCTAAAAAGGTGCATGTTGGATGGAGACAACATGGTTAAATGGCTGGAGTAAAGCCTACTGAATGGGAACAGACAAAGTTGATTGAGATTTGGTAATGGACATTTTGGTTGCTGGACACGGGAGAATCGGTGGAGTGGTCTGGTTGTTGTTAGTAAACTCATGCTCCCACACTTCAGTCTCTAGGGGTGGTGCTATGGGTATGAATTTTAGTGTTTTTCCTTAGCGTTTCTATTGTTTCTTTAAATAGCTAGATGGAGTTTCCATATTGATTTAGAATATTTGATGATGGTGAAAGTAGGTATCATGGTGGTTCCAACAGAGACGAAAAGAGTCGGCATTGGTTCAGTTCTGGAGGATAGTCGGGTGGATGAAAGAAGAAAGGCATTGATACACCGGGGTGTACTACATGTTTTTAGGTCATAGAAGGGGCGCGGAGTCATCATCTGGATGTGAGGGGTTGTGGAAGTTACTATAATGTTATCATCCTGGGTCATTAATTGTCAGCAACCCTAGATTGAGCAAGTGGAAGAGAGAAGTATGGGCTGTGGAAGTTACCGTGATGTTATGATCCCGGGTCAATTGTCAGCAGCCCAAGATTGAGTAAGTGAAGGGGAGGAGTATCGTCAATCAGAGAAGAATGTGTGTTGTCATGAGAGATTGAATCATGAATATGCTGGAATAATCGATGACGGAATATGCATGAGAGATTGATGTTGGCAGCAAAGGCATATAAAAACTTGGATAGAAGTGATCTATAATTTGGGTTGCGTTAGAAGTATACTATAGTTCTGGGTTCGATAACAACTAACAAGCATACACCTATTGGTTTCTTGACTTGTTCAACAATTCCTCCAAATCTACAAATACAAAATAACGCAGTGACTCCAACAACATTAGCGGATATTGCTAATGGATTATAATGCTTATATCTGAAATAAATATAAGTAAAACATTATAATGCTTCATTTGGTAATGTACTGCCTCCCCCATTGCCTTTTGACAACTTCACATATGACAATTATATTTTATTTAACCCACCAAATGGAAATCCAAACACTATACACCCCTTCACCACTTGGATTTCAACAACTTAACAAAAAATTCTAAGAGGATTACCAAAATTAACAACCAATAGCATACATTTCTGTCAGCTTGAAGGCAAGGATAGACAAATACTCATGTAAGCATACATTACGGTGCCGCCATAGAGATAATACAGCAAGTAGTTGAAATAAATGAAAAACTATGGAACAAAATCAGGCCAGTTGGAGAGAAAAATTAGAACAAACAAAACCATCTGGTACCTTCGCAGCACGTTTATCTATATCTTGAACAAAGAAGTGCGAGACAGTTAGCTTGGCAACCTGGAAGAATATAATGGCGGCCCTGTACAAGGCCAAAAATGGACCAAAGCGCGAGTAAGCGAAGAACGTCTTCGACCCGTGCCTGCCAAGTATGTGCCCGAACAATGTTTCCAGCGACTGCTTCCGCTGTCTCGCATATTCGGACGACGGCTTCTCGCCATGTACGCTGGTAAATGCAGTCGAGAAGCTGCACTTTCCACCAATGTTTTCTCATGGTAACGCAATCTTTCAACTGAAGAATCGTATAACGGAATCAAGAAATTTACCATCGGACAAAGAGTGGGAGCCGATCTTGCCGTTCCGGGAGCCTGACGTCTAACCCCATCTTCCTTGAAGAAAGAGATGTGGAAAAGCTACATCCATCGCCAATGAAAAGACCTAGATGATCAAAAGAAGAATAAAGAACTAAGGAAGACATCGTCTCGCCCGAAGAGGGGTTGAGCGAAGATGGAAGAGAGAGAAAGAAATACCAGGGCGTGGCGGGCGCCGTTGCCGATGAAGGACAGCGGCCAGCGCAATCCTCATGGACTGCAGTTGCAGTTTGAGCACCGACGAAGGTGGATCTCATTAGCTGATGATTCCAATGGGAGGGACTGAGCGGGGGATTGCTTCGGCGGCGGACAACTGCTTTGGAGGGGAAAAGGGGAATGGGCGGACAACTGTTGAAGCTGGAAATGGGCTTGCCGCTTGAACTAGAATGTTCAAGGGGCATTCCTCACGACCTCTTCGGCTCTAAATTCGGTAATATCAAAATTAGTTTTTGGTTACAGTCGTATATTTTAATATATTAAAATAATTGAGAAATTATTCTTGGCTAAAGTAATTAAATTTAAAACTTGTGATGAGGTCATCACTATATTTAGAGAATTTGGGGTGCATATAACATCTTCCTCATGATACATCACTAATTTGGTGGGATCAAGGATTTGACCGCCACACACGGGATCGACACACGCGATACGTGTGCATCGTCCGATCCACCACTACAACCGGCAGCATGTGCTGCCATCACCGGTGTCGGGCGGCCTGGGGCCGGCCGGCCATGCTGGGGACACGCCGCAACCGCCCCTCCCCGCGTCCGCCTCCTACGGCCGCGGGGCACAACCCATAAGGGGTGGTCGCCCATACCCGCGGCTGCCTCCCGCGGCCGCGGGGCGCCACCCGCAATGGGAGGCCACCCTGCGGCGACGGTAGTTGTTGAATGGGAGGCCCCCATGATTTCTCCTATTGTGGTGGAGATCATGGGAGTGGGTTGATCGGTCAAACCCATGATCTCCAACGGATTGTCAGTTCCATCGAACGTTTCGATCTCGGGCAATTTGAAACCATGAGGAATTAGATGAGCCAGGATTTGTGGTGCGAGGGGGAGCCTTGGCAGAGTGGTCGGCGAGTATGAATATTCCATCGGCCGGCTTGCCGGTATTCTTCTGCGATCACCTCCCGAATTTCTTCCCGGGTGAACCTCTCGACCGGGGGAAGTTGAGCATCGTCTTCCCAGTTGTGGCGGTGTCGCCCAATTTCAGCTTATCCACGAGACGGGCGGGTGGAGCTGGCAGCGTCAGAGTATTCTTCGGGCGCCTCTTGTCTTCCCGCGCCCTGTTATGATTTGACAGTGACGGGTTAACTGGTGCTAGAGGGGGAGCAGGAGGCGCTCCCAGATTCCTGAGCACAGCAAGCATTTCAGTTTGCTGCTCCTCCATTTGTTAAACTCGCCCCTCGAGGGTGGTGACAGGCGCGAAAGCGGCCTCTGCGGTCAATGGCGCGTCCACCAGAGAGTGGGAGCGTGCTGGTTCAATGTGTCCTTCTGGGACGGATCTTTCAGCTGTGTGGGCGCTTCTTTTCGCCATTGAAGCAGAACTTAACTGCTGCAAGGGGGAGGTCTTAGCTTCTGAAGGATGCTGGGAATCGTGGTTCCCACAGACGGCGCCAAACTTTTGCGGACTAACTCGACGTCCCAGTCGGACCAGAATAAACTGGACCGCCTTAGCTCTCGGGACGGTCGAGCACGCACACAGTCAATGAAAAGAGAGAGTTGACACAAGAGATTTTAACGTGGAAAAATCCTTCAACTTGGTAAAAAACCACGTGACTTGATCTGTGTCGGTCAAAGTCCACTATCAGGTTGCGGTTACAATGTGTTCAGAGAATCGAGAGCGACAGACCGCTCCTCGTGACAACTTGGAGGTGAGAGAGAATTTTTGACTCCCAACGGGCAACAGGCTGCGCCGAGGGAGTGCTAGATGCTAACTTGGTGGCTGGCGTGTTTGAGCGTTGGCGGTGATTGTCTTATTCCCTTCTACGCGCACTTAGGGACTTGGCTCGTAGGCGGCTTGAAGATGACCCGAGGGAGGAGTTTGACAAAGCTCTGGCCTGAAAAAGAAGAAAACTCTGGAGCCAAAAGATGAGAAATGAGGAGGCTTGATGCTCCTTTTATAG
The DNA here is from genome assembly GCA_039513925.1 of Platanthera zijinensis. Lineage (NCBI taxonomy): Eukaryota > Viridiplantae > Streptophyta > Magnoliopsida > Asparagales > Orchidaceae > Platanthera > Platanthera zijinensis. The sequence goes on along the minus strand of CM077097.1, from coordinate 135,639,639 downwards.
CCTGCAGGAGGTGGTTATGGTGGGCCCTCCACTAACTTGGTGGTTTAGTGGGTGGTTACCTGTAGATCGGACGACGACAGATGCTCAGCAGTGATCAGACGGTGGCCAACTTGCAAGCGACAGCGGCATTTGACGGCGGCGGGTGGCGGCGGCGGGCGGAGGCGGCGGAGGCGGCGGCGGCGGGCGGAGGCGGCGGGCGGAGGCGGCGGGCGTCGGCAACCGGCGGCGGCGGGCGGCGGCGGCCGACGGAGACGGCGGCCGGCGGCAACCGGCGGCTGGCGATGGCGATAGTTGTTGAATGGGAGGCTCCCATGAGTTCTCCTATTATGGTGGAGATCATGAGGAGTGGGTTGACCGGTCAAACTCATGATCTCCACAATAAGAGAAATTATGTAACAGTTGTTAAATGCACACTCAACCCTATAAATAGAGCTTCATTCTCATCATATACATTAAACTATCCCCTCTTATATGAAGTTTAATCTACATTCTATACCAAAATGTTGGTGTCTAAACTATATGATCCTTCCTATTAAGATAAATTGTAATTTTGCAAGAATCATTATAGGAGGAGTGTAAATAAAAAAACTTTGCTTGAGACCCATTACAGGCTTTAGATGACTGAAGAATACTTGAGAATCATTATATGTTTCAGAACACATGTTCCATTTAAAGTTTTAAGTGGTATATATTGATTTATTAATTTTGCAGAAATTAATCCAATTGTGTGTGATTGGCGCCGATTTCGCTGATCAGTCAACCCATCCCGACGAATGTCGCACCCACCACGATAAATGTTGTTCCCACGATAAATGTCGCTCCCACGACAAATGTTATTTCTCACGAAAAATGTCGCACCCACGAAAAATATCGCACTCACAATAAATGTCTCAACTTATCCATAAGAGTATACTCAGTAGTTAAATGAAATGAAATGTTTAGCCGTTTAGGGTTAACAGATAAAATATTACCAGATTTTTTAAATTATAGAAAATTCTTTACAATGTTTGCTCTTCAACTTACCACATTATTGCTGCAACTACATATTGAATGTTTATGGTTTTGATACCCTTTGCATAAATATTAAGGTGTATGATGAAGGTGAAGCAGCGCCAAATTCTTACCTAAGTATAGTTTCCAACACTACATTCCATCTTACCAATGAGGGCCCAACTACAAGCACGTGCTCAAAGAATACGAGAGCTTTGTCATCTTCACGCAACATACCAATATAATCGCTCCATCACGAATAAAGAAGAAGGTGTAGGGACAAACATCTCCAACTTGCCGCCCAGAACATGTCGCACTAAAGGAAGGTTAAGAATATATGCATTGACTCAAGATCGACGTAATGCAACAAATTGTAGAAGAAGAGAAGCTCAATGAATGCAGCGAATCATGGAAACATCTAATTCAAACCTGCTACGCAATCAGGATGGACCAAATAATCAACAACCCTTAACTACTTACAACTTTGGGTTAAACACTAACTCCATTAATGCCGCAATTCAGCCTGAAAATCAAGTATGTTGAAAACGGTAACCGACTTCTGTGGAGTTCAGACCCTAAGAAGGGGTGACCGCACACTTCTCCTGATGAGCTCACTCAACCGGAAACTTAGGATTTGAGAATGACCCGCGGCTGCAGCAAGGAGGTCCCTCCACACACCTGAAAGATCTTAGAGTGTTTCCTCTCCTTAGTCAATGCTGAGCTAAGAGTACCTTAGAAAGTGCTACAATACCAGAAAATGAGAAGTCTGCCCTTCTGAGGTACCCATGTAAGTCTATTTATAGATTTCTAAGTCTGGTCTACAAATAACGTAACTCCGCCTTTTTGTTTTACTATACGCCCAAGGTGGATCTGCCAACAACGAAACTCCATGATATTAACACCCATCATGCGGGGGCGAGCTCGAGCCAGCTTGCCAGTTCCTATACGAGTGTGTCCCTGCTCCCGCGACTCGCCTGCCTTTTAGGAGAGCGCGAGTCGGGTTCCTGTGACTCGCCCGCCCACATGGCGAATGCGGGCAGGCTGCCCCTCGGCTCGCCCGCCTGCCGAGCTAAAGTGGGTCGGCTGCCCCGTCTCGTCCGCCCGGCAGATGTGGACCGGCTGCCCCTCGGCTCGTCTGCCTGTCTGGCGGATGTGGATCAGCTGCCCATCAGCTCGCCCACCTATCAAGCAGAAGCGGGTCGGTTCCCCCGGCTCGCCCGCCTGCTTGGCGGATGCGGGCCGGCCTCATTTCGCTTTGTCATGTTGGGTCCGCTCGGCGAACACAGGATTCTACACAATCCCCGCTCTTTATGAGCTTTTGCAAAGCTCAAAAAGAATCAACCAACCTCAAGTGTTCGGTGGGTGCTTGCTGAGCTGGAGGGAATCTTTTGGTGAGTCCCACCTTCCAACTCTATATATATCGCTGGCCTCAAAGGAATTCACCCACTTACTTCCTCCTTCTCCCTTTTCTGTGTATTACTGTAGCGGTGTAACTGATGCCTATCTCAGAGGAGATGCGTGCACACTTGGAGGCCGCGAGGGAGGGGGCACGGTTGCAGGTTGTCGACGTTGCCCCCTGGCTGGATCGGAGGTCGCCTGACTCTTGCTTCAGGCCAAAGAAGGCCAAGATAATCAAGCAGCCTTCTCAGGGTGACGCCCCCTCTTCCAGTCCGATGGTCGGTTCTGAGTCCATCCACCAGGTACGCGGGCCGGTCACTTTTATCTCATGTTGCACTGATTCTAACATAACTCCTCTTCCACATGAGACACCTCGCGAGGACTGAGGCGAGGTCACGGACCTGGGACATCTTTCCCCGCGCTTGTCCGAGCGGGCTGTCAGCTCCTCGGTTGCGAGATCCACCCTTCTCGTGGTTCCGAGCAGTCCTCCCCTTCGGGCGGGTGAGTTCTTGGCTTCTCGCCTTTGCCTTTCGTCCGGTCATCCTTCATTTCTGATTACCCTTATTTTTGCAGCTTCCACCCCAGGGGCCGCCGAACTGGCTTCGCAATTGTCGGCCTACCTCGGGTTGGGAAAAACCTTTACGGCTCTCGGCGGCGAGCCCTTCCAAGGCCAACCAAGTACCTCCCGCTCGCATTTCGACGCAGGAGATGCGCCAACCCCGGGTAAGTTCATAGTCTCGCTTGTTCGTCATCGTCCGCCTACCCTGCTAACCTCTCTTCCTCTTTTTCAGGATTTCATGGGGTCTCTTCATCTGACATGGATCTGAGCAAAGAGTACTCGCCTCCCCCTTCTCCGGACAAGATCGTGAACTACCCGGGTGACCCTCGGGATGCTGACGGGATGAAGATGTGAGTGGCCGAGCTGTTCCAAAAACAGTCCCTGATGCTACAGGAGATCATCGATAGGGTGGACGAGGATAAGGAGGAGACAGAGGCGTGCTTTGGGGCCTTGGACTGGAGGCGTCAAGAAGATGGCGACGAGACTACCTCACTCGAAGTGCACCTCGCGCGGGCTGAGGAACAACTGCAGCGGGCCACAGATCAAGTTGGCCTGGCCCAACAAGAGCTCATGGTGGTTCGTGAGTACTACTACCCTCGCCTACCACCTCGCTCTGGGGCGTGAGGCCGGGGTAGGTGGAAATGAATCCAGTATTGAATCCACCGCACTCTTGTTGCCAACCCGCGGACCTGGGACGTGCTCGCCTCCTGGGTCTCATCTCGGGTCGCACGATTATGAAGTTTTCATTCTTTTCTTCTTCTTTCTTTCGGGATGTTCTCCCCTTTTCTCTTATAACATTTGAGACTATATTCGTCCGCTAGTGGGCCGGTGTTTATATATATATATATATATATATATATATACACACATATATATAAGGACCGCTCTCGCTCGCCTCCTGCCTTGTTGCCGAAGCGCCTTTTACTGTACTAGAATTGTGGCGAACCGATAGAAGGAAATAAGGGAGCGGGCTTGGGTATCGAAGCGTCAGATCATATTTTTGCTATTCGCACACCTCCGCCAAAAAGGGAGTTTTCCCTCCTTTTTATTTCTATAAATAACCCCCCCTTTCTCTACCTACCGCATTAACTCTCCCTTTCTTGGTCCCTTCGTCCTTGAGTGTTCGACCCGTGCGGTTTGCGCCATTCCCAACTCACAGCCGCTTGCGAGAACTCCAGTACACGAGCCATACACCAGCTCGCGAGATGGGAGGAGATGGTGGTGAGGCCGAGGGGCGAGGCAAATGCGCATGGACCTTTTCCGACTACGCCTTCCACCCCGCCAACCTTACTGAGAACAAGCACTTCTTGGTGGTCGCCAACTTCATCTTGCCCGGGTTTGAGGCGAGACGGCCGGGAGAGTTCGAGAAGATCAACGACCTCTTCGACACCGAGCTCGCGACCCCTATCGCCCACTTCGACGCGTGGCTGTAACTTCCCCTATGGCCTGAGGTGTGACAGGTGTTGAAATACGTCGGGGTTGTTCCGGGCCAACTAACCACGAACTCTCTTGTCGTGGCGGTCGGATTCGCCTGCTTCCTGCGAGAGGAGCAGATCGAGTTCAGGCTCGCGGTCTTCCGCAAGCTGTTCTCCTTCCGGGCGAACAGGGACGACACTGCCTACTTCTCCAGCAACCATGTGAAGGTGCAGGAGATGGTGAACAAGTGCCATAATTGGCTAAGAATATTCATCTTCGTGAAGGGGAACTTCAGAAACATCCCCTTCTCGCCGGTGCAGCTCAGCGAGCCGAGCTATCGTCCTCCCAGCTCGGGGGGCCACGAAGCCTCCCTCTTCAGGTTCTTCCTGGGAAAGAACTTTGAGGTCACATTCCTTCGAAGGAACGTCGATACCCTGACCCCCGTTCCTCTCGAGGAAGGTAAGTTACTGACACTCGCCTTTCCTCTTTCCTCTCATTTAACTTTTAGTTTTAACCCTGGATTGTTGTAGGTGTGTGAGACTTTCCCTTACACCCACCGTATGAGAGCGCTCGAATCGCACTTGGCGAGCTCGCCCTCGCAAAAGCAGCTGCTGTCGCGCATCGCAAGATCCTGACCCCCTTGTGCCTCAAAAACGGGTCGGTCGAGAGCAGTCCCCCCACCACAGCGTGCAACAAAGAAATCGAAGACCCGGGGCAGCGAAGCTTCTGCACCCCGGGAAAAAGGAAAAGCACCAGCGGGCCTTCACCCTGAGAAGGCCGCAACTTTGGAGCTTTCGACTGCGGAGCCCCCGGCGAGGCAGTCGGCAAATCCAAGGTGCGAGAATAGGGGCTCGCCGACAAGCCCGTGTCGAGGGGGCACCAAAACTTCGGCTATGGCGAGAAGCACCTTGACAAGCTCGGCAAGCCTCTCCTGATGTGGGATAAGGGGGCGAACAGGACCTCAATCTCCACCCACATACTATCCTGGCTAGAGCAGGACACCTCTAGCTGGGAGGCCTTCGCCTTCTCCTTTAGACTTTACTCGCGGGAGGACTCCTCGATCTTCGACGAGGAGTCCACACGAATACTGCTGCACGAGAGTGCATGAGCCCAGCTCCGCGCTTTTGAGCTTGACCATATGGTGGGTCGCCGCTGCATGCAGTGGGAAAGGAGCTTCGCCGCACACCTGAAGAATGCCATCGAGAAGGAGCAAGCCCAAAGTCTTGCGCTCGAAGAGGCAGAGGTCCAAAAGAGGAGAGGTGACTCCTCTGATGCCATCCTCGCCGAGTACCTGGGTGGAGCGGTGAGTCCCGAGGTTCTTAATCTTTCTTTTTGAATACCTTCTTATGCTAAATCATCTTTTCGCTGCCCTCCGCAGGATGCGGCGACGGCCCAATGTCTCAACTCCCGAATCGCCGACCAGGAGAAGTAGAATGGGGAGCTGAAGGCTCGAGTTCGGGAGTTGGAATCCGCGGCTCTCCCGCCTCCCTCCAGCAGCAACGACAAGCTCGTGTGATACACCGAGCACGAGATCGATGAGCTGCTATAGCTAAACTCAACCAAGGCGGCGAAGTACACCCTCTAGACGATGCAGCGGGCGGGCCTGGTAACGAGCGAGGGCGCACGACTTACGATGAAGGACGTGGTCCCGGAGCTGTTCATCCCGGTCCCGAAGCCGGGCGAAGACTCCTACCTCCCCTTGCGGGATAGTGCGTCGCTTGAGGGCTCTCCCTGAAGAGTTCAAGCTGCCTTGATTCTGTTCGCTGAGCATGTAATTTATATTTTTCTTTTTTTGCCATTGTTTTGTAATATTGGGAAAACGGGCTGAGCCTGCACTTTGTAATTACTGCTTGTTAATGTGTATTTTCTTTTTTTGAACGGATGATGGTTGACCTCATTGTCTTTATTAATTTTGATAATTTTTATTTTTCCCTATTCGCAACTTTGCTTTGTCTTCTCGCTCGTCGCATCTGAACCCACGCCTAGACAGTGAGATCGCGTGATTCTTAAGGACTTAGCGTAGAGAGTGGCAAGACCCCCAGTAATTAGTCTGCGAATGGCGACGCCCCCTCCATTCAGAGATCTTCTATCGCGGTGCCCGCGAGATGCCCGCGAGATGTAGGTCTAGGAATCGTCCGTCCCGTGCCATGGGTGTTTAGCTCGTGTGAGCCATGCCTTATTCGGTCGTGACGTGGTCTTAAGGACTTGCGAGCGCCTCGCACGACTGAACTTTTGCGACTTGGGTCGCCTCGCGAGTACCGGTGGTACTCGTCGAACGGAAGCCTTAGAAGGCTCAGCTCGTCTAGAGCCCTCGCTCTTGGCAGCATTCGTTCCTCCGATTCTCCCTTTGACGGGTCGCTGGGAGTTTCTCTCCCCCACCCTTCTTGTCAGTTAGTAGGAGCCTGACGACGGGCATTGAACATCAATCAGACTCTCCCCTTAGCCAGTCATTGGGCGCTTCCACTGACCCAGTCAGCTAGTAGGAGCCTGACGGCAGGTGTTGAGCATCAACTGGACTTTCCCCTTGGCCAGCCACTGGGCGCTTCCACTAGCCCAATCAGCTAATAGGAGCCCGACGGCGGGTGTTGAACATGAACCAGACTTTCCCCTTGGCCAGCCACTAGGCGCTTCCACCGGCCCAATCAACTAGTAAGAGCCCGACGACGGGTGTTGAGCATCAACCGGACTTTCCCCTTGCCCAGCCACCGGCCCAATCAGCTAGTAGGAGCCTGACAGCGAGTGTTGAGCATCAATCGGACTTTCCTCTTGGCCAGCCACCAGACGCTTCCACCGGCCCAATCCAGACCAACTTGTCCAGATGGGCTTCTCACAGCATGCCTATTCCGTACTCTACATTTCTGGATCTAAATGCAGGAATATATGGGGATCAAACCGATCTTCCCATTGGAATCCACCCTTTTTCACCTTTTGGTGTGGGGATCCATGCAAATATGTATATTGAGGACTTCACTTGTTCGGGAGAAACTCATTACCCTTGAAGTTCTCTTCCGTGTCATGGCGAAGCTTTTCTATGCAGATGGAAGTGAGCGCCTAACTTTGCCTTTTGTGAATCTAGCCTCAGATCTGGCTTCCGACCACAAGATCTCTTTCAGCACCTTCACAAAGATCAACCCAAACCCTTGGCTCCAGCCTTCAGTTCTCCTCTCAAGAACTTGTATGAAATGAAGAAAGAGAGTGAGAAGGAAATAATAATCTCCTCATCTCACACCTTTTTGGATAAGTGGCCTCGGGATTAACCCCAGTCACACGATCAATCCATCAAAACAAAGCAAATGCCAAGATTTGGGTTAACTGGTCAACTTTGGTGCTATCGCCTGGTGACATCAACTATCGCCACTTAGCGACATCGATTTAACCTCTTTGACCGCTTTGACCCAGGTCAACTACAGCTTATTGGCCGCTTAAAGGCCAATCTGACACGTGTCTCATGCCATGTGGCACTATCGCCCGACGACACCCACTGTCGCCCGCGATATCAAGCCACTCAACGCTTTCAGGCGTTGAGTGCGTCGAGTGCTGACTCAACGCTTACTGCTATCACCATCTGGCAATACCCACTGTCGTCACTCGGCGATATCATTTCGACGATTTGTCGAACGCATTGAGTGCGTCGAGTGCAGCTTGACGAACTCTGCATCGCTATCGCCATCAGGTGATACCCAGTATCGCCCGGCGTTAGTAACAAAATTTTTGTTGTCAAATTTGGGGTGTTATAAGCCTGACGGCGAGTGTTAAGCATCAACCGAATTTTCCTCTTGGCCAGCCACCGGGCGCTTCCACCGGCCCAATCAGCTAGTAGGAGCCTGATGGCAGGTGTTGAGCATCAACCGGACTTTCCTCTTGGCCAGCCACTCCCCTCGTTCCTCATACCGAGCAGGTCGACTTTCAAAGACAGATAAGAGTGCGGGAAAGTACTAGTTTATTATTCGATTTCATGGATAGAAGCGCTTCAAGTTGTCGCCGCTCCAGGCATGACTGAGGCGTTCCCCCTCCACATCTTGGAGGTGGTATCCCCCCGACTTCAAGGCTTCTTTGATTACATAGAGACCCTCCCAATTAGGATTCAACTTGCCAATGGCTACCGACCTTCCGGCACCATCAAACTTTTTCAAGACCAAGTCCCCCTTTACGAATTGCTTGATCTTGATATGCTTGTCGAAGCACTTGGCCATCCGCCGCTTGACTTCTTCCTGATAAATCGTTGTCAGATCGTGCAGCTCCTCCACTAGATCTAGGGAGAGCCGCAACTCGTCCTCATTCTCATCCCTCTATTCCTCATTGCCTTCTCCTGCCCCCACTATTTGTGGCGTCTGAATCTCAAATTCTATGGGAATTACCGACTTGTAGCCGTGGGAGAGCTTAAAGGGAGTCTCCCTCGTGGTTGTGTTGGGCGTGGTTCTCAGGGCCCAAAGTATCGAAAGGAGTTGCTCTACCCAGCTCCCCTTCAAATTCTTCACCTTCTTCTTCAACAAGTTTATAATGATTTTATTTGATGTCTCCACTTGTCTGTTGCTCCGAGAGTGATAGACCGACGTGAACCTGAGGTCTATCCCGAGTTGTTCACAAAAGTTGAGGAACTTTGTACTGGCGAACTGCGGTCCATTATCCGTGACAATGGCCTGAGGCAACCCATGCCGACAAATGATCTCTCCTCATACAAATTTGCGAATCACCTGAGAGGTCACCTTGACCAACGCCTTGACCTCCAACCACTTAGAAAAATAGTCGATCATAACTAACAAGAACCTTCTCTGCCCGCTGGCCTCGGTAAGGGTCCCACGAGATCCATTCCCCAAATAACGAAGGGCCAGGGTGCAGTGATGCTTCTGAGCCTCTGAGCCGGCCGCAGTTGGAGAGGAGCGAACAACTGACACTTCTGGCATTTTCTCACGAACTCGGCGGCATCCCAGCCTAGGGCCGGCCAAAAATCCCCTTGGCTCACTATCCTTCCTTCCAGAGTCCTGCTTCCTAAGTGGCTTCTGCACTCACAAGAATGGACTTCCTCCAAGATTCTCGAGACCTCCTCCTCAGCCACGCAACGTGCCAGAAAACTTGAGAAGGTCTTCCTATACAACTTTCCATCGCACATCAGGCAGTATACTGACTTGTACTTAAAACGCTTCTTGTCCAGACCCTCCGAGAATTCTCTTGTGGATAAGAAAACTACTAGAGCTGTCACGGTTCCGGTTCAGTTCTGGTTCTACTAAAACCATGAACCGAACCACTAAGGTAACGGTTCTTCAAATTAGAACCAAAACCTTATTTGAATTGACCGGTTCCGGTTCCGGTTCCAGCTTAATTTTTGGAACCGTCGTATCAACGGTTCCGGTTACGGTTCAACAAGAATCAAAACCAAACCGGCCACTATCGGCTCCGTCCAGTTCCATGCAGTTTGGTCTGGTTCCAATCAGTTCCAATTAAAACCAAGATAAAACTTGGCGGAATAAAATAAAAGCGAGCTGTAAATAATAAAACTCAAAACAACATCGAAATAGAAATAATTATGTTGCGCACTTCTCGACGGTCTTTTCCACGATCGGTGGGATAGTATCAATTATCTTCTTACACGTGTAGACTTGCCACGAATTCTAGTTGATTTGTGCACGTCTCGTCGGCATGCTCAACCGTAACAACCGCCTACAATTAATTGTCTTTCATGATTACTAATAAATAGTAGTCATATATCTTCTATATTTTTTAAATAAAATATTTCAAAAAAATATGAAGTAAAATTGAAAATATATTATATAACAGTATAAAAATAAAAAATGCACTGCAAAAATTGACTCCAAACCGCAACAATGTCAAACCATAGTATACGTTTTTATGCGATGAAGTTTTGTTCGGTCCAAAATCGACCCCCTTTAGTGCGATTGTGGTTTGAGTTCAAACTGCACCAGCTTCACACTCGTGATAGTAAGTATAAATATTATAGATAAATTATAAAATAATAAAATATAATAATAATAATAGTAATAAAAATAAACGGGTTGCGGTTTGGTTCTACTTCGGTCCGGTTCGGATCGGGTCTAAAAATCTCGAAATCGCTTGAGACTTGTATGTTGCGGTTCCGGTTCCGGTTTCGGTCCGGATAATAATATTTAAGAACCACACCCGGACCAATGTTGTTCACGATTCCAAAATTGAAACCAGAACCCAAATAATTTGCGAACGGTTCGGTCCGGTTCTTTGCGGTTCCGATTCGGTTCCGGTTCGGTTTGCGGTTTTCGGTTTTAAGTGACAGCTCTAAAAACTACAAAGGGGTCCATCTATGAGGGGCGCTGGTTCACCTCCATCAACTCCCCTTCCTCAATAGAAGGGAAGAACAAGTCGGTTATAGTTCCTCCCGCACGGGATCTAAACTTAGCCAATTGATCCACTTATTCACTTTCTTCCCATGACACATGTTAAATGGAAAATGTTTGGAACATGTCGATGATGCCCTTCACCTTTGATAGGTACAACTGGAGAGTAGGCTTCCTTGCCTTGAACTTGTCGTCGATTTGAGAGGACACCGCCAGGGAGTTCGTTTGCACCTCTACGTCATGCACCTCTAGTTCTCTTGCTAGAAGTAACCCCCGTGATTACCGTCTCATACTCCGCTTGATTGTTATGATAGAAAAATTGATGACCACTATCTGCTTTATCTTCATTCCCCGAGGACTTTCTAGTATTACTTATACTCCTAAGGAATGTCTTCTCGAGGCTCTATCCATCATCACTTTCCAGGGAACCGGACGAGTGATCTCTGCTTCTGCCACCTCAACCACATAGTCGGCCAAGAAGTCGGTCATTGTCTGGGCCTTTATCGAGAGGCAAAGGACAAAGGATATGTCAAACTCACTTAGCTCTACCGATCATTTTGCAAGCCTCCCTGAATGTTCCACCCCCTCAAATATGTTATGCAGGAGATGGTCTGTCACCACCCTGATTGAATGCGCCTGGAAGTACGACATGAGCCTTCGATCCAAGACAACCAGAGCGAAATCCAGCTTCTCCAGGATCGGGTTCGAAGCTCTGCATTCCTCAGGTCCCTACTCACATAATAGATCAACAATTACTTCTTTCCCTCCTCCCGGATCAGGATGGAGCTCACGGCCTCGGCCCCAACTCCAAGATATAGGGATAGATCTTCCCCCTCCTCTGATCCCTGGAGAAGCAGAGCCTGAGTAAGCTGTCTCTTAAGGGCCTAGAAAGCCTCCTCGCACTTCTTGTACCATTTGAACTTCCGACCTCCCCTCAGCACTTTGAAGAAGGGCGAACACTTCTCTCCTTCCCAAGAGAGGAACCTACTCAGCCCTGCAAGCTTCCCTGTCAGGCGCTGGACCTCTCTGGCATTTTGCGACGACTCCAACTCCATGATTGCCCTCACCTTGTCAGGATTGGGTTCCACCCCCACATGAGTAAGAAGATGACATAGGAACATTCCCATACTCGCCCCGAAAATGCACTTTAGGGGATTCAGCCTCATCTTATACTTCTGTAAGGTATTGAAGGTCTCTTCGAGATCTTGGAGATGAGATCTCGCATCCCGACTTTTCACCATGAGGTCATCCACGTACACCTCCAAATTCCTTCCATTTTGCTCCTGGAAGATCTGGTCCATCATTCTTTGATACGTTACTCCTACATTTTTCAGCCCAAAGGGCATCATCTTGTAATAGTAGCACCTGTCCCCTATAATGAAAGAAACATCCTTTATGTCCGGCGGGTGCATCCTGATCTGGTGGTATCCTGAAAAGGCATCTAGAAAACTCATTAGAGAAAAACCGACAGCTGAGTCAACCAACTCGTCGATTCGAGGAAGAGGATAACAATCTTTAGGACATACTTTATTTAAAAGTGAAAAATCAATACACATTCTACGACATCCATCTCCCTTCTTGACCATCACTATGTTGGAGACCCAGTCTGGGTACTGGATCTCCGATACAAACCCCGCCTTGAGAAGCTTGCTCACCTCCTCCCGGATGGGCTCGGCCAGCTTGTCGGCGATGGACCTCTTCTTCTACCATATGGGGCGAGCACCAGGATCAAGGTTGAGGCGGTGTCAAGCCACATCCGCATCAATCCATGACATGTCTGTCGTGCTCCATGCGAAGATATCCATGTTCTTCCGGATGCATTCCAACATCTTATCCTGATCCTTCGGGCCCAATCCCCCACTGTCTCACACCTTTTCCACCCTTCCTCCCTACGTAAGAACTTCCAGCTCCACCACTTCTTCCGCCACTTCTAGTCGGGACTACTCTTCCCACTCGCCTGCTGCTCTTTTCTCCTGGAGCGAGGGCTTCCTCCTCCTCAGCTTCCTCCACTGCCATTACCTTGGCATGCTCCTCCGAAACTTCCTTTACTCCCTCCATATGGGCGTGGATCTCCACTTCCTCCACCTCGATCTCCTCCTCTAATCCCACGGCCTCCTGCCTGGAAAACTCCTTCATCCTTCTCTCCATCTCCTCAGCTCCCTCCTGCCACGAGATGGTGTTGACCGCAGTGACGTAACATTGCCTCGCCACCTTGGGGTCTCCCCGGACCCGGACCTGGACTCCTTCAACGTTGAACTTGAGGCATTGGTGGAAGGACGAGGGTACGCAGCGGAAGGCGCTGATGAGGGGCCGCCCGAATATTCCATTATAACTGCTAGGAGCATCCACGTTGACGAACCTGCAGTTTCTGGACTAACCCCTCAAGGTGATATGGAGCCCCACTCCCCCTTCCACCTCTTTTCTCTCTCCGGAGAACCCAAACAAAGGTCCATCCGAGGCCAACACCCTCTTGGCCTCCACCTTCATCGCGTCAAACGCCTTCTTGAAAACGACATTGACGGAACTCCCGTTGTCGATGAGGATACGGGAGACAGTGAAATTTTCAATGGCGGCTTGGATTACCAGCGCATCGCAGAATGGATCCTCATGATCCAACATATCTTTCCCGGAGAAGGTAATCTTCTCATCTGGTGACGGGGCTTGAGACGTCGAGGCAACGCTCCGACGGTACATTGTATGGAGACTCACCTTGCGGGCAACATCTACGACAATGATTTTTATAATCTAAATAATTAAACAACCACTCTTTCTGTAGGTGTTGTAATCCCTCAAATATTGTCAAATCAGATGGTGGAATCAGCTAACATGTTGACGGATCCCGATGTTCAATTATTTCCCACAAATGCGCCTACAAATATATACAATATGCAGAGGCCTGCAGGAACCATCTTGCCACCACGAACAAATCGCCCAAGTGAAAAGTCAAGAATATATGCGTCAACACAAGATCGACATCATGCAACAAATGCTCGAAGAAGAGAAGCCCGACGTGTGAGGACCCTGACCAGCCTGGCTCACCAGCACTGAATTCGTCCCAGGCCCCCATCATGGACTGCAGTCCGTGCCACCCCAAACCCTCTCCATGCCCCTTCGGCCACGGCGGGTTGTTGGAAACCGCAGCCCCCCTTTGACGAGAAGCGATCCAGTTAAGCGCCCCTACAGGGACTTCCAAGGAGGTCACCCATCCCGGAATTGCTCCCGTCCGAACACGCTTAACTATGAAGTTCTTTCACTTCTCATCACAAGGCTGCGGTTTCCAATAACTCGCCGTGGCCGAAGGGGCACGGAGAGGGGTTGGGGTGGCACAGACTGCAGTCCATGATGGGGGCCTGGGACGAATTCAGTGCTGGTGAGCCAGGCTGGTAAGGGTCCTCACACGACGGATGCAACAACTCATGGAATCAACAACAGACAACGAGTTAAGCAATCAGACTGAGTCAAATAATCTACCGCATACTGTACAAGACAGTCTTCCTGAACAACAAATAATAAACATGTGACGTCAATCAAACATACAAACTCATACGCAACGAAGAAGTGCACGTCTTCGAGAACAAAAAACGACAAACATAACCGAAGTGGAGATGCATGCGGGTCCATCAACCCTTCAAGGTAGTTTTCCTTATGACTTTGCAATTTTAACACTGAGACCTGTTAATCACAATTGTTGCACAATAACCTCTCCATGTTAACATACAGGTAACAACCCTAGTCGAAGAACACAACTCATTTCACAGCAAGAAATTGTTACCTCGCGCTTAATGTGCCCACAGTCACACTATCATCCCCTACTATTTGTCCACATTGTCATGCAAAGTTTTTCCACACTAAGACACCAACTTTATGCTGCAAAGGAGATTTGGTAGATCTACCAAATATTCTAGTACCGTCCGAGCTACTTGAACTTTACACAACACAAACTACCGAAGCACGCAATTTTGGACAGAATATACATGCTTACAACCACATATACTCCTTCACATCTATGAGAGTAACATTTGATGAAAATATGTCAATAGGTTGCTCGAGAGTCCAGAACTTCATATCCCAACACTTGAAAAGATCTCTACATCAAGGTCTCAATTCGAGCTATATATGACCGACGCCTTCATTTACACGCTTTTTGCAATCACCTTCAAAGCGAAGGCATATTATGAAGGACGTCTGGATTGGGGAAAGACCACTTGCGGGTTTATTGGATCCTCATTTGGCGCGTGATCTCTACATCAAGGTCGCTGATGTGTTCAACGTGATGGGTCGAATTCAGCGTCTGGCCGCTTGCATTTGAATTAGTTGTTGGTTCAGATTTAAAATTTTGGGGGCGTCAGAACCAACCAGTACTGTGGATGTTGAATCCCCCACGTCTACTTCACCATCAAGAGTTTAGTACATCACATTCAACTACCTAAATTTTAGTTGATACTGGAAATACATTTGGAATATTCTCCCACTTGACGCTAATTTGTGGAAGGCCGTCGTTTATATTGCCTCCAAATGCACAAAAAATAGTGAGATGGCAGGAGCTCGCAAACCCGGCCGCTCGCAAACCCTCCGCGCACAACGAAAAAATAAGTGAGGGGTGAGGTATAAAACTCAGCGGTTTGCGAGCGGCGGGAGCCCCGTCGCGACTAGGGCTGAGCATATTATTCGAAACTCGAAAATCGCTCGAAAATCGTTCGAAAATTGAGCCGAATCGGAATCGGTTAAAATTGATTCGACTCAATTTGAGTCGATTCAATTTGAGTCGAATCTGATTTCGAGTCGATTTCGAGCCAGCTCTGAATCGCTCGAAATATGATTCGAATCAACTCGAATTAATTTAAAAAATTATGTATTTATTAATATATTCTTATTTTAAGATTAAAAATAACAAAATTTAAACCTACATAAAAAGAATGAATGTTTTAAGTGTTTCATTTGCTAAATTTATAGGTTGCTCAATTTTATTTTGAGCAAACTAGGAATAAAACGAAAAATTGCTAAATTTCGAGCCGACTTGATTCGATTTCGAGCCGACTTGATTAAATTTTGAGCCGGCTCGATTCGATTTCAAGCCGACTCGATTCGATTTCGAGCCGACTCGGAATCGAGCCATTTCGAGTCGAGCCGACTCGACTCGAAATCAATTTCGATTTCGAGTCGATTTCGAGCCGAGTTCGAGTCGAAAATTTCGATTTCGAGCCGAGCCAAAATCGCTCGAACTCGACTCGATATCAGCCCTAGTCGCGACAGGACAATTTCGTGGCTGAGATAATATCGCGCGGGGCACGAGTGCCCCCGTGCACTGTTGCAGCTGAGGTACTGTCGTGATTGGTCATAGAGGTGGAGCCTCGTGCCTGTCACTCAATATTATAAACTATAATTATGTTTTATATATCATTAATAATGACTAATGAGTGACAGGAACGGAGCTCGGCCCCTCCGACCAAACGCGACAGTAACTCAACTGTGATAGTGCATTGGGGGGGGGGGGAGGGGTTAGTGCCCCGCGCGCAGGGGCGGATTTAGAGGGGGGGCCGAGGGACACTGACACCCCCATTATTTTTCAAAATGGTTAATGTATTTGGATTCCTCTCGTCGAGGCAATGAATTTTGACTACTTATACGTCAAAAACGGTTGCCAGATGAGGGAGAAACAACTCTGGTAAGATGAAAATGTTCAAAAATTTTTTGAAGGAAGTTGATGGTTGACCCCTCATGTTAAAATTTTTAGAACCCAACGACGCATTTAAAAAAAAATTGTGCACCCCCATTATCAATTTGTGCACCCCCCATTATTAATTTTCTGGATCCGCCACTGCCCGCGCGCGACATTATTTTGGTCACGGCATTGCCCTGACATGGCGATGCTCCCGCCGCTCGCAAACCCTCGAACGTTATACTTCGTCCGTCACTCATTTTTGTCATGTACACAAGGATTTGCGAGCGGCAAGAAGAGCTCGTATTTTTTTTAAAATATAAGAAAAAAAATACAAATTTTAAATACTTAAAATTGTTAATAAATAGGAGTAAAATTGAAAAATGCGTGCTTCACCCAATGATATTTTTTCTTTTTTAATATTTTGCTCAAAGTAAACTAATTTATGGTGCTGCGATTATGTAAACTAATTTAACTCTCAAGTTCGCGGTTCACTAATCTCATTCATTTATATTTTCTTTTTTAATCAAAAAATTTTGAACATAAAAGTGGATGAAGTTCCTTATGTGGCGTTAACAAATGACAATTTAACCCTCATGTTCATAACCGCCACCGCCGTGCCAAACAGAACTTTAGGTTTCGTTTGGCGTGGCGTTTTTGCCGGCCGTTTGGAGCAAACGCCGACGGACGGCGGGTAAACAAACGCCCTCAGCCGGCATTTGCTCCGCCCCCCCCCCCCCTGAAAAATGCCGCAAACCACTCTGTTTCGATCCACAGCTTACCGCCTCCAGTTCGACCGCCGAAGGAGGAACCGCCGGATGAACGCGCCACTGCTGCGCCAAATAAAGCCTTAGTTGATACTGATATGCTGGAAATCCATTTGGAGTATTCTCCCACTTGATGCTAATTTATGGAAGGCCGGCGTTTATATTGCCTCCAAATGCACAAAAAATAGTGAGATGGCAGTCACAGCTTGGAATTGGGCCGCATCTTTTGCTCAAAGATTGATTTATCCTGGAACAAACGTAAGGCCTTCTCACTGGCCGGCTTTGGTGAACTAATTTATGGTTCGGCGATTATGTAAGGTTCACAATTTACTAATCTCATATATAAAAAAACTTGAGTTGGTTCTCCTATAATACATATCTAAATTAGGCAAATAATATATACATTTTATAGCCAATAACGAGATCTACAACTTTCATGTTGAACATTTTTCCAAAATATGCACGGTTTAGCCAGAATATGGCCTGAAAGGTTAATGGCTCGAATTTTAAAATTTATTATTATTATATTCATTTCGAACCAGCAATCTTTCAGACGAGATTCCGGCCAATCTGTGCATAATTTGAAAAGATGTTCAACATGAAAGTTTTAGATATCGTTTTTGACTATAAAATACATATATCATTCGCCTAATTCCGACATGTATTGTGGGAGAACCATCTCATATTTTTTTAGACTTAAAAAAGCTTGAGCTTATATATGTTATTCTCTGTGTGTCTGTATATATATATATATATATATATATATATATATATATATATATATATATATATATATATATATATAGATATAGATATAGATATAGATATAGATATATGGGGAGATCTCAAATGCGGGCAGGCTTAAATGCGGGCGTACGGGCATGGCGTTTTGGGGGTCAAGGAAGCTCCAAATCGAAAAGTGATCAACATGAAAGTTGTAGATCTCGGTGATCCGAACAATTTTCATGTTGATCACTTTTTGATTTGGAGCCATCTTGGACCTCGATTTGAGCCCCGAAATCTGGGGCGGCGGACGCTTTAATGTAGCAGTTCCGCCGCCTCAGATTTCGGGGCCCAAATCGAGGCCCAAGATGGCTCCAAATCAAAAAGTGATCAACATGAAAGTTGTTCGGATCGCCGAGATCTACAACTTTCATGTTGATCACTTTTCGATTTGAAGTCTCCTTGACCCTTGCCCGTACGCCCGTACGCCCGCACTAGAGTAACCCCCATAGATATATATATACATATGTATATATATATGTATGTATACATATGTATATGTATATATATATGTATGTATACATATATGTATACATATATATATATATACAAGTGACAGGCACGGGCCTTCGGCCTTGGGGGCATTCGGCAGGGGTGCGACAATCAGCAAGGTGCGACATTCGGCGGGGTGCGACATTCGTCGGGATGCGACATTCGCCAGTAGTGCGACATTTGTCGTGGGCGGCGACATTTGTCGTGGGCGGCGACATTTGTCGTGGATAGTACCTGCCCCTATGGCCTCGCGCAATAGTACTCGACCGGCAACGGTGGGCTTCGCCCGCTCCCGGCGGGCTTCGGCTATCCGCAGCTGGCTCCGCCCGACCCGCAATATATACATATGAGTACTCAAAATGACCGTAAGAAAATATAAATCAAGAATACTATTTTTATTTTGTAAAACAAATTATATTTTAACATTAAAATTTAAAACATTAATCTCTTGTCATTCCTACCTAGAGACAATAGGTTTAGAGTATCTAGTGTTTTTATTTTTTGTATTTTAATATTATAAAATTATGTAATTATCTAAAAGGATATTATCTTTAAAATATACTACTATAAAATTTGATATAATTGTGTAATTATGAATACAACTATAAGGGCAATATAGGAACATCAAAAAATGTTTCACCAAAGAGTAGTTTTGGTATAATTATGTAATTACCTAAAAGGATTGATTGAGTAAAGCTTTGGCTTTGCTCATTGATTAATATTTCAAAAACTATTTATGAGCAAAGTTTTGGCATTTTTAACATCTCTGCACGGGCTCCGTCTGTTGTCGTTTCACTCAGGCGGACATTACCTGCATTAATGTGGATTGTGCCCGCATGAAGCATGAGCTCACCAGTCGCAACTCACTTTCAAAATGATTGAGCAACGATGAAAGATAACGTGACAGTGGAGTGCGAGCGGCGAGAAAGAGCTTCAGGCGGGCGAAGCCCACTCGCGATCGAGCATCGAGCACGGACTTTTGTCAGTGCGAAGATACTCTTATATTTATATAATTATTCTATTTTGCATAATTTGTCACAAAAAATAATCCCATTATAAAAATTTGCATCAAATATTCCGCGGGCATCTCAAAATTCAGTCATATTATATATATGTTGACATTTTTAACATTAAAATATGTTATTATTTTTAACGTTAACATACAACTTTATTTATACCGTTATATTATATCATATAATCATTAATAACATTAATATATTATTGTTGGGGATGATCCTTGTTGCGGATTAACTCGATGTCCCGGTCAGACCGGATTTATTTGGACCGTTTTAGCTCACGGAACGGTCGAGCGCACACACAGTCAATGAGAATGAGAGGTTGACACAAGATGTGATGACGTGGAAAAACCCCTCAATTGGGTAAAAAATCACGTTACCGGATCTGTGCCGGTCAAAGTCCACTAATTGCTGGTGATTACAACGTGTTTGGAGAATCGGGGCGACAGGCCGCTCCCGTTATAGCTTGGGGCAGAGAGAAAAAGACTACGACTCCCTGCGGGCAACAGGCTGCGCCGCGGGAGTTACTTGGACGCTAAAATGCGAGGGATGACCCTGGTGCTCTGATGCTGCGGGCGGCGTGCGTTTGCTTGCATGAGTCGTCTTCCTCCTTCGGCTCACTATGGGACTTAGGCGTTTTCCTGCTGGTGGCGCGCTAGTGGCTCGTGGTGGCTGGAGGATGACATGAGGGAGGAGTCCGACAGAGCTATCACCTGAGGAAGAAGATGATCGGAAGTCGAAAAGTAAAGAATGAGGAGGCCCTAGGGCTCCTTTTATAGCCTCTAGGAGAGGCTCATGGCGGGCCCCACCACTAATGTAGTGGGTTAGTGGGTGGTTATCCACCAGATCAGACGACGAGGAGAGCCCACCACGATCGGACGGCGGGTAGGCCGTTTATTG
This sequence comes from Platanthera zijinensis, assembly GCA_039513925.1. NCBI lineage: Eukaryota > Viridiplantae > Streptophyta > Magnoliopsida > Asparagales > Orchidaceae > Platanthera > Platanthera zijinensis. The sequence goes on along the minus strand of CM077097.1, from coordinate 135,619,333 downwards.
TGATGGGGTGCCCGGCCGGCGGCCTGGCCGCCAGCGGGCCGCCCTGGTCGGCGACCTGGCCGCCGGCGAGGCCGTCGGCCTGGTCGGCGGCAAGGCTAGCGGGCCGGCGACTTGGCCGCGGCCTGGTCAGCGGCAAGGCTAGCGGGCCGGCGACTTGGCCGCGGCCTGTGGCGATTTGGCCGGCCTGGCCGCGGCCTGTGGCGGTTCGGCCGGCCTGACTGCGAGTCCGGCTAACGGCCAGGCCGCGGCCTGCGGCGACAAGGCCTTCCTGGCTGTGAGCCCGGTCAGTGGCCAGGCCGGCGGCGGCGGTCCGGTGGCGTCGGCGGTTCCCCCCTAAAGGGGGTGGTTTTGGAGGAGAGAGAGGAAGTGGTCCCTCCCCCCATGATTTCCTCATCATGGGGAGTTCATGGGGGTGGAGTTAACTTAATCAACTTCATGATCCCATTTTGGGAGGAGATCATGAGAGAGCTTTTCCTATAAATGGTGGTGTAACCCATCAATTGCCGCTCAAATCCTTGTTGTTTCGGAGCGAAGCGAGCGAGAGAAGAGGGATTTTCCCGCTGTCTTTTCCTACCCTGCTGTCATGACATCCTCCGACGAGAAGATGGAGGCGGCAAAGGGCGGTGCTTCCAAGGTATCCAGAGCAAACTTGAAGGAGAATCGGCTGGCGAAGGCGCCGAGCGTGGTCACACGTGCCTCGTGCCGCACATGGCCGCAGGTCGCGCACATGCGCTCAGGCCTTGCGCGGCCAGGTCGCGCGCGACCAGGTCGCGTGCGCCCAGGTCGCGCGCACGCTGGCGGACCACGCGCGCGGTTAGAACGCACACGCCCAGGCTGCGTCCGCGGGGCAGGTCGCACACGCCTAGGCCGTGCGTGCACGGAGCAGGTTGCGCACGAGCAGGCAGCACGAGCGAGGCTGGTTGTGCGCCCGGGCCGCACACGCGCAGATCACGCACGCGGCAGGCCACACGCGCCCAGGCCGTGCGTGCCCTGGTCAGGCGCACACTTGGCTCCGTGCGCATGAGTCCTGTTTTGCGTGTCTTTCTCGCTTTGCGCGTCGTTCGGGCTGCATGTGCTTGGAAGCTAGCGTGACTCCAAGCCTTCACTCTTTGGGAAAACCTGACTTTTTATTTTGTTCTGTACAGGTTTCAAAGCATTCTTCCGGCCCGATGCGCTTGCGCTCCTCTTTAACCGAAGACGGCGTGGAAATTTGGAGGAAGAAATACGGGCTTCCTACTGATTTGGAAGTGAGGATACCCCGTTCCGAGGAGCGAGTCCAAAATTCTCCTCGTGGATGGCTGACGATCTGCGAAGTTTCCCAGAGGTCCGGCTTCCGCTTTCCACCATGTGAGGAGGTGATCGAGATCTTGAAGTTCTGAGGGGTTCCAATTTCCCAGTTCATCCTGGCTGGACTTGCCCGAATTATGGTCTTAGTTTCCTTCTTCCGCGAGCATGGAGATCGGTTTTCTCTGGACCAATTTCAAGATTGGTGCGACGTTCGTTCTGATGGTGGCGAGCTGGTGGAGGTCCGTAGCAACAAAAGTTGGTTAGAGTTTTAATCCCGCAGGGATCACCGTGATGGTAACACTTTGTTTGGGTATGTTTAGAATTCATGAGGTCTTACCGAGGTGTGGGATGTGCTTCCCGATCGTTGTCGCCGTGTGAGGGGGAAGGAGCGATATTTTTCCCCGGTGCTTGGGTTTTCTGAGGCTTGCGAGCTAGCCAACCGCCTTTTTAATATTTACATCTATGTGGAGGAGAAGCTTTTGTTGCGGTGTGGTATCTCTTTGGACACAGCTCAGGTTGCCGAGACTTCTCAAGGAGGGGGCCGGAAGAGGAAAGCGGTGGCATCCCCTCCTAGTGACCTTGATGCGGCGGTGGCGGTGGTTTCTTCTGTTGTTTGTCATGAGTCGACTCCCGAAGTACAGATACTTGCGTCCCCAGTTCCTTAGGTGTCTTTAGATACAACTGCTCCACGGATGTCCTCTTCCTTGAGGGCGATGAGTGATGCGGTAAGGAATTGATTTGTTCTCAAGATTCCTTTCCTTGTTTTTTTCTTTGCTATTTAGTGCTAAATTTGGCCTTTTCGTTGTGCAGATAGAGACCCATGCGCAGATTGCGGTAACTTAGAATGACCATTACGTGAGTCTGAAGGATGGGTACCTTGCTCTTCAGGAGAAGCTCCGGTTGTCGTCGAGCTCGCTTGCCTCCCTGAAGGAGGAGCATGATCGGGATATTGCACGGTTTCATCGGATCGGATCGGGGCTGAAATCCGAGCTTAAGGATGCACGTGCGGGCTTGGAAGTGGAGAAGACCATGGTGGAGAGGACCACCCAGATGTTGAAGCATTCGAAGGAGGAGACTTCGGGCTTGGAGACCTAGTTACAGGCGGTGCGGGAGGAAGCCACCGGTCTTGAGACTCAGCTTCGGGCGGCAAAGGTGCAAGTGGAGATGCTATCCTCTGATAGCCATACGTCGGAGTTGAAGGCTGCGGGACTTGCAGAGTACATGGAATCATTGGATTATATGCGATACCGTTGTATGATTGCAGAGAAGGTTCGCGACGAGATTTGGTCCAAGGAGGTGGAGCCTCAGATGGATGATATCCGTGAGCTAACACTCCGAAGTGGTGTTTCGAAGGCCTTTCGTTTTGTTAGCAAGAGCCTGGGATGCGACACATCCTGTTTCAACTTTGTAGATATTTCTGAGGATGAGCATTCTGACTCAGATGCTGAGGACAAGTAGTGGTACTCATATCTTTGTCGTTGTGTATTTGCATTTGGTTGTTTAGTTGGGCGTATTGTATTTGGCCCTTTGTTAGCATTGGTAGTTGTTTCCTATAGGTGCTGATTGCCCTTTTTGTATCATTCCAGCTCTATTTTGTTATGACATTATTATTTTTTATGTCATCTTAGCTGTTTTGTTTGCACGACGTAGGTCCGCGGCTTAATTTGCACAGCTTAGGTCCGCGACTTAGTTTGCACGACTTAGGTCCGCGACTTAGTTTGCATGATGGCTGCTCCCGGCTTTGTTTGCGCGAGGGTTGCTCGCGGTTTAGTTTGCGTGAGGGATGCTCGCGGATTGGCTTGCACAAGGGATGCTCGTGGCTTTGTTTGCGTGAGTGTTGCTCGCGGCTTAGTTTGCACGAGGATTGCTCGCGGCTTTATTTGCGCGAGGGCTGCTCACGGATTTGCTTGCAGGAGGGTTGCTCGTGGATTTGTTTGTGCGAGGGCTGCTCGCGGCTTTTTCGTGAGGGGGGCATGCCCCCAAGGGGTTGTACGAGGGTTGCACGAGGGTTGCTCGCGGCTTAGTTTGGACGAGGGTTGCTCATGGATTTATTTGCGCGAGGGATGCTCGTGACTTTGTTTGCGCGAGGGTTGCTCGTGGCTTTGTTTGCGCGAGGGCTGCTCGCGGCTTAGTTTGCGCGAGGGATGCTAGCGGCTTGGCTTGCACGAGGGATGCTCGTGGCTTTGTTTGCGCGAGGGTTGCTCGCGACTTAGTTTGCACGAGGGTTGCCCGCAGCTTTATTTGTGCGAGGGCTGCTCGCGGCTTTGCTTGCACGAGGGTTGCTCGTGGCTTTATTTGCACGAGGGATGCTCGTGGCTTCTTCGTGAGGGGGGGGGGGGGGGGGTAGGCTCCCATAGGGTTGCACGAGGGCTGCTCGCGGCTTAGTTTGCACAAGGGTGGCTCGTGGCTTTATTTGCGCGAGGGTTGCTCGCGGCTTTGCTTGCACGAGGGTTGCTCGTGGCTTTGTTTGCGCGAGGGTTGCTCGCGACTTCTTCGTAAGGGGGACAGGACCCCAAGGGGTTGCACGAGGGCTGCTCGCGGCTTAGTTTGCACGATGGTTGCTCGTGGCTTTGTTTGCGTGAGGGCTGCTCGCGGCTTCTTCGTGAGGGGGGGCAGACCCCCACGGGGTTGCACGAGGGTTGCTCGCGACTTAGTTTGCACGAGGGTTGCTCGTGGCTTTGTTTGCGCGAGGGCGTTGTTATTCCTGTTTGAATAGGCGAGATTTGAAACAACATAATGTAATACGAGAATAAAGATAACTTGCGCGGTACTAGGCCCGCGGCTTACACACATTACAAAGTCTTTTTGCTAGAAAAATGCGTTAAAAACATATAACAAGAAATCATTGGTAAAATCTTTGTAGGTTTTATGCGTTCCAAGTGTGGGGGAGAGTCTTTCCTTCGACGTTTTGCAGCTTGTAAGTCCCTGGCTTCACCATGGCCGTGACGACGAAGGGCCCTTCCTAGGTCGGAGATAACTTGTCGCCCTATGTTCCCTTCCCTGCTGCTTCCAGAGTGCGGAGGACCAAGTCCCCAACGCTGATCGGTCGGGGCTTCATCTTGCGATTGTAGTAGCGGGTGGTGCGTTGTTGATAGGCTGCGATACGAAGAGCGGCTTTTTCATGGACCTCGGAGATCAGATCTAGATTGTCTCGGAGAGCGTCGTCATTCATCTGGAGATTGAAATGGGAAACCCGGGGGCTTGGAATGCCGATGTCTACCAGGATGATTGCTTCAGTTCTGTAGAAGAGATTATATGGCGTTTCTCCTATCGGGGTTCTTTTTGTTGTCCTGTATGACCATAGCACGTCGACCCACTGACCCCCAGCGTCTGCAAGTCATGCCTTTAGTCTCTTCAGAATAGTTCGATTGGTCACTTCGACCTGCCCATTGGATTGAGGATGTGACACGACCGTGTGTCGTAGTTCGATCTTTAAGTCTTCGCACAACTTGGTCAAGGATTTTCCTGTAAATTGAGTGTCATTGTCGGTGATGATAATTGCTGGTATGCCAAAACGACAAACAATGTTCTTCCAAATGAATTGTTTTGCGTTCTCCTCAATAATCTTGGCGAGAGGCTCTGCTTCTATCCACTTGGTGAAGTATTCGATGGCCATGATGATGAATTTCCTCTGTCCCGAGGCTTGGGATAAAGGGCCGAGAAGGTCAATTCCCCATCGTGCGAATGGCCAAGCTCCTTGTAGCGTGGTAAGGGAAACAGGTGGTTGCCGAGGAACGTTGGCGTGCAACTGGCAACTTTTGCACTTTTGTACGAAGTCTGTCGCTTCCTTTTTCATGGTGGGCCAGTAGAAGCCCTGGCGCAGGATTTTGCGGGCAAAAGCCTTCCCACCCAAGTGTTCTCCGCAGAACCCTCCGTGAACTTCGCGGAGGGTATACTAGGCGTCAGTTTCTGCTAAACATTTCAGGTACGGTCCTGCGAAGGATCGCTTGTAAAGTTCTCCGCTGATCAGCTTAAATGTAGCTGCCCTCATTCTTAATTGACGGGCCTCCTTCGGATCATCTGGGAGTTACTGGTTCTTCAAGTAGTTTATCAATGGGGTAATCCATGACTCCTTTGATTCTTCAATCCTTGCTATCTCCCAGGGTCCTTAGATGTTAGGAAAGGAAATTTCTTCAACCCGACATCTTCTTGACTGATAGCGAGAGGGAGATATGGCTAGCTTTGACAGAGCATCTGCTCAGCTGTTCTGCTCTTTGGGGATGTGGAGAATTTAGACTTGCGGTATCTGAAGCAGGAGAGACCTTACCAGTTGGAGGTATTGGATAAGTTGCTCACTTTTGGTTTCATTGTCCCCTTCCACCTGGGATATGACGAGTTGGGAATCAGAGTAGATTGTTAACTTGGCGGCATGACAGTCAATGGCGAGCCTGAGCCCTGTAATTAAGGCCTCATATTCTGCTATGTTGTTAGTGGTAGGGAACTTCAACCGAAGCCCGTACTCTAAAGTGATGAGTTCTGGGCTTATGAGGAGCAGTACGGCTCCGACACCCTCTATTCCGGATGCTCCGTCAACGTACATAGTCCATCCTTGTCCTGGCTTTGCTAATACAACTTTTGGTTCTGTCGGCAAGGTATTTTCAACGATAAAGTCCGTTAAAACTTGTGACTTAATGACGGGGTGTGGCGGGAAGTGGATGTCAAATTCGCCCAGCTCGACCGCCCATTTGACCAGTCGGCTGGATACCTCCGGTTTTTGAAGAATAGCACGGAGAGGTAGCTCTGTCAACACTCTGATGGTGTGGGCCTGTAAATAAGGACAAAGATTCTTTGCTGATAAAACGAGTTCTAAGGTTGTCTTGTCTGCGACCGGATACCAGGTTTCCGCATCTGAGAGGATCTTGCTAAGGTAATAGATGGGGCGCTGAACCCCTCCTTCGTATTTCACCAACATCGAACTTAGCGTGGCCGGTGTGATAGAGAGATACAAAAAAAGAGTTTCTCCTAGAGCTGGTTTTGATAGCAGCGGAGGGGAGGCCAGATATTGCTTTAATGACTCGAAAGATGATTGACATTCGTCTTTCCACTAGAATCCTGTGGTTTTGGCTCCTCTAAGAATCTTGAAAAAGGGGAGGTATTTATCCCCAGTCCTTGCCAAGAACCGAGAGAGAGCAGTGATTCTCCCGTTCAACCGTTGCACTTCCTTAAGGGATCGAGGTGGTGACATCTTTTCTAGAGACTTTATCTTCTCTAGGTTGGCTTCGATTCCACACTGAGTTACCATGAATCCCAGGAATTTTCCTGATGTAACCCCAAAGGCGCACTTGGTAGGGTTAAGCCTCATGTCGTACTACCAAAGGATCTTAAAACACTTCTCAAGATCCTCCAAGTGATTCTCTCGATGGGTGCTTTTAACCAGCCTATCATCAACGTACACCTCCATTGTCTTGCTGATAAGGTCCTTAAAAACCTTATTCATGAGCGGCTGGTAGGTGGCTCCTGTGTTCTTAAGTCCAAAGGGCATTACTTTGTAATAGTAAACCCCTTTTTCAGTTCGGAATGTTGTATGCTCTTCGTCTGCCGGATTCATTCGAATCTGGTTGTACCTGGAGTAAGCGTCCATGAAGTTGAGGAGTTAGTGCCCGACGATTGAATCGACTAACTGATCAATTCTCGGAAGTGGGAAGCTGTCTTTGAGGCAAGCTTGATTGAGATTGGTGTAATCCATGCACATTCTCCTTTTTCCTGAAGATTTCTTCAGTAGAACAATGTTAGCCACCCAGGTAGGGTAATTTACTTCCCGAATGAAATGGGTGCTGAGGAGCTTTTCAACTTCGTCTTCAATTGCTTGGAGACGCTCTGGAGCAAAGTTTCTCTTTTTCTGGATGACAGATTTGCATGCTGGATTGATGTTGAGTGAGTGTTGAATGATGGAAGGATCTATACCAGGCATATATTTTGGGGCCTAGGCAAAGATATCCTTACTGCTTCGGAGATAGGCTGTTAGTTCCTCCTTTTCTTATCGCGGTAGGAGCGATCCGAGCTGGATTGTGCGAGCTAGGTTTGTTGGTGAGAGAGGGACTTCAATCAGGCCTTCCATAGGCATCCCTCGCTGCAACACTGCTTCATCGCGCAAATCAAAGTCGTCAATGTTCAGCGTGGTGGCTTTTGTAGGCTGTGCCTGCCTGGAGTAGCAATTTTTGGCGGCCTCCTAATTGCCGCGTATAACCCCAATTCCTCCCGGAGTGGGGAACTTCATGGAGAGATGAGGAATCAAGGGGATAGCCTTAAAGATGGTCTGGATGGGTCTTCCGAAGATGGCATTGTATGCATAACTTGAATCTACTATGACAAACTAGATCTCGTGAGTCACTTGCCTTGGAAATTCCCCCATGATGACTGGGATTCCTTGCACCTGGACTGGATGGTTGTCAAAGCCGTACACTGGTCCGGCTGCCTGTGTCAGATGTTGATTGGAAATATTCATGCTCTGAAGGGTAGAGGAGAACAAGACATCGACTGAGCTTCCGTTGTCGACCAGGATTCGCTTGACGTTATAGCATGGATCTCCGATCCCAACACTGATTACTAGAGGGTCTTGGTGCGGTGTTCGGAGCCCAATAAGGTCTTCATCTCCGAAATTTATGGTGGTGTCTTGCTTGCACTTCTTATCTTCATGGGCCCCTCCCTACATGCTTACTGAGAAGATTTGAGCAGAGAGAATAGGTGATCCGACGATGGTTTCAATATTTCCGACCATCTGCCTACCACCTGCCCCCATGGCGGGGCGTTTTGCTGATCTCTGGGAGTCCTAGGCGAGTCGTGTTGGTCCTGGACGCGTCCCTGTAAAAATCTTCCGAGAAGTCCTAGACGGGCTAAACGCTCGATTTCTTCCTTCAGGCGGGCACAATCTTCTGTGGTGTGTCCCGTGGTTCGATGAAACTCGCAATATTTGGACTGGTCATTTATGGGGTAATGGACTGGTTGCTTGGGCCGCTGTAGCACTGGATCATTTTTAATAGCATAAAGTACATTAGTGCGTGTAGTGTTGAGAGGAGTAAAATCCCTAGGCGGTTGATCTCTTTGGTGATCTCGCCGACGTTGCCCGTTCCGACGCTCTTCCCGGAATCTTCCTTCTTGACGTTGAGGAGCCGACTCCTTCTCTCTCTTGCGTCTCTAGGCACCATCAAACTGTTGGCGGTGGGCCTCAATAGCTTTATCAACGGTAATTTGAGCCTCAACCCGATGCACGAGGTCAGGATAAATAGGGACGGTTTCTCGTATCAACGCTGAGTAGAAGCCGCTAGGGCGGAGACCTCCAAGGACCACCCCCTCAACAACTCGGGGTCGACTCCTGGAATCTGACGTGCTTCGGCAGTGAAACGTCGGAAGAAGTCTTTTAGGGTCTCACCTTTGTTCTGGTGAATTCCTGACAAGTGGGAGGGATCGCGAACAATCCTACGATTGGCGATGAACTGATCGACAAAATGCCTTGTCAGTTCTGTAAAATTGGTGATGGTACCAGCCCTTAGTGAGTGGAACCATGTTCAGGCTTGTCCTTTGAGATTAGTGGGGAACACATGACAAAGCAACTGATCTGGGACATTGTAAATTCTCATAATGGTGGTGAAGTGGTTGACATGCTCGAGCGGATCATCGGTCCTGTCGAACGTCTCAATGTTCGAAAGCTTAAATCTAAACGGAATTGGGTGGTCAAGGATTTGCTGTGTCAAAGGGGAGCCTTGGCAGAGTGGCCGGCGGGCGTGGATATCTCTCCTACCTCCCTGGCGATATTCTTCCGCGATGACTTCTCGAATTTCCTCCCGAGTGAACCTTTCAAGAAGAGGAAGGTGGACGTCATTAACGGGATGGAGATGGTCTGCTCTTAACCTTCTTTGCGTCGGGTGAGTAGAAATTGCGGCTTCAGAATATTCTTTGGGTCCTTCCTGTCTTGAAGGGATTTCATGGGCTCCGTCGTGATCTGGTTGTGGCGGAGGATCAGCTCATGCTGGCTACAGCGAGGGAGCAGGAGGTTCTCCGAGGTTCCGTAATAGGGTGGGCATTTCAATTTGTTGCTCTTCCATTTGGCGAACACAACCCTCCATGGCAGCAACGGGGATGAGTGCGGCTTCAGCAGTCTGTGACACGTCCACTAAAGAGTGGGAATGTGCAGGCTCGACGTGTTTGCCGAGGGTGGATCCTTTTATAGTGCGAGTGCTTCTCTTTGCCATCAAGGCTGAAATTGGAAGCGGCAACAATGACGATCTTGTATTCCGAAGAATGCTGGGAATTGCGTTCCCACAGACGACGTCAAACTATTGTAGACTAACTCGATGCCCTGGTCAGACCGGATTTACTTGGACCGTCTTAGCTCATGGAGCAGTCGAGCGCACACACAGTCAATAAGAATGAGAGGTTGGTACAAGATGTGATGACGTGGAAAACCCCCTCAATTGGGTAAAAAACCACGTGACCGGGTCTGTGCCGGTCAAAGTCCACTAGCTGCTGGTGATTACAACGTGTTTGGAGAATCGGGGTGACAGGCCGCTCCCGTTACAGCTTGGGGGAGAGAGAAAAAGACTATGACTTCCTGCAGGCAACAGACAGCATCGCGGGAGTGACTTGGACGCTAAAATGCGAGGGATGGCCCTGGTGCTCTGATGCTGGGGACGGCATGCGCTTGCTTTCAGGGGTCGTCTTCCTCATTCGGCTCGCTTCAGGACTTGGGTGTTTTCCTGCTGGTGGCGCGCTGGTGGCTCGTGGTGGCTGGAGGATAACTTGAGGGAGGAGTCTGAAAGAGCTATCACCTGAGGAAGAAGATGACCGGGAGCAGAAAAGTGAAGAATGAAGAGGCATTTGGGCTTCTTTTATAGTCTCCACGAGAGGCTCATGGCGGGCCCCACCACTAACGTAGTGGGTTAGTGGGTGGTTATCCACCAGATCGGACGGCGAGGAGAGCCCTCCATGATCAGACGGCGGGTCGGCCGTCTACGGTGATGGGGTGCACGGCCGGTGGAGGCAACCGGGAGGCGGCCGGCCGGCGGCCCGGCGGCGGCCTGGATAACGACCTGGCCGCGACCTGCAGCGGTTCGGCCGGCCTGGCCGCGAGTCTGGCTAGCGGTCAGGCAGCTTGGCTGTGGCCTGCGGCGACAAGGCCGCGAGCCCGGCCAGCGGCCAGGCCTCCGGCGGCCCGACGGCTTGACCGCGGCCTGCGACGACAAGGGCAGCCTGGCGGTCGGGCCGCGGCCTACGGCGGCCGAGCCAGCGGCGGCCGCGGCCGGTCCCCCCTAAAGGGGGTGGTTTTGGAGGAGAGAGAGGGAGTGGGCCCTCCCCCCCATGATTTCCTCATCATGGGGGAGTTCATGGGGGGTGGAGTTGACTTAGTCAACCCCATGATCCCATTTTGAGAGGAGATCATGGGGGAGCTTTTCCTATAAATGGTGGTGAAACCCATCAACCCTCATTTTATAGGAAATAAATGTGCACATAATCTCACACGCATGATCTCCACCTTAAAAGAAGTGGGATCATTGGATTGACTGTGCTCGCGATCACAGCCCCTGATCTCCCGCGCATCGATCCCATTACGCGTAATGGGAAAACTGCCGCGAGCCCCACCTCGGCGGCGGCGGGTGACCGACCACCTCCCCGGACGCTGGACGCCCTCCCTCTTTCGCCACGCTGGCCCCGACCGCGGCCGAGGAAGCGGTCGCCCGGGCCGCTCCATCCTTGGCCGTGGACACGGCCAAGGGGCGGCCGCCCGGGCCGCCCCTTCCTCGGCCTTTGGCAGGGCCGGGGCGGAGGCCGCCCGGGCCGCCCTCTCGCTCCGCCGCCAGCGCGGTCGGGGTAGCGGCCGCCCAGGCCGCCCCCGTGCTCGGCCGCCGGCGCGGCCAAGGGGGCGCGACCGAGGGGGAGGCCGCCCGAGACGCCCCTCGCTCGGCCTCCGGCGTGGTCAAGGGGGGCGGCCGCCCAAAACGCCCCTTCCTCGGCCGCCGGCGAGGTCGCCCCTTCCTCACCTGCCGACGCGACCAAAGGGGCGGCCGCCCGGGCCGCCCCCTTCTTCGGCCGCCCGCGCAGCCAAGGGGGAGGCTGCCACGGCCGCCCCCTTCCCTCGGCCTCCGGCACACGGCCAAGGGGAGTGGTCGCTCCTCCTCGGCCGCCGTTGGCGGTCCTCCCCTCGCCGACGAATTTGGCAGCAAGTTCGTCGGCCGCCCATGGAGTCTTGCTCCCCGTCGTCTGATCGATGGGGAGCGTCCTCAGCCGTCACGCGTAACCACCAACAAACCACCGAGTTAGTGGTGAGATTTAATTAATATTTCATAATATATTTATAATGGTATCCAAATAGCAAAATACGCGCATTTAAACTATACTAAAAATAATCATGATGGTGGTTATGGTGTGCGGATAGCCGCGTAACCATTATAACCACCACCCAGAGCCTATAAAAGGAGCCCCGAGCCTCCTCATTTCTCACATTTTTCTTCCGAGTCTTCTTCTTCCTCGGGTTGAAGCTCTGCCGAATTTCTCCTACGAGCAGCCTCCGAGACGCACTCGAGCCGCAGTCGAGCCGCACCCGAGCCGCACCCGAGTTGCACCCGAGCTACAAGCGGGTCAGGTCAAAGCCATCCGACAAAGCCAAATCGTTCAAGTTCCAAGCGGCCCCTGCAACTGCAAGTCCAGGTGCTCCGCCCCCCATCCAGAATCAGCAAGTCGCTATCCGAAGACCACCAGTGTGAAGCGCAATTTATAACAACTCCCGGCGCGACGGCCTGTCGTCCGCCATGTGCCAAGTGTTCTCTCACCCAAAAATTATAACGAGAAGTGGTCTGCCACCCTCGACTTCACAAACAAGCTGTAACCACCAGGAAATAGTGGACTTTGACCGGCACAGATCCAGTCACGTGGTTTTTCACCCAGTTGAGGGGTTTTTCCACGTTAAAACTACTTGTGTACAATCAACCTACTCTTTTGACTATGTTCGCGCTCGACCATTTCAAGAGCTAAGACGGTCCAGGGTATTCCGGTCCGACAGGGACGTCGAGTTAGTCCGCAACATTTATTTTTGTGGGTCGCCTGGTTTTTCTTCGGTCAGGAGAATCGGGCCGTCTTAGTTCTAAGTCGGATTGTGCAAGCAAGTAGTTAAATGAAAACCAAACAGTAATGTCAAGTGGCTTTTTTATCGTGGAAAACTCGAAAATGGTGAAAAATCATATGGTTGGACCCGTGCTGGGCCAAAATCCACTATTTAGCTTTGTTTACAAGTGTTTGAAGTTCTTTGAAGGGCGACATGTCACCTCTCCGTTACAAGCTTTAAGTACATAGAGAATGGAGGAAGAGGAAAATGTTAAGCTCGTGGAGCTTCCACGATCAATCCGCAAGAGCGCTCTCTTGTGCCTTATTTCGGGCTCACCGAAGCATCCAAGTAAGCGTTGAGCGTTGATTTGACTAGAGAGGGAGCCGAGTGAATTCCGAGGAGAGGAACTATCAAAGTCGCACGTTCTCACTGAAAAGTCTCAAAGATCTCTCTAGTCTCTAGTTTTGTTTGTCTTCAAATGAAGGCCCGTGAACCTTTTTATAGTTTTCGGGAGGGACGTGCAGGGTAATAGCGTTCGTCATTTCATGAAAATTTTCCGATGACCGAAACAGAGCCTGCTCCCTCTCTTGTGTGCACGACGCCCGACGCTGTCTTGGACGCTTTTGTAAGCCCAGGAAATGTGTTGGAATTCGCTTCCGCGGGTGCTCCAGTGAAGGCACTACAAGGTGGACTTGACATTCTTCTCTGCGGGAGCGCTCTCATCAAGGCTTCAACTCTGCGGGAGTGCTTTTATCAAGGGTCCGATGACTTAACATTTTCTCCATCGGAGTGCTCTAATCAAGACTTCGAGGAGTTAGTTTATTTTCGACTCTTTTTATATTCAAAGCTTGTAACGGAGAGGTGGTCAGTCACCCTCCAAAGAAACTCCCGAAACGTATAAACTAAAAGCAAATAGTGGACACTTCATCAGACTCTACCGCTCAAGTTCAGAGCTCCTATTATCGCATCCACCAATCCAAAGCGCTTCTGAGCATCTCTACCACCATCACAATCCATCTGACCCAGCGGTCTGGAAGAACTCTGATAATGAGCAATGACCCATCACCCTCGGAAAAATACTTTTGTAACTCTAAAAAAGATAATGAAATTTGGCCGACACAGATCCGACCATGTGATTTTTTTCTCTTTCCGAGGTTTTTCCACGCAAAACTCGATTGCCATCGGTCAGTAATTTTTTGTGACTGTTTGCATGCTCGACTCGCTCACGAGCTATTTGGATACCGATATACGAGCGCCTCAAGTGACCCGCAATAATACTCTATATTTATGCTATATTAAAAGGAAAGACTCTTTGGTGAAACATTTAACTTTCTGATTTTATCTCACTTTCTTACCAAATTTTTAATTTGTTTAATTTGTGTTTTTTCTTTAATTTTGAAAAAAAAGTTGCTCCCATATCAACAAAGTCTCTTACCGACAATAAAAAATGTGCTCCCCCTACCGCTCACTAACCCCCTGTTCAAAAGGAAAAAAAATTAGCAACGGGCGGGCACTCGAGGGTTTGCAAGCGGCAGGCGGGTCATCGTTTGGAAAGAATCCGACAAGTTTGAGCCTATATTCCACCCCTTACAAATATTTCTGAACTCCACTGTTGGCCCACACCCCGGCTGCTTGGAATAATCAGCTTTCACGCACACCCGGGCACGCGCCACCCATCTCCACTTGTTTGGAAAGAATCCGATGCGACATATTTGCTTCACTCTCTTTGATTTCTAAATACCCGAACAGAAGCGACGGACGAGGAAGAAGTATAGTAACATGATTGACAGGCACAGGACTCCGCCCTATGGCCAACCACGACAGAACCTCATTTGCAATATTGCACGGGGGCCCCGTGCAATATTATCCCGGCCACGACAATGTCCCAGCACGACGGTGCACCCACTGCTCTCAAACCCTTAAGTGTTATACATTGCGATGTGCACTAAAGTTTGCGAGCAACGAAAGAACATGTTTTTACTGTTTGTCTAATTGTCTATATAAGGACACATTGTTTTAAAATAAAAGAAAAAAACACAAATTTTAAAAGTTGAATTTTTTTTAATAATGAGAGGTAAAATCCAAAGTGATTCTCCTGGCAATGCCGCACCCATAATGGTGACTTGAAACAAAAAAACAGTAAGCCTAGGGACAGTTTGGTTCTTGCACTGTTAGACATATAAATATAATTAAGTTTACAGACCAGGCTTACAGTTAAGTTTCTTAATTTTTATATTTTATTATTATTATTATGGGTTATTTACGGGGACCTCCTATCGAAGTTTGCATAATTACAGCTTGCACCCATCTAACTTTCAAAATTACAATTACCTCCCCTCAATGTTTACATTTCATAACACTCATGCACAAAAAGACCTCCCTCAAGATTTACTCGAAGGGAGTACTCTTGTGCATGGATCTTAGGAAATGTAAACATATAGGGAAGATTTTTTTGTAATTTTGAAAGTTATAGGGGTGCAAGCTGTAATTATGCAAACTTGAAGGGATGTCCCGGTATATAACCCTTATTATTATATCATCACATGGCATGCACCATCCATCAAATTGCTTAATTTCACCGGCATGCCACATTTATTTTAAATATATATTAAAAAATAGAAATGATAAAAAAAAAAATAAGTATATTCCTTGAAAGTATATTAATAGAGAGAAAGAGGAAGAGGAAGCAGACTTACAACTTTACTAGATAAACCATGAAAGAAGCTGAAGGCAGGCAATATAACTTAGACCCAACAGAAGGGTGGCAGGGTATGCAGCTATTTAATTTAATTATCCCTTTATTTTTAGGTTTTAGGGTACCTTGCTCCACATCTATTTCTTTATATTAGAAAGACGTCTTTTCATAAAATAAACAACTTTTTGTAAGTAAACTTAGGAGATATACATCTTTAATTTGTATGACAACTTATGAAGCATGAATAAATTTATCCCAACATACTCCATTTTAATTACGCCGATCTAGCTATGTGAAATCCTTGATTAAGGCTCGGTTTGTGAGGACTTTTCGAAAAAGAAAAGTAGTACTGGTAGCAAAAGGAGGGTGGGAAAATGAGCTTTTCGAAAATGTATATTGAAAAAGGAGAATCATTTGGATGAACTTCTTTTGCAGAGATTTTCAGAAAGTAGCATTTTATAAATTGTTTAACAAATCTCCGTTGCAGTGACTTTTTTATTAAAATTGCGCACATTTTTCTCCCGAGCGGGAATTTTTCGGACGAGCGAGAATTTTCCGCTTGGGACAGAATTTTTCGCTCGGACAGCATTTTAAGCCCGGACGTGAATTATTCGCTCGAGCGCGAATTTTCCGCCCGAGCCTGAATTTTTCGTCGGGGAGCGAAAAAAACGCGCCCGGACAAAAAAAGCACGCCCCAGGCAAAAAATGCGCGCCCGGGCGGAATATTCGCGCCCGGGCGGAATATTCGCGCCCCGGCGGAATATTCGCGCCCGGGCGGAATATTCGCGCCCGGGGGAAATATTCGCGCCCGGGGGAAAATTTCGCGCCTGGGCGAAAACATCGCGCACGGGTGAAAAAAATTGGGATCAGGCAAAAAAACTGCGCTGAGGCGAAAAACTGCGCCCGGGGAAAAAAACTGCGCCCGGGAGAAAAAACCGCTCCCGGGCGAAAAAACCGCGCCCGGGGGAAAAAACTGCTCCCGGGAGAAAAATGCACTATCGGGCGAAAAAACAGCACATGGGCGAAAAATTCGCGCTCGCACGAAAAAATTTGTGTCTGGGCGAAAAATTCGCGCCGGGCAAAAAAATTCGCGCTCCTTTAAAAAAATTTGTGCCCGGGCAAAAAATTTGCGCCCGTGCGAAAAATTCGCGCCCGGGTGAAAGAATGTCGCCCGGGCGAAAAATTCTCCCCTGGGCAAAAAATTCGTGACCGGGCGAAAAATTCCCGCCCCAGCGAAAAATTCGCGTCCATGCGAAAAATTCGCGCCCGGGCAAAAAATTCACCCACGGCGAAAAATCCGCGACCGGGCGAGAAAATCGCCTCGGGCGAAAAAATCGCGCCCGGGCGAAAAAATCGCGCCCGAGCGAAATATTTGTCCAGAGAAAGGCTAGTGTTTTCCCAGTGTTGTCGAACTGGATCCAGAGGAGTAAAATGTTTTCGTAGCATTAACTGTGTATCGGGATGAGAAAATACTTTTCGAAAAGTTGAAAAGTAAGAGGCTCGTGACTTTTCAAATAGAGGAGAAAAAGAGTTTTGGGTGTTAGTTTTTCCCATCAGTAGACATTCCAAACGGTTTATTAGGTGCGGTAGCGTTTTCTAGAAAACGAAAAAGAGCTAGAAAGCCCTCGCAAACAGGCCCTAAAACCGCCAATCTTATCGTCTTGACAAGCTAATGGAAGTGCAGCCTCTACATAACTATGTTCACATATTCATACATCCATTGAATATATATGTTGGGAAAAATATAATCTTTTGAACAAACATGATCTTACAAGGAGACATAACTATATAAAAAGTCATATTCATGCAGAAAAAGAACTTTTTCATTAAACATCACTTCATAACATGAGTCAATAGACATAACTCTTCCATAACTTACCAAACATTAATTGGTCTATATTCATTTACAGTTGAAGCCAATGACCATCCGATTGAAGAGGTGAGGCTAACGGTGGACCCAATCGACAATCCAAATCTTCCTGTGCTAACATGGCGTGCATGGGTACTTGGAGTAACATCATGTGTGATGCTCTCCTTCGCAAACACCTTCTTCGGATACAGATCAAACCAACTATACATTAGTTCTGTATGCGTGCAGATCATCACCCTTCCCATCGGCAGATTTCTTGCGAAAACACTCCCAAACAAAAAAGTGAATGTGATCCCGTTTGCAAATTGGGCGTCCTTCTCACTCAATCCCGGGCCTTTTTCTATGAAGGAGCATTGTCTCATCACCATCTTAGCAGGTGCGGGAGGTAGTGGTGGAGCCATTGGAATAATAACAATTGTTAAGGCTTTCTATCACAGAAAGATAAACCCCATTGCAGCTTTTTTGTTGGTGCAGACAACAGCGGTGAGAAGCTCTTGAGGACTTAGTTCTCATAATTATATATTTTTATTATGTCCGGTACAAATAGGGGTGTTCACGAACTGAATTGAATCGAATAGTTATTCATTCGAATCTAAATTTGTCATACAATGTAGAGATCCAGATTCTAATTGGAACAAATATTTGAATTCAAATTAGTCACAAAATCCTAGATTCGAATTTGAATTCAAGCTTGAATTCGAATTCAAATTTACCTTTTCAATACTACAGAGTTAACATAGATTGATGCTGCAGAAACAACAAATTTCGTGAACATCGAAAAAATATTAAATGTTAAAAATGATAAATCTTGAGTAATAGAAAACAATAGCATACTTAAATATACAGTGGAATAACTTGGCATCATTAGGCGCATAATGATATATTTAAAGAAACACAACAAATCAAATTATTTCAGAATGATCATAAATATGACTTCATATATAGGACAGATAACCACAAAAAAATTTAAAAATAAGACTTCCATTAATTTGCTCTCCAAAAATTATATCACCCATGCAGCATCCAAGTTGCATATCAAATTTCTAGCTAAGGCCCAATAAAATTTCATGTTGATGAATGAATTACTATTTGGACAAGTAATTAGTATGATGCATTCAAAATAAATTCTGGTACAAGTAATTAGTATGATGCATACATTATAATATAGTATTTTAAGTAAATTTTAAATCAATTTTGTTCATGGAACATTTATGGCAGTTGCTTGGGTATAGCTGGGCTGGAATTTACAAAAAATACCTGGTAGACTCGCCTTATATGTGGTGGCCAAGCAACCTTGTCCAAGTCTCGCTCTTCAAGTATTACTTCATAACTCTCATTTCGCTCTTCAATTACAAAACTCAATATGCTCTTGCTTCTTCCTTTTTTAACATAGAATGAAGATTTTACCAATAAAGATTTTAAAAGTTTGGGACAATGAAAAAATGCTTACAAAATCATGACATCTACATATATATATATAAGATTTTTGTAAGATTGTAGCATGCATGCACATGTAGGATCAAAATTAGAAATTTAATAAACAAAATTACATTTTCAAAGTTTTAGTTTGCATTATTAATTATGAAACTTATACTAATGAACAATTTATATATCTCTATCAATGTCACTTTGCTAGAGCACTGCATCTCAATGAAAATAGGGAAAAGGGAAGCCTGACGAGGTTTCAGTTCTTCATAACGGTCTTCATCGGAAGCTTTGCATACTATGTGATCCCTGGCTTCCTCTTTCCTTCTGTCTCCGTCATCTCTATTCTATGCTTATTATATAGAAATTCCATCACTATGCATCAGATTGGTTCTGGACTTAATGGCCTTGGCATTGGCTCTTTTGGTCTTGATTGGTCCACTGTTGCTGGCTTCTTAGGTAGCCCATTGGCTACACCTGCAACTGCAATATTCAATATAGTGGTCAGCTACATTCTGTTTGTTTATGTGCTTCTCCCACTTGGGTATTGGACAAATATTTATAATGCCAAAAGATTTCCGTTGATCTCTGCCAATGTATTTGACTCCTATGGACAGCCCTATAATATTACTCGGATCATTAACGACAACACCTTCACTCTTAATGTCTATCAAGAAGAGGCTTACAGCAAGTTGAATATAACTTTTTCATTTGCTTTGGTTTATGGTACAAGCTTTGCTAGCCTGACCGCTTCAATCATGCATGTTGCTCTTCATCATGGAAAGTATGTATTGTGATGATTTTATGCTTATTCATGTTACACAATTGCATATTTTTCATTATATTTAAGTCTATTCGTTGTGTCGACAGGGATGTTTGGAAGATGATGAAAAATTCAAAAGAATATGCTCAGGGAAGTGTAGAGGATGTTCACAACAGATTGATGAAACGAAATTATGCATCGGTGCCCCAGTGGTGGTTTTTTGTCCTCTTAGTTGCAATCGTTTTTCTCTCTTTCCTCACTTGCTTAGGGTTTGACAAGCAACTGCAACTCCCATGGTGGGGGGTATTATTGGCCGGCGCTATGGCGTTGCTCTTCACATTGCCAATTGGAGTTATAGTGGCAACAACTAATACGGTGATCATCAATATTGAATATTATACATGATAAATCTTCATTGTATAACAAAACAAAATTAAGAAGACAAGAGAATTCTTGTTAATTATTATTGTTACAAACTTACTATTACAATTACTAAATATTATGCAGGGAGTTGGATTGAATGTTCTTTCAGAATACATCATTGGCCTAATGCTACCAGGAAAGCCACTCGCAAATGTGACATTCAAGACATATAGCATGATGAGTATGGCGCAAGCACTCACACTACTCTGTGATTTAAATTTGGGGCATTACATGAAAATACCCCCAAGGTCCATGTTCATCGCACAGGTAATAAATTTAAACACACTCTTTCCATTTCAATTATTTCGACACAAGCATTCTAATATTTCTATATAAAATCCATATTCTATAGTTCGCGGGCACGATGATATCATCTACTGTTTCCTATGGAACAGCGTGGTTCATTCTTGACACAGTGGAGAATATATGTGAACCAAGTAAATTGCCGCAGGGCAGCCCATGGACTTGCCCTGGTGATGATGTATTCTATAATGCATCAATAATTTGGGGACTTGTTGGACCAAAGAGGATGTTCGGCAAGCTCGGGCACTACTCGGCTTTGAACTTCTTCTTCCTTATAGGCTTTTTGCTGCCCATTCCCTTTTGGTATCTCGCAAAATCTTTCCCTCAATATAAATGGCTCAAGTACATACACATTCCTCTATTAATCTCGGGAGGATCTGGTGTTCCACCGGTACACTCAGTAAACTATATTATGTGGGGTTTTGTTGGGATTTTCTTTAATCATTATGTTTACAAAAGACACAAAAATTGGTGGGCAAGACACACATATGTAATGTCGGCTGCTTTGGATGCTGGAGTAGCCTTCATGGGAATATTGATCTTCTTTTCTCTGCAATCGCATAACATCTTTGGAATAGATTGGTGGGGAGGTAATGCAAATGATCATTGCCCACTTGCCTCTTGTCCGGTAGCTCATGGTGTGGTTGTTGAAAATTGCCCCGTCTTGTAATGATTTTGAAAAAGTATGATCTTTATAAAGTGTATGAAAGATGACATCTTCAATGCATTTCTTGTAATTTCATATGAAAGCATCATTTTCAAGAATGATTTTATAAAATCATTCAATATATGGCAAATTAAGGTATAGTTCAGAGTGCATGTTTTGCTTAATATATAACATTGAAAGGAAATATATTGTGTTTTATTAGCACTTTTGTACAATCTTATGATAGTCTACACCAACATGTTCAATATGCTCATGATCATACAATGAGTTGGGGATGTTAGAACATAATCAAAGCAGCCAAGAAGAGGGAATAAGAAGAGAAGAACTTCTCGAGATGATTCGGGAATGATGTGCCCTAATGATGAAGCCACCGAAAACTGCATAAAAGAAAGGAACCTGTTAGAAGATATTGGAACTAAATTACAAGCAACAATATTAACTAGTGTCATTTTTTGTTGCGTATTTGCCGCCCCTCCCATGATTTTTCGCCGGATTCTCCTGTTGGCAGGCCCCCTCTTCTTTTGAAATCCACTCCAATTATGTAATCTCCATTATTCTGATATTAATGGAGGATTTTTTTGAAGGGATCCTTGATCACCTTCCATTGTTGCCGCCAACCCGTTTTGTAGACCGCTCTAAATTTGGCATCCACATTATTCCGGTGATGATGGAGGATTTTTTTTGAATGAGATTGATCTCCTTCCATGGTGGACGCCATACCTACTTTGGATTTTCTTCAACCACCTATATATAGTGGTGTGGTCGGCCATCCAATCAGTGCAGCGCAGCAGCTTCTTATCGGCAGAGTTCTTTCGGCACAGCCCGGTGCTTACCGTCGGTCTTCCTCTTCGAAGTTCTTCTTCTCGCCGGTCGTTGAATCGGAGCCCTTCTTCCAATCGTCGTCTTGATTTCTCATCGCAACGTCTACATCCGGATATTGAAGGGTTCGAGATTTTCATCTTTTTCTCGGTTCAATTTTATTTCTCAATTTTAGTCGTATTGTATGTTTGAGAAATCATTAGTATTATTGATTTTTGTCTGCACAGTGAACGTACCCATATTTATTTTTCGGGGAACCACTTTAAAATCTGGTGTGCATTTTAATTGTGGTGCTTGTTCATTTTCTTTATTTTATTTTGTTTTATTTTGTGCACTAATTATTCTTCGTAACCACAATTGGTCGTTAGAAAATTTATTTGGAACACGATTCTTCATTTGCACTCGGACCAATCGATTTTCACAACACGTGGTAACAGAGCTAGGTTCGATCAGCGACTATTTGGACGTTTTGTTTTGAGTTTGATCAACGGTAGGTGACGACATCGGTCCGCTCCCTATCTTCTCAATCTTGATTCGCGAATTTCTTCGGTCTCCTCGGTCTCACTGCAGATTTCTCTAGTTCGATTTCTATGGCATCTTCTACATCTAGCGAGAAGTTTGAAGTTCCGATGTTCGATGGGAAGCACAATTTTGGCCTATGGCAGGTGAAGGTCAAAGCACTACTCATCAAGGAAGGTTTGCATAGTGCCCTATTGGGAAAGGCCCATAAGGATGCTGAGGTTACCGATCGCATGTGGGAAGATTTGGATCTCAAAGCTATGTCCACCATACCGATTTTCCTACACGATGATGTGATGTATGGATTTCTTTCAGGGACGACAGCCTCTGGTCTGTCAAAGCTGGAGAGTACCTATATGATGAAGTCTCTCCCCAACCGCATCTACCTCATGCAGCAGTTGTAAAAGTTTAGCATGATGGAGGGTTCCTTTGTACATGACCACCTGAATAGTTTCAATAAACTGTTATCTGAGTGTTTCAGCATGGATATTCAGGTGGAGGAAGAGGACAAGACAGTTATTCTTTTGAACTCTCTTCCAAAGTCGTCAGCTCTGTCCGCATCTACCTCTAGCTAGTCACCTAGCTACAATTTGGGGAACAAGCTGTGGAACACTGGCCGACCTAGCTAGTCACCAGCTCTGTCCGCTCAGACCGCACGGTCTAACCATTGAGACTGCCAAAACAGTCTGCACAGTCCGCCTGAACAAACCGTCCGGGTTGCCACTTCACTTTAACAATTTCAACATATACATGCTTCCAACTACATATACTCCTTCACATTTATGAGAGTAACATTTGATGAAAATGTGTCAGCATTTAATCAGGGTATATACATTTTTAGAGTGCACGGCGCAATATATCACAAGATTGACTCTTTCCTTCCAGAAAATGGTACTCGTCCGTGTTACCTTCAACTCCTCATTTAAGACACTGAGCATGAAATTGAGAATAAGTTGCTCGAGAGTCCATGACTTCATATCCCAACACTTGAAAAGATCTCTACATCAAGGTCTCAATTCGAGCTATATATGACTGACGCCTTCATGTACACGCTTTTTGCAATCATCATCAAAGCAAAGGCATATTATTAAGTACGTCTGGATTGGGGAAAGACCACTTGCGGGTTTATTGGATCCTCATTTGGCGCGTGATCTCGACATCAAAGTCGCTATGTGTTCTACGTGACAGGTCGAATTCATCGTCTGGCCGCTTGCATTTGAATTACTCGTTGGTTCAGATTTAAAATTTTGGGGGCGGCAGAACCAACCAGTACTGTGGATGTTGGATCCCCCACGGCTACTTCACCATCAAGAGTTTCAACAAGTACATCACATACAACTACCTAAATTTTAGGTTATACTCATATGCTGGAAATACATTTGGAATATTCTCCCACTTGACGCTAATTTGTGGAAGGCCGGCGTTTATATTGCCTCCAAATGCACAAATAATAATGAGTTGACCGGAGCTTTCAAACCCGGCCGCTCGCAAACCCTCCGCGCGTAAGGAAAAAATAAGTGAGGGTGAGGTATACAACTCAGCGGTTTGCGAGCGGCGGGAGCCCCGTCGCGACGGGACAATTTCGTGGCTTGGATAATATCGCGCGGGGCACGAGTGCCCCCGTACACTGTTGTAGCTGAGGTACTGTCGTGATTGGTCATAGAGGTGGAGCCTCTATAAACTATAGTTATGTGTTATATATCATTAGTAATAAGTGACAGGCATGGGGCTCGGCCCCTACGACCAAATGCGTCAGTAACTCAACTGTGATAGTGCATTGGGGGGGGGGGGGGTAGTGCCCCGCGCGACATAATTTTGGTCATGGCATTGCCCTGACATCAGTGGCGGGTCCAGGAATTTTGCAATGGGGGGGGGCACAAATTTTTTTAAAATGAAACAACAAGATAATATAAAATTTTTGACATTGCAAATTCATACAAAACTACATTTAATTCATCAAATCAGAAATTACAAAATTACACAAGAAAATTACATTTGTCAACGACGAGTCTTCATTTTTTGAAAACGATCGATAACATCATCGTCACGGATTTTCAAAAATGCATCTCTCTCAATAAAAGTAACTAGATATTCATTCAGCATTTGATTGCTCATACTGTTGCGCAACTTGTTCTTGACGTAGTTCATGCCCGAGAACACTCTTTCTACACTTGCAGTAACCATCAAAAGTGACGATGTCATGTATTACATCTACAAAATAGAAAAACTACTAATTAAAATAATCGCCTAGCTGCACATACAAGCAACTCATCCTAAGAAACTCTGGCATAACTATCTCGCTAGTGCACAACATATCTATTGTCTTTATAAGATCAAACTCAAGTTCTGGCACCAACACAATCAAAAACAACACACATGCAACACACATTCCAAATAACACGCATAAACATACATAATCGACACACAAACCTCATAAACAACACACACACATATACACATACACATTAAAATTACAGAAACACATACAAATACAACGCACATACAAAATACCATGCATAGAAAACCCACATACAACATACAAAAACAACAAGCTATCCTCAAAAACAACTCACAATCAAGACCTAAATAAAAAAATTATTAGCTAAACGAAAATCGTTTGGGAGAATCGCAGCAAACACCACCTGTACTGTGCCGATTCGCCAAAGGAAGGAGGAAGAAGGGAAGAAGAGAAAGAAGGTGTTGAGAGGAGTTATCGAAACTGTGGGACACCCTGGCACGACGAGCTCTGAAACACCAACCTCGAATAACCTCAGATCTGGGTAAAACAGTGAAGAGGAGCGCGCCGAGAAGAGCTAAATGCTGAGAGAAACAAACCACCGAGGCCAGCCATAAAAAAAATTATGGGGCACCGGTCTGGGCCAACCAAGCATAATCAAACTTTCCAAAAAAATGGGGGGGGGGGCACGTGTCCCTGTGGCCCCCCTGTAGATCCGCCCATGGTGACAATGATGTCGTGGATCGCGCTCTCTCACTGCATAGATGGTTTCCAGTGTGTACTTTTAGGTAAACTATTTTCAAGCTGAACCAAATACTTCTGATGGTTTATATACTATAATCACTTTTGATGAAATTTGAATTCATGTTAAACATCTAATTATTACATCCATTCAAATAATGAAGCAAACCATGTAGTTAAAAGAAGCAAAAAATTCATTTTTATGGAGCAAAATGCGCTCCCGCCGCTCGCAGACACCCGAGCGCCCGCGCGTTGCTCATTTTTTCTTTGTGCGCGGGGGTTTGCGAGTGGCGGGGAGAGCTGGTTTTTATTGTAAGCAAGAGACTTCACAAGTATGACTATGATGGCATATTTTGTTAAATGAAAGAAAAACATGTAAATTAAAGAAATAAAAAATTTGGTAATAAAGAGGGGTAAAATCTGAAAGTGTAATGTTTAACGAAAGAGTGTTTTTTCCTTTTAATATAGCATAGATATTGTAATTTCATTTACGAAATTCAGGGACATTAAGAGGATGTGGCCAGCAGAAAATTGGAGCCATTGTTAGCCTCTGCACTTACTACCTCATTGGAATTCCAGCATCTAATGTTCTTGATTTTGTCCTCCATATGGGTGTAAAGGTTCTTACATTTTTTGTGTTTTGTTCATCAACAATATCATACATATATATTATCAATTCTGCAAGACTTATGCAATAATATTATATTTCTTTGATGAATCACACATGCAAGGCCTTTGGATGGGGAATATATGTGCAATTTTTGTGCAAGATGTTGTTCTTCTAGCTATCACAATCTGTACTAACTGGGATAAGCAAGTAAGGGCTTGAAGATTTCAAGTGTTTTCTTCTTTCTTTTTTGTTTTGCTCATCTTCTAATACAATATTTCTACTGAAAACCATTTGTGACAGGTTGTGAATGCAAAACACAGAGTTCAAAGCTCTGTAATGCCTGTGAACTTTGATGAAGAAGAAAATCCCCAAAATTTCTTATTTTATCATATTTATTCATCTAGTGATTTATGTCATTCCAGTCATTCCATTAATTCAATTCATTCTAGCCATTCCATTTCCCTCTCAATTGAGCCACAAGCATAAAGAAATTGTGCTTGTTTTCCTCTTTGGATTTTTGAATACATTACAGAATTAGCTCATGTGTTGAAAGCTTGTTTCTCTTTGTTAGGTTTTTAATATTAACAAAGTAGTTCTTTCAGATTGAAGAAGACACGCGTAAGGTAATAAGAAGAAGTAAAAGATAAGATCGAGATAAGGAAATGCATACGAACTTCCGGATCAAAACAATTAAGAAGATGAGAAGTGTGGTGCATTAGCAAACCACTTAAAGATAAATATTTTTGTTTTACAAGTTGTGTAGGTGGCAGTTATGTATCTGCCTATAAATAGAACCATGTAAAATGTAACATAATATATATATTAATATAAGTTTCTTGTACTCTTTTCATTCTATCCATTTTCGTTTCCCTTCGCTGGTACCAGAGTCGTTCCTTGGCACACGCATGGTT
The DNA here is from genome assembly GCA_039513925.1 of Platanthera zijinensis. Classification (NCBI taxonomy): domain Eukaryota; kingdom Viridiplantae; phylum Streptophyta; class Magnoliopsida; order Asparagales; family Orchidaceae; genus Platanthera; species Platanthera zijinensis. The sequence continues at coordinate 135,593,029 of CM077097.1, read as the reverse complement.
TTTCTCTTGTTGTAAGCTTTGAATTAAGCTTTTACTTCTTCCTTTGCCTCTAGCTTTTGAATGTTTCTGTGGCTGCTTCATACAAGCAACAAAATCAATGTTAGCACCAAGTTCCAATAACTTTAGTAACTCAGTTTTTCGGAGAGTTGTATGATTACTGGAGTGTAATGACTCAATCCTCACAATCTTAGAAGTATTATCCACTTTGGTTCATATCCCAACCCATACTGAGCTAAAATACATTTTATTTTTTCCACAGGTGGTCGATGAGAACTTCTGGTCAGGGGGTCACCCATCCCAGGAATATTTCCATCGGTGAACAATTAACTTTGGAGTTTTCAACACAACTCTATCTGTTGCTCCAAAAAGACATCTTTAATATTTAAGGATGTGAATTATTACTTAAGCCTAATAAATTTTTCTCCAATTCCAATGTGAGATTCAATCCATTTCTGCATTTCGTTTCACCTAGAAGCATGCTAGGTGATACTTTGTCTGGGCTTCACTGCCTATAGAGCACTCTTTGCCCTCATTGGACCATTCTCATCAGATTTAGGATGTTACAGGCCCACCAACGTTCACATGGTTCATCCTCAAATCACACATTGTACTATGGGAGACCCGTACTTGATATAATTTGTAACAACCCAATACTCATAATATCATAAGTATTTTCTACTTTGGTTCATCTCAACCATATTAAGCTGAACCGAAGAGTATTACCTTTTTTATAGGCGGACTACAAAAAATTCCCAAGTGGTCACTCATCCCAAGAGTACTCCAACTGAAGCACACTTATCCTTGGAGTTTCCAACACAACTTTATCAGTTGCACCGTAAAGGTGCCTCTAATATTTGAGGATACAAATTATTACTTAGACATAACAACTTTTCCTCAAATTCCAATGTGAGATTTAATTCTTTCCTACAACTCCTTTCACCTAGAAGTCTGCCATTTTTTAAGTCTGCTAGGAGTTACATTGTCTGGGCTGAATTGCCCCCGAACTACTCTCTGCAAGGAGATACAACTTTAGTACCTCAATTTCCAAAAGAATTATATGATTACTAGAGTATTCAAATACATGCCTTATTCATCTCCCAATGCTTATGAGACTTGGTACAATTTGGGTATGTACAACAATCCTGAAAAACTCCTCTCAATACTTGGGAGAAAGCCAAAGCTCAAAAGTATGTTGCTTGTCAAATGCGAGATTCAAAAGCTTTACCATTTATACAACAAATGCATCTATCATCGTTCAATGTCATATAAGATAGTCAATATATGTCTATATGTGGATGAAATGTTCATTCTGAGATTGGATCTTACTGCTATGAGGGATATTAAATCCACTCTCGCAAAAGAATTTGATATGTTTAACATTGATCATGTTGATACCATATTAGGTATGAAAGTTAGAGTGGACAAGAGTGGTATTACTCTTAATCATGCTCATTATATAGAACAACTTCTTTCTACGTGGGGATACAAAGATTATAGGCTAGTCAAGATGCATTTTGATCGTAATAAAAGTTGAGTCCTAATATAGGGACCGACGCTGATCAAGTGAAATACCAAAGGATGATTGGTAGTCTCTTGTACACCACAAGTTATATAAGACCAGATATTTCCTTTTCTGCTGGCATACTGAGCCACTTTAATTACCAATACTCCAGGCAAAGAGCATTTTGACGCCCTAAATTGGTTGATGAAATACTTGAGAGGTACTATAGATCATGCCTTGTGCAACATTGGTTACTCTCCTACTATGAATGATACTTTGATGACTCATTGTGTTCAAAAGTTAATAACAATAAATCTAACTGTGGATATATATTTACTTTGGGTGTAGCAACTATTACTTGAAAATCAAAAAGACAGAATTGTATAGCTTTATCATCTATGAAAGCAGAACTGTTTGTTTAAGCTTCGGCTAGTGAAAATGCAGACTGGATCAGAAACTTGATTTTAGATATTTCTTTATCTAGGTTACAAGTATATTATTTGATATTGCATTGTAATAATCAAACAACAATTCAAGTTGTTAAAAATACTCTCTATAGCACTAAGATGAAATTTTTACGAATGATCACACATATTTTGCCGAATTATCTTAAAGAATAAAGAATTAACATTTTGATCGATGTCTGATCGAAGGATAACATGACTGATCTATTGACGAAAGTAATTTCAAAAGATCGACTAATCAAAACAGTAAGGAAAATGAGACTAATGACGATTTATATCAGCCTGGTCTAAGTCAATATTTTGATTTTTTTTCAGATTTCCTTTGTAAAAGCAAACATGTTGTGTTCTTTGATATTTTTATTTGCTGAGCACGAATCTGGTGTGTTATTTCATTCCAAATTTGATATTAATAACTTCACATAGATTACGCGTGTAACGACCTCCCCAACACACAGTTCGAAAGGATGATCGCCGACACCCGTAGCACCACGCTCGAAAGGGTTCAGCCTCAACAGGTCTGCAGACCATATACCCCAACCCGTCTCCATTCCATTTGTTGAATTTTCTCAAGATGATCAACGAGATAGTCTGACGCCAAATTAATATTCTCAGAGCTATCAAGATCACACCTTGATCAAGAGAAAACTTGGAAAGCAAGCTCAAACAACTAGAAGCAAACCAAGGAGCAAGCAAATCAAATATTCACTATCTTCTTTATAGGGCGTGGTATACATGGCGAGACATGATTTCGTCAGTATAAAATGGAAAGCAGAAAAAATATAAGTAAACAATTCGGGCGGACAGAGTCAGAGACCGCTGAGACCGCCAAGTCCGTCGAAGTCGTCGAGACCGCCCGAACAACCGCTATTATGCTGAGCTGAACTACGGAGTCCCCCGAGACCGCAAGGTCGCGCGAACACACCATTATTCGCTGAACACCTTATCTCTCTCTACAAGCCGCCTAACCGCAATCGTCTTGCTGCCAGAGTCCGTGAACAAGAACCGAACTGACGAACAGGCCGTCGAGATCGGCGGACACCGTTATTGAACAGAAGCTAAAGAAGACCGATTAACAGTATAAGCGACCTGCTAAAACCACTGATTGATAACTGCAAGCTAATCAGAATCCTGACCGAAACACCAGAACCTGGCTTCTCTAAGTTAGCCGCACAACCTACAACAGCAACAACCGGTTAAGCTTCTCAGACCGCGCGGACTGACAAAACTGAGGCCGCAGTTTTTAATCCATGCTCAACTTACTGTTCACTCCCATACAAATGAGGTGTCAGGGGGTCCTATTTATAGGAGCGGGTTAGAGTGTGATCACCGCCCTATGAGATAGGCTAACCGCCCCCTGATCGCAGCTAGCACAACCAATCCGCCTAGTCCGTAAGAACAAGGTCGGACATCAGCCAAATCGACAAGCACCAAGGCAAGAAGCTAGTCCGCAACATGGCGAACTCTGCGACAGTCTGCATGCATCGCACCAACTCGCCACGCAAGTCCACGAACGATAGGCACAGACCGATCGGTCAACAAGCGGACTTGCGAATACGCGGACAGTGAACACCCTGTACTTGTCACGGATTGTGACAAGTCCAAACCAAGACCCCGACGCGAGCTCGGCGGACAAGGCCCCAGTCCGCAAGCTCCCAAAATAGCCCGCTAAACAAGGCTCCAACTCGCACAGTAGCCAAGCCAGTAGCCAAATGTCGGGCTCGTGACCAGTCCGCGCAGTCTGCGGATAAGCTCCAATCCCGCAAAACAAACTGGCAACGAGCCAGGTTGCAGAAGCAAGCAGACTCCAATCCAAGTCCGCCCAGCATAGCGAACTCTAGTCCTAACCGCACGGCTACCTCCAGAACACCACATCAGGCCACCAAACATCAATCAGATGCCTCTGATTCTGATCAACATGAAGTCTCCTTATGAGATGGTGTTTAAGGAGAAGCCCAGTGTTGAACACAATTGGGTGTTTGGTTCAACTTGTTATGTGCATATCCCAAATGCCTGAAGAACAAAGCTTGATGCAAAGGCAAGGAAACTTGTCTTTGTAGGCTATGATGAGCGGAAGAGGGATGGAAGTGCATGGATCCTACGACGAAGAAGTTTGTTGTATCAAGAAACGTTGTCTTTGATGAACTGACGTCGTATGGAGGAAGCTCAGTTGATCTATCAGAAAGCAAGGTTGATGAAGAGCAGGAGGTGGCTGTTGAAGTTGTTCAAGAGGAGCTTGATGTTTCACCAGCAGCTTCTGTTGCTTCAAGCTCTAGGGCAGAGGCTTATGGTTCAGGAAGCAGGAGGAGTAGTGCTCAATGCTTGCCTGAAGACGGAGCTGAGCCTGAAGAAGCAACGAAGGTAGTGAGCAAGGAGCAGCCTCTTCAGAGATCAAAGAGGATCATAGAGCCTCCAACTCGTTATTACGAAGGGAATACCGTGAGCTTTGTCTCATGTTTCTTTGCAGGCCCTCTGGATGAGCGGGAGCTGTCAAAGTTTGAAGATGCTGCTGGAGTGAAGGAGTGGAACAATGCCATAACTGAGGAGATGGTTGCCCTCAGGAAGAATGAAACTTGGTACTTGGTGCCCAAGGTGGATGGCATTACTCTTGTTACTTGCAAGTGGGTCTACAAGCTGAAGAAGAAGGCGGATGGTAACATCGAGCGCTATAAGGCTCACCTTATTGCTCGAGGGTTCTCTCAACAATACGGCGAGTACAATGAGGAGACGTTTAGTCCTGTAGTGAAGATGGCTTCAGTTCGGGTGGTGATCGCCTTGGCTGCTTGCCAAGGATGGAAGATGTGGCAGTTGGACGTAAAGAATGCTTTTCTTTACGGGGAGATCGACAAGGACATCTTCATGGATCAGCCACTCGGTTACATATCTGAAGAACATCCGGACTACGTCTGCAAGCTCCGGAAGGCTCTTTATGGATTGAAGCAGGCTCCTCGAGCCTGGTATGAGAAGATTGCAGAATACCTCCAGTTCTGCGGATATTTGGCTTCAAATTCATACTCGAGCCTGTTCGTCAAGAAGAAGGGGGAGCTTCTAGTCCTGGTGCTGTTGTACGTGGATGATATAATCATCACGAGAAGTTCGAAGGAGGAAATAACTAGGCTCAGGGCAGAGCTAGCTATCAGATTCGAGATGAAGGATCTGGGCGAACTCCACCATTTTCTTGGACTTGAGGTGGAGAGGAGGGAGAACGGAATACTCGTGTCCCAAAAGGGCTATGCGGAATGGATCGTTCAGCGATTCGGCACGCAGGAGGGTAAGAGTAGCTCTACTCCATTTGATTCAGGCATAAAACTTTGGCGAGATGAGGGAAGGATTTTACCATATCCTCTGGTGTTTCGGGCTCTGGTTGGGAGTCTTATCTACTCGACAATTACAATGCCAGACATTGCTCATGCAGTTGGCCGAGTAAGTCGGTATATGACGGAACCTAGGAAGCCACATCTGATGGCGGCAAGGAATATTCTGAAGTACGTGAGGGCTACTTCTGACATGGGTCTCCTATATAGGAGAGGCACAAAGTTTGTTATTCAAGGGTACTCTGATGTTGATTACGAGGGAGATTCAGACGATCGGAAGTCAACATCCGGTTACGTCTTCTCTTGTGTATCTGAGAGTATTTCTTGGTGCAACAAGAAGAAAGACTCAGTGTCTGTCTCTACTAAGAAAGCGAAACGCAAGGCTTCGACCTTGGCAGCTCGGGAAGTCATCTAGCTTAGGAGATTAGTAGAGGATGTCTAAGAAGAAGTGTGTGGTCCTACTCTGCTATGCGGTGACAATGAAAGTGCCCTGAAACTGGTGAATAATCCAGTTTGTCACGCGCTGATCAGGCACATCGAGATTGAGCACCACTTTATTCAGGAGAAGGTGTTGGAGCGATCTATGATGGTGGAGCATGTGCAAAGTGTGGAAAATATCGCAGATATCTTCACGAAGCCATTGTCGAAGGTACCGTTTACTCGGTTACGGGGACTGCTGGGCTTGATCACCACTTCTCACATTAAGGGGGAGTGTTGAAAATTGTGAAGTTTAAGTGGAGGTTGATCAAGCAGACCGCGCGGCCTGAGCGGACTGTCTGACGAACTGGTGTTGCGGCCTAGGCGGTCTGAGGTTGCGGTATTGGTGTTGGTTGTTCCCTGATGCAACCGGGTGGATAGGAGGTTTATCCGCGGGATATGGCGGGCTCTTTTTTTGAGTCCGCGAAGTTTACTCTTGATCTCTGGTGGAGCAGCTTGCTGGCGGTTTGTTTTGAGAGCTGGCGGACTGGAACCTTGTCCGCAGAGCTCACGCCAGGTTATTTGAACTTGGTCGCTATCTGTGGCGAGTTTAGGGTAATCACAGAGTCTGATGTCTGCTGGTGACCTTGTTATTGTGCCTGTTGGTTGTGGACATGTGACGGACTGGTGCTTGGTTCGTAGTATGGGCGGACTGCTGTTGTGCCTGCGTCTTTGCGTGCGGACTGGTGCAGTGTGGTCTTGTTGTGTCTGCATGCTATGTATGTGGACAGATGCGATATCCGCTGGGTTGCGGACTGGCTTCATGCCTTGGTGCATGAAGGGTTGTTTCCGGCTAAGTCCTTGCGGACTGAGCAGACGGTGCAGTGCTAGTTGCGGGCTCAGGAGGTATTTCTATCATCTAGGGCGGTGACCACACTCCTCTCCGCGCCTATAAATAGGACCCCCCCCCCCGTCACATCAACAATAATTGAATGAACAGTAAGTTGAGCGCTGATTAATTGTTGTAGACTCAGTTTTGCAGGTCGCGCGGATTGAGGAGGACTTAATCGATTTGCTGTTTGCAGGTTGTGCGGCTAGCACTGAGAAGCCAGAGGTTTGGTTCTGCCTGCGGTCAGAGATCAGTGGAGCTCGCGGTTAACAATCAGCGGTTTGCAGCAGGTCGCATCTTGTGACCGGCCAGTCTTCTCTTCAGCATTCAATAACCTGTTCTCAGGTCTCGGCGGACAAGGCAGTCTGTTTGTCAGTTCGGCAGCGACTTGTAGAGCGGTTGTTTGGCAGAATAACGGGTTGTCCACGCAGTTTGGCGGACTCCGTAGTGTAGTGGTGCAACTTTAGCTTTGGTAGACTCGGCGGTCTCGGCGGACTCGGCGGTCTGGGAGGAGCTGTCCGCCCGGCTTGTTCTTGTTTGCTTCTCTTTTGTACTTGGGAAAATCATGTCTCGACATGTATACCAAGCTTTGTAAAGAAGATAGTTGATTATACAAGACCTTATTTTGCTCTTCTTTGTCTCTGACTACTTAGCTCTGTTTATGGTTGGAATGTTCATGCGCCTTGTTCTCGCTTTCCGTTTGATCAAGTGATCAGTTTGATAGCTCTGGAAGTGTTTGCTTGATACCAGAACTTCAAGTTGATCAGCTTGAGAAATTTCAACAACTACCGCAAGCCTTCCCTCCACGCTCGCACCACATCATCTCCTTTAAGACCGGCAAACACCCGCTCCTCCAAGACCGGAGGCTATCATCTCCAAGGCCAGGGAATGCGTCGAGGGTTCCACATGGTAGGAAGAAATAAGGCGAGATCGACACCAACAACGTCGATGCCGCCGCACGGGGTCGCACCCCCGACAATCACCGGCGGAGGCAGCAACCTTCCTTCAACGCGAGCCCGGGCCAGCGGGACCTCCTTCATGCGGCGGCTCCTCCTTTCAGTGAACAAGGGCGACTTCACTTCGACCTCTATTTATAGAGGTTTTTAAAACTTAAAAAAAGTAAATCCTCCAAATAAAAAATCCTCAATATAGGAAATCCAAAAAAAAATCTAATTACGGATTCCGAACCAAATATAACAGTTTTGGCACTTTACATCCTAAAAATACATTACAAATTTTGACACTTTGCACCCATGCCGAAATTTTAGAGGTATTTTTTGTTGACCAGGAGCCTCCCACTACTCCTCATACTCATTCCCACTAAACCGTGAATGGACATGAGTGCATTGGGAATGAGTATGAGGAGTTGTGCATGTTAAGCTCCTCATAAAGAAGGTCGAAGGTTCGAGTCCTGGAGTCTCCTTTGGAGTTTGCCTTGCCGACCTCAACAACCTGCCATTAGCCACAATATGCGATTGAACGTAGGAATAATGCCCATGTTTGTCACTCGTAATTTTAGTTAAATTAATTAGAATATTTTATCATTTAATGTGTTGTCACTTGTCAGAGAGGCGGATACTTTTAGTTATTTACTATATGCAGTCCCACTTTGGCTATATGCAGGCCAATTCCTGAACAGGTACATAAGTTCTATGAGGTTTTAATTTGGTCTGCATACATCCAAAACTGGCATGCATATAACATGACCCTACTTTTATTGATGTTGGGCAACTTTTTTTGTTGCTTAATTATAAACCATATATGCTTTTTAAAGTCAAAAAAATATTTTTTTTATTAAAATGTTATTATCCTTTTGTTATTGTTATTGTTATTATATCATTAGTTTTAGGCTCCGTTTGGCAAGATGGTGACTGTCATGGACATGAGGGTTAAATTGTCATTTATTAACGCCCACCTAAAGTACTTCATTCACTTTTATGTTCAAACGCATGATATTTGTTAGGTGATCCTTAACGAATGATATTTTAACTCATGCGTTTACGACCGCCACCACCCTGCCAAATGGAGCCTTAAATAAATTAAATAGAATCATAGAGGATACATCATACACAAAAGGTACAAAATGTTTTTAAATGGAATATTTAGTGTATAATAGCAGCCCAAAAACCACTTTTTGGGATGAGTATAATTTCACGAAGACTTTAAATACTCTAATCATAGAGGATACACACACTATATTTATATTGTTGTTTACAAATATTTTTCTTGCAAATTTGCAAAATTATTGGTTGCACTCAATCTTTTGAAATTACAAAAGGCCTTTTATCACAATTGTTATGAACTGCGCAAAGTTCTATTTTTGAACATTCCGAACACCCAGTAATGGATCCAGAAAATTAATAATGGATGTGCACAATTTGATAATGGAGGTGCACAATTTTTTTGTTTAAAAGTGTCACTGGGTTCTAAACTTTTTAACATGGGAGGTCAGACATCAACTTCCCTCAATTTTTTTTTTTAACATTTCCATCTTATCAGAGTTGTTTCTCCCTCATCTGACCACTATTTTTGGCGTATGAGTAGTCAAAATTCATTGGCTCGACGAGAGAAATCTAAATACACTAATCATTTTGGAAAATAATATGGGGCCAGTGTCCCTCGGGCCCCCCTCTGGATCCGCCCCTTCCTGACATGATGATGCTCCCACCGCTCGCAAACTCTCGAACGTTATACTCCGTCTGTCACTCTTTTTGTCGTGTGCACAAGAATTTGCGAGCGGCAGGAAGAGATCGTATTTTTTTTAAATAAAAGGAAAAAAATACAAATTTTAAATACTTAAAATTGTTAATAAATAGAAGTAAAATCTAAAAATACATGTTTCACCCAATGATATATTTTTTTTTAATATAATAAAAATATATTATCTTATCTTTTGCTCAAAGTTTGATTTCTAGGAACAAAGGTAAGCCTTCTAGTTGGCCGTCTTTTGTAAACTAATTTATGGCGCCGCCGATTATGTAAGGTTCACGGTTCTTATTCTTTTATATTTTGAACATAAAAGTAGATGAAATTCTTTAGGTGGGCGTTAACAAATGACAATTTAGCCCTCATGTTCATAACCGCTACCACTGTGCCAAACAGAGCTTTAGGCTTTGTTTGGCGTGATGTTTTTGCCGGCCGTTTGGAGCAAACGCTGACGGGCAGCGGGTAAACAAACGCCCTCCGCTGACATTTGCTCCCCCCCCCCCCCCCCGAAAAACTCCGCAAACCGCTCTGTTTCGATCCCCAGCTCCCCGCCTCCAGTTCGGAGGAACCGCCGGATGGACGCGCCACTGCTGCGTCAAATAAAGCCTTAGTTGATACTGATATGCTGGAAATCCATTTGGAGTATTCTCCCACTTGATGCTAATTTATGGAAGGCCGGCATTTATATTGCCTCCAAATGCACAAAAAATAGAGAGATGGTCGTCGCGGCTTGGAATTGGGCCGCATCTTTTGCTCAAAGCTTGATTTCTCGTGGAACAAACGTAAGGCCTTCTCATTGGCCGGCTTTCGTAAATTAATTTATGGTGTGGCGAATATGTAAGGTTCACAGTTTACTAATTTCATATTTTTATATATATATTTTTAATAAATTTATTTTGAACCGTTAGGTTAAGACTCTGTTTGGGGGGGGGGACTTATTTTCACCGGTCAAACGGTTACGACCGCATGTACCGGAACTTAATTAAGGTCTGGTACATGCGACCGTAACCACTTGACCGAAGTGCGCATGCATATAATTAGTTATTACCTTTTTAAATAGTTTATAAAACAGGATTGATTGAGTAAAGCTTTGGCTTTGCTCGTTGATTAATCTTTCAAAAAATATTATGTTATTTATGATCAAAGTTTTGGCTTTGGCCTCACATATTTGCAAGGGCTCCGACCGTTGTCTTTTCTCTCGGGCGGACATTGCCTGTATTAATGTGGATTATGCCCGCATGAAGCATGAGCTCACCAGTCGCAACTAACTGTCAAAATGAACGAGCAACATATGAAATATAACATGACACTTGAGTGCGAGCGGCGAAAAAGAGCTTCATGCGGGCGAAGCCCACCCGAGATTTGCTCGGACGGCGAAGATGCTCTTATATTTATATAATTATTCTATTTTGCATAATTTGTCACAAAAAATAATCCCATTATAAAAATTTGCATCAAATATTCCGCCGGCATCTCAAAATTCAGTCATATTATATATATGTTGACATTTTTAACAGTAAAATATGTTATTATTTTTAACGTTGACATACAACTTTATTTATACCGTTATATTATATCATATAATCATTAATAACATTAATATATTATTGTTGGGGATGACCCTCATTTTATAGGAAATAGGTGGTCACATAATCACACACGCATGATCTCTACCTCAAAAGAAGTGGGATCATGGGATTGACCGCGCTCGCGATCACAACCCCCGATCCCCTGCGCACCGATCCCATTACGCGTAATGGGAAACAGCCGTGAGCCCCACCACGCCGGCGGCCGATCTCCTCCCCAGACGCCGGACGCCCGACCTCTTTCGCCGCGACGGCCCCGGCCGCGACCGAGGAAGCGGCCGCCCGGGCCGCGCCATCCTCGGCCGTCGGCGCGGCCAAGGGGGCGGCCGCCCGGGCCGCCACCTTCCTCGGCCTCCAGCGCGGCCGGGGCGGCGGCCGCCCGGGCCACCCCCTCGCTCGGCCGCCGGCGCGGCCGGGGAGGCGGCCGCCCGGGCCGCCCCCTCGCTCGGCCGCCGGCGCGGCCGAGGGGGCGGCCACCCGGGCCGCCCCTCGCTCGGCCGCTAGCGCGGCCAAGGGGGGCGGCCGCCCGGGATGCCCCTTCCTCGGCCGCCGGCGCGGTTGCCCCTTCCACGATCCGTTCGCGAGAGCACTCTCTTGTGCCTTCTTTTGGGCTCACTGAAGCATCCAAGCGAGCGTAGAGCGTTGATCGGATTAGAGAGGGAGCTTCCACATGCTTGAAAAGAATCAGATGTGATATGTTTGTTTCATTCTCTTTGATTTCTAAATACCCGAACAGAAGCAACGGACGAGGAAGAAGTATAGTAACATTATTGACAGGCACGGGCTCCGCCCTATGGCCAACCACGACAGAACCTTATCTGCAATAGTGCACGGTGTCCCGGTACCTCGCGCAATATTATCCCGGCCACGACAATGTCCCGGCGCGACGGTACACCCACCGCTCTCAACCCACTAAGTTTATACATTGTGATGTGCACTAAGGTTTGCGAGCGACAAGAGAACATGTTTTTATTGTGAGAATCTTTTTTTACAAAAATAAAAGAAATAACACATAAATTTAAAAGTTGGAATTTATTTAATAGTGACAGGTAAAATCCAAAGTGGTTCTCCAATCATTGTGGCAATGCTGCACCCATAATGGCGACTTGAAACAAAAAAACAGCCAAGTTTCTTCATTTTATATATATTATTATTATTATGGGTTATTTACCGGGACCTCCCCTCGAAGTTTGCGTAATTACAGCTTGCACCCCTCTAACTTTAAAAATTACAATTATCTCCCTTCAAAGTTTGCATTTCATAACTCCCATGGACAAAAAGACCTCCATCAAGATTTAAGCTGCGTTTAGAACGGCTTATCACAGCTTATTTGTTCGAGTGAGGTTAAACAAAAATATCGTTGTCATAGAATGCATGTTTGGTATGACAAATGTAACTATCATTATAAAAAAAACTAGCTTTGGGCATGAGATTTTGGAATGACAATGACATTTTTGTCCAACCTTACCGGAGCAAATAAGTCGCGATAAGCCACGCAGCCTTACTCCAAGGGACTACTTTTGTACGTGGATGTTAGTCAATGTAAACATTGAGGAGAAATTTTTGTAATTTTTAAAGTTAGAGGGGTGCAAGTTGTAATTATGCTAACTTGAAGGGATGTCCCGGTATATAACCCTTATTATTATTTCATCACATGTATGCACCATCCATCAAATTGCTTAATTTCACCGGCATGCCACATTTATTTTAAATCTATATATATATAAATAGAAATGAAAAAAAAAATAAGTATATTCCTTGAAAGTATATTAATAGAGAGGAAGAGGAAGAGGAAGCAGACTTACAACTTTACTCGATAAACCATGAAAGAAGCTGAAGGCAGGCAATATAACTTAGACCCAACAGAAGGGTGGCAGGGTATGCAGCCATTTAATTTAATTATCCCTTTATTTTTAGGTTTTAGGGTACCTTGCTCCACATCTATTTCTTTATATTAGAAAAACATCTTTTCATAAAATAAACAACTCTTTGTAAGTAAACTTAGGATATATACATCTTTAATTTGTATGACAAATTATGAAGCATGAATAAATTTATGCCAACATACACCATTTTAATTACGCCGATCTAGCTACGTGAAATCCTTGATTAAAACCGCCAATCTTATTGTCTTGACAAGCTAATGGAAGTGCAGCCTCTACATAACTACTATGTTCACATATTCATACATCCATTGAATATATATATGTTGGGAAAAGATATAACCTTTTGAACAAACATGATCTTACAAGGAGACGTGACTATATAAAAAGTCATATTCATGCAGAAAAAGACAACTTTTTCATACTCTTCAATAACTTACCAAACATGATCTTTCAAGGAGACACGACTATATAAAAAGTCGCATTCATGCAGAAGAAGACAACTTTTTCATTAAACAGCACTTCATAACATGAGTCAATAGACATAACTCTTCAATAACTTACCAAAACATGATTTTTCAAGGAGACACAACTATATAAAAAGCACATTCATGTAGAAAAAAAAAACAACTTTTTCATTAAACAACACTTCATAACCTGAGTCAATAGCCATAACTCTTCAATAACTTACCAAACATTAATTGGTCTATATTTATTTACAGTCGAAGCCAATGACCATCCGATTGAAGAGGTGAGGCTAACGGTGGACCCGTTCGACAATCCAAATCTTCCTGTGCTAACATGGCGTGCATGGGTACTTGGGCTTACATCATGTGTGCTGCTCTCCTTCGCAAACACCTTCTTCGGATACAGATCAAACCAAATGTACATTGGTTCTGTATGCGTGCAGATCATCGCCCTTCCCATCGGCAAATTTCTTGCAAAAACTCTCCCAAACAAAAAAGTGAATGTGATCCCGTTTGTAAATTGGGCGTCCTTCTCACTCAATCCCGGGCCATTTTCTATGAAGGAGCATTGTCTCACCACCATCTTAGCAGGTGCGGGAGGTGGCGGTGGAGCCATTGGAATAATAACAATTGTTAAGGCTTTCTATCACAGAAAGATAAACCTCATTGCAGCTTTTTTGTTGGTGCAGACAACAGCGGTGAGAAGCTCTCGAGAACTTAGTTCTCATAATTATATATTTTTATTATGTATGGTACAAGTAGGGGTGTTCACGAACCGAATAGTTATTCATTCAAATCCAAATTTGTCATAGAATGTAAATATCCAAATTATGATTCGTTCGAATATTTGAATTCAGATTAGTCCCAAAATCCTAGATTCAAATTTGGATTCAAGCTTGAATTCGAATTCAAATTTACCTTTACAATACTACAGAGTTAACATAGATTGATGTTGCAGAAACAACAAAATTTCGTGAAAAAGAGAAAAATATTAAAAGTTAAAAATGATAAATCTAGAGTAATAGAAAACAATAGCATATTTAAATATAGTTAAGCGGAATAACTTGGCATCATTAGGCGCATAATGATATATTTAAAGAAACACAACAAATTAAATTAATGAATTACTATTTGGACATGTAATTAGTATGATGCATTCAAAATAAATTCTGGTACAAGTAATTAGTATGATGCATTCAAAATAAATTCGGGTACAAGTAATTAGTATGATGCAGACATTATTATATAGTATTTTAAGAAAAATTTAATTCAATTTTTCTTTTTGGAACATTTATGGCAGTTGCTTGGGTATAGCTGGGCTGGAATTTACAAAAAATACCTGGTAGAATCGCCTTATATGTGGTGGCCAGGCAACCTTGTCCAAGTCTCGCTCTTCAAGTATTACTTCATAACTCTCATTTTGCTCTTCAATTAAAAAACTCAATATGCTCTTGCTTCTTCCTTTTTAACATAGAATGAAGGATTTTACCACCAAAGATTTTAAAGTTTGGGATAATGAAAAAGCTGATGCAGTGGGAGGCCGGCTAGAAATGAAAACGCACTATACTGCAATCTATATGAAAATGAGCCTAACTGTCGTGCACGTGCAAACACGAGAGCAGTCCAACTAAAGATCGACTAGCAAGTGATAAAATGTTAGCAAAGACTAGAGCACGATTGGCACGACTTTAAGCATCAATTAGCGCAAGAAACAATTATAACTTGCCAACAAAATGATGTGCGTTTCGATTAAAGTCGTCGGATGTGTCCCTCAAATCAAAAGACAAATAATACGATAACATATGAAAATTAACAAGCCAACACAGTTGTTCAACATCAAAAGTTCAATCATAGAAGTTAAACCTTTTATATCTTGATTTGCTTACGCATGGGGGCGACAAAACTTGGATCGGAGAGAGGCGCCGGTGCCGTCGCCCTTGGCCACGGGTGGTTCCACGAAGGGTTGGATGGAAGTGTAGGTTGTAGATTGGGAAGAGCATGGGCTGTGGTAGCATATCCGGGTGAGAGAGGTGGGGTGGACTGGCTGGAGAGGGGAGGCAGGTTGGGGGGATTTGTCGGCGGCCAGCTGGGCTTAGGGTTGGGCGAAGGGGTGCAAGAGTAGATCGGGAGGGGAGTGATCGGTGCTAGGCAGTACGGAGGGGCCGAAGTGAGGGTTGGATGAGAGAGAGGGGCGGGGGTTGTAGCTGGCGACGGGATTTTGGGCGGGGGATGAAGATCGGGAAGGAACCGGCGGAGCAGGCCAGATACGGGAAAGGAGGGGGTGGGAAGGAGGTTGTAGACACAGTTGGGTTAGGGCTCATCGGGAAAGGGAACGGAAAGGGCTTCGGCTTGGAGGCTAAGAGTCAAGAGCGGCGGCACGGCGGGGACTGGGGAGGCTTCAGCGTCCACCGAAGATGGCGACCGGCGGATTGCAACGGCAAACCTTCGATCCCTTTGGTCGGTCGCCATGTAAGCCTATATATAAGAGGGAAACCAAAATGGAGTTAGGGTTTTCCCGATCGGACGGCTATAAATATTCGGGCCGATAGGGGGCTAAATACATCAGAATAAAACAAACTAATATATGAAATAGACTCGGAATGACCCTCGGGCGCATCCGCGGGCTCGGAACGACCAAATGGGTCGCCAATCACCGCTTCCTGCGGGAATAGACGTGTGCGTGTCGTTGATCGTCATCAACTCCCCCCCCCCCCCCCCCCGACTTGAAAGCACTCATCTCCGGTGAGTGAACACGATCGTACTCTCAGCATAAGTCGAGGGCAAGTGTCTCTAGCTCCTCAGCAGAAATCCATGTGTCATCGGAATTCGGGCGGGCAAGCTGATGGACCAAGTATCGCAGAACCACCGAACCGTCTGTCGTCGTGAAATCGTGTCCAACGATCTGTAGTGTATCTCTGGTAGGCATAGACGACTGTCGTAGCAACGTATCTTCGTCTGAACGTTGTTTCACTAGTACCGTCGGTGGGGAAGTGGACTCCTCCGAGCGGTGCTCAACCGCCCGCGACTGCCCGGGAGAGGTGGGTGAGGATGCACTAGAGGGGTGAGGGTCAAGCTGTGGCTCAGAGGTGGGTGGGGATAAAGGGTCCCCGTACACTCGCTCCTCATAGTATGAGGTCAAGTCCTCCACATTGAACACTCGGTAAATCCTCATTGTCGGTGGTATGTCAACCTCATACGCATTCACACCAATCCGTCGAGTGGCTGTATAGGGGCCCATCCGACGAGCACTTAACTTCTTCACTGCCCCCTGGAGAAGCCTCTCAGGTCGCAGGCGGATCAAAACCCGTTCCCCCACGTCAAATATATGCCCTCTACTGTGTTGATCGGCCTGAGCTTTGTAGATTTCATTACTGGCCGGGATCTTTCTCCGTACTGTCTCATGTAGTGTGTGTGTATATGTTGAATGAACGCCTTGGCAGGCTCACTAGGTGGGGCGCTTAACGGGACCTCAATCAGGTCAACGGGTTTCCTAGCTCGTAACCTAATATGGCATGAAATGGACGCATACCCGTGGTCCTATTGACCGAACTATTATATGCAAACTCCGCAACTGGTAGTACTGAATCCTACGACGCCGGACTATCCCGAACGAGACAATGCAACAGGGTCCCAAGGCTACGGTTGACAACTTCTGTCTGCCCATCCGTCTGCGGGTGGTAGGCGGTGGAGAACTTCAGTGTCATACCGGTTTTCTTCCCCAACATTTTCCAAAAATAGCTCATAAAGCGGACGTCGCGGTCAGAGACAATAGTAAGTAGGAAGCCCATGATACTTGAATACTTCCCTAAAAAATAGAGCCGCCGCGTGGAGGGCGTCATACGTCATGTGACATGGGATAAAGTGGGTCATCTTCGAGAAGCGGTCAGCGGCGATGAAAATCGAGTCAAACTTCCTCAACGTGCAGGGGAGCCCGAGCACAAAATCCAGGCTAATATCTGCCCAGAGCCTATGGGGAATGGGCAAAAGAGTGTACAGGCCCGTGGATTGTCAGGATCCCTTTGTCGTCCGGCAGACACGACAGTGACAAACAACCCGAGTGACATCCCTCTTCAGACCAGGCCATAAGAAACGGTTCTCCACTAACGCAATCGTCTTATCGCGCCCAAAATGTCCCACGGCCCCGCCCGCATGCAGATCCCAAGCGAGGAAGTCCCAAAGGGAGGTCTGTGGCACACAGAGGCGAGAACCATAAAATAGATAGCCCTCTGAAATGATGAAATCCTTGCGGGGCTTCAGAGGATCCCTCGATAAGCCAGAGTAAATCTCTCCAAAATCAAGGCACTCAGTGTAGTAAAATCGAACACGCTCAAAACCCTCCACTCGCGCGCTTATGGTCTGAAGAATGGTGACCCGGGACTCAACGCATCAGCTGGCTTGTTCTCAACACCAGCTCGGTGTTTGAGAACGTAATGACACTCCTGCAAGAACTCCACCCATTTAGCGTGGCGGTGGCCTAACTTTTTCTACGAGGCCAGATATCGCAAGGTCTGAAGATCAGAATACAGGACAAACTTCTTGTGTAGCAGATAGTGACGCCAGTATCAGAGTGCCTGTATGACGGCGTAAAACTCCTGGTGGTAATTGGAGTATTTCTGTCGGGCATCATTCAGTTTCTCATTAAATTAAGCAATTGGATGACCCTCCTGGCTCAGTACCCCCCCCCCCCCAATGCCTACGCCAGACGCGTTGCACGCTACCTCGAAAGTCTTGGAAAAATCCGGAAGGCGCAATACAGAAGCGGTCGATAGCTTATCCTTAATTTCCTCAAACGCTTTGGTGGTCGCTGCAGTCCAGGCAAAATCCCCCTTGCGGAGGCAACTCGTAATATGGGTCATAATCGAACTAAACCAGCGAACAAACCTCCAGTAAAAGGTAGCGAGCCCGAGGAAGCTCCGGCCCTCGTAGATATTGGTCGGGGCGGGCAACTCGTGAATAGACAGATGATATCAAGAATGATCACTTCTTCAAATTGATATACAAGTGGTCCTTCCGAAGGAGGTCGAATACCAATCGAATGTGGCTCAGGTGCTCAGTGCGACCCTGGCTAAAAATCAGTATATCGTCAAAATAGATAACAAGGAACTTACCCATGTAGGGTCGAAGGATCTGCGTCATCACCCTCATGAACGTGCTTGGCGCGTTCGACGGCCCGAACGACATAACCAACCACTCATATAGATCGTCCTTCTTCTTGAAGGTCGTCTTCCACTCCTCACCCTCTCGAACCCGAATCTGGTGGTACCCACTCCGCAGGTCAATCTTTTAAAAGATCTAGGCACCAGTCATCGCATCAAGGAGGTCGTCGAGGCGGGAGATCGAAAAACGGTACTTCACCGTGATCTTGTTGATGGCCCGACTATCAATACACATGCGACAACTCCCATCCTTTTTCGGGGTAAGAAGGGCAGGAAAGACACACGAGCTCAAGCTTTCCCGAATAAAGTTCTTCTTAAGAAGGTCGTCAGCTTGCCGCTTCAGCTCGGCCCGTACTCTGAAAACAAGTGTAGAACATCGAGGTATGGCGCCAATCTTTCTCAGCACGGGTTGTGTGAAGGAGGCGACGGATGACTCCCAACTCTAACGATCTCTCTGTGTCGCTCTCCTAACCATCCTCGACCCCAGCGGTGATCTCTTCCACGACAACATCGTCAACCTCAGCGCTCGCCTCACTGTCGTCCTCCATCACCAGGTTCCTCATAGGACACTGAGCAGCAATGTGCCCCCTGCCCGAGCATCGATAACACTGTCCGGGTCTGAGTCTAGGAGCAGTCGGAACAATAGTCTTGCCCTTCGCATCTAAGGGGACGCGGGTAGAGGTGTCAGAGCGGTGTGTGGTCTGCCTCGATCCTGCGAGGTGCGGGCAGTTCTCATACTCAAGTGCGAGTTGGAACACCAGCTCGATCGTCTATATGCGGTGAGGAATAAGTTCTCTCCGAATCTCAGCTCTAAGTCTCGCTCTAAATCGGGAAGCGGTCGCAATATGCTCCTCCAAAATGTCACTCCTCACTACCAACTCATCAAATCGTGTCATGTACTCGGCAACGGAAAGTGCTCTCTGCCGCAATGCATAGAGTTGCTCGAGGAGTTGATCGTGATATGATGTGGGGAGGTAATTGTCCCTTTGCCGTCTAACAGACACGGCAGTGACGAACAACCTGAGTGACATCCCTCTTCAGGCCAGGCGATAAGAAACGGTCTTCCACTAACACAATCGTCTTATCACGCCCAAAAAGTCTCGTGGTCCCGCCCACATGCAACTCCCAGGCAAGGAAGTCCCGAAGGGAGGTCTGTGGCACACAGAGGCGAGACCCATAAAATAGATAGCCCTCTGAAATGATGAAACCCTCGTGGGGATCCAGAGGATCCCTCGATAAGCCAGAGTAGATCTCGCCAAAATCTAGGCACTCGGGTAGTCAAATCGAACACGCTCAAAACCCTTCACTCGCGCGCTCATGGTCTGGAGAATGTGACCCGACGGCTCAACGCATCAGCCGGCTTGTTCTCAACACCAGCTCGGTGTTTGAGAACTTAGTGATACTCCTGCATGAACTTCACCCATTTCGCGTGGCAGTAGCCTAACTTTTTATGCGAGTCAAGATATCGCAGGGTCTGATGATCAGAATACAAGACAAACTCCTTGTGTAGGAGATAGTGACGCCAACATAGGAGTGCATGTATGATGTCGTAAAACTCCCAGTCATAATTGGAGTATTTCTCTCGGGCATCATTCAGTTTCTCACTAAAGTAAGCAACTGGATGACCCTCCTGGCTGAGTAGCCCCCCCCCCCCCCCAATGCCTACGCTAGACGCATCGTATGCTACCTTGAAAGCCTTGGAAAAATCCGGAAGACGCAATACAGGAGCGGTCGATAGCTTATCCTTAATTTCCTCAAACGCTCTTGTGACCGCTGCAGTCCAGGTAAAATCCCCCTTGGGGAGGCAGCTCGTAATAGGGGTCATAATTGAACTAAACCCGCGAACAAACCTCCGGTAAAAGGTAGCGAGACCGTGGAATCTCCGGGCCTCGTGGATATTGGCCAGGACGGGCCACTCGCAAATAGATTTGACCTTTTCGGGGTCAACAGAGATACCGGACTGCGAGACGATATAGTGGAAAGAAATGAAAGTTGTGATTTATTCTTCTACAAAGGGGCATTATATAGGAAATACAAAATGACTCACAACACCGATAGGCGGTGTGGGACTAAACACAATAATACAAAAATACTATTAACTCTAACACTCCCCCTCAAGCTAAAGGGGAAACTTATAGCTTGAACACAACATAAAACGGAAGGTAAAAGAAGGTTGGCAATATGAGACAAAACTGCAGACACTGAGGCCCAACCGCGTGTCACCAAGGATACTACAACCGGGCAAAGCCCACACGACGTTGGTCCACAAATCGACCATGATCACGATGGATACACTCGGAGCTGAAACTAGGTCAACAAAGAATGTCAAACCATTCCTACCACCAAGCGAAGAAAAGAAACTGGGAGACACACAACAAACGAAATCAACCTGGGGGCCATGTGTGACTATGGTAGAAGTCGGGAAAGAGGCATTCGAGTCGTCGTTATCACAAACACTCCCCCTCCCCACGTGGATACGTGCATGAAGGCATAGACTATTCCTGCAGGCCGTGACGTACACTCCCCCTCACGTAGACCACGTGCACGTGTGGGATCCTCGTCGGATACATGAACCCAGATCACGTGAAAGAAGTCCGAAATTGTGAAGAGACTCAAACGACATACAACACACATAAAACAAGAACAACACAAGAAAATGCACATCCTATAGAGATCAACACCCCACAAGGGTTAGCAGCTGCGGGAAGAGATAGAAACCAGAGGGGCAACTGTAACATGGAACCACCAAGCCGGAAGAGGAGGCGGCAAGCCAGAGTTGTCGACAGAGTAGCAAGACCAGGCTGAGGAGGTACGATCTTACAGATCTGGAGGAGGCATAGCGGCAGCAGGATGGAGGACAGCAGTCGGACGAGAAGAAGAACCCGACGGGAACAGGATATTCTGGATCAGCAGTCGAACAGCCGGCAAGAAGCCTTCCGGGTTGGAGAAGAGGAAGAGGCCACCGGGGCCGTCGTTGAAGAAACCGACCAGTGCAAATGAGAATGATGGGAGAAGCGCCAGAGGAAACCATGGCCGACGGGAGAAGGGGAACAAGTTCTCACCGGAGAAGGGGAAAGAGCGGAAGCAGCAGCCGTCGGAAGCAAAGTCGTCGGCACGACGGGATTGTCCACCCAACCTCTACGAACGCAAGGCAGATCGACACAAGGCACCTCTGTGTGACCTGGATGGCCGACTTGTCCACCCAATGGATGCAGTAAGGATGCAGGTGGGGCTCTGCAGACAGCTACATCCTCTCTAAACCCTTCTTCGCTGCGATGTTCACACAACTATCGTTGTCTATGGCGAGCTTGCAGGGGCCGCCCGCACTCTGAAAATAGGTGTAGAACATCGAGGTACTGCGCCAATCTTCCTCAGCACGGTGTGAAGGAGGCGACGGATAACTCCCAACTCTAACGATCTCTCTGCGTCGCTCTCCCAACCGTCATCGACCCCAGCGCTAATCTCTTCCACGAAAACATCGTCAACCTCAGCGCTCGCCTCACCGTCGTCCTCCATCATCAGGTTCCTCGTAGGACACTAAGCAGCAATGTGCCCCCTGCCCGAGCATCGATAACACTGTCCGGGTCTGAGTCTAGGAGCAGTCGGAACAATAGCCTTGCCCTTTGCATCTGAGGGGACGCGGGTAGAGTGTCAGAGCGGTGTGTGGTCTGCCTCGATCCTGCGAGGCGCAGGTAGTTCTCATAGAGTTGGAACACCTGCTCGACCGCCTTTATAAGGTGAGGAATAAGCTCACTCTGAATCTCAGCTCTAAGTCTCGCTCTAAATCGGGAAGCGGTCGCAATATGCTCCTCCAAAATGTCACTCTTCACAACCAACTCATAAATCATGGCATGTGCTAGGTAACGGAAAGTGCTCCCTGCCACAACGCATAGAGTTGGTTGAGGAGTTGATTACGATATGATGCGGGGAGATATTTGTCCCTCAATCGTTGCTTCATCTCATCCCATCAAGTGACGGGATAGTATCCATCTCTCTCGAGCGACCTCTCCACGCTAATCCAAAACATCTTTGCTTGGCCCAACAGTTTCATCTTAGCAAACCGAACTCGTCGCTCGTCATTTATCTCATACCAATCAAAGAAGTGATCCATGTCTAAAAGCTAGTCACAAAAAGCCTTCGGGTCCAGGTGACCGTCGAAGGAAGGCGCATCAATTCGGAGGAGCCGAATGAGGTCATCCTCCACTGGGGTGCGCTCTCGGCGGGGTGCCACATAGTCATCGTAAGGATCGTCAGAGTCGTACTCGTGTCGTGCGGGTGGGCCACACCCTTGTCAAGCCGGAGGTAGGCGTGGCTCATAATGTGGTCAAGGGTTACCCTCGGGGAGGGGTCGCGACGATAATCATGTGCAGGATCGGGGGTCCTTTGTTGTGGAGCGGGCTCCCGACGTGGTGGCTCTCTACCTCGTCGATCAGGCAGGGGCGGGGCGTTCCGGGGATCTTCCAAGGGATCCTCATAACGGGGTGCTAGGGCTGGTCCTCTAAGGGCTCCTATCTGATCGACTCTAGTGTTAATCCTAGTGATCTCGTTCTTAAGGGTGGCGAATTGTTCGAGGACTAAGCGTTGAAACTCGGCGGCCGCCATGCCAGAATTCGAACTGGTGGCCCGATCGTCGGTGACGTTTTGGTCAGACATTGGGGTTTGAAACAACCTGCCACTATGGAGCATGCAAATGTGATTCGAACCTGGCTCTGATACCAAATGATGCAATGAGAGGCCGGCTAGAAATTAAAATGCACTAGACTGCAATCTATATGAAAATGAGCCTAACTGTCGTGCACGTGCAGACATGGGAACAGTCCAAGTAAAGATCGACTAGCAAGTGATAAAATGTTAGCAAAGACTAGAGTACGATTGGCACGATTGTAAGCATCAATTATCGCAAGAAACAGTCATAATTTGCCAACAAAATGAGGTGCGTTTTGATTAAAGTGTTTCGGATGTGTCCCACAAGTCAAAAGACAAATAACATGATAACATATGAAAATTAACAAGCCAACACAATAGTTCAACATCAAAAGTTCAATCAGAGAATTTAAACCTCTTATAACTTGATTTGCTTATGCAAGGGAGCGGCAAAACTTGGATCGGAGAGAGGCGTCGGCGTCGTCTCCCTTAGCCACGGGTGGCTCCACGAAGGGTTGGATGGAAGTGCAGGTTGTAGATCGGGAAGGGTATGGGTTGTGGTGGCGTATCCGGGTGAGAGAGGTGGGGTGGATGTGCGGGAAGAGGGGAGGCGGGTGGTTGGGGGATTTTGTCGGCGGCCGGCTGGGCTTAGGGTTGGGCGAAGTGGTGCAGGAGTAGATCAAGAGGGGAGTGATCAGTGCTAGGGAGTACGGAGGGGCCGAAGTGATGGCTGGATGAGAGAGATGGGGTGGGGGTTGTAGCTGGCGGCGGGATTTTGGGCGGGGGATGGAGATCGGGAAGGGGCCGGCGGAGCAGGCCGGATCCGGGAAAGGAGGGGGGTCGGGGAAGAGGTTGTAGGCACGGGTGGGTTAGGGCTCACCGGGAAAGGGAACGGAAAGGGCTTTGGCTTGGCGGCTAGGAGTCGAGAGCGGCGGCACAGCCGGGAGGCTTCGGCGTCCACCGAAGATGGCGACCGGCGGATTGCAGCGGCAAACCTTCGATCCCTTTGTCTGCCCCATGTAAGCCTATATATAAGAGAGAAATCAAAATGGAGTTAGGGCTTCCCCGATCGGACGACTATAAAGGTTCGGGCCGATCAGGGGCTAAATACATCAGAATAAAATAAACTAATATATGAAATAGACTCGGAACAGCCCCCGGGCGCATCCACGGACTCGGATCGCCCATGGGTCGCCGATCAACGCCTCCTGCGGGAATAGACGTGTGTGTGTCGTTGATAACCAACAAACATGCCGACAAAACCATGTCATCCACATATATATATAAGATTTTTGTAAGATTGTAGCATGCATGCACATGTAGGATCGAAATTAGAATTTTTATAAACAAACTTACATTTTCAAAGTTTTAGTTTGAATTATTAATTATGAAACTTTTACTAAAGAACTCTTTATATATCTCTATCAATGTCACTTTGCTAGAGCACTGCATCTCAATGAAAATAGGGAAAAGGGAGGCCTAACGAGGTTTCAGTTCTTCATAACGGTCTTCATCGGAAGCTTTGCATACTATGTGATCCCTGGCTTCCTCTTCCCTTCCATCTCCGTCATCTCTATTCTATGCTTAGTATATAGAAATTCTATCACCATGCATCAGATTGGGTCTGGACTTAATGGCCTTGGCATTGGCTCTTTTGGACTTGATTGGTCCACTATTGCTGGCTTCTTAGGTAGCCCATTGGCCACACCTGCAACTGCAATCTTCAATATAATGATCAGCTACATTCTGATTGTGTATGTGCTTCTACCACTTGGATATTGGACAAATAGTTATAATGCCAAAAGATTTCCGTTGATTTCTGCCAATGTATTTGACTCCCATGGACAACCCTATAACATTACTCGGATCATCAACGACAACAACTTCACTCTTAATGGCTATCAAGAAGAGATTTACAGCAAGTTGAATATAACTTTTTCATTTGCTTTGGTTTATGGAACAACCTTTGCTAGCGTGACAGCTGCAATCATGCATGTTGCCCTTCATCATGGAAAGTATGTATTGTGATTATTTTAAGATAATTCATGTTCCACATTCACATATTTTTTATAATATTAATTAACCTTATGACTTACAGGGATATTTGGAAGATGTGGACAAATACAAAAGAATTTGTTCAGGGAAGGGAAGAGGATGTTCATAGCAGATTGATGAAACGAAATTATGAGTCGGTGCCCCAGTGGTGGTTTCTTGTCCTCTTAGTTACAGTTTTTGGTCTCTCTCTCTTCACTTGCTTAGGATTTGACAAACAACTGCAACTCCCATGGTGGGGGGTGTTATTGGCCAGCACCACGTCATTTGTCTTCACATTACCTGACGGAGTTATAGTGGCAACAACTAATACGGTGATTATTTTGTTGTATATTCAGTTGAGTTTATAGATCATCAATATTGTTTAAATGATACATCTTCATTATATAACAAAAATATTAAGAAGATAAGAAAAATATTCGTAGTACAAACTTACTATTACAACTATGAAATATTATGCAGGGAGTTGGATTGAATGTTGTTTCAGAATACATCATTGGCCTATTGCTACCTGGAAAGCCGCTAGCAAATGTGACATTCAAAATATACAGCTCGATGAGTATGTGGCAAGCCCTCGCGTTGCTCAGTGATTTAAATCTAGGACATTACATGAAAATACCCCCCAAGTCCATGTTCATCGCACAGGTAATGAAGACACTCTATCCATTTGAATCGTTAAGATGAGAATGCATTATGTATTCTAATACTTCTATATAAACACCATCTACAGTTCATAGGTACGATGATATCAGCTACTATCTCCTATGGAACGGCATTGTTCATTCTTGACACTGTGAAGCATATATGCGAACCAAGTAAGTTGCCACAGGGTAGTCCGTGGACCTGCCCTAATGATGATGTAATTTATAATGCAACAATAATTTGGGGACTTATTGGACCGACGAGGATGTTCGGCAAGCTTGGGCAATACTCAGCTTTGAACTTCTTCTTCCTTATAGGCTTTTTGTTGCCTATTCCCTTCTGGTTTCTTGCAAAATCCTTTCCACAATATAAATGGCTCAAATACATACACATTCCTCTATTGATCTCAGGAGGATCTGGTGTTCCACCAGTACACTCAGTAAACTATATTATGTGGGGTTTTATTGGAATTTTCTTTAATTACTTTGTTTACAAAAGACATAAAACTTGGTGGGCAAGACACACTTACCTGATGTCGGCTGCTTTAGATGCTGGAGTAGCCTTTATGGGAATACTAATCTTCTTTGCTCTGCAATCGCATAACATCTTTGGAATAGATTGGTGGGGAGGTGCTGCAAATGACCATTGCCCACTTGCTACTTGTCCGACGGCTCATGGTGTGGTCGTTGAAAATTGCCCTGTCATGTAAAGATTTTGAAAGATTATTATGTTATTGAAGTAAATAAAAGTGCGATTCTACAATGCACTTCATGTTATTTCTATAAATATTTTAGTTTTGAGAATATAATGTCATTTGAAGAATATGGTTGAATAATAATGTCATTTAAATGTTTGATTGCTCCTCTCATACTTTAAAATTAGTTTTTCCACAATGAATAGGTGATTATATATAAAGATTTTTGCTTAACCCGTAATCACTGTTTTAAATGTCCGCCGACATGTCTCCCGACATATCATTTTTAGGGGCAAAACAATATGTTTTTCTAAAAAATCTAGATTACGTCGTTTTGTAAAATATAGACCGACATGTCCGATTTTTTCCGATATATCGGCTGACGCGACTTTTAAATATATTGCACGATATTTTATTTTATGTTATATTAGTAGACTAGCAGCATATATTTAAATCACATATACATATTATATTATATATGTAAATCGATTGGAATTATTGTTTTGATTTTTTTAACATTTTATTCTTGCAACCGATTTTAAATAATTGTTTCACAATTTTTTAATTTCATATTACAAATAATATGAAAACATTTAATACATTTATTAATTGATTGTTTGCATGTATTTAATATAAATTTATAGGTTTGAAAAGACTTATAATCAATCAAGATTTTTTTAAATTTTCTTTATTTACAATAAACTTATTGTTATCAAAATAAAATTATTGTACACTATTAAATTTATCTTACAATGTATCATTTTGTATGTTAATAATATTTTATCTTAGATAATATTTGATTTTATTTTGTAATATAAATGACTTAACTTTTATCTATTTGTATTTTTTATAACATATAATTATAATTAGTATACATAAAAATAAAAAAAATTATAAGACAAGAAAATCCGATATTTTAAAATATCCCCGACTTGTCTCTGACTTCTGACATCCTACTTTTAAAAACTCAATTCGATATGTAGCCGACATCTGATATTTAGAACATTGCCCGTAATTCGATGAGATTAGGAATGCATGAAGACAACTCAGGAGTCCAGCTCGACGGCCTCGAGCATTTAACTCGGCACAATTTACCTCGGCGGAATTCAGCTCGGGAGAATTCAGCCCGACGACAGTCTGCTAGACGAAATTCAGCTCGACGACATTCAGCTCGACGGAATTCAACTCGTCTTAATTCAGCTCGGCGTAATTTAGCTCGTCGACATTCAGCTCGACGACATTCAACGCATAATAATTCAAAGCCACTTTTATGCACAAAAAACATAACAGATGATTCAATATAAATTTTTAATAGTCCATTTTTTAAAAAAACAGACAAAATAAACATATTTTTTTCAAAAAAAAACTCATTAAGATGCCTCTTCATGAACATAGAATATTGATTCCAAGTCTCGAAGACAAATGAATGTTATTTGAAAAATAATAATAAATATAGTCCCAAAATTATATATCTATGTTTACAGTATTGAACGCTACAAAATATTATACCTGTGATATTCCATCAATTGATCTGCAATGTAATCTCTTAAAGCGGACATTTCATTAGCTCCCGTCCTTCAAATGTACTAGGTGTAATGTTTGGATTTGTGTCGACATTTTTTAGACGTTTTCTTGGACTAAAGCTCATATGCCTCTAGATGAACAAAGCCTTAGTTTCCATCAAATTCACCAAACTCATTATCTGAACACGATAGATGGCTTCTAATATAGCTATGCAGTGTCATCGTAGCCACCACAGTCGCACACTGCCTTAAGAAAGCATACAGATGCATACTTCTATGTATGGCCCATTTCATCTTTCATACACCAAAGCTCCTTTCGATCACACTACGGAGTGAGGAGCGTGCCATAATTTCCAATCACGCTTTAATTTCTCCCCCTTGCTTTTCATTTTTGCACAATTGTAAGTCAAACTAGCGCGCTCTTTGAAGTTCTTCAACAGATTGGACCAACAATCTTAATTGAAATGAATGGTTGGCCTATATATTCCCCAATTCAATCTCTCCAAAACCCTAAATCGCAAAATAACATTAGATGGGATGTCTCCTAGTTTGCTGATAACCCCCACCTTCTCTTGATTCCTCCACCTTCAAATTGTAGCAGTATGCTAATCATATATTATTACTCAAAGTTATAACATGTAGAGAATCACCATAAATCAATAAAAATCAGAATGAGAGAAAGAGGTTGGAAATGAAAATCAGAAACCAGTACACATATATGAATCCAGAAACCCTGAACCCTAAATCAGAGAAAAGCTCGATATCGACTAGAAAAAAGTTCAAGTAAAATGGGGGAAATGGCATTACCAATGAGTTGTTGGATACTGGCGTACCGAGGAGGAAGAGGTTGGAGATCGGGATGAAAACACCAACGCAGGAGGCTGCGGCTGTGTCTTCTTCTCCTTTTTTTCATTTTCGTCAGGGTTTAGGGCAGCAACCTGGAGATCGACTGGAGAAGACAGGTTGAGAGAGATCTTGAGCAAGAGCGTGCAGTGAAAAGAAGCGCCTCGTGCTAGATCGGCTCTCTGCTACGACAAAACGAGAACGAAGCGCAGCTGTGAATTTATTTCAGGATTCCAAACGTCGCGGGGATGTTCGCGCCGCTGGATTTGATTTCTTCACCCTTTGGCGGCGGAGCGTTGGAAAAAAACAACCACACACCACTTAGGTGGTGTTTGGTTAGGCTTTTTGCATGCGGTGCGGTTGAAACGCACCGGTATTTCATCAGATACGGTCGCGCATTGTTCTCCCCACATCAATGCGCGCCCAATTACAGACATTCCACCCAAATCCCTGCGAAAGCCTGTTCCTGACCGGAAGATTCAAGTGATATCTATGCCCGACCCTGTTGAAATGAGAGCCTTTCCCGAAGAATCCGACTGGTTCCTTGTTGGGAGATCTTATGTGATGGGATTGTCGATGGCCCGAGGATTGAATAAAGTTGCAGTCGATGAGATTGTTTACTTCAACTTTCCAGAGGTTTTTGATAGGAGATTGCACGTTGGAAAGTGGGTCAGTTCAAAGGCGGCCGCCGCCACTTCAGAAGATTGTCCGCTTCTCAACAAAGAGGTCCGGTGAGGTACGTTAACCATGCTTCATTCTTCATTTGCTCTGCTTTAGTATTTCCTGTTTCTTCGATTAATGGCTGTTTTCTGTCTTCCCTTTGTATCTCCAGTTAGGAAGACTTCCTCCTGAGTGGTCGCATTGCCTCATTCCCCTCGTGCATTCATCCAAGGTGAAAATCCGTGGTAGATGCGTGCTAGCGCCGGCTGAACTTAGTATAATGAAAGAGATTACGTTGTATGTCAGGTACTTGCTACCGCGGAACCCATGAATTCAAGTTTGTTTTGCCACATTAATAGTTTAAGGGTTTTGATGATCTTCTTCTTCTTTTGTATGCAGCTTTTACATCAACAGATCTGTTTTCACTGAGGGCCATAAATCTTCTTGGAAGTTGAAGGCTACAAACCGTAATACTAATCTGCAACCTCTCCACAATCAGATACGGTCACAATCCTATCGTATTAAGTCAAATACGGTTAGATTATAAATTATCCGGTCATAACAGCAAAGAGACGGGCTGTTTAAGTAATGCACCGGTAGAGTTTGGCCTTTTCCGGCGGACAGACTCCGCTCTTTCAGGCGGACAGATCTTGCCGTTTCTTTTTTTACAGTCAAACGAAGAAGATGATGGAATGACCGGGTTCAAACTCGAGAGCGTGAATGCCGAAAATTAGAGAGGAAAACGCGACGTCTCCCAAAAATAAAAAACTTATTTATATGCGTACCCATTAATAGGTACGCATACGTACCTAAAACGGACGCATGTTGTCGACCCCATCTTACAAATGAATCATGCTAGGGAAACGATGAAGACCTTGTTTTCTTTTCTGAACAAGAGTGTCAGGATCTCCTTTGATTTCTCCTCTACCTCCCTACCATCAAACTGGAGATCACTTCTGCATAGGAGGAGACAATGCTGGTGTTGGTACTAACTACTGACCTGCAAATTAAAAATAATTTTTGTGCACTTCAAGTTTTCAACTTCAATAAGTTAGCATGCAAAATATCTGAATAAATCTTGCTGGGAGACAATAAACTAATTAGTTATCTTTTATTTTCATAAAAAAAATATTTCAATTATTTATTTTCTTGTTAGGTCTGTTTCCAATCTTTCGCCGCCCATACTCCCAATAATTGGGGACTATATGGGTTCTTTGTTGTTGTATTCATTTTCTTGTTATAGTTTTGTCCTGTGTTTTGTGCTAACAATTTGGTGTAGATACATTTTTGTTTTGTTGAAGCGATTCTTCTTGTTCTGATGATGGTGATGCATTCTGCTTAGGATGTGATTCTTCATGTCGGGTAACTTCTAACCTTACCGCTCTTGCTCTTTATGTTAACTACAATTCATAAATTATTTTGGGGGGGGTTATGTAGGCTAGTTGTTTCCTGTTTCATTTCTAATTTTATTTGAGTAATTTTAAGTGCAAATTAAATTTTGGCTACGTGCAAATCATGATTGTGTGCAAATCATAAAAAACACCGGAATGTGTTCTAGTATGCAATGTCCCTACAATAAAAGATAATATGGGAATTTTTGTTTAAAGTCACATGTTTCATCATCTCCACCTACCGGCCGCCAATGCGGACTTTTCTCCAAGCCGCCCATGTGCTTTGAATGGGCACATGGGAGGAAGCTTCTCGGAAAAAGGCCAAGGCATGTGAAATGGCTCTATAAAAGGGGCGGATGGCAAACTATGAAACATCGCACCAAAAACCAAACCAAAGAGAGGTAAAACCTTGAAGAGGAGAGCGGTGGTGCACGACCGAAGGCGACGGTGGGCGTCGACATCTGATTCCGAGCTGCATCGGCAAAGAAGAGCGAAAGCGTGCGGGTAGCGACAAGGTGGCTGATTTGCAGGCTGCGGCAAGGTGTACGGTGCTTGATGATTGCATGCTCGTAGGCGGTGGTGGTTGTGCACGAGTGATGACGTTGGCAGGCTGCGTGTTCGTGGCAAGGTCAAGTATTTACTTGGATCTCTTCTCGGTGGTGGTGGAAGTGGTTGGTCATCTGACGACGACGAAGGTTTGTTCTGGTATGAATTTTGTGCGTCCGTTTTAAGAATTGTGTTGAAACCCGGATACCGATTCAACAAAGTTCGGACTGGAGGGACAATTCAAGTTACTTTGCTCATCATCGAGTGCACAAGGTAGGTCAATTCAAGCCCGGCTTCGGCCTTCGGGAATTTGAAGTGGTTGCCAACTCACAGATCAGGTGAACTACAACGTGAAGGTCCCACCGCTCACCCGAAGGCGCGTATAGCGTCCTCCCCCCCCCCCCCCCAAGCCAAAGACTGAGCTCGGCACCTTGGACGATACGGGACAAGAACTCTCCGAAATCCAAAAGCTCAGGGAGGCTGGGTCTGCCTCTCCAAGGTGTTATGAGGGTCTATTTATAGGCAAACCCCAAACCAAGGGTAAAATCGTCTTTACGGCCTGCAAATAGCAGCCTCCGTCTTTTGGTTTTTGTTGTTGGCACCCTAGATTGGTTTGCGGATAGCGAAATCCCGTTGTTTGAGACGGTCATGGGTAGACCAGGTTGAAATGCGAGTAGACCAAGGGACTCATTGGCTATCCTTGTTGAGGCGGGTCCGTGAAGAAGGCGGAGCTCGCCTCACCTGCATGCTCCTTGGCGCGTGGTGGCCCTTTCTCTGGAAGCTGATTCGGCGAGCTGGCGCCTAGTTGGGGAGGCTGGCTCGCGGCAATCCAGAGTGAGGCGCGAGGTCGCCTCGCCAGACCCAATTTCTCCTAGCGGGCTCACTCTCTCCCTGATGGGTGCAGTCTGAATGCGATCACTAAATCGGGGTTATACACAATCTCCGCTTCTTTGCGAGCTCGCTATAGGTCGGAAAGAAATCACCCAACCCCCGATTTGGCAAGCCTAGGGTTGTTGCTTGTCCTGCCGCACAGTCATACCCTATTACTCTATTAATAAGGTAGTGAGGGTAGGGCTGCTCTTATCAAACTTTTCTGGACTCAAGCCGCCCCTTTGATTCTCATGGACTCGCCTGACCGGGACGACGTCAAAATTGCAACCTTATTCGGTTTGATCGACGTACCCCCCCCCCCCTAGCTCGGTGAGGTCCCCGGGTGGGTGTTCTCGGGCGAGGCTCGGTCTCAAAAAGCCATCCTAACGCCAGCGGCCCCCTCAGACCTGACCTCTCCTGTGCACTCTCTGCGACTCGCGCCGTCCTTGGGGGTGATAATATCGGTTGGCGACAAGGGTCAACTGCCCTTGGAAAACCGCTCTGCTGTTATTACAGTATAAGAGTGCTTTTTCCAAATAGTTTATTTAGGCGATTGTTAACCGCAACCCGATATTGGCTAATCGCACCCCAAAATCTCCTAATTTTTCGCGCCTTTTCGAAATACGTCTTGTACATGCAATTTCAGGAAAAGTGCTCAACACAAAAGTTGTAGATCTACAACTTTTGTGTTGAGCACTTTTCCTGAAATTGCATGTACAAGACGTATTTCTGAAAGACGCAAAACCTGGGCATATTTCCAAAGTACGTCTTGTACATGCATTCGTCAAGATCTACAACTTTCGTGTTGATCACTTTTCCTAAAATTGCATGTACAAGACGTATTTCGAAAAGGCGCGAAAAGTTATGAGATTTTGGGGTGCGACTAGCCAATAACGGGTTGCGGTTAACAATCACCTTTATTTACCCCTTTGATTACGCCACTTCGCACTTTCCGAGGTGGGTGTTGATGTCACCGTCGTAATGGCCTTGGCGACTTCAGCAGGCAGTGACGGCCCAGGGATGAGGATACGGTTATCAAAAGGGAAAAAACGACCTCGCCTGCCCACACCAGGCGACGACCTCTCACTCCACTCGAAAGGGGGTCCCGCGAGCAACCCTCCATACTCGACTGTGCACTCGCTCCGGCATTCGGTTGGTGACATCTCTATGGAGCGTCGTGCTGACCTCGTGAAACCTGGCGGGGTGACTCCTCCTTTGGTGGTCGGCCCCGAGCGTGCCGCCTCGCCTCTCCACTCGAAGGTGTGTGATTCTAGTCGACCGCACACTGCTTGGAAATCATTATTGAAGAGGCTGCTCCCTGCCAAAGAGGGCGACGTTACCTCACTTCTTGGTAACCCCTTGATGTCGCTGTTCCACTCCTGGGTTCCTTCTAATATTTCTCTCTCCTGCAGGTTTCGACTCGTCCTCTTCTCGCGACCTCTCGTCGCTGGGCGTTCCCCTTGAGGCGACTCCACCCCTGATGTCCAGTACTCTTCGCGAATTGATGGTCGACCAGCGAGTGGACAGTGGCGACTTCGGCGCTTGCTTGCTTAAGGTGCTCGGAGTGCAAGACTTGGCTCTCACCACCGCGGCCCATCACGAGGTCAAGTAGGGGCTTAGCAAGGCCTGGGGCCGTGTGGAGTCGCTAGAGAATTTCAACGCGCAATTGGAAGGCAACGGAGGCCTCTTCTTACGGATGTTGGATGCTGAAGAGAGGATCTACGAGTTGGAGACTCACCAGAACGCGACTGAGGACCATC
Source organism: Platanthera zijinensis (assembly GCA_039513925.1). Classification (NCBI taxonomy): domain Eukaryota; kingdom Viridiplantae; phylum Streptophyta; class Magnoliopsida; order Asparagales; family Orchidaceae; genus Platanthera; species Platanthera zijinensis. The sequence continues at coordinate 135,559,024 of CM077097.1, read as the reverse complement.
TATATAAATTTGGTCAGGTTGCGGGCACCATTGGCGAGGCGAATAGGTTGGAGGAGCACCTACGCCGAGGGGGAAATCACCTTCAGCGAGCTCAATAACATTTCCATGAAGCCCACGACATCACCAGGACGGCGTGCCATCCTGCCCTTCTGCGTGTAAGGGGTCGAGGGGTGCTCATTCCTCCCTAGGGATCGAGCATCTTGTTATTTTGTACTCGCATTTAAATATGCGCGTTATTTTTGCGTCCCGTAGACTTTTTGTACTCGCATGTGGTTGTCGAGTTAAGGACCCTTTCTCTCTCTTTCTTCTTTCCTTTCTTTATATGACAGGTCATTAATGTAAATCATTTGCTATTTGTCGGCGTGTTCGTTTTCTGTTGTTTGTATGTTTACTTTGCCGACGTGGGGCGTGACGTGAGTCTGAGACTGTTGATCATGCGACTTGGGAGGGGCGCTGGAGATAGCGAGTCGGGGGTGGGTCTGTTCGGGTGGGAAAACTTATAAATAGGGGAGGGGTCAGGGTTGGCAAAACATTTGGTTCCCCCTCGGCCTCCCCATTTCGATTCGTTGCCTCGAAGTCCCTACTCGCCTCGCTCCTCAACATGATTTGTGTGAAGGGTGAGGAGAGTCGAGCGCATTGCGTCGCCAACTTCGTCGACCACTACTTTCATAAGTCAAAGTCAACATCGAAGGAGCTCGAGGCCTTCAAAGCAGAGTATCTTCCTGTGGGGTTCTCGGCGAGGCGACCCCCCTACCAGACGAGGGAATAAACACTTTCTTCAAAGACGAGCTCGTCTTCCCCCTCGCCCACTTCAAGGTCGGGTTGCGACTTTCCCTGTGGCTCGAGGTGGTCTAGGTCTTCAAGTACTTCAGACTGGTCCTCACCAAGGTCAACTCCAATGGCATCATAACACTTGTCGACTTCGCGTGCTACATGGGCGAGGAGGGGATAGAGTTCGACCTCACGGATTTTCGGAAGATCCTCAATCTGAAAGCCACTGGCGACGGCGTCGTCTTCTTCTCCAGTGCCTGCGTCAAGCAGGTGGAGATGCTAAACAAGGTCCATCACTGGACCGATAAGTTTGTGTTTGTGCGAGGTGAGTTCAGGTCGCAGCCCATGGCGCCTGTGTGGCGGAGCGAGAACTCGTTCAAACCTCCAAAGGTGACGGGCGACGCCCTTGCGCTTCACGAGATGCTGAAGGGCAGTGACTTCGATGTTCTTCACATGAGGCGCCACCAAGACCGACTCGCCTCCGTCATGCCCGTGACAGGTATGTCGCTGCCTTCCATCCCGCAATATCATCTTATCTTGCACGCAATTATCTGACCTGCCCTTCATAGGTCTGCGGTCTCTCCCCAAAAACCTGGCCAGCGCGACTGGAAGGAAGCCGCCCGGCCAGGAGGTTACGTCTCTGAATGCAGAGACCCCCCCCCCCCCCTCGACTGCCTTCGGCCCCCTCGGCGCACCAAAAAGACAAGGGCAAGGCGCCCCTAACTAATATCCCTTCTGTCAAGACCAAGCCAAAAAGGCTCAAGATTGGTGAGGCGGACTCTACCCCTGCCGAGAAGCGGCACGCCTCTGTTCCCAAATCGCTTCACGAGGGGGACCCGAAGGTTCCGGCCAGAAGAATGCCAAAGGAACCCCCCCGAGCCCATGCTAATTTTGGGTTGGGGATGCACGAGCAAGACCTGGAGGGCACCACCCTCCTGGAGTGGTACAAGGGCGAGCACAGGGTCAGCCTAAGCTCGTGACTGCCTTCCTGGATGGAGGACGAGGACGTCGACGATGACGCATTCAACCTCTTATTCGGCCTCTACGGCCAGGAGGACGCGACAGTGTTGGTGATAACTTCTCAAATAGAAGTTATTTCATCATTTTATTTACAAATTTTCATCCTATTTAAGTAGTAAATCATCATGAAATCAAATGAAATAAGGTTTTAATTATATTCTGATATAATTCAGGCTTTAAACATAAAATTATGATTTTCCTTTGAAAAAATATAAAAAATGAATCAAGTTGGAAGAATAAAATATAATCAACTCCAGTACTCAGAAATATGGTTGCAACAAGTCGGTTACTGCCAAGTTATGTCCATTTATCCAGAGACAAAGTTGTTACGAACAGATTATTTATTACTTAATTATTTCTATTTTTCCAGAGACAGAGTTGTTACAACAAATTGCTGACGGAAATCTGGAATTTTGAAATTCAAATTGGCGACGGTTACAAAACCGAAAGGAGGCGTTTCTTCTGCGAATTAAAGGCTCTTTTAATAGAAAATTGCTACAATAAATGCTGACAGAAATCTGGGATTTTGAATTCAAATTGGTGGTGGTTACAAGATTGAAAGGAGGCAATTCTTCATCAAATTAAAGGCTCTTTATGAGGCAAATTACTATATATAGAAGCAAGGATCACCGGAGTGAGGGGACGACCTTGTGAGGAAAATTTAGGAGATCAGATTGAGGAAAATAGGAGGCGAAGTACAGTGACTTGGGCGACGGAATTCATCAGGCTGTCTCGGCGACTCTTTGGTTTGCATATCATAATTCTTCTGTTACCATGGCTGTTAAATTCTTATTGAAAAATCATGTATTTCTGACTATGAGGAACTAATCCTCTAACGAGTTTTGTATGTTGTGAATTTTCTAAAGTTTGTCTATATGCTTTCATGAGCAAATTAATTATATTAGTTTTTATCTTAAATTATATTCTCTTCTTTAGTGTTGACGATAAGAGATTATCATCTTGTGCTTTTTTACTGTGATCTATATGCGAGAGCTGCGATCGCAAGTCTCGAGAATTTAATTTGGCTACATATGATTTAGCGTATCGCTATCATTCTAGTTGTGGAGTTAAAATCCTCGCTTTTATACGTGTGTTTACTTGTGTAACTTGTATTTAAAGCTACTCACTAAATATACATAACGCGAAGATGAAATTGAGAGATGATCTTCGCAGGTTTAGGATTTCCACAAGATAATAATTAATTTAAGTTCATTTGTATTTTCACACAAAGGCAAGCTAAGGATAAGGATCAATATACAAAGCTCGTATTTCTCATCAATATCTAATCTCAATAATTTGAATGCGCAAGTTAGTTTTATTTCATTTTCCTACAAAATTGATATTTTACCTAAGTTAGTTTTATTTTCATCTCTCTACAAAAATTAATATTTTGCTTGACTTAGTAGAAAAGAATATTATTAGTACTCATAAGCTTAAATAAAAATATTGTCCATGTGGATTCGACACTCTACTTTCTACTTTATTACTTGACGCGACACGTATACTTGCGTTGCATTTTATATATCTAATTTTCGCGTATCAAGTTTTTGGCGCCGTTGTCGGAGACAATTTTTCTTATTTAAGAATAATCTTGTGATATTAGTAATTCTTAGTAATTTAAGTTCAAGTGTTGCTTTTAGTTTTATTTTCCAATTTAAGTGCATCGTTGTATGTCCAGATATCGAGACACAGAAATAGTGTCTTTAAATTCAGAAATCGAAAGAACTTGTAGGCAAAACAGAAGAGTTTTTAGGAATCACAATATTACACATCTTGAGATGGGTGATAACGGACAAAACAATAGGCACGACAATGACGGTCATGTAGACCCTAATGGGCAAGTGGACCAAAACGGCCAACAGATTGCGCATAGAATGACTTGTCGTGATTATAATACACCTTTACGGGGAGGGTTGCACTTTAGCATAGCTCGGCCTACTATAGCGGCTAATAACTTCAAAATAGATTCCACTACTATGCAATTAGTTCAACATAATAAGTTTGGGGTTCTAAACAATGAAGATGCAAATTCTACTCTTAGGACATTTTTAGAAATATGTGACATGTTTAAGGTAAATGGGGCTACTGATGAAGCAATCTAGTTAAGGTTATTTCCATTTTCGTTAGAAGGAAAAGCTAAAGATTGGTTTAATTCGTTACCACATGGTTCTATAACCACATGAGAGCAATTAGTAGAGAAATTTTTAAACAAATACTTTTCTCCTTCCAAAACCACAAAGTTAATAAGAGACATCAGCACTTTTATACAAAATCATGGGGAAACTCTTTACGACGCATGAGAGCGTTTTAAAGAGTTATTGAGACGATGTCCGCATCACAGGTTAGAAGTGCATCAGCAGGTATCTACATTTTATAATGGATTACAAACAGCTACCATGATCTTAGTTGATGGAGCTGCGGGGGGATCTTTGATGAAAAGTACCCGGAGGACGCTTATACTATTATAGAAGACCTTACCTCTAATAATTATCAATTATTTGAAAGGCAAGGGAATAATAATCCAATGGGTGTCCATCATGTTGATCAATTCACTTCATTAGCTGCAGAAATGGTCATACAATTTAACACGATAAATAAACGACTAGATTCGTTAAGTCAAAATATAGTAATGTCATCTGTTAGTAGTATTCATTTACCAAACCCCAACACTTCTCTCACCATAGAGCAATTAAATCAAGTTCCGGAAGAGGTTAATTATGTAGGTGGCCAAAGACAATGTTTTTTCTAATCAATATAATCCTGAATGGAGAAATCACCCTAACTTTTCATAGAGAAACAATCAAAATGTTAATCATCCACCAGGATTTAATCACATTCCTCCCAACAATCAAGGAAATTCAAGGAAATTATCAGATGAATTAATCCTAGAAATGTTTCAGAAAAATGATGCAAGAGTGGTAGGGTTAGAATCATCTCTTAGATCCTTAAAAACCTCCATAGGACAGATTGTCAATGCATTAAATCTTAAGGCCAGTTGGCACATTGTCAGTCGAAACAACTCCAAATCCAAAGAGAGATGACTCAACTAATCAATGTAAATCTGTCACCCTAAGAAGTGAAAATAAAATTTCGGGCGGAGATTTATTATTTGAAAATTTTAAGAAAGATGAAAAGAAAGAAAAAGAAGGCAAAATAAAAGATGGCGAAAACTCTAACATAGAAAAAGGGGTAGAAATTATAGATCTAGGAAAGGAAAGAAACATTTACCCACATCCACCTTTCCCGTCCAGAATCACTAAAACTAAGCTTGATAAACAATTCCAGAAGTTTATGGAAGTCTTTAAAAAGTTGACCATAAATATACCCTTTGCTGAGGCCTTGGAGAAGATGCCTAGTTATGTAAAATTCATGAAGAATATTCTCTCCAAAAAGAGAAAATTTGTTGAAAAAAAATTGTGGTTTTAACTGAAGAATGTAGTGTTATACTACAAAAGAAACTACCCCCTAAATTAAAAGATCCAGGAAGCTTCACCATACCATGTTCTATAGGAGTTAAATTTTCGGGTAAGGCTTTGTGTGACCTAGGGGCTAGTATTAATCTCATACCATTTCTATTTATAAAACCCTAGGCCTTAGAGAAATAACTCCTACCTCTCTTACTCTTCAACTTGTTGACCGAACTTTAGCATTCTCTAAAGGTATTGTGGAAGATGCATTAGTTAAGGTAGAGAAGTTTATTTTCCCTACTGACTTTGTAGTATTGGACATGGAAGAAGATAGGGATGTGCCCATTATTCTTGGAAGACCCTTTCTAACTACAGGAAGGACTCTTATTGACGTCCAAAAAGGAGAACTTACAATGAGAGTTAATGAGGAAGAGTTAACTTTCAATATCTTAAAAGTAATTAAATATCCTAATGATAAAGAAGAATGTCATTCTATTGATAAATTAGAAATTCCAACTAAACCTTACCAAAAGAATGACATTTGGGAGAAAGCAAAAAAATGGTATGACTCAAGATTAAAGAAGAAAGAATTTATGTCAGGGCAATCGGTTTTGTTATTTAACTCGAGATTGAGATTGTTTCCCGGTAAATTGAAATCTAGATGGTCCAGACCATTTTTAATTAAAGAAGTTCACCCTTACGACGCTGTCACGATCCGTAATGAAGTAGATGGATCATAATACAAGGTGAACATGCAAAGACTAAAAATTTATATGAGCAACAAGGATGGTTTAATGAAATCATCATTCACCTTCAAAAACTGACAAGGAAGACAAGTCCTGCCGGGACTAAAACTCAGGCGCTTATTGGGAGGCAACCCAAATCTCTCTTTTAATTTTTAGTTCAAGTCGTTTTTTCATTTTATTTTTATGTTTGCTGGTTAGTGTGAGTTTATTTACTAGAATAAAATTTCTCTATTTTTGTCGATGACTCGTCATACTGTTTTCGTTTTTTTAGATTATGCTAACTGTCGGATTTTGTTGGAATTCATGGATATTCATGTTTCTCTGATATTGCTATGGTTGATTTTAGTTCATTATGATTTAACCTTTCATATAAAATGCGTATATGAAGCATGGCATATTTGATCTCACAGGGCAATATAGTCAAGGAGGCCAATCTAAGGCCACGGAGAAGGCAATACAGCTGTGTCAATGACTCAGAGAATGACCCAGGGGAGTATTAAATTATATTTTACCTTGTGCTCTTGATTTCACACTCATTTGATTTTTTGTTTGTTTGAATGCTTCCTCTGAGTTGATAAAAAGGTTGCTTGATTGCTTTCAATAGTTGAACAAATTGCTAGGGTCTAGCAAAGTTTAAGGGTGCGGGTGGGTTCACCTCTGTTAATTAGGACAAAGAATAACTCGTCATCCTGTTAGATGGAGTATCCTTATGCCAAGTGTTAATCAATTTTTGCTATTAAAAATTTCATATTTAATTGATTGGTGGTTTCATCAAATCTTAAAGATTTTAAACTTGGAACTTAAAATTAATAAGATACGTTAAAGCTCTTTTATATATTTCTATCCATTCACAATATTCCTTAGAAAGTTGACCTCTGTCAACAGATTTTTGCTGGCTTTTCAAAAATAATGGCGACGGGTAAAACAAGAATTAAGGTGATGATGGACGCTAAGACGTGGGTTTTGGTAATTAAGTGGGAGAAAGAAATAAGACAACCTTTTATATCATTCACCGACCCTCTTGAGATTGTCTTGTCATTTTTGATACTTACTATTCCACGCAAAAAGTTCCCTACTTTGGTTTGTCTCTCATTAATGGGTGTGTAAGAAAAAAAATGTATTGACATAATGATATGAGCCTAAGTGGGTTTACCCACTCTTAGAAAGATCCCTACTATGACAAGTAAAAAGAAAAAGAAAAAAATAAAAATGTGTATTGACATACTGATATGGGCCTAAAAGTGTTTACACACTCTTGGAATGATCCCTACTATGGCAAGTAGCAAAGAAAAGATATTTGTACACCCCATAATTCGGAGAGTCTCTCTGATATAATATCCAGGGAAATACATTTCCACTATCATATTTCCAGTCATTCAATTCTAATCTCAATTTTGTTGGCTCTTATGACTTTCTCTCCTTTGAACTCCAAACTTTTGTGGAAGCTAAGTCACAACTTTGGTTTATGTTTCTACCTTAGCCTAATGTTGTGGAAGGCCAGTGAGAAGAAGTTGCAAGAAAGTAAATGATTCTTTCGAATAGCACACACTCACTAGAAATCATAATTGAGCTTTATCGTCTATCAAACTAATTGATGAGTGATTGTTTGAAATCTTAAATGATTGATGTGTTTACCAATTGGTAGAAATGAAATTCTTGAATTAGAATTTTTTGAATAAATTGAAAAAAAAGGTCATTTAAATTAATATCTTGATGGTTATTCTTTTCCCTAAATTGGGGCTTTAATTCATCTTTGCTAGGGACTAGCAAAAGTTCAAGTATGGGGGTTTGATAACTTCTCAAATAGAAGTTATTTCATCATTTTATTTACAAGCATTCATCTTATTTAAGTAGTAAATCATCATGAAATCAAGTGAAATAAGATTTTAATTATATTCTGATATAATTCAGGCTTTAAACATAAGATTATGATTTTCCTTTGAAAAAATATTAAAAAATGAATCAAGTTGGAAGAATAAATTATAATCAACTCCAGTACTTAGAAATATTGTTGCAACAAGTCGGTTACTGTCAAGTTATGTCCATTTATTAAGAGACAAAGTTGTTACAAACAGATTATTTATTACTTAATTATTTCTATTTTTCCAGACGCAAAGTTGTTGCAATAAATTGCTGACGGAAATCTGGAATTTTGAAATTCAAATTGACGACGGTTACAAAACCGAAAGGAGACGTTTCTTCTGCGAATTAAAGGCTCTTTTAATACAAAATTGTTACAACAAATGCTGGTGGAAATCTGGGATTTTGAATTCAAATTGGTGGCGGTTACAAGATTGAAAGGAGGCAATTCTTCATCAAATTAAAGGCTCTTTATGAGGCAAATTACTATATATAGAAGCAAGGATCACCGGAGTGAGGGGACGACCTTGTGAGGAAAATTTAGGAGATCAGATTGAGGAGAATAGAAGGCGAAGTACAGTGACTTGGGCGACGGAATTCAGCAGGCTGTCTCGGCGACTCTTTGGTTTGCATATCATAATTCTTCTGTTACCATGGCTGCTAAATTCTTATTGAAAAATCATGTATTTCTGACTATGAGAAACTAATCCTCTAACAAGTTTTGTATGTTGTGAATTTTCTGAAGTTTGTCTATATGTTTTCATGAGCAAATGAATTATATTAGTTTTTATCTTAAATTATATTCTCTTCTTTAGTGTTGACAATAAAAGATTACCATCTTGTGTTTTTTATTGTGATCTATATGAAGGAGTTGCGATCGCAAGTCGAGAATTTAATTTAACTACATATGATTTAACGTATCGCTATCATTTTAGTTGTGGAGTTAAGATCCTCGCTTTTAGACGTGTGTTTACTTGTGTAACTTGTATTTAAAGCTACTCACTAAATATACATAACGCGAAGATGAAATCGAGAGATGCTCTTCGCAGGTTTAGGATTTCCACAAGATAATAATTAATTTAAGTTCATTTGTATTTTCACACAAAGGCAAGCTAAGGATAAGGATCAATATACAAAGCTCGTATTTCTCATCAATATCTAATCTCAATAATTTGAATGCGCAAGTTAGTTTTATTTCATTTTCCTGCAAAATTGATATTTTACCTAAGTTAGTTTTATTTTCATCTCTACAAAAATTAATATTTTGCTAGAATATCACTAGTACTCATAAGCTTAAATAAAAATATTGTCCATGTGGATTCGACACTCTACTTTCTACTTTATTTCTTGACGCGACACGTATACTTGCGTTGCATTTTATATATCTAATTTTCGCGTATCAGCTGGCGGGAACCTCCATCCGCGAGTTGGCCAATCATGGAAGCCGCTTCGTCTTGCGTACGGTTGAACTGTTTCACCAGACGGCACCTAGTGAATGGCTCCTCCTTCTCTATTTATAGAAGTTAGGGGGCTTTTAGCCGCGCGCCGGGAACGGGACTATCTCGCAAGTAGTCTTGCTGAATCTTGGGTTAGTTGTTTCTTTCTGAGTTCCAAGATCGCTTGAAAAGAGTGGGGATTGTGAACAACCCTTATTCGTCAAGCGGGGACCCAATGGCGCCACGTAGGCAGGAGTCAAAGTCAGCATTGAAGAGCAGGCCAACAGTCAGCAACTGGCCAAGAAGATATTTTTCTATTAAGGTCGAGTATCATACTCGCTCAGGCGCGCAACCAGACTGCCGCACGAGCGAGCATCGAGTATCTGATCATCCAAGCGCCCAGTCAACATGGCCTTTTTTGGCGAGCATCAACAATACTCACCTGGTTGGCGACTTCCAGCAGCATCTCGCCATGCGCGGGCGAGGTACTTTGATGGTCACCAGGAGATGGTCGTCAGGCCGCAATCCACGAGATCAACAAGTCACAGAAGGCAAGCTCGCAGAGGTTGGGTCTCCTCTCTTGGAGACCCCTCTTTCCACATTTTTATCTATAAATAGGACCTCAGGGGTACCAGGAATAGTACCATGAAACCTTGCAATCTTGCCCCCTCAATTTCTCTCTCGAGAACAACTACTCTCTAGGTGGTGCCTTCCTCGTACCTTGTTCACCCATTTGTGGTTGAGGATGGAAGGTTTTCTCCAAACTTCCGGGTACGTGGTGAGACCTCCGTTCTGCAGTGTCTAGGGTCTTTTAGTTCCTTCTTTCTCTTTCTTACTTTCATCTTCAGGGCCAAGTGAGCCGAACTGATGGGCTAGTAGCCTCAGGCTGCACTTAGATCCAAATTTTGAAAGAGAGATTTTTCTGACTTCAACACAAGGCATACATCACCTTTTACAGTTGGTTTGACCTCTTCAAAGACAAAACCTATTTTTCTCTTTCCTGGTTTTTCCACATAAAATATTTTGACATTTTTATCGTTGATTACCTATTGACTATTTGCACATTTGGTTCGCTATCGAGCTAAGACGGTACAATAGTGGAAATTTTAAAGAAAAAGACCCCCCAGTAACATTGATCAGGAAATCCTAGCAGTCTGCCACGGATTAGACGCATTTCGTCTGTTCATCATCAACAAAAATGTGATATTAGTAAGAACAGATTGCGAAACAATGTTAAAATTTTACCAAAATAGAAATAAAAAAAATTTAACTACAAACGATGGACCAATTTCCTGCAATACTGTTATAATACATATAATCTTGGATGAATGGTTTGATGTAATGTCATTTCCTGATTTGGAGTTGTTCTAATCTCCTGATGGCTTCTATCTGAGTTGTTGGGATAATATTTGGTTGATATCCTAATAACAAGTATGTTAACTTATTTGTGAAGTTATATGGATTTGCGTCTAAGAAAATATCTCGGTTAAAGTCTTGGGGATATTCTTTTTTATAAGATTCTGAGATTGCTCTTGTTGTTTCTCCTAAAAACTTCTGAAGATAATTATACATCTTTTCAGGCGACTTAATGATCTCTAATTCATCATATTTTCTAACTATCATTTGGCTCCATATTTCTAATACTGTTGGTATTTTTTGGGGGTCATGCGCCGTGATATTTAATAATCTCCCGTCATCTATTAATAATTTTTTATCTATAGTTTCTAATGGCATTCGTTTTCCTTAAGATTTATTAGTATATCTTTCTCCTTGATAGTCGTTGTATGTGGGTCTAGGCGGCTGTCTTATTTTGTTGTCAATTTCTGTGTTAAATGTATATGTATTACTTGCTTGAGATGTAGATTCTCCATTGACCAATTCTATTTGTTGCTCGTACTCTGTCGTGACGTATAACTCTGTATCTGGTTCTTCTTGCAACAGTAAGTCTCTATGCATTACTAAATGTCCTGATTCATTAAGTTCGAGACTATCGAATTCGTACAATAGTCCTTCAATTTTCATTCTATTTCTAGCCTAATCTGGTCGTCGTAAGTGCCCTTGTAATTATACCTAACTATATGACCGTCTTCTATTCTGTTCAATTCGCAGAGAGTCCACGTTGGAGTCTATCTCGTCTTGTGTTCAGGGATCGGTTTATGCACATATCCTTGGAATCTTAAATTATAAGTGTTATCTAAATTTTTGTATAAAAGACTATCATCTGGGATACTAACTGTGTTATTTGTTAAATTATCGCTGATATTCCAAGCTAGTCCTTCCAGTAGGGTTGGATTGATGTCCATGGGCTGGATCATTTTAACACTCGTACTACTTATGACATCTATAATATGCTTAATATTAAGCTTGTATTTTGTGGTACCGTTGTTGGTTAATTTTCCTAATAATCTGATACTTATCAGCAGGTTGTTGTGTTTGGTGAAATTTTCGTATCCTTTTGTTTGGATTCCTAATTCAATTTTATCTATATCTTTTATACGAACCATGAAGTCTGGACTACAATAGAATATTCCTTTGTTTCCTGACATGTCTACTTTCATGGCGGCGATCATTGTCTTGCGGGCGTCCGACTGTCATCTCTTATCTAAGAGGGTAATTAGGACTTTTGTTCATAATTTTTTCCTGGCTAGTCCTTTTAATCCGATGATTATTAATCCGAGATGGACTAATTTTTTATCTGTCTGTTTTATCTGGCTTATCATATTTTGGCTGATTAATTTTATATTATTAGGAGAGTTTGTAACTAGCAGTTCTTCTTCTCTATTAATCCTTAATAATTGAGTGTTAAAATTAAATTGTCCTATGTGGTAGAAAGTTTTCGGATTCAGGAGGCTAATTTGATGATTATTGTATAACACTAAATCTTGTTCGATGTCTAATATTTCTTCTAAAACTGTTTCTTTTTTGGGTTTTTGTCGTAATAATTGTCCTAAAAAGGAGGGTGTCGACTTGACTATTTTTTGATGTTATGGTTCTACTGGTTGTTGCTATCGCTTGAGAACTCATTTTTTTATGATACCAAATTTATATGGCTCTCGCGGTTTTGCATGTTTTCTTTTCCTATTTTTAAGTCGTTTAAGTGTCTATTAATCTTTCGATTTGGAAGTCTTCTTTATATCTGTGTGCTTTCTGTATTGCGCTCACTATTTTATTATGTAGTTGAATTAATAGGTGGATTATGGTATTATTTTGTTTAATCAAAATTTTATCATTCTCACCTTGTGCATCGTGATTACAAAATTTGATGGATTTTTTAAATATAAATTTGTATGTCTAATGGCTTCCTTATATTCTTCGGACTTCATTATGCTCTTTATATTTCATAAAGCATGGTTTCAATTTTATTATATTTTGTTTGTAAATCTTTATGATGTATTTCTAATTTTTGCAGAATTGTGTTCATGACTACGGGAGTTTCTTTTTCATGCATTTTTATTTTTAGTTTTTCGTACACATGAGTGAGTTGGTTCGTGATATACTGCTGATTGGTAGTTATTTCTTTTAAAAGCTTATTTTTATGATTTAAAGATTTTATATTAATTTGATATAAATTCATATATTTTTTTATCGTAAAATCTAATGTTTTACTAAGGCTAATGAATAAATCTATTATTGTATTTAATTAGCTATTCGTTCCGTGCAATAAATGTGTGTGCGAGGGTTACAATAACATTGGTGCTTAAAATCATTATTTACCTGGACGGTGTGATTATTTTTCTAAAATATTTCTAGATTTAAGTAGTCGAATTTTTGAAAATTGTTCATTCTGGCTCTGATACCATTTTAAGAGGGGGTTTTTAATCGTAAATTACCTCTCTTATTCTACTATTTCTAGATCTAAGTAGTCAAATCCTCTCCTCTCCGAGATGCTCAGTAGAGCCACAAGTAAAACATGTTAAAGTTTTACTATAATTTCTTCGTCGATCATACTTTCTAACGTGCTTATCTTTGTTTAGGTAGGGCTTCCTAGCATTACTTTTGCGTAGGAAATATTTTCTTTTAGTTTTGTATTTGTAATTATTCTGCGGTGGTTTGTAGCTAGTTTTTTCTTCCTTGTCATATCTTTAGGGTGTATATATGTTTCAGCAAAAATTATATTCGCATTTGAGCTGTTTATTGATCTGGAGATCAGTAGATTTTTCTACAAGACAATCTTGAAAAAATTTTATTTTTGTATTAATATTGTCTTCTTGGGAAAAACTTACTTGTCGTTCTTTATATTTCTTATAGCAACCTGCCTCAGATGTTATACTGTGCAATCGCAACGGTTCCCGATACTTTTTGTATATATAATATAGATATATTCTGTTGGGAATGAGACCCATTTTATAAGATTGGGTGTGCACATAACCACACACCCATGATCTTCACCTCAAAAGTAGTGGGATCATGGGGTTGACAGCACGCGCGATCACCGCGCCCGATCCCCTGCGTGTCGATCCCATCACGCCTAGTGGGCAAACCGACGCGAACCCCGCCTTGCCGGCGGCGGCCGGCCGGCCTCCTCTCCGGACGTCGGCCGCCTGCCCTCTCTCGTCGCGCCGGCCCCAGCCGCGACCGAGGGAGCGGCTGCCCGGGCCTTCCCCTACCTCGGCTGCCGGCCGCGGCCAAGGGAGTGGCGCCCGGGCCGCTCCTTCCCTCGGCCACAGGCCGCGACCAAGGGAGCGGCCACCCGGGCCACCCCTTCCCTTGGATGTCGGCCGCGGCCGAGGGAGCGACCGCCCGGGCCGCTTCCTCCTTCGGCCGCCGGCCGCGACCGAGGGAGCGGCGCCCGGGCCGCTCCCTCCTTCGGCCGCCGGCCGCGGCCGAGGGAGCGACTGCCCGGGCCGCTCCCTCCTTCGGCCGCCGGCCGCCGGCCAAGGGAGCGGACGCTCGGGCTGCCCCCTCCCTTGGCCGTCGGCGCGGCCAAGGGAGCGACCGCCCCCTCCCTTGGCCGCCGGCGCGGCCAAGGGAGCGGCCGCCCCCTCTCTCGGGCGCCGGCGCGCGGCAAGTGGGGGTGGTCGCGCCGGCCGCTCCTTCTCGGCCGCCGTCAGCGGTCCTCCCCACGCTGGCGAACTCGGCGGCGAGTTTGTCGGCCGCCCGTGGAGTTCCACCTCCGTCGTCCGATCAGTTGGGGGCGTTCCCGGGGGTCTGATTCGCGTGTAACCACCCACTAACGATCAGGTTAGTGGGCAAATTTAATTAGTAAATTTAATTATTTATTTTTGAGTGCAAACAACGGTATTAATACGCATCCCTAAACTATGGGAAAATATTAATATTGTGTGGTTACGGTGTGCGGATAGCCGCATAACCACCGTAACCACTCCTAGAGCCTATAAAAGGAGCCTCAGACCTCCTCAATTCTCACTTTTTTCCTCTGAGTCTTCTTCTTCCTCGGATCGAAGCTCTGTTGTATTCCTCCTACGAGCAGCACCCGAGCTGCACTCAAGCCGTACCCAAGCCTCACTCGAGCCACGAGCGAGCCAAGTAAAAGCCGCACGACGAAGCTCAATCTCGCAAGTTCCAAGTGGCCCCCGCAGCCGCAAGTCCAGGCGCTTCGCTCTAAGTTCAGAATCAGCAATGCGCTAAGCAAAGACCACTAACGCAAAGTGCAATTTGTAACAACTCCCGGCACGACGGTCTGTCGTCCGCCGCGTGACAAGTGTTCTCTCACCCTAAAGCTGTAACGAGAGGTGGCATGTCACCCTCAACTTCATAAACAAGTTTTAACAGCCAGGAAATAATGTACTTTGACCGGCATAGATCCGGTCACGTGGTTTTTTACCCAGTTGAGGGGTTTTTCCATGTTAAAATTGTGTGTGTACAATCGACCTACTCTATTGACTGTGTGCGTGCTCGACCGTTCCGAGAGCTAAGACGGTCTAGGTTATTCCGGTCCGACCGGGACGTCGAGTTAGACCGCAACAGTTTGGCGGCGTCTGTGGGAACGTGCTTCCGAGCATCCTCTAGAAGGTAGAACTTTCAACCCAACAGTTTCCAAGGAACAGCTTCAATGGCAAAGAGAAGCGCCCGTACAGCTGAAGCTTCCGTCCCCGGGGGACGCACTGAACAACCCACTCCCATTCACTCGTGGATGTGCCCCTCAAGGCAGAAACTTTTCTCGCCCCAGTCACAGCTTTGGAGGGGCGAGTTCGACAGATGGAGGAGCGGCAAACCGAGATGCTCGCTCTGCTCAGAAATAAGGGAGCGCCTCCTGCTTAGCCGCCTGCACCAGCCAATCCCCCGCCTCCACCAAGTCATGGTCTAGCGAGAGAAGCTCCGCGAAGAGAGACGTCGGAAGAACTCTCCGATGCCACTAGTTCCACTCACCCGATCCTTAGAGAAGCAGGAGCCGGTCGTCGCGACCGAATCCTAGAAGAAGAACCCCTTCTACCGTCGCGCGAAAGATTCACTCGGGAAGAGATACGGGAGGTGATCGCCGAGGAATGCAGACAGGCTTGCCGACGAGACATTCTCCCCCGTCGACCACTTCACCAAGGCTCCCCACTTGCTCCCCTGGTTTTGGCTCATCCAATCCCACATGGCTTCAAACTGTCGAACATCGAAACTTTCAACGGGGCAGACGACCCTTTAGAAAACATCAATCACTTTACTACGATCATGAGGATCTATAATGCGCCAGACTAGGTACTCTATCAAGTCTTCCCAGCCACTCTCAAAGGCGAAGCTAGGACCTGGCTCTACTCTCTGAGGGAGGAAACAATCACAAACTTTACGAAATTGACAAGACAATTCGCCGACCAGTTCATTGTCAACCGAAGAATTATTCGAGACCCTTCGCATTTGTCAGAGATTCGACAAAACGAAGGAGAATCTTTGAAGGAGTTCTTCCGCAGGTTTACCGCGGAAACTCGCTATATTCCAGGAGTTGACCCAGAACTTTTGAGAGGAGTATTTCTCGGAGGGTTTCGCCCTAGTGGTTTTTACTCAGCCCTGATAAGAGAAACTGTCCCTAGCTTCCCAGACCTTGTACACCGCGTGGAAGCGCAAATAGCAGCGGATGAAGTCATCGAAGCTCATCGTCAGCAGTTCGATGGAGACCAGAAACGCAAAAGGGACAGGGAACAATCTTCAAAAGTCCAGGAAGGAAGATTCCAGGAAGAGCGTCGGAATGCCCAGCGACGGCACGACTTTCAGAAGGACCAGCCACCCCAAGAATACACTCTGTTAAATACCACTCGCACAAACGTACTCTACGCCATCCAAAATGAACCATCTTTGTATCGTCCCAAGCAGCCTGCTCCCAACCCCAGGAACGACCAGTCAAAGTATTGTGAATTCCATCGAGCGACTGGACACACCACTGAGGAATGCGCAAGACTAAAGGATGAGATTGAACGCTTAATCCGCCAAGGACTTCTTGGCAGGTTCTTACAAGGACATGTGCTGGATCAGCAAGCTTCCCCAAGCCAGGCAAGAGATCAGCAGAATTTCCAGCAAGGAGGAGCCGGTGGCAGGCAGATGGTTGGAAACATCGAGACTATCGTCGGGTCACCGATCCCCTCTACCTAGATACTTTCAGTAAGCACCCAGGGAGGCATTCATGAGTACAAAAGATGCAAGCAAGACTCCACCATAGCCTTTGAGGATGAAGATCTTGGGCGAATTCAGACGCCCCACCAAGACCCTCTCGTAATCAACGCAGGGATCGGCGATCCCTGCTACAAAGTCGAGCGGATACTCGTCGACAACGAAAGTTTGGTCGATGTCTTATTCTTCTCCATTCTTCAGAACATGAAGCTTGCCAGACAACATCTCACGCCAGCAGCAGGATCTGTGTATGGCTTCGGCAACCATCCAGTCCAAGTGTATGGGATGATAACTCTACCGGTCACCGTGAGAGAGTTTCCAAGGCAAGCTACGCACGAAATCTAGTTCGTCGTGGTGGATTCAAGCTCAGACTACAATGCAATCTTCGGGAGACTCATTCAGTCTATCTTTAAAGCCGTTCCTTCAGTCTCCCACCTTGCCATGAAATTCCCCACCACTTGAGGGACAGGAGTCATACGTGGAAACCAAGAAGCGGTCAGGATTTGTTACTCTAAGCAAGCCCAGCCAGTAAAAGCTGCAGCCCTGAATATCACTGACTCTTTATTTTAAACTGCCTGAAAAGTATTTTTATCACATTCAAACTCTATGGCGTGTAAGAACCGCAATGTCGAACGTATGTAGACAATCAGTTATTCGAGTATTGTGCTTTCTTTCCAACAGCGTCCGACTTGTTTCAAAAAAGTTAAGCCGCGAGCGATCCTCATGCAAACGGTACGACTGCGCATGCGGTTTGAATACGAAAGTTATTCACCAAACCTGCATTTCTATGCCAGGACGTCGTCAGGGCCTGCCCCCCTCACGGCAAAGCCGCGAACGATCCTTGTACAAAAAGGTAAGACTGCGCATGCGGTTTGAATACAAAAGTTATTCACCGAACCTGCCTTTCTACGTTAGGACATCGTCGGGGTCTGCCCCCTCACGACCAAGCCGCGAGCGATGCTCGTGCAAAAGATAAGACTGAGCATGCGGTTTGAATACAAAAGTTATTCATCAAACCTACCCTTCTACGCCAGGACGTCGCCAGGACCTGCCCCCCTCACGACCAAGCCGCGAGCAATCCTCGTGCAAATGAAGCCGCGAGCGATCCTTGTGCAAATTAAGCCACGAGCGATCCTCGTGCAAACTAGGTTACTATCAGCTACAGACGCAATTACAGCCCAAGCAACACCACGAGTCAAACAACGCTCAGGCAAAAAGAAGAAAAAAGAGAGCACAATCATAACAACAAAGTACATAAGCAAACACGCCAATCAAGAACCGTCGAACAATAAAGACGACGTACAAGACACCAGACTAGAAAAGCAAAAGATGCAAACACACTAATACATGGAGACAGCGTCGTTACATATCAGCCACGTCAACATCAGAACTCTCGTTGCCAGAGATATCACCAAAGCTAAGGCCGGATACATCGCATCCTAAGCTCCTGCCAACAAGACGAAAAGCCTTCGAGACTCCACCCCGGACGGCCAGCTCTTGAACATCTTCCATCTGAGACTCCACCTCCTTGCTCCAGATTTCATCACGAACCTCCTCGCTAATCAAGCAACGATCACACATATAATCCAGAGACTTCATGTACTCTGCAAGTCCATCAACCTTCAACTCTGACACACAGTTATCAGAAGATAACACCTCCACTTGGGCCTTCGCCGCACAAAGCTCTGCCTCCAAACGAGAAGTCTCATCTCGAGCACGCTTCAGCATGTGTGTAGTTCTCTCCACCAGAGATTTCTCCACCTCCAAAGACGCTTGAGTCTCTTCCAATTCCGCCTTCAGCTCCGATCCAATTCGACAAAATCGAGAAATATCCCGGTCGTGATCATCCCTCAGAGTGGCAAGCGATCCCGCCACCGCTCAAAACTTCTCTTGAAGAGCCAGATATTCGTCCTTCAAGTTTACGTAATGATCATTCCAGGTAACGGCAATTTGTACCTGAGTCTCGATCTACAAAAGAAAGGATGGAGAAAAGTCAGCACAATACAACAATAAAGAAAAGCCAAGAATAATCAAGCTTGTTTACCACTTCACTCGTCGTCTTCAAAGAAGAAGATAGCCTTGGAGCCGCCGCAGCCTCCGCAGGGGAAGCCCGGGGGGCAGATGATTCAAGCACCTGTACCTCGAGAGGTGAACCGCCACGGCAACCAGAAGGAGAGCGGTCACCCAGAGAAGACGAACCAGGCGCCACACTATCACTACCCCGAGAAACTACAGTGGCCCTCCGTTTCCGACCACAACCAGAAGATGTCTCAGCAGTCCGCCCAGAGTCTGAAGAAATGTCACACCGCAACAAACGTTTCTCTTCCACAAACGGAGAAATACTGAACAGCTGGTTCGCAAGCTCGTGAGGCTCCGAAAAACCAAGCACTAGAGAAAACTCCCGCTCTCTCCCCTAATGACGACGGCAACGATCAGGCAATGTGTTCCATAGCTCCGGCAAGCCCCAAGAGTTCCTGACATAACCAAACAAAGTATTTCCATGACGGCGGTTCATCCGAATCTCAAAATCAAGTCAACTCTTGTTACTATGAATCTCCACACGCTCACCACCATCAGAGTGAACATCTCACCAATCTCGGAAGCAGACCAAAGAGAATTTCCCGCCATGTTCGCGAAAGAAGACAACCAACCCCATGAGGCGTACTACCCCCAAGGGAGTAAATTAGGAAATCGACACGCCGCAAAATTTCAGAATCTCGATCACTTCCTCGCATGGGGTGAATCGGAAACCCGATCTCAAAGTAGTCTCGCAGATCGTCAACCAGCCACAGGGGGGGTGTTGAACCCTCTCCTCAACACGCGGTATATTCACTTCAAGGTAGGCAGGCAGACCAAACCATCTCCAAATTGCACCCTGATCGTTGGTAAGGGAGGAGCGAAGACGCATCGGCCTCTCAGTACGCTTCGAGCGCTGACATAAAAATAAGGAATAAAATTAGACGAAAGGTCAGCAAATCAAAAGTCATCAACTCCCAACGTGCGCATGAAGGCGCGTCACCCAACAGAATCAAAAATATACGACGCGCCCGAGCGCGCACGTGCACCAGAAACACAGATGCGCGCACCCACACAGCAGGCCCGCGTGCATGCACTTAGCCGCGTGCATGCATCGTGCGTGCATGCCTGCACACGGCCGCACGCGCGCGACTGCGCCCACCCTCGCAAATGTAACATTACCGATATTATGAATAACATTACTGATTTTTTATCCTAATTGAACGCATATAACATGAGTCATGTGACAAATTTTCATGGTAAGTACAAATCAATTACAAATAATGTCACCGAATACTAATGTGATTTTGCATTAACCAGCTTTCGTTTGCAACGTTTTCATAGCTGGTTTTCGTTTTCAGTTTTCGCGGTTCAAATGTAGGTGTTCATTTGGCTATGTTTTGCGCGGTTTTGATTTTGAACTGAAAACACTCGGTTTTCATTCCTTCTAATTTTTCCCAGTCCCAAAACTGACCTCGCTAGATCTGTTTTCCTCGGTTTTGAGAATAGACAAGCAACCAAAAATTTCTTCACGTTTTCCTCAGCGAGAGATTTTCCAGGGATGAAGACTGCTTCGCTTATTCGCTAGGTCTGTTTTGCTTCTTTGTTGGGGTTGTTTTGCTTCTTCTTCCCGGAGGGAGATTTTCCAGGGATGAAGCCAAAAATTTCTTCTCTTCTTCGCTTCTTCGCTAGGTTTGTTTTGCTTCTTGCTCGGCGGGAGATCTTCCCGGAACTGATCTTCTCATAGCTGTTTAACTTTAGGAAACATTAGGAAAACCCCTCCCGATCTTCCTGGAACTGAACATTAGGAAAATTATTCAGGAGGGGCTGTTTACTTCTTCCCAATCTTCCCAGAGTTGTTAACTTCTTCCCGGAACTGAGCTTCTTTTTCGGTAAACACCCCCCCCCCCGATCTTCTTCCCGACTCTCGTCAAGAACTACTTCTTCCTGGCTTCCCGGAGCTGTTTACTTCTTCCCGAAGCTATTTTATTATTCATGTTGAACTTCTTCCGAATGTTCTTCCCAGCCAATTAAATTCTACTTTATCAAACTAAAAATTATGATGCAAACGAATATAAGTTTTCGTTTTGTCTTGAAGTGCAAACGAACATGAGTTTTTGTTTTGACTTGATGTGCAAACGAACATAAGTTTTTGTTTTGTCATGAAAATCATGCTGCAAACGAATACAAGTTTTCGTTTTGCACCAATACGAAAACACTTGATTTTTTCGTTTTGAAGCAAAACGAAAACCGACTGTGAAAACGGTGCAAACGAACGGGGCCTAACAAGAATTCAATTAAATTAAGATGTTGTGGCTAGGCCTAATTTAATTAAACTTCAAGAATCATTGTGACTTTAGTCACTCCGGCGCCAAAAATTTCATAAAGAAATATATGGAGAACGAACATGGGAATAATTCGATTCCAGGGATCGACCATGCAAAACCCATTCCATTCTCTCAAAACATAGGCAAATGTAACAATGGATAGTCTGCAAAAAAATATGAATAAAAGCTTTTCAAAATAAGAATCATTTCATGTCAGAAAATATAACCTCACATTGAGAAACTCAAGTAGCCCCATACAATTTATACATTGAGTATAGTAGAACTTAGTTCTTCTCAATTTGTTTTAAGTATGGTGCATAGGTTCTTTTGAAGCAAGCAAGATAATTGTGTGTGTGTGAGTATGTCGCAAGCAATTGTGCTGCTCAGTGATTTAAATTTGGGGCATTACATGAAAATACCCCCCAAGTCCATGTTCATCGTACAGGTAATAAACACACTCTATCCATTTGAATAGAATGCATGATGTATTCCAATATTTCTACATAAACTCTGTCTACAGTTCGCAGGTACGATGATAGCAGCTACTCTTTCCTATGAAACAACATGGTTTGTTCTTGACACTGTGCAACATATATATATGTGAAGTGTGAACCAAGTAAGTTGCCACAAGGCAACCCGTGGACTTGCCCCGGTTATGATGTAACGTACAATGCATCAATAATTTGGGGACTTGTTGGACCGACGAGGATATTTGGCAAGCTCGGGCACTACTCAGCTTTGAACTTCTTCTTCCTTATAGGCTTTTTACTGCCCATTCCCTTTTGATTTCTTGCAAAATCCTTCCCTCAATATAAATGGCCCAAATACATACAAATTCCTTTATTGATCACGGGAGGATCTGGTATTCCACAATACGCTCAGTAAACTATATTATGTAGGGTATTGTTGGAATTTTCTTTAATCATTTGTTTACAAAAGACATAAAATTTGGTGGGCAAGATACACCTACTAATGTCGGCTGCTTTGGAGGCTGGAATAGCCTTCATGGGCATACTAATCTTCTTTTCTTTGCAATCCCATTACATCTTTGGAATAGATTGGTGGGGAGGTGATGCACATGATCATTGCCCACTTGCTACTTGTCATGTAGCTCATGGCATGGTAGTTGAAAATTGCCCTGTCATGTAATGATTTTGGAAGCGTATTATGTTAATAGAGTACGAAAGTTGACATCTTCATTGCATTTCAAGTTATTTCTGAATTTTTTTTAGTTTTGACAATATAATGTCATTTGATGAAAATAGTTGTTGATGAGGTCAGGCTTAATTTATAAGAAAAACCGGTGTGCGATTAGCCGGACCCCCAACACCCCACAAATTTAGTGAGGATCATGAAAATAACCGCAACACGAGCGATCGGTGCGCCTGATCCGCACTTGATTGGCATGCGGAGATCCCACCACGCAAGAAAACCACTCACGGCCGACCAAAACGGTCGGCAGCCTCCTCCCCCCGGCGGCCAACCCTCTCAAGTCGAGGGGCTTCCGGCCGGCCGTGGCCACGCCTCGCAGGTGCGAACCCGCGGCCGTATGGTGCGTCTTCTCTTGCGACAGAACGGCCGCGGCCGGCCCCGCGTCGGGGCCATTCTCTACGGCCTTGCCCGCGGCCGCTCCCCGCAGTCGCGGGACAGTGAACGCAGAGCGGTCGGCGCCGCAAGCCGCGGCCAGCTCGCCCAGCCCCCCGGCTAGACACGTAGGGCCGATGCTCGCACCGCGGGCGGTCGGCGCCGCGGGCGTGGGGTGCGACTGACGCCAAGGCCGGTCGCACGCGCATGCGGACGCATGGTGTGGCCGGCGCTAGAGCCGGCCACCCCCCTTGCTCGCCCGCGGCAGGCCGTTCCACCGGTCGCGGTTCCTCATCCTCTCCCGGTGGTCACCTGCCGCCAATTGGTTGTCGCCCGTTAATGGCGATCCCTTTCCACTGCCCGATCATTGCATCGTGATCGTCATCGTCCATTACGTGGGTAACCACCCACATATTCGCCCGTGTAACCACCATTGTTAGTGGGGGAATTTATTTATTTAATGATGGTGTGCGTACAAAAGTATTATAAAAATAATGTGCATTTAAAACTATACAAAATATGGGTGGTTATGATGTGCGGATAGCCGCATAACTAACATAACCACCACCCGGAGCCTATAAAAAGGCCCTCAGACCCCTCTTATTTCTAACTTTTTCTCTTCCCAGCTTTCTTCTTTCTCAGGCTAGAGCTTTGCCGAAATCCTCCTACAAGCCACCTCCTTCAATCAAACCACCAGAAAATTCATCTAAGTCCACAACGCTCTAAGGAAGAAGGCGTTTCGTCGGCACTCTAGGAAGCCTCGTACGTGCGCAACATCATGCAAGTCCCCGACAACGCTCCATATCGAACCTCACAGCAGTATTGAGCAGCCTGATCGCATCCAAGAACGCCTGTGGTCGCCAGAAAACAGTAAAAACATAGCTTCGTGGGCGGCGGTCTGTCACCCACCGAGCGCAGTTGTATTCTCTCTCATCTCCAAGCTATAACAAGAAGCGGCAATGTTGACCTCGATTTCACGGACAATCTTTAAACAACCGCTGATAGTGAAGTTTGACTGACATCGAACCGATCAAATAATTTTTTACCCAATTGAAATTTTTCCATGTTAAAATCGTCTTGTGCAATTCATTTTTTAATCTGTGACTGTGTGCGTGCTCGACCACTCAGCGGACTAAGGCGGCCTAGTTTAGTCTGGTTTATCAGGAGCATTGAGTTGGCTGCAACAGTTTTATTGTAATGCCATTTGGTGTTTCAAACTTGAGATTGCTCCTCTCAAACTTTAAAATTTGTTTTTCTATAATGAATAAGTGATTATATATAAGTATTTTTTGTATAACCTGTAATTCAACGAGATTAATAATGCATGAAGAAGACACCTCATGAGTCTAGCTTGGCAGCCTCAAGCATTTAGCTCGGCAGAATTCAGTTCAGCGGCATTCTACTCGGAGGCATACAACTCAACGACATTCATCTCGGCGGCATTCAGCTCGGCGGAATTTAGCTCGGCGGAATTCAGCTCGGCGGAATTCAGCTTGACGTAATTCAACTCAGCAGAATTCATGTCGTCGACATTCAACTCAACAGAATTCAACTCGGCGACATTAAGCTCGGCGAAATTCAGCTTGGTGGCATTCAACTTAGCGAAATTCAGCTCGTCAACATTCAACTTGACGGAATTCAGCTCAACAACATTCAGCTCGGAGGAATTCAGCTCGGCAAACTTCAGCTTGGAAGGCCTCAAAGACCTCCTATAGGACTCGCCGAGGAGGGGAGGAGGTACCCCCTTCTTTTCCTATAAATAGGACCAAATGTAACGGGTGGGAGGAAGTTTAGACCCTGCAAAAAGTTGCCCATTTGAAGATTTGGCGATCTTGTCTGCCTTCTCTCGAACTCCCACAACACTTGGATCCAAAGGGGGAGTTCATATACACTCTCAGGTATGCGGCGGGATCTCCACAATTTAACACGACCACCTCGCTTAATTAAAAAATTGTCATGACCTTTCTCTTGTTCGGTTCATGTCTATGTCCGCTAATTTAAGGGTTAGTAACCTCCGACCATATTTTTGGTCTGAACTTTGCAAGACGAGGTTGCAGTCCTCAAAAGGCCAAGATCTCAGTTCCAACAAATTTTACAATTAATGTCACATTCTGGCACGATAAGCTTGAGTTAATGAGTGGTAGTAAATATGATTAAAGATCTTTTTCCGGTACACAAATTAAGAGTAAAAAAACATATGTTATTGATATTTTACAAGCCCATAGTCATGTTGTCTTATATATATTTCATTTATCATATTTTATATTTTGCATGATACATAGTAATCTTCTTCATTGTGCATCGTCTATCCCATCCTCGTGGGCACGTAAAAATATTTAGGCATTGTTTGGGTAGTTGTAGTGCTGGGAGAAGCAACGGAGGGAAAATCTATTGTTTTGCAAAGTGGTGGGAAAAACAGTGAATCTATTTGAAATAATAAAGTTTGTAATTGTTGAAATTATTGAAGCGGAAGTGGTGGTCTGAATTGTGCAGACCGCAATAACCGCACGATTAGCGCGATTAGGTGTTGGCGGGTAGCCATTTTCTGACTAGTATTCTTTTCCTGCGGTCTGTCTCAGCAAGCTCCCTGGAGTTGTAACCTGGCGGTTAGAGGTTGGCTAACCGCGGCTTTGGCGGTCTAGTGTGGGAGACCGCGAAGACCGCTAAGTTTGCGGGTTTTCTGATTTGTGTGGAAGCCACACGGCTAGCGCGGTTAGTGGAGGTTAACCACTGAGCTCGTTATGGTCTGTCTGCATGGTCTACTTCCAGAGACCGCTGGTGTTGTTGACTTGGACAAATTTTCCAAGTGTCCAGTACGGGTTGGTTGCCTAGCTTGCGGTCTGTTGTTGCTAGCCGCAGTTCGTCGAGGCTCATTCTATCGCTTATGGGCGGTGACCGCACATCCTTAGTCGTCTATAAATAGGGGTCCCTGACTCGTTATATATAACGGAAACAGTGAGAACTCAGCTCGCATCTTGAACTTGCGATTAGACTTTTGTTAACTGTGCGACTAAGTGAAGTTGACTTGTGTTGTGCAGGCTGTGCAGCTAGCACCGAGCGACTAGGCAACTAGTACTGGCGGTTCGTCAGTTGAGGCTCAACGTGGTTCAGTTCGCAGATAGTTGTTTGCGGTTTACAGCAAATCGCGGTTAGTGCTACTAGAATACTTCTTTTTCAAAGTTGTGGATAGTTCAATAAGGCACTTCGTCTGGACTCAACGGATTGGTTGTTTTCCAGTTCATCAGTATCTGTTTGGGCGGATTCTGCGGTTAGCCGATCTTTGCGGTCCGACGGGCAGAGTTGCAAACAGGTTGTATCAAGCAATTGTTTGGATTGGAGGATAGGCGGCTTCAGCTTGCGGTTTGCGGCTACGCGGTCAGGAAGTTCTGACAGGCCGATTTTGCCTTGCTTGTAATTTTTGGTTGTTTCCATTGAATACATTGTTAAATCATGTCTCGCAATGTATGTCTCGTATTGTAAAGGAGATAGTTGATTCAATTACAACTCTTGTTTCTTCTACTGCTTCTGGTTTATTTGACTTGGTTTGGTTGAGTGTTCCTACAACCTTTCCCGAGTTGACAAAATTTTGCAGTAATATTGTTTCAAATGGAGAAGCTGATAAACCTATATGGCAAAAAAACTATACGATGTGTAATACAACTTTTTTGAATTAAAGCCAAAACAATTACAACAAAAAATATACCAAATAATTCAATATAAAATTTTAGTAGTCCAAAATATTTTAAAAAACAGACATAATAAAAATAATTTTTTTCAAAAAAACTCATCAAGATTCTTCTTCATGAATATAGAATATTGATTCGTAGTCTCTAACACAATCAAACGTTTTTTGAATAATAATAATAAATATAGTTACAAAATTATATATTTATGTTTACAGCATTGAACACTGCAAAATATTATACATGTGATATTCCATCAATCGATCTGCAATGTAGTCCCTTAAAGCAAATATTTCATTAGCTCTCGTCCTTCAAATGTACTAGGTGTAATGTTTGGATCTGTTTCGATATTCTTTAGACGTTTGCTTGGACTAAAGCTCATATGCCTCTAGATGAACAAAGCCTCTGTTTCCATCAAATTCGCCAAACTCAGTATCTGAACACGAAAGATGTCTTCTAATATAGTTATGCAATGTCATCGTAGGTCGTAGTCATCACAATCACACACCGCTTTAAGAACGAATACATATGCATACTTCTATGTATGACCCATTTCATCTTCCATACACCAAAGCTTCTTTCGATCACACTACGGAGTGAGGAGCGTGTCATAATTTTCAATCACGCTTTAATTGTTCTCACTTGTTTTTCATTTTTTGTGTGATTGTAAGTCAAACTAGCGCGCATTTTGAAGTTCTTCAACAGAGTGGACCAACCATCTTTGCTGAAATGAGTGGTTTGACTATATATTCCCCAATTCAATCTCTCCTAAACCCTAAATCGCAAATTAACATTAGATGGGATGACTCCTAGTTTGTTGATATCCCCCCCCCACCTTCTCTCGATTCGCCCATCTATGCGACTTGACGATCCCGCCTAAAATTGTACCAGTATGCTAATCATATATTACTCAAAGTTATAACATGTAGAGAAGAAATGCCATAAATCAATATAATTCGGAATGATAAACTAGCTAGAAACATCAATTGCTAAGATTTAATATTTTTGCAAATTCCGGTCTTTGCAGCTTTCATATGAGTAAAATATTTAATACTAGCTATGAAAGTATAGATGAAGAATCCTTCAAGTTATAGAAGAACAACTTTGAATTAACAATGAAATTATTGATTGTTTGTTCTCTGTGCAATCACTACAAAACAAGCAAGCAGTTAAATGCTACGGGATTTTGAAAATTGACAGTAATAATCTACATTGATAACTACATCACACGCAATCAGAATATCACATGTACTTGGATGATTATTTACAATAATTCTAGTGTACTGCAATCACACAGGAGTTAGAAAACTATACAATAAAAAACTCATCCAGGAAAGAGGTTGGAGATAAAAACCAGAGACTAGTACACATGCATGAATCTAGAAACCCTAAAATCAGAGAAAAGCTCGAAATCGACTGGAAAAAAGTTTAAGTAAAATCGGGGAAATGGCATTACCAACGAGTTGTTGGATACTACGGTACCGAGGAGGAAGAGGTTGGAGATAGGGATGAAAATATCAACGCCGGATGGTGCCGCTGTGTCTTCACCTTCTTCATTTCTGTCAAGGTTTAGGAATGTATCAGATCGGGCTGTAAACCTCGAGATCGACCGGAGATCGGACTGCGTGTGGCGTTCTGGGTACATACAGGAGGATAGGACTGCAAATCTCGAGATCGAGATGACGTCGGCCTACGTGTGACATTCTTCGGCAGAGAAGGAGGGTTGACAGCGATCTGGAGCAAGGGCGTGCAGAGGAAACGAGAGAAAAGAAGCGTCTCGCCCTAGATCGGCTCCGTTAAAACGAGTGCGAAGCGCGGGTTTAATTTCCCGCGTTTAGGCTCTCTTTGGCTCACCAGCATCAACTACAAAAACAGTGGTGAGAAGCAGTGGTGGAATAACCAGCTATTTTGCAGAGTAGTGTCAGAATCTGTGAAACTGTTTGGATGAATAGCTTTTGCAGAGCTGTTTCAAACAACTTAATCTGTTTGACAAAACAGCTGTGCGGTGGACAATTCATTTTTTTAAGATAAACACAATAAACAATAATATAAAAAAAACAATTGAACTTAATGCATTCTAAGTGCCCAGTACTACATTTTAAAAATACAAAATGTTTTCAAAAGGATTATTTCATTTCTGAAAATCATAAACGTGCTCTGTCATACGAATGAAACGTATTCCTCGATCATCGAGCGTTAACTGCACATCAACAATAAATGGAATTACTGATCTTTGTATATATGTTAATAAATGTAAACGTCATTATGATGTATACCTGTGATACTCTGTGAGTTGATCTGCAATGGTGTACCTTATATTGGTCATTTCTGCAGCTCATGTCCCCTCAAATGAGCTTGGTGTCGTGTTCGGATTTGAATCAATAGTTCTTCGGCGATTGTTTGGTCGTAATTCATATGCCTCCGGATGAATGAAGGTTTCGTTTCCGTCACATACATCAAACTCTGGGTCAGCACTCGATGAATGTCTTCTAATAAAGTTGTGTAGCGACATTGTAACGATCACAACCACGCACTGCTTCGAGAATTCAAAATGAGGCATTTTAGTGAGTATGAGCCACTTTTTCATAAAAATATATACACACACACAAACACATTCATACACACACAAACACACAAACACACAATCTAAACATACACATACACACAATTCAAAAAAAAAGACACACACAATATCATTCATACACACACACATGCTCATTCATACACACACAAACACACACACACACACAATATCATTCATACACACACGCAAGCCCAAACACACACACACACACAATTCAAAAAAATACACACACACACACAAGGCCATTAACAAACACAAGGTCATTCATACACACAAATATCTTAAATTTTAGAAAAAGTAAATGTCAGCGCCAGCTTTATTATCAATCTGTATCCATGATTACAGTTCTAACTTAGTTGGAAAAATTCAGAGCATTATAGAACTTCCATTTTAATTCACATATTAACAAACTCATTTTCATATAATTCAAAATGAAGGCACCTTAAGGAGATTAACTATAATGAACCAAACAAAGAGGAGCAACCAATTGGCTGACACACACACACACAATTGACACACACACACAAGACCATTCATACACACATTCCCGTTCATACAAACACGCACACACAAACACACACACATGCCCATTAACACTCTAAACACACACACAAACATAAACACAAAACACAATTTTATAGAAACAATTGGATGTATAATCACTATAATTACAGGAAATTTTTCAACCATTATATTTCTACTACAAATACAAAATGACTAATTACATATAGGAAAGAAATGTACCGCAAAAAAATCACAAATGGAATGGCCGGAAGTATGGAGAAGAAACCAAGAGCTATGTAGTTCCCCTGAAATGAAATCCTGAAACAAAATCAAGCAAAATAAAGGCTAATCAATGGAATCAGGAACAAAAAAGGCAGAGAAGAAATAAAGACCGATTAGCCCTTATCTGGAAGATGACCGGCAAGGAAGGAGAGGGTCAGTCATAGCATAAAAAAAAATTCAGAGGAGGAAGACGAGGGGTTGGAGGCGTGCTCGGCGACGGCGACATCAAAACGGAGCAGGCCAGAAATCAGGAAGCAGTAATCGGGAAATGGCTTACCTGCGCTGGAATAGAAGAGGTTTTCTGACGGCTTGGACACGAGCTTGGCGTGGAGGCTAGCAGAAATCGGAGCAGAAATTGGAGGCGAGCTTGCCGTGGAAGATGAATCGGGAAGGAGGAAGATCGCCGTGCCCTAGCTTCTCGCGTGGAAGAACAGAATCGTGCAGCTTCCGCGATCAAGAGTCGTGAATATTTTTCACAACTGGGGAACGCCGGAAATACGTGATTCGGGAGCAGGGGCGACTGGAGATGTGGGCCTTAAAATTCTGTTTGGCGTGGCTTTTTCAAACACCGCGGCACCCCACCCCCTAAACGCTCCGCCAAACAGAGCCTTAGTGGAGTGTTGGAAAAAAATCGCAGTCCCAAGACGCTTAGCGAAACAGAGTTTGAGTAACTGGAGAACTAGTGGTAAGGCTTGGATGGTAAGAAATAAGTTGTTTTGGAGGATAATGGGAGAAGCATTGAAACTTATTGCGGGTAGTCCCGTTGTCCTCCGGTCCAGAGAAACAATCCGTCTTAACTCTGAGTCGGACCAGACGCGCTAACAGTCAAATGAAAATCAAGCAACAATGACAAGAGGCATTTTTAACGTTAAAAATCAAGAAAGTGTGAAAAATCACATGATCGGATGTGTGTCGAGCAAAAATCCACTATTTCTTTTTGTTTACAAGTCTTTGTGTTTCAAAGAGGATGATAGGTCACCTCTCTATTACAAGTTCTGAGTACAAAATAAGTAAGGAAAAGGGTACAAGGAGCTTCCACGAAGTGTCTATAAGAGCTTCGTGGGAGTGTTCCCCTATGCCTTCTCCCAGGCTCATTGAAGCATCCAAATGATCATTGAGCGTTGAGCGGGCTAGAGAGGGAGTGAAGCAAATCCCGAGTGAAGGAACGATCTAAGTCTCGTGTTCTCGTCGAAAATTCTTAGAACTGTCTCACGGTCGTGAAATTCAGCTCGTCAACATTCCGCTCAACGAAATTCAGCTCATCGGCATTCTACTCAGCAGACTTCAGCTCAGAAGGCCTCATAAAACTCTTAGAGACCTCGTTGGGGGGGGGGGGGCGGGGTATCCCCTTGTTTTCATACCGCGTGCGCGCGTGCGCGCGCGGGGGATTACCTGCGCCTGTGCCCAAGGACGCTTTCATGGCCGCGCCGTCCTCCATACGTGATGATCTCCTTTTCTTGGCTTGCTTCCGTGTTGACACCAATTTCTTTTGCAGATGCCAAAAGGTGGTGTCCCGCAACGATCGATGT
Source organism: Platanthera zijinensis (assembly GCA_039513925.1). NCBI lineage: Eukaryota > Viridiplantae > Streptophyta > Magnoliopsida > Asparagales > Orchidaceae > Platanthera > Platanthera zijinensis. The sequence goes on along the minus strand of CM077097.1, from coordinate 135,527,724 downwards.
GCCTTCCGTCGTCCTTGACCTCTGCCTTGGCTCTGCGGCGTGCCAATGACGCAGTTCTCTCTGGTGGGGCTAAGGAGAATTATGGGGTTGTTTTGCTCTTTTTGGAAGCATGGCTCTCGGATGTCGGTTCACCTCTTTTGCGAGTGGTGCGAGGTCTACCTTGGCTCACGCGACTGGGTCGAAGACAGAAGCAACAAGAGGCGACTGGCTTTTAAGGACAAGACCAACTATCGCCATGGAGGGATGTTGTATGGATTCGTAAAAAACTCGTGGGAGCTGTCAAAGTCTTGGCTTGATCCTCCTGACCGCTATCGTCGTCTTAAGGGGAAGGATTATGACTTTACTCCGTTGTTGGGCTTTGAAGATCCGCACGAGCTGGGGGTTATTCTTTATACGATCAACACATCCGTTGTTGAGAAGTGACTAGTCCTTGCAGGCCTTTCGACGGATGTGGAGCGGAGTTGCGCCGTACTGCTGGAGCGTGGAAAATAGGGGAAGCTGGACTTTTCGCAGCGGCAGAGAGGGGCAGGTCGTCCTCAGCTACCCCCAAGGTTGTTAAATATATTGCCGATTGTCACAACCCGCATTTTTTTAGCATTAAATAATATATATCAGAGTGAGGGAAAATATGCGTTGTGATGTCACGCCATATAGGGCACAACTGCATACGCTCTGGCAAGAACCTACTTCTAATACTTTTTTATGAAATTCTCAAGTTTGTTATGATAAAAATATAGTTTGAGTTTGAGTTTTGATGTTCTTGTCCCTCGGCTCAATGGATCTTCATGCTCATATAGGATAATGAATGTATTAAAAAAGATATTTTTCGCTGCGTATATGTATATTTTTACCCGTAGACTAGTTGATCCACTGAGCCGAGGGACACGACCATCAAAACTCAAACTCAAACCATATTTTTATCATAACAAACTTGAGGATTTCATGAAAAGTATTAGGAGTAGGTTCTTGTCTCAGCATCTGCAGTTGTCCCCTACACGACGCGTGCATTCTCTCACTCAGTAGTAGGGTTGTGACATCGATGGATGTCTGGATGATCTGGTTGCTGAACCGCCTCCTGCGGAGACTAATGATACACCAGGGCCTCCTGCGATCTTGTTGGTTGCTCGGGCGATTCCTGAGCCACCGTTGGTGACCGGGAGGGGAAAGGAGAGGGAATGCTCGGCTTGTCAAGTGCTTCTCCGCAATGTACGTCGGTTGCCAATAGTACTTTTCCCTTCTTTGATTTGCGTTGTGCGTGAGAATAATTTATTTTGCATGCTTGCAACTTGATGAGGCTTGTGATATTGCACTCTCCTGGAATGGTACCTACGTAACCACAAAGGATGATTTTTTCTCTCTGCGGGCAAAGCTGACCACATCCGATGACTCGCTGGCAGAGGCCCGAAGGATGAAGAAGGAGGTCATTCCTTGGCTGGTGAATGCGGAATCTCAATTGTGCTCTTCTCAGTTCGAGGTGGAGACTCTTCGGGTCAAGCTGAGCACCACCGACTCCGAGTTCGAGGTTATTCGCGAGGGGATGGCTTCTATTGAGGTGACTCTTGCGGAAGTGGTCCGCTGTATTGAGGCAGCTTACATTGTGATGTACTAGTAGGAGGGGAGGTAGAGCAACTGAAGAAAGAGATTGCTCATCTAATCTCTGAGTGGGAGGAGGTCGAGGTCGTGCGTGCGGTTGTGGTGGCCGAGTACAGTGCCTCTCATGACTTTGAGGTGCATCGGTCTCGTATCGCGGAGGAGGCGCGTTCTGAGATGATGGCGATAGAGGTCGATCTACTCATAGAGGATGAGCGTGAAGCCACATACTTCTTAGGTTTTGGTAAGAGATTTCGAGCGACTCAGAGGTTTCCAGAGCACAATGCCATGGATACGAAAGATACCTCAGATGATGATGTTGATGCTACTGTGGAGGGATGATCTTAGGGACCTCTCCAATTTGTTTTGATTTGCTTATTTTTGTGTTGTAGGCGTACTTTCACGTCATTACATGATTTTGCTTTTTATGATGAAGTAGCCCATGCAACACCTTTCATTTGAGTGGAAACTTTTTTTGCTTTAGGATCTATTGTGTTTTGATTGTGCTTTGGTGCACACATTCTTTTTGGCAAAGTAGCACTTTGCTTGAACGTTGTTTGTTTGCTCGCGATTCCGAGAGAGCTATAGATCGCTGAGGGTTTGGATGTGATGTGCTCCCGTTTGCTTGTACCTTGAGCGAGGATGGTGGATAACCTTTGTTCGCGCCTTTTAGAGAATCGGGGTTCGTCCACGCGGAGGGGGCGATGAACCTTTGTTCGTTCGCGCCTTAGGAGGACCGGGGGTCTCTCCGGGTGGAGGTGGTGAAGAAACTTTGTTCGTTCGTGTCTTAGGAGAACCGGAGTTCGTTTAAGCAGAGTTGGTGAAGAACCCTTGTTTGTTCTCACCTTAGGAGGACCCGGGTCTGCCCGAGTAGAAGTGGTGAAGAACCTTTGTTTGTTTGCAGCTCAGGAGAACTGGGGTTTGTCTAAGCGGAGATGGAGAAGAACCTTTGTTTGTTTACGCCATAGGAGAACCAGGGTTCGTCCAAGCGCAGGTGGTGAAGAACCTATATTCGTTTGCACCCTAGGAGGACCGTGGTCCGTCCGGGTGGAGATGGCGAAGAACCTTTGTTCGTTCGCGCCTTAGGAGAATCGGTGTTCATCCAAGTGAAGGTGTAGATGAACCTCTGTCCACCTCGCTTGGGAGGTGCAGACAAGCCTTTGTCCGTCTCGCCTAAGGTGCAGAAGGGCTTTTGTCGATCTCGCCTGAGGTGCAGAAAGATTTTCGTCGATTTTGCCTGGGAGGTGCAGAAAGGATTTCACCAATCTCACCTCGTGATGACCCGTTTGCGATGGATAGGAAAACAGATGTTGCATTGTCGGAAAGAAAGGTACAGATGCTCGTGAATCCATCTTCGCGGCTTATTCTTCAAGAAAAAAAGGAAAAGCAGTAAATAGCCAGGGGGTGCTGGCCTAGGGTCGGCCTGCGCTTCTACAGTCTTAAGGACCTCTAGAAGGAGTCATGCGTGCGGATATATAATATGATGCATTAAGCCAGTGCATCGGCACACAATGTCATTAGTATTGTTCCCCTAAGGATAACGTCGCATGTCTAGGTGGCCTAAACGATGATGAGTTGCACGTCATACGTGGCCAGTGTTAGGGGACCCCCTAGAGTCACTAAAAGGATGATACTTCCTACGATCGGGATCGTTGGGTGCCCTGTGACATATGCACCCCATGAACCGAACTGGACATCTCTCTCAGATATTCCGAGCTGGAGAAGAGTTAGTAGGAATAACACGTTGGCAGATACGTCATTGTCAATCATTATCCCGGGTACTTTGACTAACGTGCTCCCGAGGGTTGCCCGTGTACAACCTCATATCCAACGAGTGGGATAGACAGGAGCCGGCTCAACCATTTGGCACAGTTCGAATCTCAGGCAAGTCAGTCAGGGGGTGGCGAGTGCATTTGGGTTGCTCGGCTCGCCCAGGTTGGGGGTAAAGCAGGTGCGGGGAGAGTGGAGTAAGCGGGCTCGCACTCGCCCCTGGCTCTCCGCAAGTAATAGGCGAGTTGGGCAGGCCAGGACCGCACTCGTCCTGGGCCATGTTGAGGCGGCGAGTGCTAGCCCCATCGAGCACTCGCCGCCCCAGGTGAGTGGAAGCTCTAAGGACCACTCGCCCAATAATATGTGTTACCATCCCACCCATGCTGGTCTGTCAGTATCCCCCCAAACAACGGAGTTACGTTGTTAGTAGACCGATTTGGGCTGCATTTATCCGTTCAGAATAGCGGAGTTGCGTTGTTGGCAGACCATTTTCAGAAAACTATAAATAGACCCAAGAGGGTACCTCAGAAGAAAGGGCGCTCCAGTTTTCTTATTCTCTTGTCTTACGGCGCTTTCTGAGGTGCACTTAGCTCAACACCGGCTAAGGAGGAGAATCGTTTTAAGATCTTCCGGACGTGTGGTGGGACCTCCGTGCTGGATCCTTGAGTCGGTTTTGAGTTCTGAGTCTTCAGTCAGTCAAGCTCTCTAAAAGAAGTAAGTGTGCGGTCACCCCTTTCCAAAGGGTTCAAACTCCACAGAAGCCGGCTCTGGGTTTCAACAGCCTAGATGTGTTGAGGAACATATTTCAAGAGGATGGGGACGGTTAGCCGGGCCGACTCTGGCGGATTCTTGTGCGAAGTTCCCTCATGGTGTTGTCCCTCTGTGGGATCTCTTGGGGTTGGTGGTGTGAATCGAGCCTTTTCGTGAAACTTCTCGAGGAGTCCATGGCATGCGAGTCGTTCGACCTACTCCTTCAGGAGCATGGAGTTTCCGGTGTCGTGTCTGTTTCCTCTATGAGAGTGGCAATACTGAGACGGATTGCCCCTGCCCCGAGGGAACGCCTAAGCCCTTTGTAGTTGGGGGGTTTCTAAGGGCGTCTAAAACCTCCATGAGAGAGGTGTTCAACTCGGTGAATTGTTGATGTCTCCTGTCTTGCGAGGTTTCGATGAGGGGTTTGTTGCCCTTTCCGGGAGTCAGGCTTCTGGCGGGCGGTGCCCCCCTGAGTCCCTATGGGGGGCGTGGCGCGGGCTACCCCACTAAGAGATCAATGTCCTGAGGGGAATGAGGCTTGACCACTTTCCTTGGGATTTGCCCCCAAGGTTTGGTAAGCTCCCATCTCCCTCAACAAGGTGGCGCCTATGTTTGACGCTCTTCCATCTGGCACGTACACTCTTCCACTAATGAAGTCAGTGCGATAATTACTTCCTCGAGGCTTGGCGTCGAGCGGGAGGGTAAGTCACTAGATGCTTGATCGCTAGGCTCTTTGAGAGACGGCTGGTTGGTAGCGTACGTGCTCCCCTTTGTCGTTACTGTGAGCTGGAGGAATGCTGCGATTTATCGGAGCTTCTGGGAACATCTTCCCACAAACGGCGCCAAACTATTGCGGGTCGCCCGGTCTTTCCCCGGTCCGGAGAAACCAGACCGCCTTAGCTCGGAATCGGACCGGGCGTGCAAACTACCTTCAAGATGACGAGCATAAGGTACTTCTTACGTTCGTCAGATCTCTCTTATAGAGAATTCCCTCGCACCAAGTCCTTCACATCCCTCGGGAGCAAAATACCATGGCCGACGCACTCTCCAAGCTCGCCGGTTCTTCGACCGGAATCAATCCTGAAGAAGAAGGGTTGAGGATGTGATGGTCCCAAGTGTGTAAGGACTGTGGGAGATCGCCGTAGTCAATGAAGAATCAACTTGGATGTCCCCTCTGCAGGCTTAACTCAGGCATAGACAACTCCCGGAAGACCCTCAGGAAACACGACGATTGCGGGTACGAGCATCAACATTCTCCATAATCGAAGGGGAACTGTACAAGTGATCGTTCTTCGGACCTTACCTAAAATGCTTATCAACACCAGAGGCAAAGTACGCCCTACGTGAGGTTCACGAGGGAGTCTGTGGGGAGCACCTCAGTGGGAGGGCCCTATCGAGGAAAATACTAGGCTAAGGATTCTATTGGACAATAATGAAGCAGGACGCGACCGAATTTGTACAAAGGTGTGCGAATTGTCAGCTTCACGCAAGCACCCCGCACCAGCCATCGGTCACACTGACCACTCTCCAGAGCCCCTAACCATTTGCGTAGTGGGGATTGACATTCGAGGGCCACTTTCGATGACGACAGATCAAAGAAAAATTATTATTATTGGCTACTTCACAAAGTGGGAAGAAGTTGAGCCCCTAACAAAGATAACTGATGAAAACACTAAGAGGTTTGTCTAGAGGAACATTATCTGCCGCTTCGGGATCCCATCAGTCTTCATATCCGACAACGAAACTTAGTTCACTGGGAAATCATTCACCAAGATGTGCGAGGATTTGAAAATCAGCCTCCACCACACCTCCGTGGCACATCCGCAGGCCAACGGGCAAATACAGGTGACCAACCGAACTATACTAAAGGCATGCTTACAGGAAGGTGGGGCAGTGGGCAGATGAGCTTCCAAGCGTGTTGTGGGCATATCAAACCACTGAAAGAACACTCACTGGGGAAACTCCGTTTAACCTCTGTTACGACTCCGAGGCAATAATTCATATTGACATCGGGGTCCCGAGTGCCCACGTGCAAACTTCTTACCCCGAAGCAAATGACGAGCAACTCCGGTAGAACCTGGACTTTATCTCTGAAATTTGAGACAGGGCAGAACAATGAATCGCGGCCTACCAGAGGTGAGTGACCCGGTTTTATGATTGATGGGTCAAGCCTAGGCCGATCGCCATGAGAGATCTGGTCTTGTAAAGTGTCGAAGCAGACAACAAGGCCCCAAGAAAAAATAAAATTTCACCAATATGGGAGGGACCATTCGTCGTCACCTCAGTTATCAAAACTGGAACGAACAAGCTCGGACCGCGTGTAATGACCTTCCAAGCCCACGGTTCGAAAGGATGACAGCTGGCACCCCAACACCACCCTCGAAAGGGTTCAGCCTCAAATATTCTGTAGAACATGCACCCCAACCCCTCTCCAGTCGCACTGGCGGGTTGTTGGAAGCCACAACCTCCTTTCGATGAGAAATGATCCAGTTAAGCGCCCCTGCTCTAAATGGAGCGATCATATTCGTCCGACTGGTGGTTACAAAGGGAAAATACCGGCTTACCCCTCTCCAAGTCTATAAATAGACCCCTGGTCTTTCTCTAACTTCGGAACTCGAATCTCTACAGAATCCTTGTCTCTCTAACTTTCTCTCTCTTACTTTATCTCTCCTTTCACAGGTCCATTGTCGTCGTGCCAGTCGCCATGGCAAAGTCTGTCGCCAACGAGCTCGCCTCCAAGTCAAAGACCGTCCATGATCTCCTTCGCACAATTCTGCGCTAGTAGGAAGTCACCCAGTCGTTGCCCGCAGCTATCAGCACCCCCGAGCGCACCGACTGCCGCGTTCCTGTCGTGCTTGTTGAAACCGAAATTCGGTCTCTATGGAGTTAGGGGTCCCAAAAGAGGGGTGACCGCGCGCCTACTACACTCAAGTGATCGATCTAGGCACAAGACTATGAACACAAAGGACAGACCCAAGGTCTCAGCGTGGAGGTCCCACCACATATCCGGAAGACTAACAAATTCTTCCCCTCCCAAACCAAAGACTGAGCTAAGACACCTTCGGAGGGCTCTCTTGGCCAACCGAAACATCTAAGGAGGATCTAAAAACCAACTCTCCCCTAACTAGAGATGCCTCTTTGGGTCTATATAAAATGCTCCTCATCCGACCCGCCAATGGCGTAATCCCGTCAAGTGGTGGCAAATTAAATATCAGCCTGTATTGGACCGAATTATATCAAATGCACTCTATTCTCGGGGCGACGGTGCTTACTCCCTATGAGCAAATAATATACAACTTCTACAAAGTCTTCTTTGGGAAACCCAGAACATCACCAATCCAGATTACACGTCTGGATGGGCTTCACACAACATGCCTAAATCCGTACTCACGCTTTCGGAAACTAAATGCAATTAATTGCGGGGATGTACACATCGACCCGTCAGAGAGCACCCTTACACCCACCCGTTAGTGGAGAGGGGTTTCCATGCAAGTATGATAAATAAGTGTTTCACCTGCCCAAGAAGAAACTTTGTTACCCTCGACACGCAATTTGATGGGGCCGCAACTGAATATCTCGCAAGAGTCTCGGCTTCTAGTGAGCGTAGCTGCTGTCCACGCATGGATGACGCAACGGTTCGATCTCCAAAAAGACCACTCAAGATCTCCCCTCCTCTTGGTCGGCCAAACTTGAGCCCCAAGGCTCTTCTTCATGGCTGTGCAGCAAACAACACCCACACTAGAGATGGTCGACCTTCCCTCTGCCAACGGCGGCCTGGACAGAGTAAGGAGGGAGGAGGCTCGGGTAGCCTCTTCCAGGTGATAGGTGAGGAAATCGGGAGGAGGGGGCTCCTTCCAGTTGGGTGGCGCTGGGAGAAGAGAGCAGGGGAGAGGGGGCTCGGGCTGCCCCTATTGGCCGGCGACGGGAGAAAGAGAAAGGGCTCCGGCTGCTCCTTCAAGCGGCGCTCGGGCTGCGCTTGAGAGAGGAGCCGAGAGAGGGAGAGAGGAAGAGGGATCAGACTCGACTCCTCCTTCCTGTAGGCCGACGCAGAGGGAACCGGGAGAGAAAGAGAGAGAGAGCGGGATCAGGAGAGGGGGGAAATGGGGCTGAGAGGTGGGGAGGGTTAGGTTTAGTTTTTTTAATATTAAAACCCTAGCCCAATGTGCTAACCGCACACCAAACCCATCTAAACTCGTGACGCGATTTCGCGGCGTTACAATATTGACCGGGACCGTACCAAATTGTCGTTCATAGCACGTCCCGAGCCCGCTATCTGGGGAGGATCCCACTCGGCCGGGTATGGGGTTGTGCACAATCCCCGCTCTTTTCGAGTGAGTTCCACGTTCGGAAAGAAATGTCCAACCCCAAGTATCCGGCGAGTGGGAGCCGACCATAAAAAAAATTAGAGAGAATTCCTCACTTGGAGATAAAGGGAGCTCCACACCAGGGACTTACTTTTCACCCAGTCCCGTCAGATATTTCAACTTGAATATCACTAGCCTGTGTTTTTCCTCCTAGGCTCGTTATGAACAACATGCGCAACATTTAATACACTGCAATACAAGTAATAATCAACTTTTTTCATAGAGGGAAAAGACATGTCTGTGCCTAAAATTAAAGACCCCCGAAATATCCACACATAGAAAACGACTACTCCTAAAATTCATTGACAAAATCACAATTTGTCCATGTCTTTATGAGTGACCCTTATCAGTATCATTGAAACATTTAATATTTACTTTTCCAATATTCGAAGTTGCCCATATAGATTTAAAGAAATAAAAATAACATCTTTCTGATACTAGTCGCGTGACACCTTCACACAAAATCAGGTTGTGAACATAATTGAGTTAAGGGTTAGCCTATCTAACTTTCAGGCATGAAGATACGAGTAAGGTGAGGATGATCTCATAAAAAAATTTCCAACATATCATGAGATTTCTGTTATTGAAAAATCAGTACTTCTCCAAACCTTGAAAACTGACAAGTTTTTAAAACAAAGTTTTTTTCTTCTTAAAAAGTAGTACTCTTGGTCAGGACAAAATCACGTGACTCTCAACGCTAAGGAGACATGACCAACTCTTTCAAGAAGAAATAGTCTGTCATTCATGTGACATGTTCTTAACTCCCCATTGTTTTTTTCACGATTACTTAATTGTTTAAAACTAGAATATGTATGAGATACAAGGTCAATATAAAACGAATATTGGAGAGCAAGGCTCTTTCAAAAGAAAAATACGAGATCAGAAGCAAATCATTCGTATGACATCAAAGGCCCAATGAAATATACCACTCAAAATAACCTTAAATCACAAACAACCTCCAACCACCGAGTGAGCCTACAGCCCTGCCAGCAGGTGAGAGTCTGGTCAGCGGGTCTTCTCGGGGTCTCCTCTCCAAACAACCTCCAACCACCGAGTGAGGCTACAACTCTGCCAGCTAGGTGAGTGCCTAGTCAGCGGGTCTTCTCGGGGTCTCCTCTTCAAACAACCTCCAACCACAGAGTGAGCCTACAGCCCTGCCAGTTAGGTGAGATTCTGGTCAGCGGGTCTTCTCGGGGTCTCCTCTCCAAACAACCTCCAACCACCGAGTGAGTCTACAGCCCTGCTAGCTAGGTGAGAGTCTGGTCAGCGGGTCTTCTTGGAGTCTCCTCTCCAAACAACCTCCAACCACCGAGTGAGCCTACAACCCTGCCAGCTAGGTGAGAGTCTAGTCAGCGGGTCTTCTCGGGGTCTCCTCTCCAAACAACCTTCAACCACCGAGTGAGCCTACAACCCTGCCAGCTAGGTGAGAGCCTGGTGAGCGGGTCTTCTCGGGGTCTCCTCTCCAAACAACCTCCAACCACCGAGTGAGCCTATAACCCTGCCAATTAGGTGAGAGCCTTGTCAGCGGGTCTTCTCGGGATCTCCTCTCCAAATAACCTCCAACCACCGAGTGAGCCTACAACCCTATCAGCTAGGTGAGAGCCTGGTCAGCAGGTCTTCTTGGGGTCTACTCTCCAAACAACCTCCAACCACCGAGTGAGCCTACAGCCCTGCCAGCTAGGTGAGAGCCTGGTCAGCGGGTCTTCTCAGGGTCTCCTCTCCAAATAACCTCCAACCACCGAGTGAGCCTACAACCCTGCCAGCTAGGTGTGAGCCTGGTCAGCGGGTCTTCTCGGGGTCTCCTCTCCAAACAACCTCCAACCACCGAGTGAGCCTATAGCCCTGCCAGCTAGGTGAGAGCCTGGTCAACGGGTCTTCTCGGGGTCTCCTCTCCAAACAACCTCCAACCACCGAGTGAGCCTACAACCCTGCCAGCTAGGTGAAAGCCTGGTCAGCGGGTCTTCTCGGGGTCTCCTCTCCAAACAACATCCAACCACTGAGTGAGCCTACATCCCTACCAGCTAGGTGAGAGTCGGGTCAGCGGATCTTCTCGGGTCTCCTCTCCAAAAAACCTCCAACCACCGAGTGAGCCTATAACCCTATCAGCTAGGTGAGAGCCTGATCAGTAGGTCTTCTTGGGGTATCCTCTCCAAACAATCTCCAACCACTGAGTGAGCCTACAGCCCTGCAAGCAAGGTGAGAGCCTGGTCAGCGGGTCTTTTTGGGGCCTTGTCATCTATCCTGCCATCGATGGCATATAATGCAGTGTGGAATAGCCTCAAAATCTCTCAACATCTTTAATGCATGATTTAAAAATAAAAACACCAACATATTTAGCTACGGGGACCTTAATATGGGGATAAGGAGACAATTACCGATTCAACGGCATAGACAACAACCATAAGAATAATGCCGATCAAGAATTTCTACTCCTCGGGCTGATAATAAACAAGAAGATGCTCAAAGATAAGGAACAATGATAAGACCACTGAAACTAGCACAAATATGCCAGCACTTAAGATCAGCCAGCTTAACAGTATCTTTGATTTCCCATCCAAGTTGAGATATAACATTTTCCTTTAGAAACCTAATGACTTGGTCACAGAAAAAATGAAAATAATTGAAAAGAAAACCATCTTCAATATCATCTTAGAAGAAGCTACCGCAACTTTTAATCTCCAAAACAAGTAACATCCATTCTTATACATATGAATAGGTATACGTCTAGATCTTCGATCAAGAATAGACTAGCCAGGCTGGGAATCCAGCTGAATCATATGAATAGCTATTATTCCCCTTCAAAACTCTTCTTCCACAAAGAAACTAACCAAGAACCATGTCGATTGACATAAATTTTGAATGCGACGACAGAAACTCAACATATGCAGATGGATAATGGATGAAAATGCAAATATCTAGATCCCACAAAGAATAAAATAGTAAGAACATCAAATATTAAAATAACGAAAAACACTCATTGTTTTTAATATTCCTATTGGCTAAGAAAGAATTCACGCTGAAGATAAATTTGATCCATTAGATCAAGGTCTAATCAAGTATCAGTACCCAACATAAAATATTAGGACTACTACTGAATAAATGAGCCAAAATCTATCTACAACCCACTGACCAAGTAATAAAGTTATGAAATAAATCGCAAAAGAGTAAGAGAACATGACATTAATAGGGTAATCCACATATCTCCCTGATATTGAAATACGCCAAACATCATTAGCAAGAACAATAAGGGCCTTGTAGAATCACAACCCATAGAAAGATTAGGGATTCCATGATACCCGCTACTCCACAAACATTCTCACAACACTTGCACTAATCTCTAACAAAACAAACCTCAATAAAATATTTTGCGTATAAAAAATTTGTGGATTCCCTAAGAACAAGAAATCAAAGGAGTACCATGTAGCTAATAAAATTTGTTCAACGAAATAATACCATAGAAGTTATAAATAAATTGCATTCATTTGATACACGCATCCAAACGATAGTAGAGAAGTACAACAAGTAGTCAACTAAACAACACTCAAGATTTATGCATCAACTACAAACAAAACTGGCTTGTCAAAACAATGAATTACTTCTCTTCAGATACTAAATTAATGGCGGATAAAATGCATTAAGTTGCTAGATTATCTAACTTGCAGCATACCTCAGCTTCTCTAAGTTGATAGTTTATTGGATTTTAGAGGGGAAGAGAAGCTAAATTCTTAAAACAATTCAGCATTTATTTATTAATATTCCATAGACAAATTGGTAGCTATAGATTGGGGTAAAAAATGTAACTTACAATTAAAAAACGCATTTTCGCCAACTAGATTTATATAAACTTCATAAAACAAGTTCAATTTCAAATCATAAGATGGCTTTAGGTCCTTCACGAAGAAAAAATAAAAAAAAGTACATAATAAGTAATAACAAAGCACATACTATCCTATGATCCTCGCTCTATCTGCAATGGATTGGTGAGAACAACTATAGGATTCCAACAACAACTATATGATGGGACGACTCCAAGTATGAGGACCTTACATACGAAATATCAGCGCATGAACCTGATCATCACTTGGTTCTTCTTCTATAGCCATGGCGTTCGTCTGAGTTCTCATGTGCAGGTCACTCTCCACGCTCACCGCACCATATATGTTGGAAACAAAATTCGGTCTCTGTGGAGTTCGGGGTCCCAAAAGAGGGGTGACCGTGCACCTACTACACTCAAGTGAACGATCTAGGCCAAAGACTATGAACACAAAGGACAGACCCAAGGTCTCAGCGTGGAGGTCCCACCACATACCCGGAAGACTAACAAATTCTTCCCCTCCCAAACCAAAGACTGAGCTAAGACACCTTCGGAGGGCTCTCTTGGTCGACCGAAACATCTAAGGAGGATCTCAAGACCAACTCTCCTCTAACTAGAGATGTCTCCTTGGGTCTATATAAAATGCTCCTCATCCGACCCGCCAATGGCGTAATCCCGCCAATTGGTGACAAAGTAAATATCAGCCACTTGCATTAAACCGAATTATATATACAACTTCTATGGAGTCTTCTCCGGGGAACCCAGAATATCACCAGTCCAGATTACACGTCTAGATGGGCTTCACACAACATGCCTAAATTCGTACTCACGCTTCCGGAAACTAAATGCAATTAATTGCGGGGATGTACACATCGACCCGTCGGAGAGCACCCTTACACCCACCCGTTAGTGGAGAGGGGTTTCCATGCAAGTATGATAAATAAGGGCTTCAACTGCCAAAGAAGAAACTTCGTTACCCTTGACGCGCAATTTGACGGAGCCGCAACTGAATATATCGCAAGGGGCTCGACGTCTAGTGAGCGTAGCTGCTGTCCACGCATGGATGACCCAACGGTTCGAGCTTCTAAAAGACTACTCAAGATCTCCCCTCCTCTTGGTCGGCCAAACTCGAGCCCCAAGGCTCTTCTTCATGGCTGTGCAGCAAAAACCACCCACACTAGAGAGGGTCGGCCTTCCCTCTGCCGGCGGTGGCCTGGATAAAGAAAGGAGGGAGGAGGCTTGGGTAGCCTCTTCCAGGTGACAGGAGAGAGGAAATCAGGAGGAGGGGGCTCCTTCCAGTCGGGCGGCGTTGGGAGAAGAGAGCAGGGGAGAGGGGGCTCGGGCTGCCCCTACGACGACGGGAGAGAGAGAGGGCTCTGGCTGCTCCTTCAAGTGACGCTCAGGCTGCGCGTGAGAGATCAGGAGCCGAGAGAGGGAGAGAGGAAGATGGATCGGGCTCGAATCCTCTTTCCTGTAGGCCGGCGCAGAGGGAATCAGGAGAGAAAGAGAGAGAGAAAGCGGGATCGGGAGAGGGGGGAAATGCGGCTGAGAGGTGGGGAGGGTTAGGTTTAGTTTTTTTTTATATTAAAACCCTAGCCCAATGTGCTAACCGCACACCAAACCGATCTAATCTCGCGACGCGATTTCGGGGCGTTACAATTCTCTACTCCTTATTTATATATGTAAAACTTAATATTTATATTTAAATATATAAAAACCATCATCCACTACAAATATATATATATTGATCGGGACCGTACCAAATCGTCGTTCATAGCACGTCCCGAGCCCGCTATTTGGGGAGGATCCCACTCGGCCGGGTATGGGGTTGTACAGTGCTGGCTCAGTCGTCCACCAGTGATCGTCCAGAAGCGCGCATGCATTCTCCCACTCACCGAACGCCATCTCTTTCTCTCCCCCTCAAGTCATAACGAGAAGCGGCCGATCGCCCCCGATTCTGCCAAAGAAGTATTGTAAGTTGTAACCCCAACCGATCTAGTGGAGTTCTTGTCAGCACAGTCCCAACCATGGTTTTTCACTCCTGTGACTATTTGTGTAACCTACCGCTCCTAGGGCTAGGACGGTCTAGTTAGTCCGGTCTATCAAGAGCACAGTTGCGGGCCGCAACACTTACTTTAAGATTGCATTGGAGCCATAAACAAAACTCATGTAGATGCATGCATTCCGGTGGATAATCATGTGCGATATATTAGACGTCTTGGTTCCCTAACTCATAAAATAATGACCATATGTGACTACGAAATGTGCTTTACTTACGTGGTGTCAAGATGAGAATGTTTAGCTCATGGTAGTCACATCTTTCGACATGCAGTTAATGATCCAAGTTGCAAGTTTTCCCACCCACTTCCAGGTGCATAAATTTATTCCCATTTAAATTTGATTAATTATTCACTTTAATTCATAAATTAATAATTTGATTATGTTGGTAAATATTATTTGGTAGACGTTGGATATCCACTTTAAATAGGTATTTTCAAACCATTTTCAGAAACTCGATATCATTTACTTGATTTTGCGCGGGGCGATCAACTAGTTTTAGGAAAACATGAGATTTACAATAAAAGACACTCATCACTTCGTAGTTGATTGAGAAAATCTTTGTTGTGTGGAATAAGAAGTGGGACATACCGAGAAAAATGTTACAATTCACATTTTCAAAACAATGCATCATTGTTGTGACGATAATGACACTGCACAATTTTATTTTGAGGCACCTCTCACATGTCTATCGAAAGTTGATTGCATGTGATTTGGATCCTGACTTTATGTTCCCAGAGGTGTATGAGCAAAGAGCAACTCGTAACCAAACAACAACTAATGTAAATCCAAACATTGACCCTGTAACAATCGAAGGAACAAAATCAAATGAAATATTTGCATTACGAGATTTTATAGCCAACAAATTAAAAAATAATTGATGATACAATATTTGTTAGCAGTTAAAAACAATAAATAATTTACATTAGAATATATATTTCTTCATTATGTAGTTAAACATCTTAGGTAGCGAAGTGCGGGGATCCAATGACGCGGTTGCATACAAAAAATTTGCTGTAGTTTAACGTTATAATGCCTACAAACTATTATTATGCAATATTAATAAATACCAAAATATTTAAATTTTCATATTCATCTACAATTACTTTAAGTTTCAATAATTCACCACACAACTATTTTGTCAAATAATATATTGTGCTTATTTGCTGAAACAATGCTGAAAAAGCACTATTCAAAATAAGCATAGATTTTGTTTGGAACGACTGATGCTGATGAAAAAACTGGTGATTGAATAGTGCTAGTTGAATAGAGATTATAAAAGCAATGTTGAAAAGTTTTAGACAGTTTGTATTTTTCATGCATAATTGATGTTCAAATATATATTTTTTAATTATGGTGTTTGGAAGAACAACTTTTTTGAAGATTTTAAAAAAACATTTAAATAAATATTTTTCGTGGACAAAAGTAAACTTATAATAATACTTAAATGATTAGCAAAGTTCATCACTAAAGAGAAGTAATGTTAATAATTGTAGCGCAACATCTTCTCTAGGCATTTATCCTCACAAGTGCCATATTAAAAATCGATTTTAAAGGAGCCAGGAGTCGACCCACCAATGTCTGATGATATTCGCCGCAACAATCATGACAATGAAGATATCCGCCGCTACAACCTCCGCTCGTGGCCGCATTGTCGCAACATTCAAGAGAGTAAAGATATCCTCCGCTACGACCTCCGCGCACGGCCACATGCTGCCTCATAGCTAATATATTTTAGTTTAAGTTTAAGCTAATATTTTAGTTTACTGTTTTAGTACAAGTTTAATGTTAGTTTAAATTCAAATTTTTTTTGTAAACTTAATATTTTGTTGTAAAACATTTTATATAATGCTGTGAGTATTCTCCCCTGTGGTTCCGTCCCCCCGTTCCTTCCGCCCCTGTGCGGCCTGTGCGAAGCAGCCCGCCGACGGCCGTCGGCCACCTCCCGCTGGTCCGGATTTCACCGCCGCGCCTCCTCCGCTTCCTCGGTGTGACTTCGTTGAAGTGTTGATAAGTCTTATCCTCCACTCCGTGCGACTCCAGTGGAACCGTGGTAGAGAGAATCTCCACAAACCCAAAAAATTATCTCGACTGCCCGGGTAACGATTCCTCTACTCATCCTTGTGATTCTTCTCTTACGTGATTTTTTTGGGTGGAAAAGGCTGGGCGTTTTCTTTGGAAACCATTGTTGTAATCTGCGGGGGTTTAATCTAAGCTTCTGGGTTGTTTTCCGATTGCTCTTGTGATTTAAAAGGATTGGGTAAATCCTCATTGTGCTGTTGATAGGATTGGGTAAATCCTCATTTTGATGCTATAAGGATTGGGAGAAATCCTATGCTATTTTTCTTGTTGGGAGTAAAATCGACCTGTTTCCGAATCCTCGTTTTGGTCGGATTTTCTCTTGGTGTAAGTTGTGCATGTGCTGCGATTTAAATCATTATTCGGTTTGGCTTTCATCCCGTGAGTGCGTGTAGTTGGTCGGAAAAGGGTTGAGAGAACCCTCACTATAATCGTCACACTCACCTTGTTAGGATTTTGCCTCCATTAACTCCCCAACATCGTTCCAAACCTCCGGGCGCGCAAGGAAATTTTTCCGGGGCGAATTTCTGCAATTTTCAAAATCTGGCAGGAAAGTCGCAACCTCAGAAAAGGAGGTTGCAACCTTGCTTTTACTGCCTTCTTCCAGGATTTCCTGAACCGGAATTTTTTTGGTTTTTATTATTTTGGTTTTCTTTTTATTGGCTATATTAAAACCTATAAATACCTATTCCTGCAACCCTAGGA
The DNA here is from genome assembly GCA_039513925.1 of Platanthera zijinensis. Lineage (NCBI taxonomy): Eukaryota > Viridiplantae > Streptophyta > Magnoliopsida > Asparagales > Orchidaceae > Platanthera > Platanthera zijinensis. The sequence goes on along the minus strand of CM077097.1, from coordinate 135,510,594 downwards.
AATCAAGCCCGACTCTTCTTCCCCCTCTCTTCCGCCGTTTTCTCTCCCTCTCTCTCTCTAGTTTTTCCGGCTCTCTCTCTCTCTCTATCGTTGCCTCTCGCTGGAGGCAGACCGCCGCCGCCGCCGCTGCTCTGACCGCCGTCGCCGCCGCTGCCTTGTTGGGCCGCTGCCGGTACTTTGGAGAGCCGCCGCCGCCGTTGCTTTGGAGGAGAGCGCCGCCGCTGTGTGAGGGGAGGATTGTCGGCGCCGCCACCGCTGCGCCGTGTTTGAGAAAGGCTACTGCTTGCTGCAGTTTTGGGGAGACGCCGTCGTCGTAGCGACGCCGTCGGAGTTTGGGTTGCCGCCGTGCTTGGCCGTGAGGATCTTCCTCTTTCTTCGGCCGTTTTGCCGCAAGGTATCCGGGAGTCACTTTTTATCTCATTTTGTATAGGGGTAATTTATCCCCATTTGTAACACTGTGTATTTTGTGTTGAATGAGATTGTGACTGCCATTCCCGCCCGTGGACGTACCCATTCAGGGGGAACCACGTTATTTCTGGTGTTCTTCTTGTGCTTTTGTGTTTCCTGTTATTGTTACTTGTGCCAGCATCAGGTATTCTGCACGACAGCACCGCTTCGAATCCCAACAAGTGGTATCAGAGGGAGGTTCCGGGCTGACACTTTTGTTTAAAGGACGAGTTGTTTCCGATCTCGAGTGTACACTTGGGTGCGGTAGTTTACGACCGTTGGTCCGCTGGCTATCCCCTTAGTTGTGCACTGCTGAGGTCGCCAACTCAAGTTTTGTGTTCCGTGCAGTTTCTGCGTTCCGCTCTCGATGGCTTCGTCTATTCCTGGTGCTGTGGCCAAGTTTGATGGGAAACAAAACTTTGGTCTATGGCAGGTCAAAGTTCGTGCACTTCTTATAAAAGAAGGCTTACACCGTGCCCTACTGGGAAAGGCCAGTAAGGATGTTGAGGTTTCTGATCGTACGTGGGAGGACATGGATCTCAAAGCTTTGTCCACCATACAGCTTTGCTTACATGATGACGTGCTATATGGAGTTCTTTCAGAGACGACTGCCTCTGGCATTTGGGCAAAGTTGGAGAGTACCTATATGACAAAGTCTCTCCCCAACCGGATCTACCTCAAGCAGCAGCTTTACAAGTTTAGCATGAAGGAGGGATCCTCTATTCATGACCACCTGAACAGTTTCAACAGACTGTTATCTGAGTGTCTCAGCATGGATATTCAGGTGGATAAAGAGGACAAAGCAGTGATCCTTTTGAACTCTCTTCCAAAGCTCTATGAGAGCATGGTTACTACCCTTACCTACAGTAAGGACGTCTTGGACTTGGAAGAGGTGACTGCGGCTCTACTCTCAGATGACATCCGGAAGAGGTCTTCAGGTTCTCATGTTACTGAAGACTCAGTTCTATACTCTCGGGGTCATTCTGGTTCTGATAGAGGGGGCAAGTCTAAGTCAAAGGGCATCTCAGATTTATACTGCAAATATTGCAAGAAGAAGGGTCACATGATCAAGGACTGTTGGAAGCTTCAGAACAAAGATAAAGGGAAGAGCACTGGTGATGAAAAGGGGAAGTCTGACATATCCTTGTGCTTTGAGGATGTGGGGGACAACCTCATCTAGGTCATCCTTCTCTCTGCTCTTCTACTTTCCGTTTATATGTTCGTGCTTCCTGTTCCGTTTGTTCCCTATGTTGCTTGCTTTCCTTTCCCTCATTATGTTCATGTTATTCCTGTTATCTTTCTTATAACCTGTTTTTGGGTTATTTATTCCGATCACTACTCCGTTGTATGAATGCTTTTGTTTCACCCTAGTACATAAGCTCTTTCATTGTTACTCCTTCGTCACATGAGCTTAGTGTGTGTGCATAATCATCATTTCCTGATTAGCTCGTATAGAGGTTCTCTTTATCCATGTTGAGATCAGTTTTGCCTGCATTCAATTGTTGATGTGTTTGCATTTATCTTTTCTCTCCCCGCGCACATCATTTCTGGAGTCTGTGATATTTTCTTTTGCTTTGGGAGACCACCGCTGGAGGTGGAGCAGTTAGACCTTTGCTTCAGGTGGAGCATTTCTGGAGTAGTCACGTCAGTCCAGTTTGTGTACTACTCAGATTGAAGGAGTTCACTTTATCTGCCCTTGGCGGGAGCAGATTCAGTTGATGCGATTTGCATCGTTCTTGGTGGCAACTTGGTTGGTTGGAGTTATCTCGGCAGGTGGAGTTTGTTAGGATTTTGCCTCCATTAACTCCCCAACATCGTTCCAAACCTCCGGGCGCGCAAGGAAATTTTTCCGGGGCGAATTTCTGCAATTTTCAAAATCTGGCAGGAAAGTCGCAACCTCAGAAAAGGAGGTTGCAACCTTGCTTTTACTGCCTTCTTCCAGGATTTCCTGAACCGGAATTTTTTTGGTTTTTATTATTTTGGTTTTCTTTTTATTGGCTATATTAAAACCTATAAATACCTATTCCTGCAACCCTAGGAAATCAAGCCCGACTCTTCTTCCCCCTCTCTTCCGCCGTTTTCTCTCCCTCTCTCTCTCTAGTTTTTCCGGCTCTCTCTCTCTCTCTATCGTTGCCTCTCGCTGGAGGCAGACCGCCGCCGCCGCCGCTGCTCTGACCGCCGTCGCCGCCACTGCCTTGTTGGGCCGCTGCCGGTACTTTGGAGAGCCGCCGCCGCCGTTGCTTTGGAGGAGAGCGCCGCCGCTGTGTGAGGGGAGGATTGTCGGCGCCGCCACCGCTGCGCCGTGTTTGAGAAAGGCTACTGCTTGCTGCAGTTTTGGGGAGACGCCGTCGTCGTAGCGACGCCGTCGGAGTTTGGGTTGCCGCCGTGCTTGGCCGTGAGGATCTTCCTCTTTCTTCGGCCGTTTTGCCGCAAGGTATCCGGGAGTCACTTTTTATCTCATTTTGTATAGGGGTAATTTATCCCCATTTGTAACACTGTGTATTTTGTGTTGAATGAGATTGTGACTGCCATTCCCGCCCGTGGACGTACCCATTCAGGGGGAACCACGTTATTTCTGGTGTTCTTCTTGTGCTTTTGTGTTTCCTGTTATTATTACTTGTGCCAGCATCAGGTATTCTGCACGACAGCACCGCTTCGAATCCCAACACACCTCAGCACGTAGGCCTACATCAATGAATCAAATGGTGTCATATTAAAAATCTACACAAACAAGAGCCTAGATAATTTTACCTGCGCACATTGTACAATTCCTTCGCAATATTATCTCGTTGTGCGGACATCTAATTAACACCCCCAGTATCAAACATATCAATGTCAATATCGTCATCTGTTGTAGTGTCCGCACCATCTAGCGGAATGAATGAGTCATTAGCATCATATGCATTAAATTCTGTATCTCATCAAGATGGATGCCTACAAATGAAGTTGTACAAACCTATAGTTGCTATAACAATTAAGCGTTGTGAAAGTGAGTGTAAGATCAATCCTTCACTGTAGAGAGGGGTGAATAGAGTGTTTTAAAATAATTTTGCAAATATGAAAATTATTCTAGCAGTGAAAGATTTAATTTAGTTAGTGTAGAGTACTTGACAGAAATTAAAATAAAGCAAATAAAAGAGCAAATCCACAACACACAGCAAATGAAATAGCAAGCAACTAGAAGACACAAGGAACTATAGTGGTTCCCCAAAATCTGGGTACATCCACTCTTCTACCACCCTTGGTAGGAATCCACTGCAGGATGAGTTGATCAGGTGTCCTGGGCACCAATGAGTTTTTGATCAGATGCTCAAAAACCAAACCAGATTTTTTGATCAGGTGTCTTGCCACCACTGAGTTTTGATCAGGTCTCAGGAACCAAAGCAAAACTTTTGAAGAGAGTTTAACAACCCTTTTACAGGAAAGGAAAAAGAAAAGTGGTGAAGTTGTCTTCTCTGTCAACTATCAAAGAGAAGCACAAGTGGATGAGATGTTGTCAAAGCTCCCCCTGAGATTAGCAAGAGTTCAGGAACTGGAAGCTTTGCAAGGGTGATAAGTCTTCAATGAAAAGAATGCTCCAGCAAAAGATGATTTCAGCAAGAACTGAAATATTTGTTGTCTAGAGTGTGAATGATGAAGACTTTTAATCAGCAGGAATCAGTAAGAAAACTTATTTTGTTTTCTGAGTTATTGATCTTCTTTTCTTTCTCTGTGTCTCTGTGTATCTTCTTGTTCTCTCTGAATTATAATAAGAAATTCAGTCGTCAAATCTTGATGATAGCCGTTAGCAAAGTCATAAAAGCTTTCCTTAAATGTCAACTGTCTCTGTGGAAAGAAACTAAAAACATTCCTCCTTTTTTTCCTTGAAACTTGCTCCAGATTTATTATAACGGCTAGAAATCTTCTGCAATAAATGCTCTGAGTTGAAGATATTTGAAATCCTTAACAAACAGACAAAATTCTAGAAATCGTCGATCTCAAAAGATAATCGTCGATCTGAGCTCAACTATCGTTGAACTGAGCTCAGAGATATTTGAATTAGTCTAAGACAAAAATCGTCGATCTGAGCTCAGAGATCGTCGAACTGAGTTTGACGCCTCGTCGACTTGAGCTCAGAGATCGTCGAACTGAGTTCGATGTTCTGTCAACCTGAACTCACAGATAGTCAAACTGGGTTCGACGCTTCGTCGATCTGAGCTCGACGACAACTTGAATTCTTCTTCTTGGCTTCTCATCTGAACTAGGAGGTCTTGGGGAAAGCTTCAAACCTAAGTCCTAAGCCTTAGACCTAACTAGTTGACCTTTACTTTATACAACAAGGTCAAAGCAACAATCCTATAGACATAGTGATCCTGACCCAAATTAGTAATAGGGTGTTCCAACACATTGTTTCTTAAAATTGTAAGGCCCCACTTTTTTTCCAAACTCCAAACATCTAGTCTATCACACTTGGAAGAGATGAATGCTTGGACTAGACGACTATCTTGTGCATAATCTGTCAAATGATATCTCGTTTCTGAATATAGTTTTAAGTACTCTGTTTTTAATGGATATCCAACATTCACTAAGCAATATTTGCCTATAATCAATTGATATGTTAAAAATTGTGAATGTTAAAAAAATATATGATTATTTATTCAACATTTTACCTTGAAGAGGTTGTGAAAAATGCAGTATGACGTCTGTCAATGCGCGTGCAAAGATGCGACTATCATGAGCCGATCCTTCCCATCAAGCTAGTGTAAATGTGTAACACATATTGAAGTCGCAAACAATCATCATATTTTGTGTTGTTGTGTCATGACGTCCAAATATTTAGCTTGATCTTCAACGGGTTTTCTCGCATCTACATGTGCACCGTCAACTGCACTAATATAGTCCTTAAAGAATGGCATGTAACAACTATCATACCTTATTTTTGCTGGTATATCTCTGAATTGATGATCAATTAGTTTTATAATATCAATTGACAATAACAGTAGCGATTTAAGACATTTTCAAAAATATCTACTTATAGTTTTAATTGAGTGCTGGAATCGCTCTTTTGTTAATCTCACCGAGCCTCCGTGTACTAAGATATACAATGTAATCCCTAGGACTTCTCGTGTGGTCGTGCGTTGTAATCCCTGTAACTCATGATCTTGTTTGAGCTTATGAAGTAAATCAATAAATATATGTTTTGACATTCTAAATGCGCCGTGAATCTTATCTGGATGCGTTTCAAGTAATTCTCTCACCCATTTCTCAACTGACTACGCAGACGCCATGCATGGTCTTGCCTCACCTGTTAATTGCAAACAGTCGTACAATTTTCTTGTGCGTTGCTTAAATGAGAACCAAAATTTTCACCCATCCTTACTAAAATGGGTAGTAGGTCGATTGTAATGGCCTCCCCAACACACAACTCGAAAGGACGGCCGCCGACACCCCCAACATCCAGCTCGAAAGGGTTCAGCCTCAACCGGTCTGCAGACTATGCACCCCAACCCCTTTCCATGTTCATCGACGGGTTGTTGGTGCCCGCAGCCTCCCTTCAATGATGAGAAATCAATTTAATGCATAGGTCATAAAATATTGTAATTTCATTTGAATCCCACGATGCTAAAACTCCTTCCTTTGTTTTGCCCATTATACTATGTAGTGACCTATAATAAAGTGAGACACTGAAATCGAGATTCAAAGGTAATGACAAGTAAGGTATCAAGAATGAAACACGAAGGGAGAACAAGTTAGGTAAAAGGCTAATTCAAAGAGGAGCTTGAAAGAAAGAAGGCATCAAGGTTTTTCAAGACCTGCTCGACTGTATTGATTGTTCCACTATATATATTGGTACACCCTAAAACGTATGCCCATTTAATCAGTTTAGAATTCAATTATTAAGGAACTCTTGTCAATTGAACAATCTGAGTACTATCTATATTATGCAATTTCAAGTTCAATAAACAAGCAATTACACCATGTAAAATTCCATCGTAAACCCCAAAATAACATTCATCGGCTAAGGTTTCAGATGACAAAGAAACCCTAACTAAAAAAATACAAAATGCACGCACAAGTAAAAAGATGCATAACAGTTATCCACATTGCAAAAACGGCACAATAGAACACAATCTACTCAATAATGTCTAACCAGAACAGATGGAGACACAAAAAGAAATAATTATGCGAGAGGATTTAGTGGAATTTCACAGATATGAGCAAAGGTAAATCTTGCGAAGGGTCGTCGTTGAGGGCTCCGACAAACTTTGCGAAGGGTCACCTGCGCCTTCAAATCCGGTGTTCGTCAACGTCTTCAGATCAAGGATTCGTCATCGTCTACCCCATATCAATGGGTGCTTGGCGTCTTTAGGTCGCCGCCACTCGAAATCGCGGAGGAGTCATGGTCGAGGGGGATCGCAAAGTGTGGTCGAGTGGCGCCAGAGAAGAGAAATCACATATTTTAAGGTTGGGGTCGCGCTTATTAAGGAGCAAAAGTTGGACTTGGGCAGCGGATATAAAATCTTATCAACACTTTTTTAAAAAATGTTTTCCTAACAACTGCACAAATCCCAAACCCTAAACCCTAATCACACAAACAAACATCGCTAAATTTTATGTTTGCGTTTGGAATATAGTTTATTCATCCGCATAGGCTGTCCTAGGGGTGCAAATTTGGCCTGAGTTTGGTTGCTCACCCCGGGTCTTAGCCCGGTTAAGTCTGGGCCCAATTAGGCTCGGGCCAGCCCCAAGAGGGCTCACCAGACCCTCATATATGATCAGGGTCTGGTCTGGTGTTTGGCCCGACCTGGTGCCTGGCCCGACCTGGTGCCTGGCCCGACCCGGGCCCACTTAGGCCTTAAAGCTCGCTGGGCAGCCAACAATTTAATGCTGGCCGCCCGACATAAACTGGCGCCACAACCAACATTTATTATAAATGTTGGCTGAATGCTGGCAGCCATCATTTATTAATAATTGCTGGCTGCCAACATTTAATAAATGCTGGCAACCAACATTTAACAAATGCTGGCAACCATCATTTAATAAATGCTGGCCTCCAACATTTAAAATGCTGGTCACCCGACATTTGGGCTTGATTGAGCCCAGTCTAAAAGGCTCAATCAGGCCCTCTTCTTTTGTTGAGGTTCGGGCCCGACATGAGTCCAGTTTGAGCAGGGCCCGACTTGGGTCCGACAGCAAAAAAACCCGGGCCTAGGGGGGCGGAGCCAATCCTGGGCCCGCTGGGCTTTTTTTGCACCCTGCCTGTCCCAAACAGAGTCTCGTTCGCCATGGCAAGTTGTCTTTGAGCGTTTAAGCACTGTGGATCGGTACATTTACGCTGCCTCTCCTTCGCCGTGGCAAGTTGACTGTTAGGGGCGGGCCATCGGTGGCGGCGATTCGAGTCCGACGATCGGTCTTGTCGCTTCGTCTCGGTTCACTGGCAGGGGTGCTTCAACTCCGGACCCCAGAAGGGGTGCTTGGACTCCGACCTCAGGTGCTTCTACTACAGCTTCCCACTGTACATCCTGGCGTTGATCGACACTGCAGCTTCGCACTTTCGGCATTCTGCTTCTATGTCGAGTCACATAGGTACAGTTCTCCGTATCCGTCCACTGGCGCATCTACTCTGACACCCGGTACTTGTATTCTTATCGTCCACCTCATATACTCCGGCCATCCATCCGCTTTTTTGTCAGCTTGGCCCTTTCCCCTTACGCGTCTACTACGAGTATCTGGCCATCAATGTTTCGAACCCTCTAAGTTTTTGCATAGCCATACAGTCCACTAACGGGGAGTGTTGAGATGATAGACTCATGCTATCCGTGTGGGTAGTCTTGTAGTTAGCCTCAATTGGCCCTAGAGGTTAGCTTCTCGGTGGATACCTCCGGTTAGGTTAACTTGACATGATAACTTTACTGGTATGATCGAATACCCAAGAGAAGTAGTCAAAATTGGCATTCTAGAGGGCCTAGATTTGTAGTGTGTCACTTTCATAGAAGAGCAGTTGACCATTTAGCTGCCATCGTTTTGGCATGATGATGTGGGAGATGATCTTCAATTTGGCCTCGTTGAGTGCTACTAGAGGTGTTAAATATAAACTATGCAATCATATTGAACAACTTTCTTCCAGATTTCCATGATATCATGCATCTACCCCTTTGGTTAACTAAGGATCCACTTGGCATGGCGGTGGAGGGAGTGAACGCGGTGGTTATTGAATTGTCGTTCGTGAATGCCTGTCCTCATCTGAGAAATTTCTTCCACTTTTATGTTCAAAACTAGTTTTTGTTTTCTTGGTGGCGATCATAACTATTGTCTTACCAAATATGCATTCTATAATGGTGGTGTTTTTGTCCAAACTCACCAGAGAAAAAAAGCCATGCCAATGGGAGCTTAATACTTCAACACTAACTATATCTAACCGGGCATTATGCTATTAGGGGCATTTTCATTTTCTTTGTACATGCCCAAGACATCCGAGTCTATTATTTACTATTTTATTTTGAAATGATTTCACTTTCAATATTTATTTAATATAATCACTTTTTAATCTATTTTTTTTTAATTTTTGCCACAGCCATCTTAGCCTTCTATTTTATGCCACACAACTTAAATATTACTATATTTTAGATTGACCAACACTTTGATCCATGGTTTGACATAATTTATTCTTGATGTCATTTTATTAAATAATAGTATAATACTATCAACACACTTCTCTATTTTAACCACTTCTCCTAAATTTAGATATTATATCATTTTATACATCTATATTCTTCTAAACAGTCAATCAAATGTACTTAAACATATTCTAATTAAGTAATTCCTAATCTCTTAATAATATTGATTGATAATTGCTAATATCAACACACTAAAGTATCATATACCATACTTTGTCTTTATTCTTCTAATTTAAAACACCTATCTTCTAAAGTACTATTTCCATTGTTCTAACTTTTCACTAACAAAGTTGGTGTCTCATTGATTAGAAATGTCATTTGCAAAAAACATACATAAAGTGCAATATTCTATGTGCTAAAACACTTATAAAGAATGGCGGTTTTGATTTTTTTCCACTTTCTTTATATTGGAGTTTTTATATTTAGGGAGATAAAACTAGTAGATGTCTCATTGATTTGAAATGTTATTTGCAAAAATCATACACCAAATGTAATATTCTACTTGCTAAACAGTTATTAAGGGGTGAGGTCTATACATTTTTCACTTTCTCTATATTTGGGGTTATTATATTTAGAGAGATAGAACTAAAATCATCATTGCTCATCCAATAGAGTAAAACCATAATCATTCAAGACTCAAGAGTGCAAACTGTTAACTAGCAATCATCATAAATTAATAGGTATTAAAATGTGCAGGGAGATTACAACACAAAGGTCTCTAATACAATTTATATTTTACAAAATATGGAAATATATTATTAAAAGATTGAAGTCTCTAAAATTAATCATTATTAGGATTTCTTCTTCTAGAACTTCTCACGATACATCCCGACATCTTCCTTTCTTTATTAGATTCTCCATTTTATACACTCACCCACAAGAGTTTTCATAAAGTCTATAGTGCAACTATGCAAGTATCTAAGTGCTCTTGCAGATACATATCTGTGAGGATCCTTACTGTCTTCTAATACTTGTAACAAGTTGTTAAAAAGAGAGAGCAAGAAAGGCTCCGTGAGGTATTTTCACTTAAAGTGCCTAAGTAGACCCAGGGTGAATCAACTACTATGAATATCTGAATTTTGAAGTTAGCTATGATCTCTAGGTTTCTATCTAGAGCATATACGTCCCAGCCAAATTTTCTAACGCTGCTATATACTTCAACTATATGTACTATGATACTATATATCATGAACATTTTTCCTACAGAGTTCCATGACACTCGTTCATATCAGAATATGAGCAACGCCTAGGCAATGCGCTTAATAGAAACTATTTGTTATTTCTTTTACTAAACACTGGCCACTTATTGGCAAATTGCATTAGAAATAAAATGCATTCAGTATCATAACTCAACAATATCCAAAAGTAAACTTGTCTTACCATTTTGGATTACAAAACTATTGCAATAATTTATGTCAAAATAATCCACATTTTTATTTCTGCATCAGTGATTTGAAAGAGTGGGGTGAAGATGCCACAGGTAAGGATTGTCGCAAAGAATTTTATGGATATGGTGGCCGCGCTACCCACCATGAGGCTGGACAAGTTGTACGAGAGCATCTTTATCTGCGAGGCTGTTCTCAGGTATGTGTCTCATATTTGTTTGTTGCTTAGGTTCTTTTAAATGTGTAGTGTTGGCTTGTACCAGGAAATTCACGAGTCCTTGACTTTCTCATTTGGTGTATAGCTTCAATATTGCAACTGACAAAACTTGTTTTTTTTGTTTAGCTAATAGAGCTTCCTAGTTCTTATTAAAGTTTGTTTTAACATCTTACCTTTCATTTTAAGCCAACTTTTGGATGCCAAATTTTGATGACCTTAAGAAACAATTGTATATAAAAATTATAATGACTTTAGAGTTTAGGTAACATAAGCGAATCCATACTTAATATTTGTTTAGCTAGCATGAATAGATAGGAAAGCTTTAGTTGTGATGGAAGAGGGTAGTTGATGCTTATTGATATGAAGATGACCTGGGCTCGTAGCCTCCTTGTCAAGCGCTGTCACTGTAGTTCCGCATGTTTTTATGGTCTATGTATCCCTTAATGACATTTTTGTAATTTAGTGTATGCCCACTCCCACCTATATAAGGGAGTAGAGGGAAATCTTTTATCTTATATTGGATTCATTGTCTTGTTTGGCTCTCATCAGAGAGATTGACTCTTAGAAAGATCTTACCCTCAAGAGTATAAATATTGAGCTCGCCTTAATATATTGCATCACAATTTCAATTAATCTACTTTCTTGTCTGGTTTGATGATCTCGGGTATATATCAACTGATTTAACCTACCCATAATTAGGGTTCAATTTCGAACCTTAATCGCTCCAATACCCAGTATTTCGCCGACCGATGCCTGATTGCATCCATTGGCTCCCCTCCACCTGCGTCCTCGCTCGCGACTCTGATCACAGAACCAGTTTCCTTAAATGACAGTATTGGGCGCACGCGACACCCACGTTCTTCCCCGTTAGCCCAAAGCCCGACTTTGCTTCCTCCTCTTCCTCCTAATTGACACCGCTGGCCATTTGCCTCTTCCGTTTCAGCTACCCTCGTCTACCGTTTCGTCCATACACTTCTCTTATTTTTTCCACCAGCCTACAACTCTCGCATACTTGTACTCGGCTTCAATCGTTATCCTCAACAGTGACACTCCACTCCTTCTGCGCGATAGAGCCACGATTTCTGCCCGAGCTGCTTTCGACGGTAATGTGCCGTTGTTTACCCGCTCAGTGCATCCCACACGACTTCTCACTGCTTTCCTTGCATATCATCCACCCAAGGCCCCCCAGTTGCCTCTCCGACTTCCCGTCATTCAATAGATCGAGTCATACCCGTCCTCTCTCGAGGATGACCTTGCCCTCTCTGCCTCCACCCTTTTCGATTGCATGGATCATGTCGAGACTTACTTATTCGACTTACAATACTCCTGTGCGAGATTCATGCCCTTCTTATTGGTCTCCCCAACCCTCCACCGTCACTCGCGACCTTGGAACCGATCAAGCCTGACATACCGCACTTTAATGGCACTTCTGTGTCGACCACCATTCTCCAACCACTTGTCAAGGCCTTCCTTGCATACTGTTATCGCTTTGACATTTCCGTCATCGATCAGACCGACCTCATTGGATAAATTGCTCGTACCGTGCAATTTTTCAAACTTTAGGGCACTCTCGAACAACAGAAGGTCTTGTCCACCATCTAGGATATACTCTTCATCTGATACACTGTACTTGCCAAACCAACTTGATTTCAACATGGGTAATATTCAAGGAAGAGCTTATTCACTGCTATGATAGATACCAAGCCACCACGCCTACAAATTGTTGGGTCTGATATACCAAATAGAGTTCTTATCTGCATACATTGTTGATTTCATTAAGGTACCCACACATATGTTGAGTCTTTCGACAGATCATTACTCAGATTACTTCCTCACCGGGCCCAACCCCACATTAAGACATGTCTTCGTGCTCTCAATTAAGACATTCTTTCTCGCACCGTGGAGCAAGCCAAATTTTTCGGAGAAAAGTTCCATGCTCTCTCTAGCACTACACTGAAAGGAAGAGATAGATCTTATTTACTATAGATATATATATATGTTATATAAAAGAGTAAACACAACACAAAAATAAAGAAACAGAGCAAGCAACACAGACAACACAAGAATTACAGTGGTTCCCCAACCTGTGTACATCCACTCTTCTACCACCCTGGCAGGAATCCACTAGCAGGTTTTGATCAGGTGACTGCCACCTTTAATCTTTTGATCAGGTGCTCAAAAATCAATCTCAAGTTTTTTGAAAAGAGACTTGTGAATCAGTCTAACTTTTGAAGAGAGTTAAAACCCTGTACAGTGGGGGGAAAGAGGTTGATGGAAGTCTTCTCTTTTCTCAAATCAACTTGAGAAGACTATGTGGATTTTGATGTTGTCAAATCTCCCCCTGAGATGTTGAATGGTTCAGGAAGATGAGAGCTTTGCTTTAGGGTGTAGGCCTTCAAACTTTATATTGCTCTCCAACAAGCTTCTAAACTGATATTGTATTTGTTGTCTCTTGGAAGCCTGGAGTAGATGATGAAGAACACTGTATGATAGAAAGCTGTGTTGTGTTCTTCAGAATCTCTATTCTGACTATAACATCGTTTTGTTATCAGTCACTTCTTTCTATGTCTGCAAAACCTCCAATCTGAATATATTCCCCCGAGCCGTATTCAAACATTTGAATTAACTCTATCTTGAAACGGCTGAAGCATTCCCGAGAGAGAAAAAGATGTCTATGAATTAATCGCATTAACTGCTGCTGTTGAACGGCTATAAGCATTAAGTCCGAGAGATATTAAATGCCTTAATTAATTCTGTCAGCTGTTAAAATCTCTGTCTGTAAGACTGCACAGATTTCGTCGACCTCAGTCTTCTATTCGTCGACCTCAGTCTTCTATTCGTCGACCTCAGCTCAGAGATCGTCGACCTGAATAATCTTTGCGTCGAGTTGAGATTTTGTCTTGAGATCAGCGATCGTCGACCGGAGCTCAAAGATCATCGAGCTCAACTCAGAGATAGAACTCTGAGTTTCGTCGACCTGAGTTCGACTATCGTCGAACACAGCTTGAAGTTTGTCGAGCTCAATTCCTGCGTTTGTCAAAACTGATTTCTGCATGATTTCTCTGGAGTTCTTTTGAGATTGACCTAGAAATAATCTTATGACCCTGACTATACATTTTGGGTCAATCTAAAAACATCCTAATAGTATTCCTTGCCCAAATCCAAACTAGGGTTCCAACATACACTGCCCCGCTACTAACCCCCTAAACCTCCACCTCAGTACTCCCAATACGTCGTTCCTTCTCATCCTCACGTCCCACCTTCCAAGGACATGCCATAACCCTCTCTACCAGCTCAACTCATGCCAAACCCATCTCACCATTTGTTACACCAAGAGCACCTAGATCTTCACAGACAAGACCTTTGTTTCCGCTACAAGCATCCTTACTCTTTGATCCACAAATGTTTGAATAAAGAATTGCATTTGGTACTCAGTACCGAAGATGAAGGCTCTTGTGCTCTGATACCAATTAAAAGGAAGGAGATAGATCTTATTTACTATAGTTAAATATATATGTTATATAAAAGAGTAAGCACAACACAAAAATAAAGAAACAGAGCAAGCAACACAGACAACACAAGGATTATATTGGTTCCCCAACCTGGGTACATCCACTCTTCTACCATTTTGGTAGGAGTCCACTAGTAGGTTTTGATCAGGTGACTGTCACCTTTGAGCTTTTGATCAGGTGTTCAAAAACCAATCTCAAGTCTTTTGAAAGGAGACTTGTGAACCAGTCTAACTTTTGAAGAGAGTTAAAACCCTGTACAGTGGGGGGAAAGAGGTTGATGGAATTCTTCTCTTTTCTCAAATCAACTTGAGAAGACTATGTGGATTTTGATGTTTTCAAAGCTCCCCCTGAGATGTTGAATGGTTCAGGAAGATGAGAGATTTGCTTCAGGGTGTAGGCCTTCAAACTTGATGTTGCTCTCCAGCAAACTTCTAGACTGATATTGTATTTGTTGTCTCTTGGAAGCCTGAAGCAGATGATGATGAACACTATATGATAGAAAACTGTGTTGTGTTCTTCAGAATCTCTATTCTGACTATAACATCGTTTTGTTGTCAGTCACTTCCTTCTATGTCTGCAAAACCTCCAATCTGAATATATTCCGTCGAGTCGTATTCAAACATTTGAATTAACTCTATCTTGAAACGGCTGAAGCATTCCCGAGAGAGAAAAAGATGCCTGAGAATTAATCACATTAACTGCTGCTGTTGAACGTAGGGCTGATATCGAGTCGAGTTCGAGCGATTTTGGCTCGGCTCGAAATCGAAATTTTCGACTCGAACTCAGCTCGAAATCGAAATTGATTTCGAGTCGAGTCGGCTCGACTCGAAATGACTCGATTCCGAGTCGGCTCGAAATCAAATCGAGCCGGCTCGAAATCGAATTGAGTCAGCTCAAAATCGAATCGAGTCGGCTCGAAATCGAATCAAGTCGGCTCGAAATTTAGCAATTTTTCGTTTTATTCCTAGTTTGCGCAAAATAAAATTGAGCAACGTGTAAATTTAGCAAATGAAACACTTAAAGCCTTCATTCTTTTTATTTATGTTTAATTTTTGTTATTTTTAATCTTAAAATAAGAATATATTAATAAATACATAATTTTTTTAATTAATTCGAGTTGATTCGAATCATATTTCGAGCGATTCAGGGCTGGCTCGAAATCGACTCGAAATCAGATTTGAGTCAAATTGAATCGACTCAAATTGAGTCGAATCAATTTTAACCGATTCCGATTCGGCTCAATTTTCGAACGATTTTCGAGCGATTTTCGAGTTTCGAATAATATGCTCAGCCCTAGTTGAACGGCTATAAGCATTAAGTCTGAGAGATATTAAATGCTTTAATTAATTCTGCCAGCTGTAAATAACTCTGCTTGAATACTGCACAGATTTCGTCGACCTCAGTCTGCTATTCGTCGACTTCAGCTCAGAGTTCGTCGACCTGAATAATCTTTGTGTCGAGCTGAGATTCTGTCTTGAGATCAGCGATCGTCGACTGGAGCTCGGAGATCGTCGAGCTCAACTCAGAGATAGAACTCTGAGTTTCGTTGACCTGAGTTCGACTATCGTCGAACGCAGCTTGAAGATTGTCGAGCTCAATTCCTGCCTTTGTTAAAACTGATATCTGCATGATTTCTCTGGAGTTCTTTTGAGGCAAACCTAGAAATAATCATATGACCTTGACTATACATTTTTGGTCAATCTAAACATCCTAATAGTGATCCTTGCCCAAATCAAAACTAGGGTT
The DNA here is from genome assembly GCA_039513925.1 of Platanthera zijinensis. NCBI lineage: Eukaryota > Viridiplantae > Streptophyta > Magnoliopsida > Asparagales > Orchidaceae > Platanthera > Platanthera zijinensis. The sequence continues at coordinate 135,494,630 of CM077097.1, read as the reverse complement.
CCAACAATCTCCCCCTATTTGGGTGATGATACTATTCACAGAAAAACAAAACACAAAACAAAAATAATCTGCCTTAATTATAATTTTTCAGCAGATTTACAGAGGTGCTTTGAGAAATAAAGATGACAACAAAGATTCAAGAATATGAAAAGAAATAAAGAATCTTTCTAAGGAACTGCTGACGAAAGAACTGGAGAAATTTGGTGAGAGTAAGCTCTCTGATAGTATCTTCAGCTTTCCTTTTTGCTCAGCCTTAGATCTTGACAACCTGTCAAGTTCTTTACCTGAAAAGAGAGGTTAGAGGTTCTGGACCCAAAATATCTTGGGTCCTAGTTTTCTTTTAAAATAATTAAAAATAAAAGTACATTCAGGTTGATCTTTGTAACCTAATGGATGAAATTTTGTAGGAGAGATGAACCATTGAGTAAAAAGATTGATAAAGTTTTGAGTTTGATTATAATTTTCAAAAAGATAAAAATTTTGTTTTGAAATTTTGAGTTCGACGAAAAATATTTTCATCGACCTGAGTTCGACGAAGGGAATCGATTTCGTCGATCTCGGTTCACAGAATGATAATATTTATTTTCTGTGTTCCACGATCGTCGATCTTTGTTCGACGAAACAAATTTCTTTCGTCGATCATAATTTCCAGACAAGTTAAAATAAAAATCTCTGTTCAGAGATCGTCGACCTCGGTTCGACGAAGAGTGTTGTTTTCGTCGAGCTCCGTTCGACGAATTATGTTGAACACAAATTTTCTGAAATTTTTTAATTGTTTTTGGTAAAAATTCAGTTATTTTGTCTAATTCTATTATCTTTTATTTGCCTTTAACTGATTCTAATGAAGCTAATTGTTCAGAAACTTTTTTTTAAATTTTCTTTAAGATTTTTGTTTTCAGAAGATAGATTATACACTTTCTCTCTGAAAAGTTTATTTCCTTCTCAGATTGAATTAATTCATTCCATAAAATTTTAAAATATTCTTTAAAATATTTTGAGGAAAAATCAAAAGAAGAGATAACCTGATCCTCTTCTGATTCTTCTTCTGATTCTTCATCAGAGCTGCTGCAAGATGCATTGATTGCCATCAAGCAAAATTCTCTTGCTCTTGTTTCTTCTTCATCCTCAGTTGTACAAGATGAAGCTTCAGAATCACTCAAAGATTCAGCATTTAATGTTCTTTCTTTTGCTGATCCAGCAACCATTGCTGTGAAGGAGTCCCAAATTTCCTTTGTTGAAGTACATTCAGCAACTTCTTGAAAAATGTCATCAGGCATTGATTGAGCAAGGATATCCATTGCTCTTGCATCAACAATCTTTAACAATTTTTGGGCTTCTGAGGCTGCAGATAGAGTAATGAGACCTGACAAAATAGAGTTGTAAATGGCTTCATCAATAGAATTCATAAACAACTTAATCATTGCCTTCCATAGTGCAAGCTTATCCAGATTGCACTTAGGAGGTCCAGTGCTTGAACATTCTTCATTTTGTGCCATGATAAACTTTTAAGAAATATAAGATCTATCAGATCGTTTTGGTTCAGGTGTTAGCTTGTACAACCAAAGAACGACCCAAGGATTATAGTGGTTCCCCCTAAACCTCCACCTCAGTACTCCCAATACGTCGTTCCTTCTCATCCTCACGTCTCACCTTCCAAGGACATGCCATAACCCTCTCTACCGGCTCAACTCATGCCAAACCCATCTCACCATTTGTTACACCAAGAGCACCTAGATCTTCACAGACAAGACCTTTGTTTCTGCTACAAGCATCCTTACTCTTTGATCCACAAATGTTTGAATAAAGAATTGCATTTGCTACTCAGCACCGAAGATGAAGGCTCTTGTGCTCGAGGATTCCCCACCAGGACTTTGGTATTGATGATAAAACCGATTTTGCAAGGGGGTGTTGATATGAAGATGACCCTCTGGCCCCACAGCCTCCTCGCCTAACAATGTCACTGTAGTCTCGCACGTGTTCTTTGGTCTATGTGGCTATAAGTGACATTTATGTAATTTAGTGTATGCACACTCCCGCCTATATAGGGAATTAATGAGAGTCTTTTATCTTATCTTGAATGCATTATCTTGTTTGGCTATTGTAGTAGAGATTGTCTCTTAGCGGGATCTTACCTTCAATAGTTTGGATATCGAGCTTGTCTCGATATATTGTATCTCAATTTCCATTAATCTACATCTTGTTTGACTTAGCGATAACGAGTATTTATCATTTATTTGTAATAACCTTTCCTTTTAAATATTGTTTCTCATGCTGTAAATAATTTCATGTTTTAACTTTTAACATTGATTTCTCGAGGAGAAATAAATTAGTACAAAAATAGAGAAAGTAAAAGGGCATCCCGGTGCACAAAGTCATCCTCGCACAGTGATGTTCTGGGGAAGGGTCCCACCACAAGGGTGAAATGTAGACAAATCTTATCCTGCATTTTTGCAAGAGGTTGCTTCAAGAATTCGAACCCGTGACCTTAAGGTCACAAAACAACTGTAACATCCAAAACTTACGTCGCGTATAATTTAATTTCAGGGGCTGATCGCGCGTAAAATTAGACGAATCAACGATTTTTGGAGGTAATAATCAATTATTTTTAGCTTATTATGCGTGTCAAGTAGTTATTAGTGAGTCAACGCGTAATTGTTGATAGTTCGTAGTAGTCACGATGATTTCTTTGTGTATGCGCGTTACACCTTGTAAGAAATTTGTTCTCGTGGACTTAAGACAAATAATAATAATATTACTTTTTTATGATTAATTTTAAAAATAAAAGAGTTTTTCCCTCAATAGCCGGTTCACGGTTATTATAATCGTAATATAACCTGCCCCTTCCCCCTATTAGATCACGTAACTCTTCAGTCGGTGTCTTTTCCTTCTTTCCGCATTCCCGCACTTCCGATTCCCGTATCCGCTTCCAGCCGCTCGGTCGGGGAAGCAACACCAACCTTCTCTCGCCGGAATCCAGTGCAGGAGGCCAACACTCACTTTTCCTTTCTCCCCAACAGCCCTAGACGGCCCTCTCCTTACTCCCTAGCACTGTTAGAGGTGGATGTTCAACCCTAACCTGCGGGAAGGATTTCTGAAAGCATCTTATTTTGTTCCGGTGAGTATCGTTCATCTTTATTCCTTTTTCTCTTGTGAAAATCGTCATCTTTGTTACCCAACTATATTTACCCTTCGTTTTTCTTACCTAAATTAGGAGTCGAGGAACTAGATCTTCTCCGATCTAAAATCAACCACCTATTTTGGGGTTTAGTCGCTATTGATTTGAGGTAACACTCTTGTTTGCGATCTTTTCCATCTTAGTTAATTGTTTGATAATTTTATGAGAACTTTTTTCACTGAAACCCTAAAGGGGAAAACGCTTAAATTAGGGTTACTGTTGGATTTTAGATTTTTGGTGGTCGTTGAAGCAAAGGATTGGAGAAGTTCTTAGTGGTCTGATCTTTGGGGAAGAAGCTTCATGTTGCCTTGACGCGTGTACGAGCGTCGAAACGCCGCTGTAAGAAACTCGACTTCTTTTAGTCTAACAGTTCAGATAAAATTTTCATTTCATGTGTTAATCATATCGGTATATGCACTTTAAAATTTCAAGTTCCTATAGCCAGAACCAAATCAACGGGGTAGACATACGCTCAGTGTTGTAGATGTCGGCCGACATGTCCGACATGTCGGCCGACATAAAGGTTTTGGGGGTAAAACGCTACGACATCGATATTTTAAGCAAATATATTGTTTTTGAAAATATCGCCCGATATATCTGTTTAACCCGATATATCAGGCGATATTTCGCGACCGATATATCGTCGAGAGTATTATAATTTTTTTTTCATTTTTTGAAGAGACCAAATACCGATTTAGGTGTTGTCGTGTGATCTTGAGGTTACGGGTTCGAGTCCTAGAAGCAACCTTTTGCAGAAATGCAGGGTAAGGTTTGCCAACATTTTATTGGAAAGCATGAACCTTGAGCCCGGTGAATCTTGAGCCCAGTGCTGGCATTAATCTGCAGTAAATGATGGTTAATGTAATCGTAAATCTAAGAGTCACAAACAAGCTGTTATTGTGTCTTTTCATTGCCCAAAAATCTCTCATAAATGTATCTCTGCCTGGGACTTTATATAACCCATGGCACCAGTTTGTTTTTCAATGTGATGAGATGATTCTTCTCTGCTACTTGTTGTTTTTCCCTTCTTCCCGTCTTTCTCTTCCTGCACAAATAAGAAATGAGAAATGATTCATTTATCTAAACCTAACAGTGGTATCAGAGCGAGTTTTTCCTTTTGAATCGATCCTGCGCAAATCTGCTCTTGGCATCATGAGCTCATCATCTACCGGCACCGGCTCTATTCCCTTTACTCATGCGTCTATCCCAATCTTCAATGGGGAGATGTATGACTATTGGGCCATCAGAATGCATACATATTTCGACTCCCAAGATCTGTGGGAGATCGTTGAGAAGGGGCCTAAGGAAACTGTCACTGGGAAGGCTAAAGAGAGAGAGAAGGCAAGTATACCCAAGGAAGAAAAACAAAAAAACTCCTTGGCACTGCTTTTAATCCAACAAGCTGTCACCCCAAACATTTTTCCTCGCATCATGGGAGCCAAGACAGCAAAAGAGGCATGGGATACTTTGAAGGAGGCTTATCAAGGCGACAAAAAGGTAATCACCATCCAAGGACAAAATTTGAGAAGACAATTTGACTCCATCAATATGAAAGATGATGAGTCCATCTTTGATTACCTGCCAAAGATTACCAATCTTACAAATCAGTTGAGTAATCTTGGGGCACCAGTACCAGACAATGAGATTGTTCTCAAAATTCTTAGAAGTCTCCCAATGTCTTATGATCATATAGCTGCTGCAATCGAAGAGAGTAATGACCTGGACACTCTCTCTATTGGAGCACTTACTGGGAAGATACAGTCCCATGAAGAACGACTGAAAAGACGTTCATTGCCTCTTGACCAAGCCTTGCAAACTAAAATGCATCTTGGAAAACAAAATGATAAAAGGCGCAAAAATTTTGATAAGCCCTTTACTCAGAAAGGAGGGACATCCGCACAACAAAATCAAAACCAACCACTTAAAACCTTTCAAAAGCAATCTGAAGTTACAGGAAATAGTGCAAATGGAGGTGTATACTGCACTCTCTGTAAAAAAGGCACCCATGATACTTCAAAATGCTACTACAAATGCAAAAGATGCAAAAAGCCAACGCATTTCGATAAGGACTGTTGGTTTAAGACAAAAGAAGAGGTAAAATTCACTGAAAATCAAAAAGATGCTGAAGAGAAGCTTTTTCTTGCATCCAGCGGTGAAGCCCCTGATTTAAATTCTCACTGGTTCATTGATTCCGGCTGTTCCAGTCACATGACAAACAATCGAAATCTTTTTTCAAAGTTTGATGATTCTTTTAAATCAAAAGTGTTCCTAGGAGATGGGAATACAAGGAGTATTGAGGGAAAGGGAAGCATAATAGTTAAAGACTCAACTGGGAAGTTGAAGGAAATAGATGATGTTCAATATGTCCCCAACCTGGCTCAGAACCTATTAAGTGTTGGGCAGCTCTTAACAAAAGGCTACTCAGTCACCTTCCAATCAAACACTTGCAAAATTCTTGATGCAAAGGGTATGGTGGCTGCCATGGTTGAAATGTCCCAAAACCGTGTATTCCCTTTATCCCTATGCTCTCTAGACCAAGCTGCCCTCTCCACTACGGGTTGCAGCACTGATCTTGCCATCTCATGGCACAATCGTTTGGGACACCTCAACTATGGATCCATGAAGACTCTCATTGAAGGAAAGCTAGCTCATGGATTGCCAAATTTGGAGGTTCATCACAGCCACTGTGAATCCTGTGCAAGCTGCAAATCTCACAGACAACCTTTCCCTAATTCCGATCACAAGAGCTCACAGCCTCTTGAGCTGGTGCACTGTGATCTGTGGGGACCCAGCACTACTGAATCTCTGAGTGGAAAGAAGTATTATTTCCTCCTTGTTGACGACTACAGCAGGTATATGTGGATACATTTCTTAGAAAATAAATCTGATGCGTTTTCTTGTTTTCTTGACTGGAAAAGGGAAGTAGAAAAACAACTAGAGAAGAATGTGAAAACAATTCGAACAGATAATGGTGGTGAATTCACGTCACATGCATTCAAGCATTTCTGCAAGGTCAATGACATCAGGCATGAGCTGACTGTCCCTGGTTCACCCCAACAAAATGGGGTGGTAGAGAGGCGTAATCGTACAGTGATGGAGATGGGGCGTGCTATGCGTCACCACAAGAAGGTACCCAAGCTTTTATGGGCAGAATCTGCAAGCACTGCAGTTTACATACTAAACAGAGTTCCAACAAAGGCACTGAATAATGCAACACCCTATGAAGCTCTCCAGAACAAAAAACCTTCCCTGGGGCATCTCAAAACTTTTGGCTGCATAGCCTATTCTCATATCCTAAAAGAAAAGAGGGACAAGCTTGAGGCATCAAGCATAAAATGCATTTTTCTGGGCTATAGCAGGGATCGAAAAGCATACAGATTGTTGGAACCCATTTCTAGAAGACTCATCATCTCCCGAGATGTTGTGTTTCATGAAGATGATACTTGGGATTGGGGCTCAGACTTTGTTGCTGATGATCAACCTTCCAGCATCTCGGTTGAGCTCACAGGAAACTCCTTCCAGGAGACTGCTGAAATTGAAGATAGCAGTGACAATGATGTCTCTCAAAATGCCTCACCTCTGTCATCACAGCCCCCCAAAACAAGATCACTTCAGGAGATCTATGAGAACTCTCACTTTGCATTATTCAACTCAACACCAACTTGTTATGATGAAGCTGCTGCGAATGAAGAATGGAAAAAGGCTATGAATGAAGAAATAGCTTTGGCAGAAAAGAATGGCACATGGAGTTTGACCCCAAGACCCGTAAACAAAGAAGTTATAGGGTTAAAATGGGTATACAAACTTAAGTGCAATGCTGAAGGAGAAATCATTAAACACAAAGCAAGAATCGTGGCAAAAGGCTATAGTCAGAAGTTTGGAAGAGACTATGAAGAAACATTTGCTCCTGTGGCACGATTGGATACAGTACGCCTGGTTCTCGCCATTGCCGCAAACAACAACTATCCTATCTACCACCTTGATGTTAAGTCGGCATTTTTAAATGGCTATATATCAGAAGAAGTATTTGTGGTGCAACCTGAAGGCTACATCAAAAAGGGGAAGGAAGACTATGTCCTCAAATTGCATAAAACACTTTACGGGCTAAAACAGGCTCCCCGTGCCTGGCACTCCAATATTACAGAATTTTTTAGCAAAGAAGGCCTTGAGGCAAGCAAGAATGAACCATCCCTTTTTATCAAAACTGATTCAAATAGGCAAAAGCTACTCGTATGCCTATATGTGGATGACCTTCTAATCACTGGAGGTAGTTTGGACCTAATCAACAGCTTCAAAAATAAAATGCAGCAAAGGTATGAGATGACAGACCTTGGCCCTTTGAAATTTTTCTTAGGGATGCAAGTCCAACGTATTTCCAGTTCATACTTTATCTCTCAAGAGCATTATGCTAAAGAATTACTAAGTAAGTATAAAATGAGTGATTGTAATCCATGTTTAACACCCATGAGCACAAGTGAGAAACTGTGTAAAACAAAAGAAGGAGAAGAAAGAGCTGATGAAGGGGCGTATAGAAGCTTAATTGGGTCTCTTATATACCTCACAAACACTAGGCCCGATCTTGAGTATGCAGTAAACATGTTGTCAAGATATGTGAGCATGCCCTCTAAATGCCACATGAATACTGCTAAGCGTGTTCTTCGCTACATCAAAGGGACCCTTCATCTCGGTCTCCTCTTCACCCAGGATATGAACCCAAAGCTCACAGGTTTTTGTGATTCTGATTGGGGTGGCTCCATGGATGATAGAAGGAGTACCGGAGGATATATTTTCTTCTTCGGCAACAACCCAATTTCTTGGAGCTCAAGAAAGCAACCAACAGTCGCATTATCAACTACTGAGGCCGAATACATGGCCATAAATGCTGCTGTATGTGAAGGGCTGTGGTTGCAAAGAATGCTAGAAGAACTGGGAGAATTAAAGAAAGAAGAAATCCTGATAAAAAGTGATAGTGTCTCAGCAATCGCCCTTTCTAAAAACCCCATTTTCCACAATAAAACCAAGCACATCGAAATTAAGTTCCATTTTATTCGAGAGATGATTGAGAAGAAGAAGGTGAAGATTGAATACTGTCCAACCATTGAGCAGATTGCTGACATTTTTACCAAATCCCTAGGAGGACACCGCTTCAGAGAACTCAGAAACAAAATGAAACTCACCTCACCATCGGTTCAAGAGGGGGTATTGGAAAGCATGAACCTTGAGCCCGGTGAATCTTGAGCCCAGTGCTGGCATTAATCTGTAGTAAATGATGGTTAATGTAATCGTAAATCTAAGAGTCACAAACAAGCTGTTATTGTGTCTTTTCATTGCCCAAAAATCTCTCATAAATGTATCTCTGCCTGGGACTTTATATAACCCATGACACCAGTTTGTTTTTCAATGTGATGAGATGATTCTTCTCTGCTACTTGTTGTTTTTCCCTTCTTCCCGTCTTTCTCTTCCTGCACAAATAAGAAATGAGAAATGATTCATTTATCTAAACCTAACTCATTTCACCCTTGTGGTGGGATCCTTCCTTGGACCCTCGCTGCGTAGGAATGCTTTGTGCACTGGGTTGTCCCTTTTGAGGAGGCTAAACAAAAATAGTTTTGTGCTTCATTTTGTGCATCTCACTAAGTCTAGTATCAACTACTTTCTCATATAGCTCTCATTTGATGATCTTTATCTCGTTTATTGCAGTCGATGACTCTTTCTTGTGTAATTTATAAACATACACTATTTGTATATATGTTTATTGTGTAATTTATAAACATACATTATGTATACAATTATACATATTTATAAAAACTGTGCAATTTATATGAATAAATTTATTTAAATATTAAAATCCGACATTGTAAAATATCCCCGATATATCCCCCGCAATCCAACATCCGACATTGTAAAATATCCCTGATATATCCCCCGCAATCCGACATTTCAAACTCAAACCGACATGAACCCGGCATGTTCAAAAATGACATATTGACCCCGCCGGTAAGATGTCATGTGAAAATTCCCTCTTCTATTAGAAATTTATCTTTTTAGTGTGGGGTAACGTGACCTCTATTCTTGTCAGGGCGTACAACCGATATGTTTACTTGGGGTGACTTTTCAAGGGCTCTTGCGAACTGGTTTGTGCCCCCTTCCGCTCGACGAGGTCTCCAAGAGAAGATCTCAGTCATTTCCAAGGGGATAAGACAGTTACCGAGTACGAGCGAGAACTTACTCACTTATCTGATATCTTGCTATGCAGGCTCGATGCAGGGAGATGAAGTTAAGAAGTGCAACCGTTTTGTGGATGACCTGCGAGATTCTTTGAGACAGCCGTCGATGATCATGGTCAACGCAGATTTCAGGAGTTTGGTGGATACAACAAGAAGATTAGAGGCTAACCAGCAACGAGTTCAAAGGCGCGATAGTTTCCGTCTCAAACAGCCTCATAGTGGGCTACTGTTTTAGCAAGACAAGAATCAGTCAAAGGATCGTTGGAGTAAGAAGCGGAAGACGGATTTTAGGCAGGAAAATCAGTCCAGGGCAAGCCCAGAGACTACCCCTTTGTCCTAAATGCACTCGTCATCATTATGGAGAATGTTTGGCTGCATCAGGTGTCTGTTACAAGTGTCAGAGAGCTGGACACATTGAGCGAAATTGCCCAGAGTCTGTGGGTAATCAGGTAATATGATCTTATGCTTCATGATTTTCTTTTACCCAGGACCTTTCCTTGTTAGTTTAACACTTATACTGTATCTTGACTTTCAGTCGAATTACGAGCATGGTGGCTCGAGTGGGGTCGATAAAGGGGAGACACTGGTGGTTGCTAATCCAAAGCCAGCTTCAGGACGTGGTCTAGTTCAGCCTCGAGCTTATGTTCTTGGCCAGCAGGAAGCCAAAGAGCAGGAGGTTGTGGTGATAGGTTTGGAATCTTTAGTATTTAAAAAGTTTATTTCTCCTCCTCCCAGCAACACTTAAATAAAATGACATGAGTTCGCACGTAGGTATCCTTATAGTTCATGATGTACCGTCTAAGGTCCTCTTTGATATGAGTGCGTCACACTCGTTCATAGCAGAATCTTTTGCTCGTAAGCTTGGCCTAGAAGTATTCACCAACCCGACTCCGTTAGATGTCATGATGCCTAACGGTTCAGTGATGCAGACCGGTAGTAAGTGTAGGGCGCCGATATTATTTGGAGAAGCAGAAATCGTAGTGGAGGCGTCCCTTTTGCCTATTACTGAGTTTGATTTAATTTTGGGCATGGATTGACTAACCGACGTATATGCCAAGATAGATTACTGGAGAAAGGAGATTCAGTTTGTAGGACCTGATCAGTCTCTCTTTACTTTTCGAGGTTTGAAATGAGTTTCCAAGCTAGTTATCTCTTCAGTAAAAGCTACGAGACATGCCAGTAAAGGGTGTCCCGCCTTCTTGGTACTATTGCATGCGAAAGCAAAAACCATTCTGCATGAGGTACCAGTGGTCTGTGAGTTTCCTGATGTTTTTTCCGAGGAACTACCAGGTGCTCCACCCTCTAGAGAGATTGATTTTCAGATTGACCTTATTCCTGGATCTACACCGGTGGCCAAGGCTCCTTATCGCATGTCTCTCAGAGAGTTGGCTGAGTTAAAGATCCAATTACATGAGTTACTTGATTTGGGATTCATCAGACCCAGTACGTCGCCGTGGAGAACTCCAGTCCTTTTTGTGAAGAAGGACGACAGTTTGAGACTGTGTGTTGACTACCGAGAGTTGAATAAACTTACTATTAAGAACAAGTATCCTCTTCCAAGGATAGATGACTTGTTCGAACAACTCGAGGGGTCTTGCACGTATTCCAAGTTAGATCTGAGGTTGGGATACCATCAGTTGAAGATTTGAGATGAGGATATCCAGAAGACAACGTTTAGTACCAGATATAGGCACTTTGAGGAAGCCACTCTCGACAGTTCTAGCCGACCCCCTTCATGCCGTGAAAAGATGTACAAGATATGGGTCGAGGTTGTCACTGTTGGAACCAACAAGGTCGATCCCTCCTAAAGCTCGGAACTAAATGTGCAACTCACACTTACTCTCTTTGGACCACCCTCTTGACAAGGCTCTCGAAAGACTAAATCGGGGGCTTCAGCGCGGAGGTCTCACCTCGTACCCGGAAGAATCGGAAATTCTTCCCCTCCCTAGCCAATGCTGAGCTAGGTGCCTTAGAAGAAGAGGAGAGTTAGGAATGCGTCTCTTCTAAGGCACCTTACCGGTCTATTTATAGGCCTCTGAACTGGGACTGCCAATAACCAAATGGAGCTGACCTGAAATTACTAGAATACCCTTAGTCGGGTTTGCCAACAGTCAAACTCCGTTGTTCTGAAGGGTTATATGCAAACCCCCAGGGCAAAAGCGTAAAATCCCATGGGGCTAAAAGATAGACCCGACCCTACCTGAACCGGTCTTAAACCGAACCGGTGCTTGGCGAGAACTCCCTTCTGGGGTCCTCTCGCCTGGCGAGAGCACCGTCTCGCTAACGAGAGCTCCCCTCTGGAGCCCTCTCGCATGGCGAGTCGGCCACTCACCCTCGAGTGCCTCCTCCCTTGGCACTTGCTCGCCCATCCCATGACACAACTCTTGCTTAGACCCTTCTCGCCTGGGCCCTCTCGCCTAAGTCCTTCTTGCCAGGATCCACTCGCTCTGCGAATTGACGACCGCCCTGGGCCGTCTCGCCTAGCTCCCTTCCTCAAGCCTTTGACTCCTGCGAGCCCGAGGTTGTACACAATCCCGCTCTTTTCGAGGTTGTTACAAACTCGGAAAGATAGTCCAACCGAGGCTCGTGTCATTAAAGTGAATTTATGAGGGAATTTTTGGTGGGCCCCTTGCCCAACTTATAAATATAGGACTCATCTCCCTGCAGGGGGTCGTTTCCTTCGCTCTATCTTCTTCTAGCCTCTGTCCCTATGTCTCTCAGCCAAAGTTTCCGTGACCGCATCGCGGCGGTGCGCCAGAGGAACAAGGCGACCGCGGCGGCTCTTAACAAGATCCCGGTCCGCGCTCCTCCTTCCTTACCGTCATCCTCTTCCCCTCCCAAGAAGGCGAAAGCCGCTGATCCTCCCCTCTCGACATGGGAGCCTTCTCGCACCTTCTCGGGGAGGCGTATCCCTCCTACCCCGGCCAATCCTAGAGAAAAGGAGGTAAATCCATCAACATCGACATGCCTTCATCTCCATCTCGCTTGTCTTCTTACTTGCTGCCCGTATTTAGAAGGTCCCGACGCCTTCTCATCGTCCGGAGACCATACGAATCAATATCTCCGAACACCGCCACCAGTCCTTCTCGCCACAACCCTCTACTCCATCTACTCCCGCGACGAGGAGGGATGATCCTCGTAATACCGCGGGTTCCTCTCGCCGTTTTGGTAAGAAACTTTTCCTTTCGGGCCTTTCTTCGCTACCATTTCTCCATTTCACCTTCCCAATTTTCTACGCAGGTATGCGCGACTCGCATTCCGAGGACTCGCTGGCCGAGGACTCGCCCGTTGAAGATTACTCCAGACAGATGGTCGTCTCGCCCCCTCCTCCCATAGACGAAATCGAAGACTACCTAGGCGATCCCATGGATTCGTTGGAAATGAAGCGTAGGGTATCGAAGATGTTACGGAAGCACGCGCGCATCATCCAGGAGCTGGAAAAGGGGAAGCAAGCTGCGGACCATCGAATCGATTGGCTGGAGGTGTAGTGCGCCCACCTGTCTTCGGAGATCGATGCCGATATTGAAGTAGACGGGACCGACCCTCAGGCGATCCTGAGCGAGGTCGACCAACAGCTCCGTCTCGCTCGCCGCGGTGTTGACGCGGCTCGCGCTTTCCACCTCCCCAACCGCCCTCCCTGTGCGAGATCCCGCGGCGGAGGGCGCTGGAGGTGGCACAAGAATTGACGAGTTCTCGTCTCATCTCGCGTCTCTTCCCTTCATTTATGGCTTGTAATAAATTATTTATGCCTCCGTCTCGCGCAAACTATGCGCCCTGTGAACTTGCCGCCCGCCTCGCGCGGGATGAACTTTATTAATTTAATAATTGTCCGCTTCTCCGTACTTGTTTGATTTTCTGTAACAGTATTTAAATTCTGCATTTATGCTAATCTCTCTTGATCTACCGATTTTTTTAATTTTAATTTATTCCCGCCGCTTGGCTGTGCTGAGGGCCCACCTAGGGCTGCGCAAATCGAGGCCTGGAGAGAGAAAAGGCCGACCGCCTCTCCCTCTCCCCCTGCACAATTTCTCCGTCCGTACACTTTTTTCCCTAACCCTATAATTGCTATAAATATCCCCTTCACCGGGGTCAAGACCCATGCTTTCACAAATCGCTGCGCTTCAGCCCTTCATTCTTCTTCGTCCCTCTCGCGTGCCGACCACTCGTCTGCCATCTCGCCTCCTCACCCTCGGGTCACCTCGCTAGCCTTCTCTGCCTCCAATTCCGGCCGTTTCGCACGATTATGGGGAAGAAAAAAGCTGAAGAAGGCGAGGGACGCAGCCGCTGCGGGAAGCGATTCGCGGATCACGATTTTCCATCCGGGCGTATTTCTGTGAACGAGTACGACGCCTTCACTCGCGAATACCTGCCAGAAGGCTTCGAATCGCGCCCCCCCAATAGTCGGCGAGAGCATAAACACGTTCTACCCCGGAGAACTTGCCTTCCCCATCTCGCACTTCGAGGCGGGGTTGAGACTACCCCTCTGGCCGGAGGTGAAGCAGGTCTTGAAGTACTTCGGCGCCGTGCTAGCCCAGCTGAACCCTAACACCATCTCCGTCCTGGTCGCCTTTGCAAGCTACATGCGGCGAGAGCGAATAGAGTTCAGCCTAACTGTCTTCCGCAAGCTGTTCATCTACCACGCCAATCAGGACGGGGTGTCCTACTTCACAGGGCTAGGTCTCAAAGTCTGCGAGACGCCCAACAAGAACCATCATTGGCTCACGCGGTTCGTCTTCATCCGCGACAACCTGGGTGGCGTCCCGCTCGCGCCTGTCTCGCCCGCCGAAATATTCTACGCAACCCCCCAAGTCGGCGGCACGGACAAGCTCCTCTGCGAGTACCTCGTCGGAAAGAACTTTGAGGTCCAGTACTTGAGGCGCAGTCTTGGCTCACTCCTCCCCGTACTTCCTGGTGAAGATATGCTCGACCTTCCTTTTTGTCTCGCCTTTATTACTTCCCTCTCGCTGATTTCCTCCTTTAACACTCCGTCTCGCCTTTATCAGGAGAGAGGAACGTGCCAGCTCACCCCCCTTATAAAAGCAATATCAAGCCGTCCAAGGGCATCGCTCTCGCCAACATGGCGGCCGAGGCGGCTAAAGAATCGCTGACCCCCTCCCTTAAGAAGAGGCCGGCCGAGGATTCCGCTCCGTCTCGCCTCAGCCCCTCGAAGAAGATGAAAATGAAGGTGAAGAAGGTGGTCTCTCTCCCACCCGACAAGAAGAAAACTCCCGAGGAGACGGTGGTGGTGTCGGGGTCCCTAAGCCCCATTTCCCTAGGGTCTCAGTCCCCCCAGTCCCCTCCTTGGGTTTCTCCTCGCAAGGCCGTCTCGCTATCTGAAGAGACGGCACCGCTCGCGCAACACGCCAGCTCTTCTCAACAACCATCCAGGTCTCCTTCTCGCGAGGGGGCTCCTTCTCACTACCCCGTACCGTCTGCCCACTTCAACTTCAACATGGGCCCCGTTGTCCCTGATGCCGCCAACGACCCAACACTGATCTGGGACAAAGGGGGCGTACCGAGTCTCAGTCTCCACCCTCCTCCCCTCCTGGAGGGAGTAGGACCAGCCTACAGGCCACGCCTTCTCCCTGGGCTTTGGTCTCTACGGAGGTCACGGCCCGGATCCCCTTGACAAGGCCTCCTCGCGAGACCTGGTCCTGAGGGCGACGCACTCCCAACTGCGCACCTTGGAGCTTTCGCACAGGCTCTCGCGCCGCCTAATCTACAACAACCAAAACTAGAAAGAATCTGAGGCCAACCTTGCCGCCGAGCGCGAGAAGTCGGGAGATCTCGCGAAGAGACTAGAGGTAGCCGAGAACCTTCTCGCCAAGGCTCGCGGCGGAGTGGTGAGTTCTCCCTTAGCTCGTTTTCTATGTACCTGACACCAATTTAACAAAGGCTTTCTGCAGGATGCCGAGACGGCGGAGAGGTTACACTCGCGCGTAGCGGAGCTGGAGGCAGAGGTGAATGAGCTAAGGGCCCAGATCGCCCAGCTCAAGGATGCCGCTCCTTCGACCTCTCGCTCGGTGATTCTCCCACCTCCCCCTTCTCATTATACCCATGAGGAGGTCGAGGAGTTTTGCCGAGACGCGAACATCAGAACCGCCGAGCTGATCCTGAAGATGATGCGCGAGATGGGCGTCGTCAAGGATGATTGCGAGTATGTTACCGCCCGCGACCTGGTGCCGGAGATCTACGGCGAGGGAGAAGGCTCGTCGGCCAACGAGAAGGATTAGAGCTTCCAGAGCACGACTTTTCTTTTATTTCCGATGCTTCTTTTTGCAACTGATGTAATTTTGTATTGGACTATTTACTGGATGTAATGCGTACAAATGTATATATATTGTCCACGTGTTGCTCTAGAGCTAGTTTTTTTTCCTTTTTGTTCCGATTGTTTGCGAGATCTGAGGATCCGTTCATTTGCGAGACGGGGTCGCCCCTCGTCTCGCCTCCTGGCGGGAGCAAACCTGGCCCAGGGGGCGAGTCGCCGTGCCCCCGTCGTTCTCGCGCATGGGAACGCCTTTTTCCCCCTTCTCGCCTCGCTCCCTGATACCTCTCGGAGCGAGTGGCCTTGAAGGGTCAGTCCTATCCCTTTTTTCTTAGGCAGGGAGCTTCCCTACTCCTCCACGATTAGAGTCCTTCCTTTCGCTGACCAATAGTGTGGTTTTTTCCCTTGAGACCTCCCATCTTTTGTTATTGTTTCACAACCACTTAACGACCTTGCCAACTTGGCGGTCCGGTCAACGCGTACTTCCAGGGTCCCCTCCAAAACCCTCTCCAACCACCGAGTGAGCCTACAACCCTGCCAGCTTGATGGGAGCCTGGTCAGCGGGTCTTCTCGAGGTCTCATCTCCTCATCCAACTCCAACCACCGAGTGAGCCTACAACCCTGCCAGCTTGACGGGAGCCTGGTCAGCGGGTCTTCTTGGGGTCTCCTCTCCTCATCCAACTCCAACCACCGAGTGAGCCTACAACCCTGCCAGCTTGATGGGAGCCTGGTCAGCGGGTCTTCTCGGGGTCTCCTCTCCTCAACCAATTCCAACCACTGAGTGAGCCTACAGCCCTGCCAGCTTGATGGGAGTCTGGTCAGCGGGTCTTCTCGGGTTCTCCTCTCCTCATCCAACTCCAACCACCGAGTGAGCCTACAGCCCTGCCAGCTTGATGGGAGCCTGGTCAGCGGGTCTTCTCGGGGTCTCCTCTCCTTAACCACAGTAATCTCATCTCTCGAAGAAGGTCACCTCGAAGTGCATTGTATTGAGAAATCATGTCATGCATACAAATAGGAAGATCTTGAGAAACGTGTTCAAATAAGTACAAAAAGGTATAACATTAGGGGTAGAATCACTTCAGATCATCGCCGCTTCGGGCGCGATCCAGGGGTATCCCGTCCACATCCTGGAGGTGGTACCCTCCTGACTTCAAGGCCTCCTTTACGATAAAGGGACCCTCCCAGTTGGGGTTGAGCTTCCCCACGGAGGCCCCCCTGCCCGCGGCATCTACCTTTTTGAGGACCAAGTCCCCCTTCTGGAACTGTTTTACCCTGATGTGTTTATCAAAGTACTTGGACATCCGACGTTTGACTTCCTCCTGCCGGATTGATGCTAGCTCCCTGAGCTCCTCTACCAGGTCAAGGGAGAGCATTTGCTCCTCTTCATTGTCCACTTGCCACCCTTCATCTCCCCTCCTTTCCGCTGCCACCCTAGGGGATTCAACCTTGAACTCCACAGGTATGACGACTTCCGAGCCGTGGGAGAGTTTGAAGGGCGTCTCTCCCGTAGCCGTGTTCGACGTAGTCCTCAGAGCCCATAGAACGGAGGGGAGCTGCTCCACCCAACTTCCCCTCAAGTTTTCTACCTTCTTCTTTAAGAGGTTCACGATGATCTTGTTTGCTGTTTCTACCTGTCCATTGCTTCGGGGGTGATGAACGGAAACAAACCGAAGATCTATGCCTAGCTGGACACAAAAGTCTACAAATTCTCTACTAGCAAACTGTGGTCCGTTATCCGTGACAATGGCCAAAGGGAGCCCGTGCCGGCAGATAATTTCTCCCCATACAAAGTTCTTGACCACCTGCGACGTCACCTTTGCCAAGGCCTTCACCTTCAACCACTTCGAAAAGTAATCCACCATGACCAGCAGGAACTTCCTCTGACCACTGGCTTGGGGAAACAGGCCTACTAGATCCAGCCCCCATATGGCGAAGGGCCATGGAGCTGTAATCGTGCGCAATCTCTGAGCCGGGAGGAGTTGAAGTGGGGCGAACTCCTGACACTTTCTACATCTCCTTGCAAATTCTTCAGCATCCTTCCTGAGGGTAGGCCAGAAGTAGCCCTGCCTCAGCACCCTCCCTTCCAGGGTCCGACTCCCTGAATGGCTTCCGCATTCCCCCAAGTGAACTTCCTCCAGTACCCTTGACGCCTCTTTCTCGGACACACACCGAGCTAGTAAGCCAGACAACGTTTTTCGATAAAGGATCCCCTCCTTTAGCAGGTAATAGGCCGACTTGTACCTGACCCGCTTCTTCTCAAGGTCCCCCTCGGGTAGACGTCCCGACGTCAAGAAAGTCATAAATGGGTCCATCCAGGACCCCTCCCGGTCCACTTCCATTAACTCCCCTTCCTCTATAGAAGGTCTAAAGAGCTCTGTCATGGTCCCTCCGGCCTGAGGGCCGTACTTAGCGAGCAGGTCTGCCCTAGTATTCTCCTCTCTTGGAATGTGTTGGATTAAGAAGCTGTGGAACTGCCTGATGATACCCTTTATCTTTACCAGGTACAACTGGAGGGTCGGTTCCCTCACTTCAAACTCTCCATTGATATGCCCCGCGACCACCAGAGAATCCGTGGAGACTCTGATGTCCTGTATGCCCAGCTCACGAGGCAGCCTGAGCCCGTCAATGATGGCTTCATACTCGGCCTGGTTATTCGTGAGGGCGAAATGGATCTTCAAAGCCTGCTCGATTCTGGTCCCCTCGGGACTTGTTAAAACCACCCCTCCTCCGAAAGAACTTCTGCTCGAGGCCCCGTCCACGAGCATTTCCCAAGCCACCACGGGAGATGCCTCTGCCTCTTTGACCTCAACTACATAATCTGCTAAGAAATCCGCCACCACCTGCGCCTTGATAGCTACCCGAGGGATGTAGGCGAGGTCGAACTCACTAAGCTCTATCGACCACTTGGCTAATCTCCCCGAATGCTCCACCCCCTCTAGAATGCGGTGGAGAGGGTGGTCCGTCACGACCTGAATAGAATGAGCTTGGAAGTACGGCCTGAGCTTCCGGGCTGAAACGATGAGGGCGAAGGCTAGCTTTTCAAGGATGGGGTACTTTTGCTCTGCCTTTTTGAGAACTCTGCTCACATAATATATGAGGAACTGTTTCTTACCCTCTTCTCACACGAGGATCGGGCTAACTGCCCCTGTCCTTACTCCCAAGTAGAGGAACAAACTCTCCCCCTCTCGCGGCCCTTGAAGTAGCGATGTCTGGGTGAGCTGTTGCTTCAAAGCTAGGAAGGCCCTCTCGCATTCGGGGGTCCACTCAAATTCCTTCCCTCCCCTCAGAGTTCGAAAGAAGGAGGAACACCTTTCTCCTGCCCTGGAGAGGAACCTGCTCAACCCTGCCAACTTACCGGTAAGACGTTGAACCTCCTTAGCATCCTTCGGAGATTCCAACTCTAGGATTGCTTTTACCTTATCTGGATTAGGCTCTACTCCTGAAGGGGTGAGGAGGTGCCCTAAAAACTTCCCCCTGCTGGCCCCGAATACACATTTTAGAGGGTTGAGTCTCATTTTATATTTTCTTATAGTTCTAAAAGTTTCCTGCAGGTCCAAGACGTGGGACTCGAGGTCTCGACTCTTAATCATCAGGTCGTCTACGTAGACCTCGAGGTTCCGCTCCTTCTGCTCCCGGAATATCCGGTCCATCATCCTTTGGTAGGTCGCCCCTGCGTTCTTCAGTCCGAAGGGCATCATATTGTAACTGAAGCACCCATCCTCGGTGACGAAGGTGACGTCTTTGATGTTCGGGGGTGCATGCGTATCTGGTGGTACCCTGAAAAGGCATCTAAAAAACTCATTAGTGGAAAACCGACGGCTGAATCAACCAATGCGTCGATTCGAGGCAGAGGGTAACAATCCTTCGGGCATGCTTTATTTAAAAGAGAAGTCGATACACATTCTCTATTTCCCCTCCCCTTTCTTTACCATTACAACATTGCTCACCCACCCCGGATACCTATTCGCAGATATGAACCCCGCCCGGAGCATCTTCTCCACCTCTTCCCTGATAGGTCTGGCCATCTTGGAAGCGATGACCCTCTTCTTCTGTTGGATGGGGCGGACCTTGGGGTCGAGGTTGAGGCGGTGGCACGCCACGTCCGCGTCGACCCCCGACATGTCAACTGCACTCCAGGCGAATACATCAACGTTCTCTTGCACGCACCTCCGGATCTCCTCCTGATCCCTGGGGGTGAGCTCTCCGCTGACCTTGATCTTCTCTTTTCTCCCATCCTTCGTGAGGATGTCCATCTACAAAATCTCCACTGCTGCCCTCAACCTCGAAGGCTCCTCCTCTTCTTCTTGCTCCCTCGGGTTTTCCTCCTGCTCCCTCGGATTTTCCTCCTGCTCCCTCGACCTGTGCTCCGCCACTTCCCGCTCCTCATCAACCGCAACCACTCTCTCCAAGGTCCTCCCCCTCTCTTCCTCGGGACTCCTTCCTGGCGATGATCCCTTCCTCCCTTCTGGCTGAGTCTCCATTCTAGACGACTCTCTCATTTCCCCTATCTTCCTTTTCCTGCCCTTGGCACCTTCTACCTCCCTCCTACCTTCCTGCTCTCCCGCCATCTCTTGCTCCACCGCAATGCCTCTCTCTACTTCAGCCACCTCTCTCTACTTCAGCCACCTCTCTCTCCTCCTGCTCACCTCCATCCACCTGCTCTCCTGCCATCTCTGGCTCCACCGCAATGCCTCTCTCCACTTCAGCCACCTCTCTCTCCTCCTGCTCACCTCCATCCACCTGCTTTCCCGCCATCTCTGGCTCCACCGCAATGCCTCTCTCCACTTTAGCCACCTCTCTCTCCTCCTGCTCACCTCCATCCACCTGCTCTCCGTCCATCTCTGGCTCCACCGCAATGCATCTCTCCACTTCAGCCACCTCTCTCTCCTCCTGCTCATCTCCATCCACCTGCTCTCCCGCCATCTCTGGCTCCACCGCAATGCCTCCCTCCACTTCAGCCACCTCTCTCTCCTACTCCTCTCGCTCCATCCTCCTCTCTAGTTCTTCTACATCACCCTTCCATGAGATGGTGTTCACTGCCGTCACATAGCACTCTCGGGCCGCCTTCGGATCTCCCCGCACCCTGATCTGAGTCCCCCCTGAATTGAGCTTCAAACACTGATGGAACGAGGACGACACGCATCTGAAGGCGCTGATCAAAGGGAGCCCAAAGATTGCGTTGTAACTGCTGGGGGCGTCCACTATCACAAAGCGGCAGTTTCTGGATAGCCCCCCCCCCCAGAGTTACCTGGAGCCCTACTCCTCCCTCAACCTCCTTCCGCTCTCCTGAGAATCCAAACAACGGTCCGTCCGCCGCCAACACTCTCCTAGCTTCCACTCTCATCTCATTGAATGTCTTTTTGAAGATGACATTTACGGAACTCCCATTATCTACCAAGATTCTGGACACCGTGAAGTTTTCAATGACGGTCCTAATCACCAGCGCATCACAAAAGGGATCTTCGTGATCTGGTAGGTCCCTCCTGGAAAAAGTAATCTTTTCATCCGGGGGGCGGGGCTTGCGACGTCGAGGCGACGCTCCGACGGTACATGGTGTGGAGACTGGCCTTGCGGGTAGCCTCAATCCCCCCCCCCCCCCCCCCCCCCCCCCCCCCCCCCCGTGGATCACCCCGATCCCCCTCGATCCCCTGTATCAAATCGATCCACACAGCGGTCCTCCTCCCCGGTTCCCGTCATCTCGACTATCCGCACTGGCAGTTGCTGCTCCCCTACTCCCTTCCCCCTCTTCAACTCCAGAAACTCTGGGCAGGTAGCCGTCACGTGACCTTCCTCCTCGTGGAAGTCACAATACGGCAAGGCTGCCCCCCCCATCCCGTCTCCCTTCTCTTCCACGCTCTCTTCCTCTCCCTTTTCCCCGGCCGATGGCCATAGCTTGCTGAGGCGGGGGTGAGAGCGGTCTAGGACCATGTCCCCACCCCAGCTGATGGAACCTCCCTGGTCCTCCCTGGTAGTAGTTCCTTTCCCTCTGGGGGAAACCTCTTCCCTGCCCTTGAACGGGGCCTCCTGGCTGCCTCCAACCCAACTCCTGATGCACCGGCCCTCTTGGCTCTTCCCTCCTTCCTTCCTGCTGCCTCGCTCCTCCTGGTTCCCTCGACTCCACCTCCGTCAGTCTCGCCAACTTCCTAGCAAAGGCCGGGTTTGCTGCCTCCATAGCTATTTCCTTCGCCGCCTTCTCCATCAACCCTTCAAATGACAACGGCGCCTTCCTGGCCAGGCTCATCTTAAAAAATCCCTCCCTCAGTCCCACAGTGAAGGCCATCTGAAGAGCGAAACCGGGTATCTCCTGGATATCTTGAATCTCCTCCTGGAAGCGGTCCACATACTGAGCCAAGGACTCGTCGGCCTTCTGCTTGATCAAGAAAATGGACTCCGGGTTCTTCTTCCTCTTCTTAGAGGTCGAGAAGCGCAACTGGAAGATTCTGCTCAGGTCCTCGAAGCCGTAAATCGACTCCGCTGGGAGTTGGTGGAACCAATCCCTAGCCTTGTCCTTCAGGGTGATGGCAAAAAGGCGGCACTTAAAAACGTCCGTCATTGGTCTGATGGAGACCGCATCTTCGAACCACTGCAGGTGCTGGAGGGGATCGTCCTTCCCCACATAGTAGGTCATCTCGGGCTCGCGGAACCCTTCAGGGACGGGTGCCGAGAGGATGAATTCGCAGAAGGGAGACCCTCTCGCCGGGGGTCTCTCCGCCTCCACTCGCGCGACCATCCCTCCAGGCGAGACGACACTCGCGGGGCTGGCAAAAAGTTCTCTGCCTATCCTTGCCGAGTTGATCCCCTCGCGGGGCGCGAGACCTGGCATCTGGGGTGGAGGGGTCTCGCATTCTCCTCTCTGCGAGATCTGCTTCAGTATGTCCATGATCCCCCCAATGGATGTCATGAACTCCGCCCTCCCGACCTATCCTCTCGGGTTAGGGGACCCGCCTTCATCTCCTTCAAGATCCCCCGCCATGAGGTAACCCAAAGTTCTTTTGTGCAAGCTGCTGTTCCACGCTCACCGCATCAAAAATGTTGGAACCAACAAGGTCGATCCCTCCTAAAGCTCGGAACTAAAGGTGCAACTCACACTTACTCTCTTTGGACCACTCTCTTGACAAGGCTCTCGAAAGACTAGACCGGGGGCTTCAGCGCGGAGGTCCCATCTCGTACCCGGAAGAATTGGAAATTCTTCCCCTCCCTAGACAATGCTTAGCTAGTTGCCTTAGAAGAAGAGAAGGAGAGTTAGGAATGCGTCTCTTCTAAGACACCTTACCGGTCTATTTATAGGCCTCTGAACTGGGACTGCAAATAACCAAATGGAGCTGACCTGAAATTACTAGAATACCCTTAGTCGGGTCTGCCAACAGCCAAACTCCGCTGTTCTGAAGGGTTATATGCAGACCCCCCAGTGCAAAAGCGTAAAATCCCATGGGGCTAAAAGATAGACTCGGCCCTACCTGAACCGGTCTTAAACCGAACCGGTGCTTGGAGAGAACTCCCTTCTGGGGTCCTCTCGCCTGGCGAGAGCACCGTCTCGCTAGCGAGAGCTCCCCTCTGGAGCCCTCTCGCATGGCGAGTCGGCCACTCACCCGCGAGTGCCTCCTCCCTTGACACTTGCTCGCCCATCCCATGGCGCAGCTCTCGCTTAGACCCTTCTCGCCTCGGCCCTCTTGCCTAAGTCCTTCTTGCCAGGATCCACTCGCTCTGCGAATTGACGACCGCCCTGGGCCATCTCGCCTAGCTCCCTTCCTCAAGCCTTTGGCTCCTACGAACCCGAGGTTGTACAGTCACTGTAGTCTTCAGAGTTCTGGATGCCCACAAGTCTGCCTGTCGTGATCCTGATTGCCCTCATGACGAGTTCCAGTTTTGTTTTCAGTAGCAGCACCATGTAGTATAGTGCCTTGCAGTATAGTTTTTGATATGTTGCTCTGGAGCATGTTTGTGATGATCATATAGTGTACAGGTATTTGTAGCACAAATTTTGAGATAGCTCATGTTTTGTATACATCTATCCAGTTATCTGTTGGACAATATGCTATACTGTATCTGTAATATAAATAAACAACATGTTTTACTTTCCTGCTTTTTCTTATATACTCTGTTATGATAACTGCTGAATGTTCAATTATCTGGCGCTTCTGTGAAATGAGATTATGAAAATTGTAATGATAGCTTAGAAAGTGGGGCCGTTACACCCCTCACGTGGATAGCCATGTGGACATTAGAGGAGTTGGCCTTTGGAACCTCACTTTGATACCATCATACGATGTAGAGACCCATGAGCATCCAACTCAAAACTTGCCGGTTGAAGTGGAGAGGCTCACTAAGCCCTATAAAGTAATGGAGGAAACCCACTGTTGATGATGTGAGACTATTATTATTAACCAACCATCAGAATAAACTCAACCATACACGTGCTACATAATGGCGGTCCCCATTGGGATAAAGTACACCGGTGTAGGGTTAGCGTCATTGGGTCCTGCAGGGAGGAACACCAATACATAGTTTATTCTGTATCTAATTGTTATTTTTATGTTTCAACTTGTTGAATGTTCCTCACTTTACATTTTTATCGAACCAAAGTTGTTCTTTGGACCTTAATTGATGCTATATTTTTTTTACTATTATTGAGAATGCATAGAAGGGGATGGTATGCTCTGAACCTTTCTCTTAAGAGCGAGTTGGCATTTTTTGGTTA
This sequence comes from Platanthera zijinensis, assembly GCA_039513925.1. Lineage (NCBI taxonomy): Eukaryota > Viridiplantae > Streptophyta > Magnoliopsida > Asparagales > Orchidaceae > Platanthera > Platanthera zijinensis. The sequence goes on along the minus strand of CM077097.1, from coordinate 135,470,265 downwards.
GTAAAGATGCAGATGTAGAATAAAATGCTTGCCCTAATTATCTTCCTTATGACTAGGTCTTTGACACCTTTAGCGAAGAAGTATGTTGTGCAAATGCTATATGTTGACTTCCCAGTTACATCAAAGTCAATGGAAGAAGGGGTTCTGCCAGAAGGATTGTCTAAGCATAGAGTAGCCATTGAACAGTTACTGCATCTGAGAGTATTTCTTGAAACAACTGATAGGTGATGGCTGAACTTCTGCTGAGCTTTTTGTTATCAATCTTATTTTTATCAACTGATTGTTTTCTTTACTAGAATAAAACAACCCTTGGTCATTTTTTTTTCTTAAAAAGTGGGAACATGTGGTTATTTCATAGGGTGGCATCAATTTTTAGGGATCCATATCGAATTGGAGCAAATTGATTTTGATCTTGAGTCAATTAAAATGCAAGTATTAAAACTAGTTTTGAGTTTCAGTCAAAATTATTAGCCGTAGAATTGTAGATTATTAAATACATCAATTATAGTGTGGATGCATGTTATCTTAGAATGTTCATTCTGCTAATCATATGTGCAATTGCTAAACAGGAAGAAGGAAACTAGTTACAAAATGAATCCGAAGTTCCAAAGCAACATGCGGAAGTATTTGTTACATGGGTTAGCCTTCTTCTCTTAGTTTTATTATTCATCTTCTCTTAAAACTTCTTGATGCCTGCATTTTGATTCTTTTTCGTCATTTATTCTAAATGAATGTTTCTATGAATTCCTAACTCCATTCTTTATAATTTTCTGTTGCTACTTCTAGCCATGTCTTTTGGGTTTCTCTTTTTCTTACGTAACCCACTCACATTAATTCTACATGGCGGGGGTGCCTTCCAGTATTCTTACTGAAATCATGTATTTTTACCACCTCATGCTATGTTCAATAAAGATTTCTAGCCAGGTCAACTTGATTAGCTAAGTAAAACCCTGAGCTACAGGCTTTGTCCTTTAGGCATAGGGACCAAATCCCATATATGATTGACCTAAAGAGTTTGCATCTCCTCCATCAAAATCCTTGGAGCGCCTCACACAGTTAATAAAAAGTATTCCACACACATATATATACGAGTGACAGTGCACGGGGGGCCCCCAATGCCCCGCGTGACAGTACCCGGGCTGCGGCGGCGGGCTTCACCCAACAATCAATATTTACCCAACAATATCCACACTAATAACAATTTATTGTAACATATTGGGCATCACCGAACAGTCATGGCCTAAAAATTATTCCCCCAATGACTAATCCAGAAGTCCGAAAGCCAAGAAAATAGGAAATCAAGGAGAAAAAAAATCCTTAAAGAAAATTGAAACCATCCCCACATTAGGATCTGTTCCTAATTATAACCTTGAGAAAGAAAATTGACTCCCAAATTGTAAAATATCCCGTCAAGCTGCTCTAACCCGAGTTGTTACCCATAATGGCCTCAATACTGGGTAATGTTGTATTGAGTAAGCATTTGTCGATCAGATGGAAGATGAAAGTTGCTAGTAAGATTTTCTTGAGGGTGAAAAGTTGGGTAATGCTCTATAGTTTTGTCTATACATTAATCTAAGGATGTCAATAATTTTGATTAAGATGGATTTCTGAAGATACCGTATTAATAGGGCTTAGTGCTGCTTCTCCGTCCTCCTTTCAGCGCTGGACGCTATCCATGCCAGACGCTATCCCTGCCAGACGCTGCCCCTGCGATGAAGGTCTGGAAGATGAAGTTACGGGTGGTGCCGCATAATTTTGTCTAAGAGGGGTTTATGAATATACCGTAGTAATAGGGTTTAGGGCTTTGTCAGCGTCCTCATTTCAACGCCATCGTCGGTCGGCAGCGATAGAAGACCGGATGCCATCCTTGCTAGATGTGGTTGTTGGCGATCCTCTGCCCGGAATGAGGAGGAAGCTCCACGAAGATGAAGGTATGGAAGATGAAGGTGTGGAAACGCAGGGGAGCCGACAGGGCTCAGTAGGGAGATCTGAGTGAGGCTTACCTCAGCGGAAGAGGAACCGCCGGAAGATGCAACCTCCTCCTGGCGATGTTCTCCTGCGATGCCGCAAAGAGCGCCAGGTGAGGATATGGTTCGGCGAGGAGGGAGTGCCGTTTGGGGAGGAGGGAGTGCGAGGGTTTGGGGAATGGGGGGTTCCGCTGCGGGATTTAAGAGATACGGGCTGGGTCTTTTTTGATCAGACGACCAGTTTTGAATTTTCTATGCATTGAATGGTTGAATTTTGCTGGATGGGACTGAGGGTTACATGGTATGGCTGGTATGAACACCCATATTTCTTTGTATATAGCATAGATAATCAGTGAAATCATTTGCACCTTGACCAAAGCTTTATGCATATTTAAGCAGATGGGAGACATGGGCAGAGAACAAAACATCTAGGATTCAAAAAATAAATAAACAGGTATCGAGTAAGTTTGAAGTTGTTGTGCAGCCTAGAAAGTAGGAATAGTGGAGAAGAAGTTAGAAGATGGAGTAAGAAAATCGAGCAGAGAAGACTGATCAGCCCATGATCAGGGAGGATTACCATTGAACCTGGACCGAAAATTTCTAAAATCTACAGTGAGGAGGCATATCTCTAGCGCTGGTGCCAGGAAGCATGCACGCAAGAGCGCAAGTGTCGAAGGAGGAGCCTATGCCGGCATAGTCTGTGTTTGTCGATGCAACCGTAGCACCTCTTAATGTGCATCATGCCGGTATTTGACGACTTTGGAAGCCGATGCCCTACAAAAAAGGCATCTGGGTGTGGGATCGGGCTTTGAGGGAGATGTTGCGTGATATTACCTTGGAGAGGAAGATTGAGCCTTTGTGCAGGTGTAGAAGAAGGATCCAACGCCAATGTTGTTCGTGCAAGGAGGAAAGAAATACCTAACGCCTCTGAGAGTGATCAAGGGTGCCCCTGACTGAGGATGGATGGATGGAATGAAAGGATGCGTGAAATTGGACTACCAATCTCCATCAATGGCAAGCTATTGGTCTTTCCCTTTGAAGAGGCTCGGTGAGGAAGAGGAGGTGCCGACCATTGACATGTGATTGGGGAGGACTGGGATGCAAACATCGTCGGAGGCGAACTTGAAGCTGGGATGCTCCTCGTTGATGCCTTAGAGGTGTTGATCGTTGGAGTAGCGAAATCCCATTCCTCACGACGCCGCTCCAAATCCCATCCATTCCTCCTGCTGCACGAGAGGTTTTCTTGATGGGGAGTGAGGAGAGGCGCCGCATGGGAGGTTCTCGAGGGTAGTGGGATGGGCGGGATTGTTGATCCGACGGGTGCTTTTTTTAGCCAGGAGATTGAATGATTATTAATTGATGTATGGACGTTTTAGAGCCTCAAATGATCTTTTAAGTTTTCCTTTATATATCTATGGGGTTATTTACCGGGACTTCCTTTCGAAGTTTGCGTAATTACAACTTGCACCCCTCTAACTTTCAAAATTACAATAACCTCCCCTCAATGTTTACATTTCATAACATCCATGCACAAAAGTACCTTCTTGGAATAAATCTTCAAGGGGGGTCTTTTTCTACATGAATGTTATGAAATGTAAACATTGAGGCGGGGTAATTGTAATTTCAAAAGTTAGAGGGGTGCAAGCTGTAATTACACAAAGTTCGAAGGGAGGTCCTGATGGGGAATCAGAACCGTTCATTTTTTGCAGATCGACAATCTTAGTAGTTTTTGTTCTTGTCATTTTTTTTTCGATTGTAATTTTATGTATTTTTGAGTTGGGACGTTTGACCAATCATAGCCGTCCGTTGCCCCCTAGAAATCTATAAATAGAGGGTGAGAGTTTTCATTTTAGGCATTGAAGATTGGAGCCTAGAAGCCCAATCCTTGATCATTTCAGCATCGAAGCAGACATTCCGGGTGCGAAGCCTAGGAATCTCCTACCCTTTGCCGCCCACCACAATTCTCCCCCTTCCTTGTTCCCCTATCTAGCAGCCGACCACATTCCCCTCCTCTTCCTGTAACAGCAGCCGGCTAAAAGGTCCCTTGTTAGGAACTGGAGAGAGAAGGCTAGGGTTAGAGAGAAGGAAGAAATACCTTGTAATATCTTGCATAATTCCCCCAAGGAGGATCCAGGTATATTTATACCCGGACCAAGGCCGGCCGGCCCCAATTGGGGATGAACCGGGTGGGTTCAGCCCCCGAGGGCCGCCATCTAGAGAGTGGGGGCTGAACAAGTTGGTTCAGCCCCGTTGTCGCCTTCGGATCCGTCCGGGGGCTTAACATTCCCAACCCCATCAAGACCCAGCTTGTCCGCAAGGTGGGAATCTGGTAACTCCATCCGTCCCCGCAGGCCTACCCCGGCCACATCGCGTCCTTGTCCCTGCAGCCGCTCCAAACAGCAAAAAGAGCCCCCTGACACTGGTGAGATGCGGATTCCCTGCAAACAGTATTCTCTCCCAGCCTTAGCAAACTCCATAGTCAACCTTTCCCAATCCAGAGTCACCCTACCCAGCTGTCGCAACCATTGGGCCTCCAGAATCATATCTGACCCTTGGATGGGCAATAAGTAGACATTCATGTTGTCGGTGTACCCTTGCACACTGAGTTCCACGTTCGGAAGCACGCCTTCGCAATGCAGCTCGTGTCCACCGGCCACCACAACCGGCGACGCAGCATCCTTGATGACCTCTAGCCCCAGCTTCTGTGCCACTGTCGGGCTAATGAAGTTATGTGTACTCCCACTGTCAAGCAGAATGGTCACCTGCTGTTGTCCAATCCGCCGACAATATTCATAGTGGGCGGAGCGGAGTCTCCCGCCATGGTCAAGGAAGAGACCCCGTACTCGACTGTATCCATAATATGCCCCTGTTCCCCTCCATCGTCATCCGACATCGGATCTTCCTGCAACATGTAAACCTGGATCCTCTGACATTTGTGGTCAGGGGTAAACTTTTCATCGCAGTTGAAGCACAATCCTTGCTCCTTCCTAGCCTGTAGCTCTGTCCACGCCAATTTCTTCATTGTTGCCCGATCGGCAGCTGCTTGATCCCTTTTTGTGTCGGGCAGGTGTGTAGCGTTCCTCGGAGTGTCCCCCCTGAACTTTTGTCGATTGAGACGCTCTTCCTGAATCCGGGCCAAGCTGATAGCGTGTGTCAAGCTGCGCGGCATATAAGCATGCACCTCATCTCTGATGTCCTCCTTCAGGCCGGAAATAAAACTTGTTAATGTCCTCTCGCTCCACTGCACCCTGTTGGCCAACCGTTCAAACTCGGTTCGGTACTCCATCACCGTCCCTTTTTGACGCAACTTCTGAAGAAGAGCCTCGAAGTCTTCATACTCAAGGGGACCAAAGCGGGCGGTGAATTTGTCGACAAACTCGTGCCATGGCGCGTGATCTCGTCCCCGGAGGAACCATTGGGTCCACTGGTATGCGTCCTCTTTAAGGTGGAAGGGCGCCAACTTGACCCACTGTGTCTCTGGTATCTCCTGATAGCTGTAAAATAACTCTGCCTTTTGGACCCATTCGAGTGCATCACCTCCTTTGAACTTGGGGTAGTTCATGCGGGCAATCTTCGGCGGCATATAAGCGCGTGGTAGTTGTTGCCCAAGTCCTCCGTACTCTTGCCCGTGTCGACGCGGTAGCCGTCGATCAGCGGCCACATGTTGGTACCCCCAATCCTCTCCACAGGGGTTTCCCAAGACTGGCGGTCTAAACTCCCATCCGCTTCCTCCCCGTCCGCCCGCGGCGTGTCCCGGTGCTCCTGGAATAGGGAGGAGCCCATCACGGGGTGTGTACCCCAGCCCGTGGGGTCGTTGGTCCTCCTGGCGGTCTTCGCGGTGAGGAGAAAAATCCAAAGCAGACGCGGCGATTCCGCCCAACGGGGTGGCCCCGGACCATACCGGTGGTCGGCGTGAGCCTCCTCCCCTTTCACCGTCAATTCCAAGCCCCCCATTGAGGCTAGAGGCTTGATCGTCGTGCTCTGATGCTGGAGTAGGAAGGGGAAACTGGACTGTGTTGGTCTCGCCCACAACACATTTTCCTTTAAGGTGTTGAGTCAACATATTTTTAAGCTCGTCCATGCGGGTATCCAATTTCTCTTCGAGACGTTTCTCCGATGCCGTTAACTTATCGGCGAGTGCTGCCACGGTGTCAACCAGACCGGTGTAGTTTTCTTCGAGATGTGCGAGCCGAGTGGAGTCCTCTTGGGAACGAGTCACCATGATGGGACCCCGGGGCGCACAAAAATGTCAATAGTTCAGAAGGATTCAGAAGCGGCAGCCACTGGATGAAACGACAGCCACTGGAAGAACAGCAGGACGTAGATGCGGCAGCCGGATGCAGTCCGCAGTCCTCTGGGGTCGAAACGGAAGCGAGGCGGGGTCGGACTGGCCGGATCAGGCTGGTGGTGGCGGAGGGTGCAGCAGCGGACGCGATGCAGCGACGGAAGCAGATGCAGCCGAGCGGTCGGCGCGTGGGATCGACGCGCGGCTCGACGCGGAAGGCGAGCGGGGCTCGACACGGAAGGATAGACGCGGGGCTCGACGCGGAAGGCGAGCGGGAATCGGGAGTCGTCGAGCGCAATGCGTGCTGGAGTCGTCGAGCGGAAGGCGTGCGATGCGGGAGTCGGCGAGCGGAAGGTCAACCGAAACGAGAAAAAAGTTGCGAGGAAAGAATCCTCTGTTACCAAATGTTAGGAACTAGAGATAGAAGGCTAGGGTTAGAGAGAAGGAAGAAATACCTTGTAATATCTTGCATAATTCCCCCAAGGAGGATCCAGGTATATTTATACCCGGACCAAGGCCGGCCGGCCGGCCCCAATTGGGGCTAAACCGGGTGGGTTCAGCCCCCGAGGGCCTCCATCTAGAGAGTGGGGGCTTAACCAGTTGGTTCTGCCCCGTTGTCGCCTTTGGATCCGTCCGGGGGCTTAACACCCCTCCCCCATTACTTGCCGTGGAGCCACCACCGCTCCTCCCCCCTCTACATAGCAGACAACCACCCTTCCACCCTACCCCTTGTCGTGGAGCCATCCCACCTTCCTCCTACCAAAACAATCGGCCATCCCCTCCTTCCTCCACTTGCTATTCAAGAACAGCGGCCATCCCCTCCCTCCTCCACCTGCTATTCAAGAACAGCCGGCCGACAGATTCCATTGGCCATTCCACCCTCTACCAGTTATTCAAGAACAGCCGGCCAACATATTTCGCTTACCCTTCCAATTCACTGCCACAATACAACCGACCTTCCAGCCACCTCCCCATCCACTTTTCGTATAGCCCCTCCCTCCAAATCCTTATCACCGACGCCCACCCTCAACAACCCCCCCTATTCGTCTCCGGTGATCGCCAGAATCATTTCATGGTCTCTCCCGGTGACTCCCTGTCATCCCCATTCCATTTCCACTAATTTTAGGTTTCCGGCGATTGCCGAAAAATACCTTCGGTCACCACCACCACTGGACGCCTCTCCAGAGACCACCTTCGGCCAGCCACCAAACCACTACCCCATAACCTCCATAAATCCATCATCCCACCACATATAACTCCCAACCACCCACCACACCCTTGTTGACCACTTAACCCACTCACACATTTTTCCACAATTTCAGCCCATTTCCCCCTTAATTTTCTCCCTCTCACATCTCCCTCCCCCATTCTTCACGTGGAGCCACAGATTACTCCCAGCCACACAGTTCTCTCCTCATACAACAGGCCAACTCCCCACTTCCTAAATTCTCTCCCATCCACCCAATTTCCCTACTCACCATTACCTTATTCCCATATCCCAGCCGGCCTTCCCTTTCCAACCTTTAAAACCCACGTGGAACCACCTATCCTCCCAACTTCTCCTCCAACAGAGATCCCCTTCTCCTCCACCAACCAACAGCCCTACCTGGGTTACTTCCCCAACCGGCCATCACTTGCTGCAGAAGCTTCCTGGACAGCAATTACAACTTCCAAACTTCACCCAGCTGCTGTCCATGCCACGTTTTCACCTACTCGCCAGCCCCATGCAGCCCGGACAGCCTCCTGCAGCCTTATTGGAACCTGAATCCAGTCCCAGGCAGCTTTTCTGGCTACTCCACAGCAGCCCCCTGCAGCCTGGACAGCCTCCTGCAGCCTTATTGGAACCTGAATCCAGCCCTGGGCAGCTTTTCTGGCTACTCCACAGCTCTCCAAATACACCTCCAGCCCTTCCCCTTTTATATTGTGCAAGTTCAAGGTATGTTTGTCAATTTCTTTACGATGGATTCTTGTGTTTAAAGTCTACTTGATGAGATAATATTTTGTAAGTATTGCTTCAGTTAATTAAGTCTTTGTAAATTTTATTCAACTAGTCGTTTGATTTCACGCACTCTCGTGCTTGTACTATCTCACGTGTTTCCATATTTAAAATTTTTAACTCTGTGGTCAATCAAATTAATATTGCTTTATAAATATCAATTGTTGCAAGTAAATCGTCGGATCTCATGTGCGGTTGCATATAGGAGTTTTCTTATATATATTAAACATAACATATAAGAATAACTTCTCATAATAAACACAACAAAATACCGTTATTTCTTTGAATCCATTATGCTATGTTGCACGGGGACGAGATACAAGATAAAAACAATATGAATACGAGAAACATGATTTTAAAAAAACCTAGGATATGAGATACATTTTTGAAAATTCCAACTATTTAAATATAAGTTCAAATTAATATGAAGGCATGCATAACATTCACACATTCTTTATATTTTTCTTACATCATTATATCTCACCTATCATATATTAAATGAAGACAAGGTTTACGTGCCACAAAACTTATCGTATCCTAAATATGAGTCGTGCTTAAAAGTATGTAAGTAATTGAATCACACCACTTATCATTCAATATTTTCTTTCATGTCTTTCTCCTTGTCACCCTCGCTAGACCCATATTTTTTGGTCATTTTCGAGCATGCTCAGGCGTCTTCGGTAGTATCTTCGGTAGTATCAAATTTTTTTAATCTAAAATAAAAGAAAATTTTCAAGAGTTTCAGGGACGTTTTTGAGAGTTTTGTGAGTCTCCTGACCCTGAAACATTTCAAATACGATAAATAAGGCCACTGTAAGTATCCGTGCTTCGTAGCCATTATGAATAACCTTGTGCATTGGCCACAAAGCCAAAAGTGTCCAATAATACTATACAAATTCTACATTTCCATGATATATATACATAATTTTACAATATATATTGTAGTTAAATTACTATATCAACAAATTAACTATGAACACTTCTAAGCACCATAGCAAGCATGACTGAGCAACAAATGTACCATCTCAAGCACTATAAAGGCACCAAAGGTACTTTATTCACTCACCCTTACTTGCTACAATTGTTAGCATTTCTATGCAAACAATTAATCTGTAAAGTAGTAAGAATAGTGATATTATCAGTTATTAATGTAACTGGTGTCACAAATGTTTTATCTATGCAAGATTTACACAAATCATCTTATACAACATTATTTATATTATTGTTCTGAGCGGCGGGAGACGCGTACTAGGGCAAGAGCCTCGATTGATCGCTTCAAGTACTATGGGCCTATGGAAGAAGTTATAGTTGGTGGGCCGAGCAATATCAAGAGCGTTGGTACGAGATACGTGGGATAGGTCATGCAAGAGGAGTTGCGCGAGTTGTTGAGCTCGGCGAGAGAGGCTACGCGAGAGAAGTCACATGCCTTTACATCTTTACTGTTATCGTTGGAGTGTCACACGAGGTGACCTTTACGCGAGTTATTGCTGCGAGTGGCGCAACGAGGAGCGATGGTGTCGCGAGACATCGCTCGAGGAGGAATACTGGATCGAGGCAGGATCACATGAGTGGATGGTACGTGGTGATCTAGTGTATTGAGCATGATCGAGCAAAAGTTTGTTCGGGGGTATGAATGAGAGCAACAAAAAACTTCCGCGTGCGAGCACACACACAATATACTGGATCGAGGTAGGATCACATGAGTGGCTTGGCATGTGCGTGAGCGAGCAGGAGTTAGTTCGGGGGTATGAATGAGAGCAACAAAAAACTTCCGCACACACATAAACATAGTACTGGATTGAGGTAGGATCACATGAGTGGATCCTACACGGTGATCTAGTATATCGAACTTGGCACATGCTTGAGCGAGCAGGAGTTAGTTTGGGTATGAATGAATGAGAGAAACCCAAAACTTCTGCGCACGCGCACTGTCACACACACAATATGAACATACTCCTTGTAAAACAACTCCCTCCATATACTCCAGGTGTAATATTATCTTAAACTTTCTCTGAAATTCCCCCCATATTGTGATGAAGTTTGAAGTTTGATCATTACAATGACGCCTCGGTCATAGAATTACAACATCCGTCTTTTACATGAGAGTAGTACTTGCTCGCAATGTGCTATCAATGATCTATGTGATACGAAAGTACCACTCCATGCTCCATACGTAGTTATCAACTTTAGTATCCACCCTCTGTCCACTCAACTCTTTTGGCTTGGGTTCATCCAACTGTTACTCCAATGGTGCAACGACCACTCCATTACTATGCGTTGTCTTCAATATAGTTTACTCTTGTTTGAGTTTTTTATTCTCTTATCTCATGGTCTCCAGTAAGGCGCGAATGTCCTCAATGACAAGATCCAACTTCGTCATTCGGGTTTGTAATGTCGCCAGTAATTCCTTCGAGCTCTCGTGTGACTTCTTATCCTTTTTTCCTTGCCAATGCTTTTCTTTAATGTGCTCCATTTCATTGACTCTGCCATCGCCCATCACACGCTTCTTCGCTCGTGTCTCTCTCTAACACTAAATGTCACGAGACTAGAGAATTATGTCCTCAAACCCACCCGACACTTGGGAATCTTGCACTCAACACCTTAACAATTTTAGGACTTGTGCGTCTAAGTTAGTCTTGTTTACAACTGTGCAGCAAAATGTAACAATACTGACAAGAAAATGACTAAGGTTTGGAAGAGAGAGAATTCTTATTACTTCAGGGCTTCAGGCCAATGTGAGTACAAGGAGTGGGTCATTTCCCTTTTATAACCCCCACATTTCCCTACAAAGAATGAAAACTCTAAAATTCTCTAACCTATGAAATCGAACCATCTATACCATATCGAGGTTGTTTGCATAATAAAAAAATACAACATTTTAGAATTATTTATAATAACTGAGGTTTCTCTATATTCTTCCGGGGCCTTTTCCACTTGTCTAGAGTTCTCTACGTATTTCTAGAATGTTCTCTCCTTTCAGGACAACTGTGGTCTCTATATCCTCAACTGACCTAGACGTTAAACCCCGCATGCCTAGATGTGTCACGGGTTGCCTAGAATCTCTAGATTTGTGATGCTTGTACGCCCCTCTTGCAAAAAAAGTTCATTGAATTTATGTATTATCTTTGCTAATGAATCATCAGAATTTGTCTTTACAACTATTCTGCAGTGGAGTATTACCAAGAGTGTCAATGCCCTTGGGTGTAACTGTGCGATTACCAACTTTGGAGGATTTAGAGTCTTATGCACAAAAGCAATGGGAGGTTAAATCTTCATGCTGATGCTAGTTTAGTTTGGCATGCTATGTATTTTTTATGACATCTTCCATTATATTGTAAATCAGCGTTTCTTGTTACAACTCATAAATTCAGCTCAAGCAGAAAGGTTGTTAAACTTTAGTTCTTCTATGATCAGAGTTTTCCAGCGTGGGCTTTTGAGTTCAAGGTTCTTTCTTCCTGATTTATCTTCGCCAAGATAATTAACAATTTTTCATAGATTAAACTTTAAAATTTGGGCTCCGCATATTTACTTAATCTTATTGAACATATGACCTTCAGAGAAAATGAAGATCCAAGGTTAACTGAGAACGGATTTCAGTTCCTGGTGCGTGTCATTTGACATGTTCTAGCAGTGTTCTGTAAAGTTCTGTAAGATCTCATGTATTCTTCTTTGAGCAGCTGATGGATACAAATGCTCAGCTTTGGTACATAATAAGGGAATACATTACTACCTCTGAGGTATGAGGAGCGACTTTGGCTGTTAATATGGTTTAATGATTACATATTCTGCCATTTTACAAGGATTACATGTTAAGAGATTAGAAACAAATATACTTTAGCTTTCCCAGTAATATGCGTCCAATGTCTCTTATGTATAAAATATTGTAATGCTTTATGTTATTTAATATTTCAGGACCGTGGAGTAGATCCCGCTGATCTGATATCATTTCTTCTTGAGCTTAGTTTTCATTCCCTTGGAGAGGTACATTTTTTGCCTTAGAAGGATTCAGCATTAATATATAAGCATATTCTTGGAACAGGTGCATCTAGTTATCTTGCAATTGCAAATTGTTAGCTACATTTTTGGATTTTATGGAAGGTGATGAATTTTTCAGAATGCAATTGTTCTTACAAGGTCATGAGAGTTTTTCTTGTTCAAGGGGCAGTATACAGTGTTCTGCCTTGGTAACAGTTCGATATGCTAGGGTGAAACTAAATATGCTTTATAATGGTAGTCATTTTTGACTTCTATATCTATTGATTATAAAGATTTTGGGTCATGTATAACATTCTTTATTTTGAAGATAGGACCTCTTTGGTCTTAAGGTGCTTTCCTATTAGTCTAAGCTTGCAATTACAAAGCGTCATTCTCCTGTTATGGCTCACCGATTGAGAAGGGGTGCATGGCTGCGAGAGGGTGAAGTTGCTTAGGAGTTCCCTTTGACATTTCTTGGACCTAGGATTCCCAATGGTGGAGGGAAGGGAATGATACTTCCGATGAGGAGCTGAGCTCGACCCATGCCATGCGATGAGGGAGCTAATCTCAATCTCAAGTTGCCCTAGAGGTGTGTATTAGTTAAAGAGATAGAGAGAGTGAGAGAGTGAGAGAGAGGGAGATAATAGGAAGGAGGAGAATATTAGCTCTTGCTTATCATTCAATACCCCCTTACTCACTTAAGTAGTGAGAGGGGAATGCTCCAAATAATTACAATTTGCCCCTCATCTAGACTACTTATGTGATATGTGAGTGAATATGATTGCGTGAAAGTTATAAAATGCGAGAAATGAAGATACACACGTCCATGGTCACATGACGTTACCCTTGGACTCATAAAATCACCTTCCCCTCACGGATCAAGCTTGTTCTCAAGTTTGAGTAGTAGTAGGGTTCGGTTCTTCTGCACCTCTTGCATCCTCATCGTTATTCGAGGGTTGTCAGTCCCCAACCAGAGGAGGCGTTTATTCCTATAACCCAAGGTATATGGCTTGTCGCAGTTGAGATAGAGCGCTGGAGCGCCGTTCTGCTAGTTCTGCTCGTGAAAGCGTTTGAAGAGTGGGGTGTCACTGGAAACGCTGCCCCCATGGGCGGTTGAAATGCCACTTTATCTGTAAGGAGACGTTTCTCACAGATGTCTGCCAGATTCATGACCGTGCTAAGGTTCGCCGGTGCTTCAAATTCAACGTTGAGGTGAGGTTGATTATTCAAGTTTGCGGTGAAGATATATACTTGATGTTTTCGTAATATAGAGGCATCATGAGATAGTTGCATTTGAAAGTCATCCAAGTCGTCATCCACATGCCCCATTTGATTGTGGTATATGAGGTCACCCACCGGGTTTTAGCGGAGAGGTGGCCCAAAATGCATATTGCAGTAGTGTTTGAAAACTGCCCAATTCACAATCTGTTTCTCTCACTCAAGCTGGACTGTAACATCTCTATATTGTGCGAGAAATAAATGTATACTTCTTCATGGTCACATGACGTCACCCCACCATAAACTCATAACATCTCCATATTGATTCAGATTTTGGGAGAGTGCTTATTCTCCCAAATCTTTATTCTTCTTTCTTTACTCATTGATGGTTACGTGAACTCCACGCCAAAGTTTGTGATGGTGATATTTTGGCCTGAACTTGTTATTCACACAAGTAAATCATTTCTTTTACTTAGTTTTTTTACTCTTATATTTTGGTTTTGTATGCTAAATTGTCCTAATGAAATCATGAAACTAGAGTAAATTTAGATCACCTGTGATTTCTTATTTATTAGGATGTCTCTACCAGAAAATATTGGTATTAAAGCTTCTTGTGTTCACAATAAGAATCTTTGGGAATGGATCCCCAAGCTGGTATCCAGTGCATGTAGATACTAATTTATTACTTTTATGTATCTCCTTATCTTCTTTTGTCCACTGTTCTTTCCGAGTCAAATATATTTTTAAATCTCATTGGTCAGATGTACTAATTCTTAATTTTTAGGCATATAATATGAACAGTCTAACTGATGTGCAAAGCAAAGCTATCAAGGATCTTGCAGACTTGGGAGTGGTGAAACTACAGCAGGTAAGTTATTGATCCCTCCATCCCCCTGTTTCTTCTTCTTAACTGCTGCTCTCAAATATTCTTTATGTTTTGCAGGGGAGAAAGGAAAGTTGGTTTATTCCGACCAAATTGGCTACAAATCTTTCCGTTAGCTTGTCAGATTCCTCATCACGTAAGCAGGTTCTGCTCTTTCTCTTCACATGTTTCTAGAGCATATCAAGTAGATAAACATCTAAAAAACTCCCTTCAATGTTTTTATTACTGATTTTGAAGGCTTACTGATTGGTTATTTGTATAAGAATGATTTTCTATGATTTTTGTTCAGCTTTCTATTTCAAGGACCCGTGCAAGCATTCCCACACTAGATTCATAGCCACCATATAAGATTATTATTGGCTCAACATTTTTTTCACGAAGACCCAGAATATATTATGAAACTAGATGTAACGGTCCAAAATCTGCCACAATTTAAAATTATTCTTTCTGAGTGGATTTTTCACATAATTATACGCAGCAGAATAAAAGAAGTTGACCAGTGAAAACATAACATCACATTTCATTAATATACAAAATATATACACTGTCTAAATGTCAGGTACAAAAGTGTCTACATTTATTACATTACAAATATCTAACAAAAGTACAAGGAATAAACTCACGCTAACCCGTGGACGAGCCACGTCTTCAACTGGTTTTCGATCTGCCTGAGCCCATCTAGCGGGGTCTGGTACGCTGGTGCTCGGTTCCTAAAAGAAATTAGGAACCAATTAGTTTTGAAAACTAAGTGAATTCCTTACCCTTACCTGTAACTTCACACTGCAAGCAGACAAGAAAGTCAGCAACAATGAAATCTATATGAACATGTTTCTAAGCTAGGAACAGGTAAAATCAACATCTCTATCTCTGATATCAATTCATATTTCCGTTGTACTGCTTTTATCAATTTCCTTTTATTCATAATTCGTTTCTCGAAATACTTAGGGTCATTCGAATATCTCAATTATCCGGGTCCGTCGACCCTTCATATCATGATCCACTTTAGGGCGCTTCTACGCGCATCAGGCTTCAACGCCTCCTAATCGGATTTATATCATAATCTGTAGGAGTTCGACCCCCCCTACGAGGTGTGAGAGTTCTACCCCCCTCACGAGGTGTAGGAGTCTGAACCATTCCCCCCTACTAGGCCGACCCTTAGTATTTCAATGCGTCGACGCATTCTCAAATTCAATTCAATTTCCATCTTTTCGATTCATTCAATTTATTTTTAAAAAATATGATTTATTTGTATTTGTTTCCCCTCAGAATTCTATCGCTCGCTAAGACACGTTCGCGTTTTCGGCGAATCATATATTCAGTGATTTGACAAACAACTGAAAAGTAACTAGCTTAACAAGTTCACAAAAGAGAAAAAAGCAGTAAGGACTCACCCCAACTCTTCCTTTACCCTTATCCGTCGAAGGGTTCACGTCACATCTATGGCCGAACGTCATCCTCTGCAGTATCAAAATATCATTTACTTTAGGGTTGCGCCATAAATATTTACGAGCGGACTCCTACGACGGTCACAACTACGACCTCTAGGAGTTGTCTAGGGAAGGACGAGCGTGGGTGATTCAAAAAGGAGGTGCACCATCAGCCAACAAAAGGTTTCAAATACCCACGATAGTCGATCCAAAATGCTCCAATGCACAGCCTCAAGGGTTGACACAATGGCAACACCAAGGGCTGCGAACAGCAGCTCAAATCAAGGCGTAAATCCCCTATAAAACAGCCGGACAGCTAACACAAAGCAGCCCAAAAGCACAACCGACAGCACCCAGACAGCCCTCAACAACCCAGCCGGCAAACAAAGTTTGCAACAAAGTTTGCAAGGAGGTCAAGACAAAACCCCTAATGAAACCCTAACCTCATCTCTCCCAAAATTAGTTCAAATTCAAGGTTTAGGATTTGGAAAGCTATAGAGAAACTTTTGATTTAAAAAGGAGTGAGTCAAAACAAAACCCCCAAGCCCTTGGGTTTTCACCCATCATCAATCCGTACACAAACTTCATGATCAACACAAGAGGAGTGGAGGGAAGGAGATTACCTTCCCAAAGAAGAAGAAATCGTACGAAACAGAGGAGATTTGAGGCGGCTAGAGGGATCGGCGGTGGGCGGCTAAGTATCCGTCGAAATGAAGAAGAACGAATACAGTGTACTGTTATATCACGGGAGACCCACCGCTTAACCCAGGCAGCCGATTATACAACCGGTTCACCGGTTTATCACAAACAACAGTGCACAACCACTGTTACTTAAAATAAAACAGCCAAGCCACCAGCCGGTCCAACCCAATAAACCCCAAACCAACTCAAGTCCAATCTTCATTCAGCTTAAATAAAATCCGGCCAAATCAAGCCATTCAAAATTAAACGAAAACGAAAAGACTGTCGAAATTTCAAACGGAAAACCCGTACATCTAAATTACTGTGCGACGTCGAATCAACACTGAAATCATATTTTCATCATCGGGGATATTTACATAGTTTTTATGCGGAAATATTTATATATATCTATGTTCGGGTCTTACACTTGGGAGCCCATCCTTTGATTCACAGAGCCCGATTTAAAATTTCAAAGCAGGAAGCCCAGTTCATTCATGTTCAAAACAGAGAGGCGTGGAGTCTATCATTCTGTAATATCATCATGAATTATTTTATGAATGTTTATGGATTCATTCTCAAATGCATTTCCTTTCACGTAAGCATTTGTCAGCCTGTTTCACCAAATCCTAGCTTCCATCATTGATCTTTCTCACGAATGAAAATTTTGCATGTAGTTTCATCCTCGAATCAAACATGCACATTTTTCTCATCATAACCATATAATGAAGTCAGCATAAACCCGCGTAGCATTTGCATCATTTCTTCAACAGGGATCTCTGACACTTATTTCATCTTTTGTCTTACATGATTATAGATATGATGTAAAGGCATAGCTTGTTGATTGATAAAGTTTGATTCTCACTTTCTTTGAGCATGATGTTGATATTTTAGGGTGACACACTACATTGTTGAGGTCTCTCCTTAATCAATGCTTTATTTCTGAAATGGAAGTCTATCAGTTCAGTTTCTCCTTTGCCTATAGATTTCTTCATATTCTGTCTAATTTTTTAATGTAGGTTGAATATGATTATAGCCAGATTTGCTCTTTGTGACATTTTGAATCCGAAGCAGGCCGTTCAATCAGGGCGGAGAGTGCCTTTAGCTCGCGGAAGCTCAGAGAAGGACAACTCCATCACTTTTACTCTATAACAGACTTTTAGGGGAAGGAATACACATATATGAATGAACCTAATCACACATTAGAGTCAGTGGAAAATTACCAGTCTTAAATAATAATTTAGGCTTTCAAATGTCAAAAACTTTTGGAGCAAGCGACAGAGTTGTTAGGAACTCCACAGTTAAGCGTGCTGGGATTAATTCTGGGATGGGCGAGCTCATGGGAAGTACTCGTAGATCACCTATGGAAAATGATAAAATCACGTTGTTCAGCTTACTATGAGATGGACTGAACCAAAACGAACCTCTTATATTGTGGGTTGTATCGTGACTATCGTCACACGCTTAACATTAGATTGTTGGGATTTTGCGGACCACCGTGTAACATTAAAAATTAAGGCAAATTTCTAGTAGAGATATTTCATGTTGGACCTTTTTCTTATCTCATCAGACATTGGATTGGTGGAAAAGGGTATTGGACTGGTTTTGAGGCCTGGAAATTATTGTAAGGGAATTCCTAATGCTAGCACTCCATTGGATCTCCTTCTTTCCTCCTTGTTTCCTTTACCTCACTGGACCAATATGAGGTGGTTTATTTGATTATAGGATAAGTTTTGTTTAGTGTTTATATGACAAACTCACAATTAAAAATGCTGGCAGTTCTTTCCCAAATGTTGGAAATCATGAATTGTTGAGCGGATTGGGGGTTGGTTAAGAGAATAATAACTTTTTGTTAGAAAAGCCCATGTAAAGGGGCCCATATAGCCCATGTTTCTTGTTTATTTTTCCTTTCTCCTCTTTAGTCCCACTTCATGTATAGGAATCTCTTCTCTCTTTCCCCCTCCTATAAATATGTATTCATACCTTGTATTGAGATATAGAAAGAGTATTTACAAGTTTGAGTGTTTGTCTACATGGTATCAGAGGGAATCGGTCTCTCCTGGCGGCTAGAATTTTTACTAACCTCCCTCTCTTTGTTCTAACCGGGCGGCCTTCCTCTTCTCGCTAGGCGCGCGGCTACGCGGCCTCCTCTTCCTTTGCCGCTCTCGCCTCCTTCCTTCCGTGGAGCCAGCTTCCTCCTCCTTCCCTCTCCTCCTTTTATAGTTTTTTTCTCTTCTGACTCGTGGGCCCCTCCTCCGGTGCTACTCGCCCGGCTTCCTCCTTTTGCCCGCTCGAGTTCTCTCAACTCGCGGTTTAGTCTTCTGACCGCTCGAGTTCGCCCCTCCTCCGGTGCTACTCGCCTGGTCTCCTCTTCTTTTTTGCCCGCTCGAGTTTTCTACTCGCGGCTTCCTCCTCTTGCCCGCTCGAGTTCTCTACTCGCGGCTTCCTTCTCGTACCCGCTCGAGTTCTCTAAACTCGCGGAATTGTCTTCTGACCGCTCGAGTTCTCTACTCACGGCTTCCTCCGCTTGCCCACTCGCGTTCTTCTACTCGCAGCCTCTTCTCTATTCGCAGCGGCTTCCGCACGTGGTCGTGGTTCTTGCCGCTGGTTTTCTTTCACCGTGACCGTGCGGCCTCTCCTGCTTCCTCCTCTCTGTCCGCCTCTGGTGGTCTTATCGCGCGGTCTCCTTGCCTAACCGCTGCGGTTAGCCTGCTCGGGCGACTTTCTGTCTGTCCGCTTTAGGTGGTCTTCTCGCGCGGTCTCTTTTGCCTAACCGCGGCCTGCTTCTCTTCCCCCCTGGTCATGGGCTCCTCTCCTGAATCTTCTGTTCCGTCGGTCTCTTCTGCTGACCGCCCGGCTCCTGTAACTGAAATTCGCGATGAATTGCGGATTACGACTATCGCCTTGACCGGCAAGAAGAACTTTACGGAGTGGGTGCACTCGGTTCGCCGTGTCCTTCAATCGAAAGGCTTTCTTCATCACCTCACCCAAGCTGCTCCGGTTCCTCCAACGGATGAGTGGATACGCAATGACGGTCGGGTGCAGACGTGGCTCCTCAACTCTCTTGATAGTGAACCATACCGCATGGCCATGTATCATGAAACTGCCAAGGCCATGTGGGATGAGCTCCAAGCCCTCTACTCTGGTAAAGACAGTCTACAACACCTCTACGATATCATCACTGATCTCCAACATCTGGATGGTGGCGGAGCATCCGACCTCACGTCCTTTGTGGCTCGGGCCAAGACTCTGGTCGAAGCATGGATTCAGCATCAACCTCCCACGCTGGATCTTGCGGCACAACGTGCTCAGAAAGAGGCTGTTGGCGTAGCCATGATGATGGCTCGTGTTCCGCCTCATCTACAGAGCATTCTGACACAGATTCTCTCTTCCGCGGCTACTCCCTCACTGTCCGATGTGTGTGCCATGCTGCTTAAGGTCTCGCCTCCTCCTGATGGTCCGACCCCTCCATCACCAGCTCTACTTCAGCAAACTTCGGCTCCCCTTCTCCCGCTTCCCTCGTCTACTCGTGGGGGACGTTCTGGCTCGCGAGGCCGAGGTCGCGGCAAACCGCCCCTAAAGTGTTATTTCTGCGGGAAGGATGGTCACCACGAGGCTGTTTGCTATCGGAAGCATGGATTTCCTCCTCGCCCACAGGCTACTGTTGCTGCTACCGACTCCTCTTCTCGGTCTGATCTTGACGAGGTCCGCCTTCAGCTGCAACAACTCCATGGTTTGCTTAGTCGCCCTCCAGCCTCGGTTGCCTCTGCCTCCTCTATCTCCCATGAAGGTATGGCCCATCTCTCCACAAGTCCACATTGGATATTGGATTCTGGTGCTACTCATCACATTACTTCTCGGCGACCACAACAATACCTCCACTCGTCACATCCCAGGTGTATTACCGTGGCTAATGGGGACACGGTTCCTGTTTTCGGCTTTGCTGATATCCCTCTCAATCCGTCTCTTTCTCTTCGCTCTGCTCTTCACGTGCCGGGCTCTCCTTTTAATTTACTCTCTGTTGGTCGCCTTACTACAGATTTAAACTGCTCAGTAACCTTTACTTCTTCCTCTTTTCTGATACAGGATCAACAAAACCGGACTATCATTGGTAAGGGTCGACTGCAGAACGGGCTCTACATCCTTGATGACCCTCCAGCTATCCTGACGTCTGTCTCCTCCGTCGATTGGCATCGCCGTCTTGGGCATGCCCCTTTACCCATCCTCCAGAAGACTCTTCTCGATGTATCTTTACCTGTTTTTCAGTGTGAAACCTGTGTTTACGGCAAACAGCCGCGTTCATCCTTTCAATCTCATTGTACCCGGAGCGCTGCTCCTTTTATGTTAGTTCACTCTGATATTTGGGGACCGTACCGTGTTACTAGCATTTCTGGTTATCGTTATTTTTTAACGTTTATTGATGATTACTCTCGGATGACCTGACTCTACTTACTTCGTGATCGCTCTGAGCTTCCACAGATCTTTCGGGCATTCCTCCTCGAGACCCGCACCCAATTCTCCACCACTATCCAAACTCTCCGAACGGTCAATGCCCGCGAGTACACTGGACATGAATTTGCAAACCTCTGCTCTGAATTCGGGGTTATTCACCAAACATCATGTGCCTATACCCCGCAACAAAACGGAACAGCTGAACGTAAGAATCGACATCTACTCGATGTGGCTCGCTCCATTATGCTTCAAATGCAAGTTCCTAAATCTTACTGGAACTTCGCTCTCTCCACGGCCTGTTACCTCATCAACCGTCTTCCGTCAACAATTCTCCACAATGCCACCCCATTCAGCCTTCTGTTCCCTTCTACTCCTTCATTCTCCCTTCCACCCCGCATATTTGGATGCGTTTGCTATGTCCACACTCTTGGTCCCTCTGTGGACAAGTTGGACCCCCGGGCAACCAAACAGATCTTTGTTGGCTATTCCCGGATCCAAAAGGGCTATGTATGTTACTCCCCAGCTACTCGGAAGGTGACTGTCTCTGCCGATGTGACCTTTCGGGAAGATCTCCCTTTTTTCTCTACCTCCGATTCTCCACCTTCCCCACCCGCCGTCATACGTCCTGCTATTCCGGTTACCACTCCGTCCTCCCCACCATGTCCGAACAAGGCCCTCCCTGTTCCATTGGCAAACAAGACCCTCCCTCCTCCCCAGCCACCTGTTATACGAGTTTACACCCGTCGCCGCCCTTTCTCCGTTACCCCAATGCAGTCGGCTTCGACCTCTGATTCTTCGCGCTCTGACGATCCGGCACCAGATTCTACCGCTCATCCCCCGGCGAACTATGTATCATTACATCGTCTCTCTCCAGCACTCCACAATTTTGCCACCTCTCTCTCTTCTATTTCTATTCCTAACACTGTGCAGGAAGCTCTGCATCATCCTGGCTGGCGGGCGGCTATGGACGAAGAGATGACGGCTCTTTGGGCAAACCAAACCTGGAATCTGGTACCTCTCCCTCCAGGTCAGAGACCTGTTGGCTGTAAATGGGTCTTTGTTATCAAACATGCTCCAGATGGCACGATTGACCGTCTCAAGGCCCGACTGGTGGCTCGTGGCTTCACTCAATAACACAGACTTGATTACGAGGAAACTTTCTCTCCAGTCGCGAAGTTGAATACCGTCCGTGTCTTTCTCTCCGTGGCGGTTCATCGGCAATGGCCCTTACACCAACTGGATATCAAAAATGCTTTCCTAAATGGTGACCATGAAACTGTCTACATGCAGCAACCTCCCGAGTTTGAGACCACGGGGGAGTCTCGAGTATGTCATCTGAAAAAGCCCATTTATGGTCTCAAACAATCTCCTCGGACATGGTTTGATAAATTCTGTAAGGCAGTTCGGGAAGTCGGTTTTACTCGAAGTTCTGCGGATTTTTCCCTCTTTACACGGCATCGAACAACTGGAACTGTTCTCTTATTGGTATACGTTGATGACATCTTGATTACTAGAGACGACTCAAAGGGCATCCAAGCAGTTAAACAGCACCTTAGCTCCGTTTTCCAAACTAAAGATCTGGGTCAACTCCGGTACTTCCTTGGCCTTGAGATCGCGAGACGGCCAGACGGTCTTGTCATTTCCCAGAGAAAGTACTGCCCGGATCTCCTTCGGGATGCTGGTTACTCCGGATGCAAGCCTACTACCACCCCAATGGACGCAAATCAGAAGTTGTGTGCTCATGCCTCCGACACTGATCTTCCTCTTCAGAATTCGGAATACTATAGAAGACTTGTTGGAAAATTAATCTACCTAACAGTTACTAGACCAGATATATCCTTCGCCGTTGGAGTGGTCAACAGATTTATGCATGCTCCGCGCACCTCGCACCTTCTTGCTGTTGAGCGCATCCTCAGATACCTGAAAACTGCTCCGGGTCAAGGACTTGTCTACAAGACCTCATCCTCTACTCCAAGATTAGTTGCATATTCTGATGCCGATTATGCCGGGTCCTTGGATGATCGTCGATCAACCAGTGGTTTTTGTACCTATTTTGGGGGTCATCTCATCGCCTGGCGAAGTAAGAAGCAAGCCATTGTGGCTCGATCCTCAGCAGAAGCAGAGTACCGATCAATGGCTTCGGTTGTCTCTGAGCTAAC
The DNA here is from genome assembly GCA_039513925.1 of Platanthera zijinensis. Lineage (NCBI taxonomy): Eukaryota > Viridiplantae > Streptophyta > Magnoliopsida > Asparagales > Orchidaceae > Platanthera > Platanthera zijinensis. Next base: position 135,447,225 of record CM077097.1, on the reverse strand, counting down.
GTGGCTGGAAAGCCTTCTTGTTGATCTCGGGGTAAAACTTCCATCACCTTCCCTTCTGCTATGTGACAGCCAAGCAGCTATACATATTGCAAAGAATCCAATCTTCCATGAGAGAACAAAGCATATTGAAGTAGACTGTCATTTTATTCGGGAGAAAGTTCAAATGAAGAAGATCGAACTAAAACATGTTCCAGGCACTGAACAAGTCGCTGATATCCTCACAAAGGCTCTATCAAACACCTTATTCTATCAGTTGTTGTCCAAGCTTGGTGCATACGACTTGTACGCTCCAGCTTGCGGGGGAGTGTTAGAAAAGCCCATGTAAAGGGGCCCATATAGCCCATGTTTCTTGTTTATTTTTCCTTTCTCCTCTTTAGTCCCACTTCATGTATAGGAATCTCTTCTCTCTTTCTCCCTCCTATAAATATGTATTCATACCTTGTATTGAGATATAGAAAGAGTATTTATAAGTTTGAGTGTTTGTCTACACTTTTAAAAATCTAATTCTTCTCTCAGATAATTTCACTCCTTTTCAATAGCGAATCAGGAATTAAGAGCATCAAAAAAAACAACACGCTTATAATAAATGGAATCAAACATCAATGAATTGATAGTAGATCAATACATCATCACCAAAATCTAAATGGAAAGGTTAGTATTGTGGGAAGAACAACAAAGAGTTGCTGTTAAAAGTACTAGAAGGCTCTGTAAATAACTAGAAAATCATTACTTATAAGAAATAGTGTTGGAGCAAAAATCTCGGCCCGTAAGAGCCAATATCTCAGCTTGCAAGTTCGGACTATAGTATGACTGAAGGTTACTTTTTTACAAGCGATCATAAAAGCAGGAGAGAAAGAAAAACACACAAGACTATTTTATTGTTTGACGAGGTGGTGGTTTTACCTTGTGGAGGTCTCACCACCTTCCCAAGAGTGTATATGAATCCCCCTCCCTAACAAAGTGTTGTGCAAGTTCGGGGGAAGGCAGACGAGGTTGCCAAATATTTAAATGGGCGACCTTCGCGGGGTGTGAACGGCCTTCCACCCATTACAATGAACTTATATTTATAGGCAAATACAAGGGGTACCTTGCTTTCAGGAGGTACCCCATGCGAGGTCAATGCGAGGCTGCCGAGTTGAACTACTGAGGTCGCCGAGTTGATTTGCTGATGTCACCAATGTGATCTGTCGAGGTCTTCGAGTTGACCCGCATGGTCGCCGAGTTGACACACCGAGTTCGCCGAGTTGACCCACCTAGTTCGCCGAGTTGACCCACCTAGTTCGCCGAGTTGACCCACCTAGTTAGCCGAGTTGACTTGCTGACGTGTCCTCCATGGGTATTTTTTTATCTCGACGAATACGAGTAATACACAATCCCCCTTTTTTTGAGCTTGGTACGAGGTTAAGAAAATAATGTAAGATCCATAATTCGGCGAGATGGTCTTAATGATGATGTGCCAAGTTGTACATGCCTCTTGTTGGTTTGTTGCCTTGATGATGATGTGCCAAGCTATACACTCTCCCTTTGTTGGGTAGTCACATGATTGAGAGTGGTGTATTGGCCTAACACGGGTCTTTGTAGAAGTTGCGAGATGGGTCACTACGTGAAAGTGACCTCGATAGTCATATAAGGGGTGTATATGTTCACTTGATGCTTACTTACGATCTCGCCTCATGATTTTTCTTTCCTCTCGCTTATCTGCTTTTAAAGCCTTGAATAGGGTATTAGCTCAGTCTCGACGACGAGTGTGGGAGTGTAGGATCGGTCCAGGGAACGAGGCGGGGCGTGACGAGTTGGCTATCCGCACACCCCTCGCTCTGGACCCCTCCCGCCCAATATTTTATATAAATAACCCCCCTTATCCACCGCGTTTACTACTACTTGATACCTTAACCTTCTTTTTTTTTTCTTTCTTGCACTCGCGCTTTCCATTTTCTTCCTCTTCTTGGACGTCGAAAAGCTCAACAGGAAACCTCGACACAGGTCCTCAAAGCAATAAATTGAGCTGGAGGGGAGCTGGTAATCAGTCTCTCGCCTTTTCTTTGAGAGTGATAACGAAGAGCCGACACTTGAAGGGGTCAGACATCTTCCTGATCGAGACTGCATCTTCAAACCATTGGACATGCTGAACAAGATCATCCTTGCCGGTGTAGAAAGACATTTCCGGCTCCCGGAACCCCTCTGGAACTGGGGCCGAGACGATCGACTCGCTGAAGGGGCTTTCCCCTCCTACGGGACGAGTCGGGTGGTCACGCGACATCGGCTCGTGATGCAACCCGCGACGCATTTTTATTTTTATTTGTACCTGTTTTATTTTTGTAGCGCATGTTGTGGCGCATTTGGTCTTATGTTGTTGTGTTGAGTTGTATCGCGTGTGTTGTTTACGCAAATTTTGTTTGGCTCGTTGGGGTGACCGAGCGACGAGACCCTGAATGCATAAGTCCGATAATTTAGGCGATAAGTTAGTTTAGGACAAGTCTTATATTAATTAACTATTCAAATCTGAAATGTTTTTTTAGATGAGAAATATTTGAGGTCATGCCCCACTCCTTTTATCAAATCTTAAGCCCCCTCCAAAGCCCATTATTCCTATGAAAGAAAACCCTAATCCCCCCTTATAAAATCAGCCTCCCCCTTCCTGTTTTGGCGGCTGGAAATAGAAACTGAACGAATCATTTTGATTTGTTCGGTTTCCCCTCTAGCGCCGCCTAGCTCCGTTGTTTTCTCCCAATGGATTCGCTCAACGCCGCCTCTTCCTCCCTCCAGGGCTCCGGCGCCGTCTCTGGACTCCTCCCTCAGAGCTGACGAGCATTCCTCTGCCAGTTACGAAGCCGATCAAACCCTCCACTGTTGTCCGTCTCTCCAGCCGCTCCTGCAACTCCGCCAGTCCTTCCAGTTCTCTTCTTCACCGTTGGAAACCACCAGGGAGGCCCATCCCGCCACCAGATCTACTGCCGGAATCCCCTCCAGTCGTCGTCGCTCTCGCCGGAGCACTCCTAGGCACCGTCAGTGTCTTCTGCACCTTCCTCTGGTGGCTTCGTGCATCTCCTGCGCTTCCCTCCTTCCGTCGGCTGGGTTCACTGCTCCAGGCACCATTGCTGCCGACAAAGTCCAGTCAACCTTTTGCGAGCTGTTCCAGCCAACACCCCACAGTCCTAGGCAATTCCAGGAGATTTTCGTGCTCAGCTGTTACTCTTCCTCGTAGGGTATACCTCTCCCTCTTCGCTCACAGACATTAGTTATTTTTATGCTCAAGTTAAATTGAATAGTTAATTATTGGAGCTTGTCCTAGCTAATTCATCTCCTTATTATCGTTATTTACATATCCGTTTTACTACTTTGTTGAATGTTAGGCCTGTGAACTTGTGACTTGTGACGTTAATACGTTCGTGCGGTATCCTTGTGTTCGCGAGCGACGTCTTGGTTGTTTATTTCGTTAGAAAATAGCCCGCCAAATCCCCTCGCGCCAAATTAATTTAAAAAGTTCTCAATTTTATATTCGAAAACTACAGCCCTAGGTTTCAGGTTACATCAGCTCGCCATCCCTGCCCGCACTCGCCGGACCGGGGAAGAGCTCCCGCCCAGCGAGATCCCTCTCGCTTCCTTCCGCCGCCACTTCCTTCCCAGACCGCTTGACATGGACTGATGGACGTTCTCGCCCAGGCACCGTGGCGCGACCACCGGGACAGAAGGGGTCGAGCACTTGCTGCACGCGGTGAATGCGTGGTTCAAGCTCGCCATGACATCCCGCTTAAATTCCTCAAACATCCCTACCGTGACTGATGTTGCGGGTGGTGACGAGTTGCCTGGGTCAGTACCTTGTCCTTCATCTCCAACCATGGAACTTGCTCAGGGTTTTCTTGTGTTGGTTACTATCCACGTTCACCGCACCAAAGTGTTGAAACCGAAACTTGGCCTCTTGTGGAGTTCGGACCCGAAAGGGGTAACCTCGCACCTACTTCTCCTGAAGAAGTGCTGATGCAGGACGACGCGTAGGGTTTATGCGTCTGTCGTCTTTTCTAGAAAACCCTAATGCATGTAATTTTCGATGAAATGTACGCATTGAAAATTGAGCGAAATTTGCATGAACTTTAAAAAAATGATGTAACTGAATTCTTTGTAAAACACAAATTCGCTATTTTGTTTTTAAAATGATTTTTCTTAATAAAATGGTTCAAATTTAAATCGGGGGAAGGAAGTTCACAACTTTCGTTCTGTTCCTCTTGTCGTAGCAAAACGGAAATCGTGAACTCCAAATACGTTTTCGTTTGGAGTTTTCGACGTAGCGTTCGCTGACAACACTCGGGCGAAAACCCAACAGTGAGTCTATGATCCTACAAGAAAATATAGAGACACACACAAAGGAAGAGATAGAAACAATTACTCACGGCAAGAGACATCTTTCCGTATCCGAAGTTGATGACGATCACGCGAGGAACTCCTCGTCACCTTCGATTTACCACTCCGAGGTCGGCCGCTTTCGCACACGGGCACCAAGAAGAAATTTCGCTCACTCTCTCACGAAAGTGGTTCCACATAATCACTCAATCACTTGACGGAGACAGGAAGCCACAAACTAAGTTTCACTCGCTCTCACACTAGAGGTGGATCCGCGAAATCTCAAGCAAAGAAACAATTCTACTTAATTATTTGGATCGAGATATCAGCTAACGTACTCATTCACCACCAACAATAAAACAATCTCCTTCAACCACACTCCCAATGGAAGCAAACACAAACCCTATCATCTGAGGGCAAGCACACAGCAAATCAATTTCAATCTCTTCACTCACAATAGAAGGCAAGCAATATTATCAGCAACAGTAACATTAAATTCCCTATCTCTATGCTCACGGAAACAACATTGGCCAAAATTAACAACTATATCAACAGGACTGGACGGAAGCAGCAACTAAGCAATAGGAAATTCCCAATTCACTCAACGATCACCCAATACATTCATCCAATACCTAAAATAGTGACTAGCATGAAGCACTGTTCATCTTCTTGCACACTCGAACAACACGCCTGTTTTATCTTCACGCAAGAATGTATACGGGAAAAAAATCACAGAATTCAATTTAACCTTTCAATCATACATCAATGTCCACCCAAAACAAATTACAAGCATTCCCTTTTATAGGGTTTGAACGAAAAGCAAAGAAGAAGAAATTAAACAGTTAACCTTCATGGGCGGCCATGGAAGAGCTCAATTCGGGAGATGAAACCACCTAGACTGGACATCGTGGCAGGGGCGTGGCTGGTCGTTGAAGAAACAGGAGCTCATCGCGACGTGGGGCTTTGGCGGCGAGCAAATTAGAGAAGTAGTGGTTGTGCCCTACCCGTGCAGCGATATAGACGGGGTCCGGGACTGGATCGGGAGAGATGAACAATGCTCTGTTACGTTGAATCGGCTGTGTATTAGCTTAGTTAATAAATTACTGCTTATATATATCTATATATATCCGTGTATGCCTATACGCATATATATATATATTTGGGATAAAATTAAAACCTTTATATATATATATATATATATATATATATATATATATATGTATAAATGTACTAGCATTTTCGAACGGGCTCCGCACGTTCTCGATGCGCCGCTGCGGGCTTCGCCCGCTTGACATTCCGGTGGGCTTCGCCCGCCCCCCGGCAGTTAAAAATTTTAATTAATTTTCTGATTTTAAGTTTTAATTAGTTTTCAAAATTTTAAAAATAATATTTAAAAAAAAAAAAAATTTGTAAAAAAAAAACAAAAATCGGGCCGGGCACTTCCGCGGCCTCCTCTGCCGCCGACGGCATTCCGGCGGGCTTCGCCCGCCCCCCGGCAGTTAAAAATTTTAATTAATTTTCTGATTTTAAGTTTTAATTAATTTTCAAAATTTTAAAAATAATATTAAAAAATAAAAATAAAAAATTGTAAAAAAAAAGAAATCGGGCCAGGCACTTCCGCGGCCTCCTCTGCCGCCGCCGACGGAAGTGCGGAAGGCAGAAGCGGGGGCATCGGGATTTCTGGTGAAGTGAATAGTGCTAATGTTGGTGATTTGGTTATTGGCAGACCTAGTTTAATGAATCCAATGGCAAGATTTTGATGGAGCTTGATCCGATGGATAGGATTCAGCTGGTGGTGTGATTGAAGAATGGTATATTGATTTATATGATAAAGATATATATATATATATATATATATATATATTTCACAAAACACACAAAATAATTACGACAAATTACAAAACGACACAACGCGATATGCAAGTCTCAAGGCCGATAAAGGTCCGGTCGAGTGCGACGTCGGGCACTCTTGCGGCGACCTGATCTGGGCTGGTCTCCACCAAGTGCACAAGACCAAATACTTAGGACTAGGAATAGATCTTGGGCTACAACGCTGAGGTCTCACCACACACCCGGAAGATCTTAGAGCGTTTCTCCTTCCTAGTCAATGTTGAGCTGGGGCACCTTGGAGGGCTCTTGAAACCCAACCAGAAAACCAGAGGAGGAAGAAGCCAAAAAGGGACTGGATCTTTCCAAAGGTGCCCCTGCGGATCTATTTGTAGTTTTCCAAGTCTGGTCTGTGGATAGCGAAATTCCGGCTTCTGGTTTTACTATACGCATCCCAAAACGGTCTGCCAACAACGTAACTCCGCTGTTTGGAGGGGCTATTAACAGGCTAAATTGTGATTCATCTAGGAGAAAACTGCCGAGAGAGAGTTTACCACTCGCCTGGGGCGGCAAGTGCTTGATGAGGCCTGCACTCGCCGCCTGCCTTGACTCCGGGCGAGTGCTTGCTCTCGGCCCATACCACACGCGAGCTGGGCGAGACCTAGCCACTTGCGAGCTGGGCGAGACCTAGCCACTCGCGAGCTGGGCGAGACCTAGCCACTCGCGAGCTTGGCGAGACCAGACCACTTGCGCACTCGACTTGCCTTAATCTGAATGGCCCCTCCTCGCCTTGACTCCACTTCTAAGGGCCCCACTCGCCGAATACATGGTTGTACCCTTGAAATATCTTGATTTTCTTTTTTTAAAGACCTTACATTTTTTATAAAGATCTCAATTCAAAATAATTTTATTTGCTTTTAAAACTTCTTAAAACTTAAATCAAAAGTTTTCTTTTAAACAGACAGATTATCTGATTCATGATGATAGTGAATCAACCCAACTCTAATACCAAACTGATGTAACTCGAGAAGAATCTCGATTTTAATTGTAAATAATAATTTTGATACCGATTTAAATTATGCGGCACATGCGAGACCTTCACGAATATAGCATGTGGTAACCAACCTAGGGTTAAGAGTCACCATTTTGAACGTGTAATAAATGAGTTAAAATTCCATGGGCACGCAATTATAAAAATTAATTATAAAGGCAAAAGTGAAATGAAGCCAAACTATGTTATTTTAGTGATAAAATAAACAAGCAGCATAATATCACTCTAACACAAAGCAAGAGAATGACAGAGGTATAGCTCAGATCATTAGTGAAGGATCAGATCAGTCAGGCACCGATGTCAGGTGGCTGCGAGGAGGAAATAATGGTGGAAGATGCTCAGAAGAGGTTGAGGACTGACTCTAGGGGTCTGACGGCAGTGGGTAAAGCTTTGTGTGATTGGATGTTGGTGGCAGAGGGCCGAACGGAGGCTGAGGAGGTATCTGGAGCCATTGCAGGTGTAAACAGTAACCTCGAAGGTCGTCAACTGTTTTGGCGGAGTTGGGACGGTCGCCTACGACAGGGATCACCAGAGGAGGGTTCACTGGAACTCAGGGGAGTCATGGGTGGCGGAGGCGGGTTCTGGCAGGGGCGGCTTTGCTGGGCGGGGAAGAGAACATCATTTCACGTGAAGAGGAACAGGCGCGGTGGCAGACTTCTGGAAATAGTGAAAATAGTCTCTGTTCCCCGATTTTGTGCAAGCTGCCATTTAGTTGGGGGGCGGTTACTTTATAGGAAAGTGATTTTAATTTAGCCTTAATAAAGTATGGAATAAAGAAAGAATTTCAAAGGTTCTCCAAGAAGGGCCAGCTGCACTTATGGGAATTGATGAATCTCTTAATTCAAAGTCTTATTCGTCGGTCACGTCAATGAGCCATATGAGTGTGCATGAAACAAAACACACTAATAATGTGCACAAAAATATAAGAGATAAACATGCGCGAAGATACACACAATACATATGCGAATAAAATAAAATTAAAATGCAATGATGCGACGTAGAATGCATCAGAACTCTTTTTGTGGTCCGAACATTTTCGAATGAAATTGATGGTTCCTGAGACATGATTGTGACTCTATCTCAAAATAAATTTTAAACACGTTCGTCTTCTTGATTAAGCGTCCTGGAACAATGTGGCTCATAATTGTTCAGTTATTGAAATATGTGAATCTTTTTAGTTTTGTATTGCACATCTGCCCATGTATGCAAGTCATGAACAAATTCATTTATATAAGTTTGCATGACAGATATATGGAGTATGTGTTACTGAGGTTTTACTCTATGCTATGTGATGGTCCCGATGACTCATGTTTAATCTAATTTCCGTCCGAACGATCCGAGTTCACAAATGTGTCCGGACAGTCCATTTACTTATGTTGTGTTTTATTTAGTATTGGTTGCAACAAATATGAACGCACATTATGGGATGTCCATATCAGTTCTTCTAGGTCTCATTCTCCAATCTCCATTTATATGCGCACATGCTATACGAGGTGAGGGCATCAAAGCCTTGATTCAGATTTTCCAGAGCTGCCTATCCTTTTCTAGGTGTCGATTCTAGGAGCCCTTAGGTGACGATTTCTATGCTCTCTCCCCTCATCCATGATGCCACATCCTTCCTCAGTCACGAGTCGCAATCCCGTCTCTTTTACCTCTCACTCCAATACTGATCCCAATGCCACCACTACTTGTCACAAGCCCTCACCCTAGCCACTTCCTTCACTGATGCTGAAACCTAACCGCTGCCTCCTCCGATCCAGAACCCTCAATGCCTCCTCTAATCTCGAACCCCTAACCGCCTCCTCCAATCCCGAACCCCCTACTGCCTCCTCCTTTGATCCCGAACCTCCCTAGTCACATCCTACCCGATCCTGAGCAACCCTCACCCCCTTCTCCTTTCCCCTAGCTGGTCTTTCACTTACTGTTAGCCTACAACTGCAGACTTTCCTCTTACAGCCCCCCCCCCCCCCCCACACACACACACACACAATTCTTGACTTGTTAGGGATCATCCATGCACGGACAAGCCTTCCACCTTCCCCATTTCCCTGTAGATTTCCTCAAAGCTACACCTCTACGAACACACGTTAGTCATTATTTTGGTGTTCTTGTTTTCTTTACATTTTATGCCTGCACTATATTCCCGTGGATATCATAGTATATGTATCTTCTTCTTGATTTCATATTGATTTGTTGGGTTTATTCACATTGTACTTAAGAGTGTTCGAGCTCTGCTCACGGGCGAGCCAAATTTGATTTCTTTCATTAAAGTTCTCTTTTATTTCCTGTGATCACTGCGTAAGCCTATAACTATCTAATTAGTTACTTGCAATAATCCCTTACATGCATCACTTAGACTTAGTTAAGGTCTTTTCCTGCCACTGCACCTAGAGTTGCATCTGTTTAGATTCCACTTTTCATAGCCTATCCTACGTCGTTATGTCTTTCCATTGTTAAACTATTTTCATTTATCTAAATTTTATTATAGGGATTTGTGGTTGTGGAAACAAACTTCCGGATGTATGCCTACTCAACATCCAAATTACACAGTGAGATTTTGCGCTTATTTTCAAGGTAGGTGTTCTGACTCTTCATGAAACTTGTTTCATCAAGATACTTATCCTTTTATTTTAGAATTTTATTTGGATGAAATCACTGAATTATATGCATCTATGCCTGCTCGTAGAATTAGATTCAAACACTTATTTTGCTATTTTTTAATACTGTTGTAGAGTTCTGTGGAAAAAGGCGTAGCATACTCATTATTTAGTATTTAATGTTAGTTAGAAAATTTGGATTTATTTTAATTTTAAAAAGGAATTTTTGTTTATTAGTTTGAGTTATATCTTATAATATGATTAGGTATGGATAAGATCAGAATTTGAGATTATCTAGTAACCCTTTATGTATAATTTAAGGACATATCACTTGTCATTAGATATGCATTAGTTTATTAGGCTACTCTTGTCATTAGATTTGCATTAGCTGAACACCATTGGTTATAAGAGCCCACATAACTCTAACACAATGAGCGTGCAATACTTGACTATTTTAACTGCACATTAGCCTAGTCAATCACTCAAAAAGACCAAAATATATAAATAATCAAACTACCATTACAACTTTTCGAGACAGTTACAATACACTCAAATAAGATATACAAACAAACAAGATTCAAATCCAAACACTCAACACAGAAAACTTGGAGACTCCCACAATTTAAGCACTCAAACTACCCAACTCACTCCAAAACCTGGACAAAAATATGGATGTATGGAAATTATGATGACCATTCCCTTGTATGCACCTTCACCTCTTTCCCTCCAAACAGTGGCGGAACTAGGATTTGAGAGTCGCCCGGGCACAATAATTTTAACATACATTTTATTATTGAAAATAATGCTGGTTTTTTTTTGTTATTAATGCTATATAAAATCATCACATCATAAAAAATAGAGTCAGTTATTGGAACAAAATCTCATAAAAATTTACAGATCAACCTGATACTTTACGTTGGCACATATTCTGGAAACGTGAAATAATTGTTTCTGTTGTAATAGTATTTGTAATGTCTTTTTCAATGTAAACAATCAAATAATTATTCATCCTTTTGCAAATAATATCCTCTTATTGAGTCTTGAAGATTTGTATCATAGGAGTTTATAGAATATCTTAAACCCGGATCTGCAGGTAGATCTTCTAATTTGAACTATTCGACACGATTTCTTTTACCAGTTGAGACCAATTCCTGTGAATCCGTAGAAATCTAACCTAATCCAACTTTAGGAAAAAAACTTTTCCATTGCAGATCTAACAGTGACAAGCCCTAAATCAAAATAGAAATGAAGACAAAATATCACTTTTCAAGATGATTGAAGAGTTGAATGCATCAATAGAGATTTAGAGCAATAAAGATTAATCACAAGTTGATGAGAAGTTGAATGCATCATTAGAGCAATACAGAGTAATCACAATCAAATTTAAGAAGAAGTGATTGGCACAACTCACTTCAATCCACAAAAATAAAGATTAATCACAACCAACACCAATAGACATAATCCACAAAAATAAATTAACTAGGATCACAGCAACTCACTTCAATCCTCACTCATTTCTAAAACTGATTTTCTATTTTTAGTGAGCAGGTTTAGACCTAAAACTACTGACCAGCAAAATGTAGCATTTACTTGGAGAAACCATCAATCCAGGTAATGTTTATAGGCACAAAAAATGATAAACTAACAAAACTTAATAAAAATAGTGATGACATACCGATTTTAGAAAACATTGCAGGTATCCTCACACCTAGATCCACTTTCCAGTATCTGCTTGCCAAAAATTTTTGCTATCCGTTGATGCACTGATGATTGGGATGAGGTTTACATAGGAATTGCCGATTGGGAGGGAAACATCCAGAGATTCAAAGGATCATATTAAGAAGAAGTGATCGGCGCGGGAAGCCCTAGCTGATGCTGAACTTGAGTGGTACTCTATTAATAAAATCAAAAGAAACAGAGAAAGGCGGATAGGGAGAAGGGCTACCGCCTACAGGACTAGGGCTTCGACGCCGCCAGATATCGCAGAGGCAGAGGGTTGAGCCATCGAAGAGGGAAACGAAGAGGAATGTCAATCGGAGGCTCGCCAGTCGGCAGTCTCCCGTCAGCACGCTGCGTGCAGAGTCGGCCGCCAGAAGAGGCAAACAAAAGCGCGAAACAGAGCGATGCCCTGGCCCCTGGCGAGATTTAGCGAAATTTACGGTCGGGCACGTGCCCGACCGTGTCTTAAGCTAGGTCCGCCCCTGCCTCCAAAACTAGGAAAACTCTAGAATCATCTCCACACTAGACCATTCTACACACTTCTATACCCTTCTCATAGCTATGTACCAGTGTTACCACTACAATAAGAGAGAGGAATCCGACGGGAGGAGAGGTGCCGAGCGGGAGAGGAGAGGAAGACAAAAGAGGGAGCAGCTCCCAACTTGCTAATTGATCCAAAAGATGAGATTAGGGTTACACACAAGTCCTCTTATATAATGAGGCACATACAACCAAAAGACAGAAATGCCCTTAGGCCCCAAACTAACCAAAAAGAAATTCATGTTGCCACTGGGTACCCTGCGGGTGTGCTCCCGCTGCCGATGTCGCGGGCGGTGTCGCCGGGCGGCACCGCAGCACTTCCGCCATTGTTGTTGCGGTCGGTGTCGCCGGGTGATCCCGTGTTCGTTACCTCGCCCTTGTCCTGTGATCGTGGCCGTCGCGCATACACCCTCCATGGTGGCTCGCCGTCATGCAATTCGGTAACAACCAGCCTCTCGACTTATCTACAACACTAGTGACATTTCGGTACCATTATAGATTCTTCTCCATATAGAAGACTTTATATACTTGTAGTTTTCTAGAATATTCTACGCATCTCTACCACATAATAGAGTATTCTACACTACTCTAAAAGACTCCATTTTGTTCTAGAACCATATGCCATTTTAAAGAATTCTTCCCAACCTTCTGGAGATTTCTTCATCATTCAGTGTCAAAAAATTTCATGTATGGGATTCATCATATGAACCCCTTGAGATAATGGCAAACATAGTTATGGGCATTATTGTTAATCTGCGTGCTACATTCCTACAACATCTGTTCTAATCTTTGCCTGCTTCCCCAAGTCACTTTATAATGCCATACTTGCCTCAGCCTTACGTGCTCTGCCCGCACTTGGAAATTCTGTGGACTCAGTGATGCATGGAGAGTTTGGAGGGTGCTTGTGTGCCCTATGGAACTCTTGTGAAGTGATGTTAGTGGATTGTCATGGAGTCCAATGATTAAGTACATTGAGTGCTGAATTATTGAAGGCCTCCAAAAGCAATTATAATCAAGATTAATGAGATAGATAAGCGAACAAATTTGAGGTTATGTTAGGAAGTGCTTCAATTAAATCTCATGGGAATAAACCATGCAATTAGAACCAATCATGGGTAAACTGATAGGAACAAGAAGAGATTCGGGAGAGAAAGGAGAATTCTAGGGCTTGAGAGAGGGGAGAAGAAATACTCAAGAATACTTGCTTGTCCGCCGCCACGAAACCCTAGGGGTTATTATACCCCTTGGGGTCAAGGAGGAGCTGCCCCCCCCCCCCATAGGGGCTGAACTCGTCCGGCTCAGCCCCCAACTGTCTTCTTGTTTTAATTGGGGAGGGCTGAACCGGATGGTTCAGCCCTGCTTTATGCCGCCTCCTTTCGCCGTCTCTGGTATGTCGGTCCTGCGAACCGACCGTTATGAGGGTTCATAACATTCTCTTCCCCTTTAAGAACCAACTTGTCCCCAAGGTGGAAATCTGGATAAAGTTCCTGGAACTCGAGTAGGTCGACCCAGGTGTTATGTGTTGTAGTTAAGTTCTTCCATTTGATAAGAATCTCCTGACGGTATTCCGTGCCGTGTTTTCCACTTGTTGAGCAACACCTCCTCAGGGAGGGTAGAGCACACATGAGTTGTTTCCCCGATTTTCTTCTTTAACAAGGAGACATGGAATGATGGATGAATATGCGAGCCCGCAGGATGGTCCATGGTGTAAGCAACCGGTCCCACCCGCTGAATGATTTTGAAGGGGCCATAATGGCGAGGTGCCAACTTCTGGTTTGTCCTCCGGGACACTAAGGGTTTGTCTGTAGGGTTGGAGCTTTAAGAAAATTTCATCACAGATTGCAAATTAACGTTCAGACTGGTGTTTATCTGCTTGTATTTTTATCCTCTTTTAGGCGGTAAGGAGGTTTTCTTGTAATATGGCCAGGGTACGGTCGCACAACTCACGATCAACAGTCGATAACGTTGTTTTCCTTATCTCATATGTACCCAGACGTGGGGTGGAGGCTTGGAGCGCCCATATACAATTTCAAAATGAGTATACTTATTAGCTGTGTAGTAGGAGGCATTATAGCAGTACTCTGCCCAGTGCAACCATTGTGTCCATGTGCGGGGCTCATCTATAGAGAAACATCATAAGTATGTCTCCACTCCCCGATTGAGTACCTCAGTCTGACCTTTTGTTTGTGGATGGTTTGCGGTGCTCATACATAGGTGCGTATCGTGCAATTTGACTAGTTCCTTCAAAAAGTTACCCGCAAAGATTGGATCTCGATCAGAGATGATTGACCGTGGGATTCCGTGAAGTCTGACTATCTCCCACACGAACAAGTCTGCTATTGATTCACCTGTGTAAGGATGGCTTAGGGCCAGGAAATGCCCATACTTGGATAAATTCTCCACCACTACCAGGATGATTGTCTTCTTTTGGGACTTCAGCAACCCGTCGATGAAGTCCAAGGAAACTGTGTCCCAAATTTGCAACGATATCTCCAGAGGAATAAGAAGGCCCGCTAGAGAGGTGGTTTCATATTTCTAACGTTGACAAATGTCGCATTTCTGCACAAATCTTTGGACATCCCTTCGCTGGCCTTTCCAGAAAACATTAGCTCTGAACCGCTGCAAGGTACGTAGAACTCCTGCATGCCCCCCATGGGTGAGGAGTGGAACTCTTCCAGTATAGTGTCCTTCCATGACGACGATGAGGGTATGACCACCCAGTCGTTAAAGTATAAGTGCCCGTTTTGCAGTCGAAACCCGGGAGGTGCATCTTGTCCCTGCCAAAGTGCTTATACGACATGTCGTAACTCAGGGTCTTATAGACCTCCTTTTGTATGTCTTCCAAAGCGCCTATCAGTGGCCCTGAGATGTGTTGAAGTGCTCCCTCTAGTATGCGGGATAGTGCGTCAGCCACCACGTTCTTCTTCCCCTGCTTATAGACTATCTAGTAGTCGTAGCCACGCAACCTCGTCACCTATTTTTGTGTTAGAGAGGAGGCCACTCGTTGCTCCAAAAAATGTTTCAAATTCCGGTGATCGGTTCAGACTTTAAAGTGTCTGCCCAGAAGATAGGGCCACCACAAAGCCTCGACATGTATGATGGCCAACATTTCCGTCTCGTAAGTGTACAAGCCTAGTGTCCGTGGGGCCAACGCCTTGCTGGACAACACTATCAATCGACCTTCTTGCATGAACACGACCCCGATCCCTACGCCTGAAGCATCAATCTCTAGTATGAATTCCTTGGTGAAGTCTGGGAGAGCTAGCACTGGTCTCGTCTTAATGGTCATCTTGAGAGCTTGGAATGCAATCTTCGCCTCCTCTTGCCAGCAAAAGACATCCTTGTGTAACGTCTGGGTCAACGGTCGAGCTATATTCCCATAATCTTTCACGAGTTGTCGGTAGTAGCACATTAACCCGAGAAAACCCCGGAGTTCACTGACCGTTCGCGACCTAGGCCACGTCTGCATGCTCTCCACCTTCTTGGGGTCGGCCTTGACTCCTTGTGTCGAGACAATATGATCCTGATGTTTTCCTCTTCTTAACCAAATGAGCATTTAGAGTGCTTGGCATAGAGTTGGTGCTGTCAGAGTATCGTGAGCACTTGTTCCACATGTTAATATAGACCTACGGAGGAAGAGCCAGAAGATCTCATTCATCACTACTGCCTGAAATGTCGAAGGTGCGTTAGAAAGTCCGAACGGCTTCGCGAGTCGCGACAAACTCGTAATGACCATCGTGTGTCCGAAAAGCTGTTTTGAAGATATCTTCATCCTTCATCCTGATTTGGTGGTACCCCGAATGCAGATCCAACTTAGTGAACAAGTGTGCTCCGTGTAGTTCGTCCAGGAGTTCCTCGATCATGGGAATTGAGAATTTGTCTTTGATGGTAGAGTTGTTTAGAGCGCGGTTGTTAACACAATCTCCATGACCCATCCTTTTTTTTCACCAGGATGATGGGTGAGGAAAATGAACTGGTGTTGGGTCGAATGATCCCTGTGGCTTGCATCTCCTTCACGTTCTGTTCTATCTCGGTCTTCTGTATTTACGGTTAACGATAGGGTTGAATGTTGGTCAGCTCAGTCCCCTCCTTCAGGCTGACCTGGTGATCTCGAAATCACTGAGGAGGTAACAACCTTGGCTCCTGGAAGACATCAGGGTACTGGAGTAGTAACTTCATCTGCTCCGGGACTTCTTGCATAGGCGCTGCCTGAGGCGCGATCTCCATACTCACCGCCATGTCGTTCTCTTGTTACCATAAGCAGCGAAGGGAGATCTCCTTCACCGGTGAGATTCTGATCCCGTGCAGGCAGTCCTCTTTCCCGCTCTGAGTAAACTCCATGGTTATGCTATCCCAATCCAAGGTTACTTTACCTCGCTATCGCAACCACTGGACCCCTGGAACCATATCTGATCCCCGGATGGGCAACAACCAACAAGTAGATATCCATCCTACAGGTGTATCCTTGCCTACTGAGCCCCACTCCTTTTAGCACCCCTTCACACTATAACATATTTTTGTTTGCCACCATGACCTGGAAAGCGGCATCCTTGGCGATCTCCTGTCCTAGCTTCTGTGCCATCGCGGGCTTGATGGTGTTATGAGTATTCTCGCTGTCAAACAAAATAGTCACATTTTGTTAGCAGATCCGCCATGCAATCTGCATAGTGAGCGGTGTAGATCCCCCCTTTATGGCCTGGATAGATACCCCGAACTCGGGTATATCCGAGAGGTGCTCTTGTTCCCCTCATTCATTTGGCATCTCGTAACACTCCCGTAATATGTACACCTGGATCATCTGACATCTGTGGCTTGGATGAATTTCTCTTCATAGTTGAAGCAAAATCCCTTCTTCTTCCCTGCATGTAGCTTGTACCATGTCAATTTCTTCACAATCGCCCTTCTAATAACTCCTTGATCTTCCTTGATTTCCGGAGGGGGGGGGGGGGGGGGTCCTAGTGTTCTTCATATTCCCCCATCCAGACTTCTGTCAGTTGAATCACTCCTCTTGAATTTGGCCTAATAGTGTGGGTCAAACCACGCGACATATAGGCATGCACCTCATCCTTGATGTGCTCCTTCAACCCTGAAATAAAACAACTCATTAATGTTTTCTCTTCCCATTGCTCATGTTGGCTAACCTTTCAAACTCTGCGTGGTATTCCATCATTGTCCCCTTTTGCCTCAGTTTTTGAAGGAGAGCCTTGAATCTTCGTACTCTAGTGGGCCGAAGCGGGCTGTAAATCTGTCAACAAATTCGTACAATAGCATGTGTTCCCGTCCTCAGAGAAACCACTGGGTCCGCTGGAATGCCCCCTCCTCAAGGTGAAAAGATGCTAACTTCACCTACTGTTCTTCTAGTATCTCATGATAATTATAGAATAACTCTGCCTTTTGGATCCATTCCAATGCGTCTCCTACTTTGAATTTGGGGTAGTTCATGCGTGTCACCTTCGGCGACATGTAGGCTCTCGTTTGCTACTGCTCGGGTCTTCCATACTCTTGCCCGAGTTTCGGCGGCCGTCTTTCAGCGCCCACATTTGGGTATCCCCAATTCTCCTCGTAAGTGTTTCCGATGCTTGGCGGGGTCCTATTCTCCCATCCGCCCCTCCTATGTCGTTGTCGTCCTGTCCCGACATTCTGGGTATGGGCAAGAGTCCATCCTGATGGGGGTACCCCATCCCTCGGGGTCATTGGCCCTCCTGGCGTGCCTCCCGTGCCCAATCGAGGCCAACGGTGTGTGCGTCTTTGCTGTAGGAGGGAAATTCCAAGCCGGTGTCGTTGATATCGCCGATCTGCGACACGTCACTCTAGGCGGGTTGCCGTTTTGAGCCTCCAACCTTTTCGTCATCGATGTCGTGTCCCCGACTGATGTTGCTCGTTTGCTCGTGGCCATCGCTAGTCGCGAACAGTCCGTTCGGGTCTTCGAATCCTACTGCTAGAGGCGGGTTCGGGATTGGGATCCCGCCGGTTTCCTCAGTGTCAATTGCTTTGCCCATCTAGACTACTGTCAGTTGAATCACTCCTCTTGAATTTGGGCTGATAGTGTGGGTCAAACTACGCGGCATGTAGACATGCACCTCATCCTTGATGTGCTCCTTCAACCCTGAAATAAAACAACTTATTAATGTTTTCTCTTCCCACTGCACCATGTTGGCTAACCTTTCAAACTCTGCATGGTATTCCATCACCGTCCCCTTCTGCCTCAGTTTTTGAAGGAGAGCCTTGAATCTTCGTACTCTAGTGGGCCGAAGCGGGCTGTAAATCCGTCAACAAATTCGTGCAATGACACACGTGTTCCCGTCCTCAGAGAAACCACTGGATCCGCTGGATCCACTTCACCTACTGTTCTTCTAGTATCTCATGATAATTATATAATAACTCTGCCTTTTGGATCCATTCCAATGTGTCTCCTACTTTGAATTTAGGGTAGTTTATGCGTGTCACCTTCGGCGACATGTAGGCTCTCGGTTGCTACTGCTCGGGTCCTCCATACTCTTGCTCGAGTCCTGGCGGTCGTATTTCAGCGCCCACATTTGGATATCCCCAATTCTCCTTGTAGGTGTTTCCGATGCTTGGCGGGGGTCCTATTCTCCCATCCGCCCCTACTCTGTCATTGTCGTCCTGTCCCGGCATTCCAGGTATGGGCAAGAGTCCATCCCGATGGGGTTACCCCATCCCTCGGGGTCGTCGGCCCTCCTGGCGTGCCTCCCGTGCCCAATCGAGGCCAAGGGTGTGTTGCGTCTTTGCTGTAGGAGGGAAATTCCAAGCCGATGTCGTTGATATTGCCGATCTGGGACACGTCACTCCAGGCAGGTTGCTGTCGTGAGCCTCCAGCCTTTTCGTCATCGATGTCGAGTCCCCGCTTGACGTTGCTCGTCCGCTCGTGGCCATCGCTAGTTGCGAACAACCCATTCGGGTCTTCAAATCCCACCGCTAGAGGCGGGTTCGGGATCGGGATCCCGCCGGTTTCCTCAGTGTCAATTGCTTTGCCCTTGATGTTTTGAGCCAACAAACTCTTGAGCTCCTCCATACGCGCATCCGGCCGTTACCATTGTGGAGAATTGAAAACCTTTGATACCAAATGATAGGAACAAGAAGAGATTCGGGAGAGAAAGGAGAATTCTAGGGTTTGAGAGAGGGGAGAAGAAATACTGAGAATACTTGCTTGTTTGCCGCCTGGAAACCTTAGGGGTTATTATACCCCTCAGATTAAGGAGGCCCCCACCCCACCAATAGGGGCTGAACCCGTCCAGTTCAGCCTCCAACCGCCTTCTTGTTTTAATTAGGGAGGGCTGAACCGGATGGTTCAGCCCTGCTCAATGCCACGTACTTTCACCGTTTCTGGTATGTCTGCCCTGCGAACCGGTCGTTCTGAGGATTCATAACATAAACGCATACAAATTAACACTTATAATCATATGCTCTTCACCAAATAAACTACAAAGATAAATATTAACTCCATATGGGATCTTACATAAGAAATAGGCGATCAAGACAAAAATTGTGTCTGATTTTGGGCTGGAGAGCAATTTGTTCAGTATAGATCTATGGGGTTGGGTGGGTTTTGGAAAGGCTGTGAGGGCCGTGGGATGATGCTTCAGGTCTTGAGAGAAGGGTGGGGAGGCCTCTGGTTGGTTGGGGGAGGCTGGACTGGATTTTAGAAGGAATTCCAGCCTGCAGTGGGAGGATGAATGGATTTTAGGAAGGGGGGCTGGTGCAGGAATTGAAAAGAACTTGTGTTCTAGGAGGCTTAATGATGGGGATTTGCGACGCAAACCTCCCGCGGAGCACGAATTTCGGGCCCGTTCAGGGCCAATTTGCTACTTGTCATATTTAGTGTTTCCGACTCCGCAGTTGCGTGCGGCTCATCGTTTACTTACATTTTCAGATATTGTATTGCTATATTTCATTTTATTTCATCTAAATCGGGCCCACCGTGTAACATCCGTAAAATTTTACGCGAAATTCATTTTATTGTAGGGTCGAGTCGCGACGATTTTCGATCGAGGCAGCGCGTCGACCAGGTATAATGTTACTTTTCCTATGGATAACGTCCTTTAGTGGTGAAGAGGGTTAACCATAGTACGTAACGCATTTAATATTAGATGTGACGCGCGCGCCGCAAAATTTGTTTATTTTTCTAAGGAATTGGAATGGGTGTGCCAATAGCGAATTAGGCTTGGTCTTTGAGAATTAAGGGGGGGATGGTTATAAACCGATCCCACGGTTTAATTAAAAACCGCTGCAGCCCGTTAATAAGCCCGCACACCTCTTTTCCCTATCGGAAGAAAAACCGCAAAGCGCCCGTCCGTCTCCCGCTAGCAGCGCGCCCGGCAAACCCGACGCCGTTTCCGCTCGACGACGCCTCCGATGCCCTAGCCGTCGCCCGATTCTACTCCAGAAGCCTTTTCCGACTTCTCCTCCCTCCTCTGAAGGCGCCAACAAGCATTCCTTTTCATTCCTTGGCGTGGGAGAGATTGGATCAAACCCTAGCCGGAGGTGTGAGTTTCGTTTTGGTTCCGGTGAGTCGATTCCTCTCTCGCCTCGTTTCCTATGTGGATATTTTGGTTGTGGAAGTAGAGTAGCTGAGGTTTTTCATTTTCCTTTTGTCCTATTTAGGTTTTGACGTACGTGATCCACCGCGAAGTTGGAGTTGGGCACTTCGTGAGCCTTGATCACTCCCAAGCAAAGGTAAAATAATAGGTTATCATTATTATTTGTATTCCTAGCCGTTTGGAATTTTTCCACCGGAAAACCCTAAAGGGAAAAATTATGAGTTAGGGTTTGCCCCTTTCTTGCAGGACTTTGGTAGGTTCGATGCAGTGTTCTGAAGGTTCCCAGTAGTAGGTTTTGCCTTTGAAATAGAAGATGCCGCCGCGCCGAGTGTACGAGCGCCGCACCACCGCGGTAAGGAAATTTAAATTCCTTTTAGTTAGATATATCAAGTATTGTATTTTTATACCCATTAATAGATTTATTTCAAGTATCATGACCATGCATAGAAAGGTGTGGTGATAGGAAAACGGTTACGAAAAAAATGTGTAGGGTGACACGATTTCTCCAAGACCCAAGTAGTCAGGTCATGAACAGAAACGTAGAGTACGAAAGCGGTAACCGTGTTCGTAGGTTTGGAATTTGTTCCGAGCAAGGGCGTGAATGTCCCTTCAAGTCGACCACAAGAAAGTCAAGGGTCGCTTAGTAGTACACCAAAAAAGATATCCCTTGCAGAGTAGCGTCAGACCAAAAAGGTCAGCCAGCACACAGAGTTCTTCCGTGCTAGGTAGAGGCGCACTACCTTTCTCATAAGGCACATGGAACCTTATGAGTAGTACAGACTTGGGAAGTGTCTTCCCTTGAGCCAGCTAGTAGATTCGAGACCGTGTCCGCGTGACACTAGAACAATTGGGTTCGTAAGATGGTCTCGGGTCGTCAGTTTCAGTTGCGCGTTAGGAGCTACTCTGCCTAGAGCCTTCCTAGTAGATGAGCAGGTTAGAAGCCACCTAAAACTCAAGTATAGACCTGACATGAGACAGTACGCTAGTTAGTGAACGCCAGGACTTGAGTTAGTAAAATAACAGTCACGTGCTTAGTACGAGTAGATGTGTGACCGGAGAATAGTGCGAAGGCATGCATAGCACATAGCATAAAAGTTTTAAATGCATAAAATTATTTTTCAAAGACATACATGCATTCATATGTAAAACTGGCTTTTAGTGTCACTAGGAGGGGTTATTTTTCCTTACTCTGACCCTTCGTGGGCACTGTTTTTCAGGTGACCCAGGTGGGAAGTTACGTCTAGGATGAGCATGTGGTGGCGTCAGTTTGTACTATTTATCTGTTTCAGTTTACTCTATTTCAGCATGTACCTGTAGATGAGAACATTGTATCAGATTAATGTTTTATCTAATTTATTTCAGACTATTTATGGTTAACCAGATTTTCAGTTAATTCAGTTTTACTTCCTGTTTAGTGGCTTTGTGAATCCAGATATCAGGTATGTGGTTACCCTTAGTTTTCTTTATTCAAACTTCCGCTGTAAGTCTTAATGTGCGTAGTATATATTTTATTACCTGCTGCTACTAGTTTTAATACTGTTTCCTAGTTTTCTTTATATCGCTGACCCGGCCGGACGGCTGATTTCTGAAATACTGGGAAGGGGTGTTACAAATTGGTATCAGAGCAGGTTTAGGATCCCTGGACCCTAGAAAGAATTCACAGAGCCATATGAGCGTTTAAGAGTAAACTTTTGTCAGTAAAGTACTTTAAGTTGCGATTAAGCCTTAGTGTTCGCTAGAGTACAAAATAAGTTGCTAGATCAGATTTCTTAGATGCTTGATAAATAATCAGATTTTCTTTATATATTCTATCAGGCACCACGAGTTAGTGAACCAGGTGAATCTTCACGCCAGAACCCGACTCCTAATGCAACCATGGGAGACGCTGCCGTGCCACAGGTACCACCAGTTCCAGCAGCTCCAGAGGGTACTGACATAGCGTCTCAGATTGCCAGGGCGGTTACTGTTGCCTTGATGGAGTTTCAGAGAGGACTGGCTGCAGGGTTTCCAGCTCCAGTACAAGTACCAATCCCTGCACCAGCTCCTGCAGCAGCACCTGTGGAGATGACCCTGGAGCGCTATTTGAGAAATTTCAGAGAACTTCAGCCTTCGAACTACAGTGGGGATGAGACCCCGATGGATACAGATGATTGGATAGCTAACACCAGAGACCTGCTGAATGTGTTGGAGTGCCCGGAGAATAAGAAAGTTCCTCTGGCAGCTTTCCTCCTCCGAGGAGAGGCAAAAGTCTGGTGGGACAAATACCGGACAGATGATCCTGCAGGTAAAGTGTTATGATCAATTCCTTTATTTTAGGAAGTAATGTGTAAATTTTAATATGGTATGATCGTATTTTTGTTTGGCCAGGCCGTACCCCAGACATGTTCACTTGGGGCGAGTTCTCTAGAGCTCTTGCTAGTTGGTTCGTGCCTCCTTCCGCACGACGAGGTCTCCAAGAGAAGTATCTGAGGCTTTTCCAGGGGGACAGGACAGTTACTGAGTACGAGCGAGAGCTGACTCATCTGGCTAGATATGCGGGCGTGATGCAGGGAGATCAGACTGAGAAGTGCAGTCGTTTCGTGGATGGCTTGCGTGACTCGTTGAGACAGCCGCTGATGACTATGGTCAACGCTGATTACAGGAGCTTAGTGGATACAGCTCGCAGACTGGAGGCTGACCAGCAGAAGGTTCAGAAGCGAAGTAGTTTCCGTGCGAAGCGATCTCAGGATTCGCATCAGCCGCAGCAGAACAAGAATGACCAAGGTAAGAACTGGAACAAGAAGCCGAAGCCTGATGCTAAGAAGAATGGTCAATCTGGTGACCGAAGCAAGGACTATCCCACGTGTCCCAAGTGTCAGCGTCGCCATTCAGGAGAGTGTTTGGCCAGTGCTGGCGTATGCTACAAGTGCCGACAACCTGGACACATAGCTCGCTTCTGTCAGGAAGCTGGGACAAATCAGGTAATCAAGGTCCTTATGTATTGATTACATTTATGTAATTACGATAGATTTTTAATGAAATTTACTTCGTGCAGTCGAAGTTCGAGGTTGGTGGCCCTAGCAGGGTAGATAAGGGAAAAGCATTGATGCTCATTGATGGGAGACCGCAGCAGGGTCGAGACTTAGTGCAGCCCAGAGCTTATGGGCTGGGTCAGCAGGAGGCGAAGGATCAGGAGGATGTTGTGACAGGTAAGTGTTGTTTGCTTGCAAGTTGGTTTTAAATCCTCCGTAGTGACACGTTAAATTTTTCATCCTTCATAAATCATTCATGTAGACATCCTTATGATTCGTAACTTACCCTCTAAGATTCTGTTTGATACGGGTGCCTCGCACTCGTTTATCGCGGAATCTTTAGTGCGTAAGTTGGATTTAGAAGTCTTCCCCGAGTCAGTACCGCTGGAAGTCATGATGCCGAATGGATCCCTTCTGCAGACCAGAGACAAGTGCAGGGTACCAGTGCAGTTTAGTGATGTTGAGATTATCGTGGAAGCTTTGCTGCTACCCATAGCAGGGTTTGACTTGATCTTTGGAATGGACTGGCTTTCAGCAGTCAACGCCAGGATTGACTGCAGGGCGAAGCAGATTCAGTTCGATGGCCCCAACCAGACATCTTTCTCGTTTCAGGGATTGAAGGGAGTAGTGAAGATGATCATATCTGCAGTCCAAGCGAGAAAGTGCATTAGTCAGGGTTGTGAAACCTTCGTAGTACTGATGAGCGCGGAGTCTAAGGCTGATTTGTTGGAGGTACCAGTGGTGCAGGAGTTTCCAGATGCTTTCCCGGAAGAGCTCCCTGGTGCCCCTCCAGATAGAGAGATTGAGTTCCCGATAGACTTGCATCCTGGGGCTACACCGGTAGCCAAATCTCCCTATCGGATGGCTCCAAGGGAACTAGCAGAATTGAAGAGCCAGTTGCAGGAGCTGCTTGATTTGGGTTTTATACGCCCTAGTACTTCGCCTTGGAGTGCTCCAGTGCTTTTCGTGAAGAAGAAGGATGGTAGTCTGAGATTGTGCATAGACTACCGCGAATTGAATAAGCTGACCGTAAAGAACAAGTACCCGATTCCTAGGATTGATGATTTGTTCGACCAGTTGGTGGGAGCGAGCACTTTCTCCAAGTTAGATCTGAGGTCGGGCTATCATCAGCTGAAGATTCGTGACGCGGATATACAGAAGACTGCTTTCAGTACCAGATATGGACACTTCGAGTTCGTGGTCATGCCGTTCGGGCTGACCAATGCCCCTTCAGTATTTATGGACCTGATGAACAGGGTATTTCGGGAGTATTTGGATCGTTTTGTCATCGTCTTCATAGATGATATCTTAGTGTTCTCTAAGAGTGCAGAAGATCATGCAGCACACCTCAGGATTGTTTTGAGCACACTCAGGAAGAACCAGTTATATGCAAAATTTGCAAAGTGTGAGTTTTGGCTTTCAGAGATTGCATTCTTAGGCCACATCATCAGTCAGGAAGGGGTTAGCGTTGATCCAAAGAAGATAGAGGCCATTAAGAGTTGGCCAAGGCCGACGACAGTTTCAGAGGTTCGCAGCTTTTTGGGTCTTGCTGGATACTACAGGAGATTCATCAGGGATTTCTCGAAGATAGCCTTACCACTGACTTCCCTCACTAGGAAGGGAAAGGGCTTGGATTGGACAGTTGAGTGTGAGTTGGCCTTTGAGAACTTGAAGAACAGATTGATGGCCGCACCAGTTTTGAGTTTGCCTTCAGGGCCAGACGGATTTCAGATTTATAGTGATGCTTCAGGTCAGGGTTTGGGTTGTGTTCTCATGCAGCATGGAAAGGTTGTAGCCTTTGCCTCGAGACAGTTAAAGGTTCATGAGAGGAACTATCCCGTACATGACTTGGAGCTTGCAGCAGTCATTCATGCTCTGAAGATATGGAGACACTACCTTTATGGAGTGCGTTGTGAGATCTTCACTGATCATAAGAGCCTCAAGTATATCTTTGATCAGCGAGAGCTCAATTTGAGGCAGCGCAGATGGTTGGAGTTTCTAGCAGACTACGATGTAGACATTCAATACCACCCAGGAAAGGCGAACGTGGTAGCTGATGCTCTTAGCAGGAGAGGCTCGTGTTTCTATCTTCTCACTCAGCAGGAGGAGTTAGTACGAGAGCTGGAGAGACTGGACATCGTCGTTGTGCCCCGTTGCAGTTTTGGTTCAGCTTGGTTGAGTTGGATGGAGATTTCGTGCGATATTAGTGATAGGATCAGGACAGCTATACCGTTAGATCCAAAGATGGCAGAGATTTGGATCTCAGTGCAGTCGGGTCAGAAAGAGAGGTTCTCTATTCAGGATGAGTTATTATTGCATGATGGCAGAGTGTGCATCCCAGATATTAGTCACCTTCGTGAGGACATTTTGTTCGAGGCACACAATTCCAGATATTCTATACATCCTGGTAGCACGAAGATGTATGCAGATCTTAAGAAGACAGTCTGGTGACCAGGTTTGAAGAATGATGTTGCAGATTATGTAGGGAAGTGTGAGTCTTGCAAGTTGGTTAAGGCCGAGTGCCAAAGGCCTGGAGGC
Source organism: Platanthera zijinensis (assembly GCA_039513925.1). Taxonomy (NCBI): domain Eukaryota; kingdom Viridiplantae; phylum Streptophyta; class Magnoliopsida; order Asparagales; family Orchidaceae; genus Platanthera; species Platanthera zijinensis. The sequence continues at coordinate 135,421,046 of CM077097.1, read as the reverse complement.
AAGTTGCAGCCACTTCCCATTCCCGAGTGGACATTTGAGGATATATCCATGGACTTCATTCATGGTTTGCCGAGATCGCAGAGTGGGAATGATTCCTTGTGGGTTATAGTAGATCGACTCTCTAAGGTCGCTCATTTCATTCCTCTTAGGAAGACGGATCAGGGTCCGAAGCTAGCCCAGTTGTATATAGACGAGATAGTTCGACTTCACGGTGTTCCCAAGACTATAGTTTCAGACCGAGATGACAGATTTACCTCCAGGGAGTGGCGATATATTCAGGAGCGGTTGGGTACCAGGTTACATTTCAGCACCGCATTCCATCCCCAGACAGATGGACAGACTGAGCGCACAAATAGGACTTTGGAGGATCTGCTACGGATGTGCATACTAGATTTTGGAGGAAAGTGGGAGAAGTATGTTACCCTTGTGGAGTTCTCCTACAACAACAGTTTCCAGGCAAGTATTGGGATGGCACCGTTCGAGGCCCTCTATGGTAGACGTTGTCGGACGCCGTTATGTTGGGCTGAGAGTGAGGAAAGATCTTCTATCAGAGAGTCATGGATTGATAAGACCACAGTCAGGATTAAGCTTATTCAGGAGCGTATGAAGACAGCTCAGGTTCGCCAGGCCAAGTATCATGATCAGAAGCACAGGTCAGTAGAGTTCAGTGTTGGAGACTACGTTTATCTGAAGGTCAGATCAGTCAGAGGAGTCTCTAGAATAAAGCGGATGAAGAAGTTGAGCCCCAGATTCGTTGGTCCTTTTGAGGTACTGGAAAGAGTTGGTGAGGTTGTATATAGGTTGGCCTTACCTGATGAAATGAGTGGTGTACATGATGTATTCCACGTCTCCTATCTGAGGAGAGCAGTCAGAGATCCCAGTCAGATCATCAGTACCGAGGAAGCACCACTTGAGACAGATCTTAGTATTGGAGTTAGACCAGTCAGGATAGTGGACTCAAGGATTCAGAAACTCAGAAATAGAGAGATTCGCATGGTCAAAGTCCTTTGGATGAACTGTGGCCGTCCAGAGTATACTTGGGAGCGAGAGGATGAGCTTAAGAGCAATGCAGACTATTCTTTTCTCTTCGATTCAGGTATGGTTTCAATTTTCGAGGACGAAAATTTTTGTTAGGAGGGGAGATTTGTAACATCCGTAAAATTTTACGCGAAATTCATTTTATTGTAGGGTCGAGTCGCGACGATTTTCGATCGAGGCAGCGCGTCGACCAGGTATAATGTTACTTTTCTTATGGATAACGTCCTTTAGTGGTGAAGAGGGTTAACCATAGTACGTAACGCATTTAATATTAGATGTGACGCGCGCGCCGCAAAATTTGTTTATTTTTCTAAGGAATTGGAATGAGTGTGCCAATAGCGAATTAGGCTTGGTCTTTGAGAATTAAGGGGGGGATGGTTATAAACCGATCCCACGGTTTAATTAAAAACCGCTGCAGCCCGTTAATAAGCCCGCACACCTCTTTTCCCTATCGGAAGAAAAACCGCAAAGCGCCCGTCCGTCTCCCGCTAGCAGCGCGCCCGGCGAACCCGACGCCGTTTCCGCTCGACGACGCCTCCGATGCCCTAGCCGTCGCCCGATTCTACTCCAGAAGCCTTTTCCGACTTCTCCTCCCTCCTCTGAAGGCGCCAACAAGCATTCCTTTTCATTCCTTGGCCGTGGGAGAGGTTGGATCAAACCCTAGCCGGAGGTGTGAGTTTCGTTTTGGTTCCGGTGAGTCGATTCCTCTCTCGCCTCGTTTCCTTTGTGGATATTTTGGTTGTGGAAGTAGAGTAACTGAGGTTTTTCATTTTCCTTTTGTCCTATTTAGGTTTTGACGTACGTGATCCACCGCGAAGTTGGAGTTGGGCACTTCGTGAGCCTTGATCACTCCCAAGCAAAGGTAAAATAATAGGTTATCATTATTATTTGTATTCCTAGCCGTTTGGAATTTTTCCACCGGAAAACCCTAAAGGGAAAAATTATGAGTTAGGGTTTGCCCCTTTCTTGCAGGACTTTGGTAGGTTCGAGGCAGTGTTCTGAAGGTTCCCAGTAGTAGGTTTTGCCTTTGAAATAGAAGATGCCGCCGCGCCGAGTGTACGAGCGCCGCACCACCGCGGTAAGGAAATTGAAATTCCTTTTAGTTAGATATATCAAGTATTGTATTTTTATACCCATTAATAGATTTATTTCAAGTATCATGACCATGCATAGAAAGGTGTGGTGATAGGAAAACGGTTACGAAAAAAATGTGTAGGGTGACACGATTTCCCCAAGACCCAAGTAGTCAGGTCATGAACAAAAACGTAGAGTACGAAAGCGGTAACCGTGTTCGTAGGTTTGGAATTTGTTCCGAGCAAGGGCGTGAATGTCCCTTCAAGTCGACCACAAGAAAGTCAAGGGTCGCTTAGTAGTACACCAGAAAAGATATCCCTTGCAGAGTAGCGTCAGACCAAAAAGGTCAGCCAGCACACAGAGTTCTTCCGTGCTAGGTAGAGGCGCACTACCTTTCTCATAAGGCACATGGAACCTTATGAGTAGTACAGACTTGGGAAGTGTCTTCCCTTGAGCCAGCTAGTAGATTCGAGACCGTGTCCGCGTGACACTAGAACAATTGGGTTCGTAAGATGGTCTCGGGTCGTCAGTTTCAGTTGCGCGTTAGGAGCTACTCTGCCTAGAGCCTTCCTAGTAGATGAGCAGGTTAGAAGCCACCTAAAACTCAAGTATAGACCTGACATGAGACAGTACGCTAGTTAGTGAACGCCAGGACTTGAGTTAGTAAAATAACAGTCACGTGCTTAGTACGAGTAGATGTGTGACCGGAGAATAGTGCGAAGGCATGCATAACACATAGCATAAAAGTTTTAAATGCATAAAATTATTTTTCAAAGACATACATGCATTCATATGTAAAACTGGCTTTTAGTGTCACTAGGAGAGGTTATTTTTCCTTACTCTGACCCTTCGTGGGCACTGTTTTTCAGGTGACCTAGGTGGGAAGTTACGTCTAGGATGAGCATGTGGTGGCGTCAGTTTGTACTATTTATCTGTTTCAGTTTACTCTATTTCAGCATGTACCTGTAGATGAGAACATTGTATCAGATTAATGTTTTATCTAATTTATTTCAGACTATTTATGGTTAACCAGATTTTCAGTTAATTCAGTTTTACTTCCTGTTTAGTGGCTCTGTGAATCCAGATATCAGGTATGTGGTTACCCTTAGTTTTCTTTATTCAAACTTCCGCTGTAAGTCTTAATGTGCGTAGTATAGATTTTATTACCTGCTGCTACTAGTTTTAATACTGTTTCCTAGTTTTCTTTATATCGCTGACCCGGCCGGACGGCTGATTTCTGAAATACTGGGAAGGGGTGTTACACACCGCATCATCGGTCAATCCTAGTTGTCGATGTCGGGATGCCTTAATATTGCTTTTCTTATAAATAGAGAGTATGAGGGTGTTATGGATCCCACGCCGTCAGTTTTTTAATATTAGGGTTTTTTTATTGAGTCGTATTGTATCGAGTCGTATTGTATCAAGTCGTATTGCTTGACAAGAGTTATCTCCTGATTGTATGTTTATTTTCTTTTAATGCAATGCAAGTTATTTGTTCTCGATCTTGATACGACTATGCTGTATCAATTCGTCCGACCTGCCCTCGTTTAGGGTTTTGGTTGAAACCTTAATTGGATCTCCTTTCGTATTACATTTATGACCTGACGACGACACTCTTTTTCCACCAACTTCGTTGTTCTTGACCGCTACAACCGAGCCCTCCCTGCTCGGAATTTTACTCGCCAATTCCGTCCATCTTTCCGATGACGCCGCCGCTACTCGCCAACACCGCCGCCGTTGCTATGCGCTACTTGAGTACTTGGACTTATTCTGGCGGGAGGTCAAGGTACCAGATGATCCGTCCACCCGCTTGGTACACGAGCTTGAGGGCAAGCTCGTTTTGAAGGACGGATAGAGTGTTACGGATCCGCCATCAGTTATCTTGCATTGGATCTGCCATCAGTTATCTTGAATTATTATGTTGAGTCTTGTGGTATCGAGTCGTGTTATATCGAGTCGTGTCGTAGCATTTTAAGTGTTTTAATAGTTGTTGTATGTGTGTTATTTACAATTATGTCATCATCGCCTATATATAGGGCCTTTGGGGTCCTGTAATGGTCATGCAAGAAATTTGAGTGAAGTTCTCTATCTCTCTCCAACTTTCTCTCTCTCTAGTTCTTCCCTTTTCACCTCCTCCCTTCTAAGGTTTCCGTCTCCCTCACTCTCTCCGGCCCTTTCCCTTACCGGATTCCTCCCTGAATTTATCCGTGATCGTAACATTCTTTCATGATTTATTGGGATCATAATTTTGTTCTTTACGAGCTCACCTATGTGCACATGACTGCCTTTTTTTACGAGCTCACCTATGTCAATATTTCAGGATTGAGTACCAACTGCCAAATCTTATTGTTGGAGCTATAACAAAGGAAAGCCTATATGCAGCTTTTGAAAATGGAATTACAAGTGACCAGGTATGAAACACATTATTTATTTATTCATTCTAGAAGCTAGGACAAACGAGTATGACCATATTTTCAATGTTTTAATTCAGAAATTTTCCGATCAGAGCACTGTTTTACCTTTTCTTATAGAGCTTTTAAATTCCAAAAACTGATTTTGCCCATTCAGGAATTTTTTTTGCTTGATTTGAAAAATTGAAATGTATATTTTTTCTGAATTGTATTTTTTTCAGATAATTTCTTTTCTTCAGCAGAATGCACATCCCCGAGTTGCAGAAAGATTACCAACAGTACCCGAGAATGTTACTGATCAGGTATATTATTGAGGGATTTTACTGCTTTTATGATATGTATTGCATCCAATTTTGATAGAACAGTATTCCAATTCCAGTATTGTCTTAGCAGAAAATTTTCTATTTCCGATGTATGTGGGGGTGCAAAGGAATAGAATCAAGCCGAGCCTATCTGGGCTTCGTTTGAGTGCGATTTTGTTTGCCATTTCTCTGCTTGAAGTCAACTTAACTAAAATTCAGGCATGTGTTACTGTTCAAGCTTGAGCTTTCTTGCTTAAATAATGTTCGAGGCCGGTTTGAGCTCAGTTCAAGTTTGCTTCAATTTTGATTATCTAGCAGCTCTTCGAGTTTTGGGCTTTCTTGCTTAAACATTATGCAAGCTCAGTTTGAGCTTGACTTGAATTATGATTCAAATATGATTTTTGAGAGCTCGTCAAGCCTTATTGTGTCTAAAAGCCAGGAGAATTCACATTGAATAATTTGTTTGGCAAAAAAAAGCCTTGTCAAGCCTATAAACAAGCAAATTATCAAACTAGTAATGAAGTTGTAAGCGAAAGAGCAATGCAACAAGCACCTCAAATGAGTACCAATTTAGATACCTAAACATGCACTTTAATGCGCCTTGAATAAGCAACTTATGTTCATGAAGAAAACCTTAAAAAAATAACTCAAACAATGCTTAAACCTAAACTTCAATGATATATTTAATTATGTATGTCTAAAAGAACACAAATAAGGTTTTTTTTCCCTAGTCATGGAATACATATAAACATACTAATAATTTATAAAGTTTGGGACAAAGGTGATGATGATTAAAAAAAGGGCAGCCCGGTGCACAAAGCATCCCTGCACAGCGAAGGTTTAGGGAAGGGTCCACCACAAGGGTTAAATGTAGGCAAACCTTACCCTCCATTTTTGCAAGAGGCTGCTTCCTGGAAAGGTGATGATGATTGTTATACGATACCACCACGCCAATCTGCACGAGCTATAAGTACAGTATTGCAAGTTTGGAGCTAATTGAGAGCCTCATAAAATTCAACTGCAAATAAATGGAATAAGATTAATTGAAAAATATTCGTTGCTTGTATATAAATGCTTACCCTTAAGTGCTCTCACAGTGTCATGCTTGTTGTAGTCATCCAGAGAGTTAGTCAATTTGCTTTCCTCCTCAAATACAACACATAAAACAAGAACATAAGGATAAATCTGAAGTTGATTAATCTCTTCACAACGGAAGTGAGAAGTCTTCTAGGTAGGAGATGATGATCGCCTGATGAGGGCATATTTTCGGTGTCAATGGCATTCTCGATTTTTTGTGTTATTTATGGCTATTTTACTTTTAGGAATATTAGTATTGTTTTCATGCATCTTCCTTTCTTTGTACTTATGTATTCAGATAAGAATTGAATGCAATAAATAGGTATTGGAATTGGTCTAAATTTCAATTATGATGTTTGACCAGGGAATGAAATGAGGTATGCAGAGAAGTTGAGTTAAACCTATAGTATACATTGGTATCAATTCCTGAATGATATCCCTCTTTGCAACTCTAAATTCAATGACACTGATGATAGAACTATATGGAAAGACTCCAAATGGGAATATAAAAAGTAGGCAGCCCAGTGTACAAAGCATCCTCGTGCAGTGAGGGTCTGGGGAAGAGTCCCACCACAAGTGTGAAATATGTAGGCAAATCTTACCCAACATTTTTGCAAAAGGCTGCTTTCAGGACTCGTACCCGTGATCTCAAGGTGACATGACAACACCTCAACCAGTGCTCCAAATTCCCCCCTTCACTCAAAATGGGAATATCAAAGGGAAAATCTGTTGTGTGGACTCAACAAGATTCATTTATGAGATTGAAGCGGTGGTCCAAGGATATAGGGGACAAAGGAAGGTACAAAAAAGTTCAAGTTCTGTATTCATCAATACATATAGTTATAATTGGCAAATATGATCTTATGACCAATTAAGATTGATAAGTGAGTAGCTGCAATGACGTGCAACTGGCTCGATTGATTGAGGTTCAACCCATTCATCTTAGGGTCCGAACCATTATCATGATCTAGAAGAGTATTATTATTTGGTTATATTTTGCACACAAATGATTTGACAACCAATCAAACGGCTGGAGGTGGTGGATGTTGAACCCGGAAACCACGGTTCAACGAGTAGTTCGGACCGGAGTTGTAGCTTGCCTTTATTTTTTCCATAGCGGTACGCTGGACTGAGGACTTAGAGTTTGAAGACCTTCCCACCAGAACCTCAAACAGACCCCCGAGCCGCAACGAGGAGGTCCCGCCACACACCCGGAAGATCTTAGATCGCGTACTCTCCTTGGCTGGTTCCTCCTTTCTCTACCTTTTCCTCGGACTATCGCCATGGCTTGCTTGGGAGGAGGCGGCAGCGGCCTCGGGCCCTGCCTAGTGGTTTCCTCCACCTTGAGTTTCTCCTTTTCCTTGACCGTAGGGCGGTCCTCCCTCCGGCCTCCAGATTGGCGGATGAGCAAACTGTTGATTTTCCCATCCCTGCTCTCGGAACTCCTGTCTTCTCGACACTTCCCTTTTTCTTCCTTCTTCCTGTTGGTAACCTCCCTACGGTGTCGCCACTTCTCCTCTGATCTTGGCCAGTCCTGAAACGAAGTCGGGATTTGTGGCTCGCACTCGATCTCCCTCGCAGCTCGATCAATCAATTCTTCGAAGGACTGTGGGGGGTCCCTGGTTAGCTCCATTATGAACATCCCCTCCCGTAACCCCAAAGTAAAGGCCACCTGCAGGGTGTGTCCTGAGACATTCTAGATCAAGTGAATTTCCTCCTGAAAGCGGTCGGTGCAATCTGCCAGCGTCTCTTCCGGCCCTTGCTTTATCTGGAATATGGCTTCAACTCCCTTCTTCCTTTTTTTGATGTCGGTATATGGTTCCTGAGGGAAGCTGGTGGAACCAATCCCTTGCCTTGTCCTTGAAGGTGATGGCGAGCAACTTGCACCTGAAGACATCCGTCATCTGCCTGATGGAGACCGTGTACTCGAACCATTGCATATGTTGAACTGGATCATTCTTTCTCGTGTAGGACATGACTGGATCTCTGAAGCTCTCTGGCATCGGGGATGACAGAATCAACTCGCAAAAGGGACTCCCTGAGCCTTCCTGGCGAGTTGGGGGTTCTCGCCGGATCAGCTCGCCTGGTTGGGGAACCACCGACAAGCCAGGGAACAGCTCGCGTCCCTAGTACGATCTCTCGCCCCCTCCACCACTATCTCTTTCCCGGCTCGCCTACCCGGCGCCTCCTCGCCTAATGCCTGTTGGGCGAGTACTAGGACCGTGGGGGTCGAGTACTCGCCGGCTCGCATCATGAGGCTGGAGTGTAGGGTCTCCAAGATGACCTTCGTGAAATCATCAAATTGCTTTTGGTTCACGAAGCCACTTGCAGGTGGCGAGCTCTCTAGGTCAGCTCCTTGCCCCTCATCTCTAGCCATGACACTTGGGATTTTTCTGACAAGCTACGGTCCATACTCATTGCACCAAAAATGTTGAACCCGGAAACATGGTTCAACAAGAAGTTCGGGCCCGAGTTGTAGCTTGCCTTTACTTTTCACGAAGCGGTACACTGGACTGAGGACTTGAGTTTGGAGACCTTCCCACCAGAACCTCAAATAGACCCCCGAGCCGCAGCGAGGAGGTCCCGTCACACATTCGAAAGATCTTAGATCACTTCCCCTCTCAATCAAATGCTGGACCGAGCACTTTTGGAGGTCTTTGAGAGCTCCCGACTACCCACCCGGAAACCACGGTGAATAGTGAGCTGAAGCTCTTGCCTATCAAAGCTAGCTGGGGGGGGGGGGACAAAGAAGAGGTCCTCTCCAAAGGTGCCCTTGGGGGTCTATTTGTAGTTTTATGGGGAAGGTTCGCGGATAGCGAAATCCCGCCTTTTGGTTTTACTAAACGCAGCCCAGATTGGTCCGCCGACAAATACCGTTGTTTGGGACGGCTAATGACAAGCCAAAATGGGGTCTCAGGGACACGTGGATCACACCTTCTGAGGGGCGAGTGCGAGCTCGTTGGATCCACTCGCTTTCTGATGCTTGCCTGGGCAATGGGTGCTCGGTGAAGCTGGGCACCCCCCCTCGCTTCAGGCCAACTGAGCCCACTCGGCAAATACGGGGTTGCACAGTAGATGTATAAGAAGCATCGATGAGGCCTTATCACACGTTTTGCATTAACTTTGAGAGTATTACATACTTGGAAGTTGACGTTCGTGCATGCATTATTGGATGAGCTCCTATTCAAAAAGATTAAACGTCAGGAATTTGTCAGTAATGATTGACTCATATACATCATGATGGGGATCATGATGCGGATCAACGATTTGAGTTTTTTAGTTATTTTATGTATTTTTTATTTTACTTTCATGTATTTTAAGGGTCGTCATGATTTGAGAATCATGACCGTCCGCGATGACCTCTTAGTCTATATAGGAGTAGGAGGTTCATTTTAGATTCAATCACCCGGTGTTGAAGCAGGAATTCAAATGCCAAAGCTTGATAGTTACACCCCCCAACCGGCCACACCCCCCCACGTTCCTCATAGTCAGCCCTTCCTCAAAATCTAAATTTGGCTGCCCCATTCACCCCCACAAACTTCCAACCGCCCCCTTCCAATGCCTCCCCATATTCCTCCAAAAACAATCCCCCATCCCCTCTCCAATCCCCTTCATTTTCAGTTTCTGACTGGTGTGCTTGTGTTTGTATTTATTTGTTTCTTTGTTCATACTATCACTTGATCTTGGATCCGTTTGGCGCGCCATTTTTACTCCGGTGAGTTTGGACAAAATGCTGTCGTCATAAAATGTGTTTGACATGACAACGGTTATGACTGCCACAAAGGGATTTTTTAAAAAATTTTGAACATAAAAGTGGATGGACTTTCTTTGGTGATGTCGGGCATTCACGAATGACGGTTCATAACCACCACATTGACGGTGAGGTCGGGCATTCACGAATGACGGTTCATAACCACCACATTGACGACCGCCACTGCCGTGCCAAACTGGCCCCTTGTCATTTTCGTGTTTGGTAGATGCCCTGCCCATGTTCCCATGCCTTTTTCTTAATATATAAGATACCAAAAATTTACTTAAAAAACCATCTTAAGGACTTGGTTGACCGAATGAAGTTCTCTAAAGTTTTTTGTATAGAAAGTTTTTCTACCCAGAGATCATATTAGAAATCTAAGGTTCTACTTCAGTAACAGTGCTGTTTTCCTTTTCAAATGCTTCCTTTCCACTTATTAACCTTCAAAATTTTATTTTATTTCCCGCAGATTCGGTTGTGGGAAACAGATAGAAACAGGGTCGAGATGACTCCCTCGCATTTCTATGAAGATTTTCCATCAAAGGTGGCATCTCATCTCTTGTGTCCATCCCTTTTTCAATAGATAGTATAAAAAAAAAACTTTTCGAGTTTCATAATGTTCTTCTTAACTTGTATTTGTTTTTTTCCTTCAAAAATTACTTGGCATCCAGGAGGTATTTGAAACCGCTTCTGACTTTGCAAGGGAGGTTGGTGGATTGCTGTGGGAAGACTCCCAGAAGATGCGGTTGATCGTTCGCGGAGAACTCCACCAACAAATGAGAGATTTTCTCCGTCGTTCCAAGTAGAAGCACTCGGTTTTTTTTTTTCTTCTGTCTGCTCTCCGAGCTTATCTTTGAGATGTGCAAGCATCCAATGGTCTGCGTGGATGCCCGCGCACATCTCAAAGTGCCTGCTTTGAGATGTGTGTGAATATCCACGCGGACCGTTGGATGCCTGCACTTTACATCTCAAAGGCTTTCTGTGCATGGATGTTATGAAATGCAAACTTACATGAGATATTTTGGTAATTTCAATATAATTTAGCAAATTTAGAGGGAAGTTATTGTAAATGACCCTTATTTATAAATAATTGTTTTGTACATTTACATTTGAAGCTTGATCAGATTAGATTAGTGTAAAACAATGTTTGATTACTCGTAGCCGCCGAAGCGGAGTCTGTTGAAAATCACTAGTTGTTTGCCAAAGCTTTCCAAAAAGTAGAGCTCAATGGTAGGTCTGGGAGAGCCAGCGATCGTAGAAGCCGAGTTCTATTTTCGTGCTTTGAGCATGGGGTATGCCATCTAATTACCTGAATGGATCATTAATATTTCACCCTAAATCTTATAGTAGTATCATTCTTCCATATTTTTTTATTTCTTAGGTCATATATAAATGGTGAGGATTATTAATTTTTGTGGAGTTATTCTTGTGAAATGCATGTTCATGTGTAACTTTTGCTTTGTAATAGAATGGTAAAAACTTTTGAATGTTTTTTTAGGAGATAATGTTTAAATTTTTTTTCTTAATTTTCCTCTATTATATCCTTCTCATTAATTTGTGATAAAATAGTTATGTTCCTTGCCCTTAAAAGAGTGACTGCACGGGTGGCTCAAATGTGACAGTGGCAGTAACCTGTGTGCAATAGTATTCTGACCTGACGACACTCCTAACAGTCGCTTCCTCCTAACCATCATTCGCTCGATTTTTCTAATGCGCTTAGGGTTTATGAGCGGTGGGAGGGTCGTCATGCCGGGATACTAATAGAAATGATTTTATTTTCAAATACATTTGTCTAACATTTATTGGCGATTATTATCAGCAAAACAGTTTTGGCTGTCCGTACTCTATTTTAGGTATTTTTCCCCAAAATTAGATAATCGCCAATCTCTGCCGGGGTCGCTGGTTGCCTGCGGTTGGCCTGCCCCTCTCCCCCCCTCCTCCCCCTCTTCCCGTGCAGCCCTCCTCCTCTTCTTTCTGTGCAACCCTCCTCCTCCTCCCCCGCTTTAATTTCCTGTTTCACAAAGTCCTAAGTTTTAATTTATATTCTATTATAGATTATTAGTATATTATTTATTTTAATATTATTTAATGCGAGCATCTCCGTACGGGCTACGCTCGTGCTCGATGCTCTCGGGCGGCCTTCGGCCGCGTCAGGTGGGCTTCGCTCGCCTGATGCGGCCGAAGGCCGTCCGAGAGCTTGGAGCACGGGCGTAGCCCGTGCAAAAATGCTTATATATATATATACTTATATATATATATATATATTGGCAAACATTTTTAAATAAATGTCTGTTTTGTAAAAACGGAAAAATAGATTCACATTCTATATTAGTTTTTGTATAATGATCTGCAAATAAAATATTTAGGTACAAATAGAAATAGTGTGTTTAGATAGGATTATAATTACGTGGAATACAAATATAAATGAATAGAGTACAAAACTCATTTTTTATTTATTTATAAGATACAAATAACAACATCTTTAAAAAATATTAAATAATCATACCTTCCCTTGTTCTAAATTTTAGTACCCACACACTCATCCTAGAGATCGGGATCCTCATCATTTTCATGCTCTACATGTATTTTAGCATGATCTAATGGGTTAAATAATTCTTTTCTTTTGATAAAAAAATCAGCACAAATAAATGTATTTCACTTATACCACAAATAAGTTTTTGACACTTTGCATCTCTGAAATATGAGAAATTAACACTCTGCAATTCGAATCTTTAAAATTGGCATTTTGCACTCCCTCAGTTATCGATTTCTAGCACTTTGCATGCTCAAGACAACATTTTAAGAGTATTTAGGTATGAGCATCCCTCAAAATACTCATTCAAGAATATTTATGTCGAGGAAGCACCAATAATCTGTGATGCAAAGTGTCAAAATGAATATTTTTGGTGTCGTCCGAACCTAAATACCGTTGTAATTTCAAGGAGAGAATACAAAGTGTCAGAAATATATAATTAGTAGGTGCAAAATATCATATTCACCATGTGAAATGTAAAAACCCATATTTAATTTAAAGGATGCAAATTGACAAAAAAAAAAAAAAAAAAAAAAAATCGATGACAAATGCATAGTATGAAAGTAGGAAGAAGATCCAGATTTAGGGTAATAGGGTTTAAGGCGGGTTTGCAGCGGAGAAGAAAGGCAGCGCTGCTAAGGCGATTCCCGCCTCCTGAAGCTCTGTAGGCTGATGAACTCTAAATCTGACTCTGTCTCCTTCCCCATTAACCCTCCCGCTCCATCGTTTCTCCACCAAGTTCTGAGATTTTGATGAGCAGCGTTGCCACCCTCATCCTGCCCAAATCCCCTGCTTTCGATTCGTCTCTGTTTCTTTCAAACCCTCGCCGCCAATCCCTTTCTTCTTCACATCCCAAGGATATGTGGAGAACCTTCTTCCGGCGCGTCTGCCGTCCTTATACTCCCTCCCCCTCGTCCCTGTTTTCTGAATTCAGCTTCTCCTCGCGAAATGGTTGCGTGCTCTCCAAACTGAGTTTTTCTCGCCGGAGTGAAGGCTCCTGTTTTTTACTAGGAAATTCTCCTTTTCACGCAGCCACCTCCCCCGCTAGTTTTAAAGGTTTCGCAAGCGTTGCCGAGGCCGTCGAGGCCATTTCCTCCACCGACGTCGATGAAGACGCATCCCCCATCCATGAAATTCATGGTTTTCTTCAAGAGATAAGCAGCAGAGAAGAGGCCTCCGGCGGCGCTTCGGTTGGGCGTTTGAGAAAGCATCTGCCGTCGGTGCATCCAGTCATGGGGTCCAAAAAATACCTCATTCTCCGCCGGAAGCAGATAAAGATCGAGACTGATGCATGGTCTCAGGCTGCGCAGGAATACAAAGATCTCCTGGCCGACATGTGCGAGAGGAAGCTCGTTCCTAATCTGCCTTACATGAAGTCTCTTTTTTTGGGCTGGTTCGAGCATTACAGGGATAAGATTGCAGCGGAACAGGAGCTGTGCAGAGAATCCAAGAGCAGGGCATCACTCTCACCTTTCTTCAATGAGCTTCCTCCAGAGATGATGGCAGTCATCACCATGCATAAGCTGATGAGTTTCCTCATGACTGGAGAAGATGGGTGCGTTCGGGTTGTCCAGGCTTCATGTCAGATTGGGGATGCTATAGAGCAAGAGGTGCAAAGTTTTGTTAGCATCTTTCTGTTTATTTTGATTCAATACCGTGCGCCTCTTAGAGAAGTTTGGTCATCTCTGCGAGTTCATCATAAACTTTGTTGCTACATATTTAATTCAGTTAGAACTATTTGATTTGAATAGTTCATAGTTTTTCCATGCCAAAATATGACAGTCATCATGCTGTGATCATGGACAGAATTATGCTAATATCTTTGGTCGATTCCATGAAGCCTTTCACCATTCACATGCCATATTTATTTTTTCCAGTACTTGTAACCTTTTGATTGAATTTATCATGCTAACACAACTTTTTGATAGTTTTTCCTTGCTAATATTGTGAAATAAATGTCATATCTTGAAAACTAACGCGGTAGTGGGGTCATATATCATTCTTATATCTTGCGATGCTCTAAAGAAGTTGTCCCAATTTTGCTTCCCTTTGTACTTATAGGGCTCACTATTAGTTGTATATTCAAGGTTTGTACATCTATTTTTTGTACCTACTTTGGCTGGTAACACTAAAAATCACGAATCTTATGAAATACGAAGTTTAGCAAATATGAGTTTGTACAACTACGAGTGTAGGAATGATTACTTTAGTTTAGGGTACATTATTTGGTCGTTTTAGTTTTGAATACCCGGTATTGACCAGTCTTACTCGTATTATTGTATTAATTTATATTTTAAATCTAGATGGCCTATTGGAGATAGTCATGAATGTTTTGGTCTAGTGCAGTTGTTTGGTTGAAAAATCTCTTGAGTAAACTTAATAAGTACAAAGAAAATGGTTAATTTTGTGCTAATTAAAGAAGAATTACACTTATGATTGAGGCAATGATGCTATACGAAAGATTAATAGAGCACGTGTTTGAAATAATATGCCAAAATAGATGAATCAATTTATTTTCATATCGAGAAGACATACTACTATGAAAGAAATTTTTTGTTAGGCTTTTTTCGAAGAAGTATGCAGTGCAAAAAAGATTATTGTTAATCCCAAAATCGGCGATCCCTTCTCAAGGTCTCGAGCTCGCAAATTGCGGCCCGCTCAGGAGTTCCCCCCGAGGGTCGCAATCCGCCTCAGCCCCTCCTTTTTGGGCCAGACGGATAGAGTCTCCTATTCGCTCAGGCCGTGCGGCTAGGACGGTCTCCCCGATCTAACCGCCCCGGTCACATAGCCACCGCGTGCCCTGCGGGACGGCGGGCTGCTCCCATAACTCATCCTCGTAGGCCACGCGGTTAGGCCAACTAAACGTGCAACATTATTCCTTGCAGGAGGCAACTTACAACAGAAGGGGGCGATCTGTGCGATCTACTCCTTCAGTCCGCCGGGTCGCCTCGCCGGCGTCAACCCTCGACCAGCATAACCGTCGCGGGCTCGACAAGTTCTCTCCGGCTCAGGGTTCCGTCAGCCCAGGAGGGCGGCTTGCTCCTCAGGCCGCCAGCCTGGTGGGCGGCCTGGCCCAGGCCGCCAGCCTGGTGGGCGGCTTGCCCCAGGCCGCCGGCCTAGTGGGCGGCCTACCCCAGACCGCCAGCCTTGTGGGCGGTCTGGCCCTCAGGCCGCCAGCCTCAGGGGCGGCCTGCTCCTCAGGCCGCCCCCTCTGCTTGCCCTGGGGCGGCCTGCTCCTCAGGTCGCCCCCTCTGCTTGTCTCAGGCAGCCTGCTCTCTTCAGCCGCCCAGCAGAGAAAAAACCAGTCCGCCCAGGTCGGCGACCCGCTTTCCGAGTCCGCCCAGTCCTTCATGATGACGTCACTGGGCCTCGCTTCTAGAAGATCCTCCTCGGGCCTATAAATAACCCCCAAGGCCTCTCATTTTTGGGGGACGCGCGGGAGAACTGTAGCTGCCAGTAAGGTCCGCGGACTCGGATTTCTCAGTCCTCCCAGTCTTCCACAGTTGATCCAGCAAGGTCTGCGGACTCAGTTTCTCGGTCCTCCCAGTCCTCCACAGTTGATCCAGCAAGGTCTGCGGACTCAGTTTCCCAGTTCTCCACAGCTGCTTGCAGCCTCTTTTACGTAGTCTCTGGCACCTTCTTTCCTCAGCCGTCAGCTTCCCCCCTGTACCCTTTACTGTTTTTACATGTAATGGTGCAATAACAAGCTGTAATCCTACTTCTTTATTAAAGGAAAAGCCCGCCGCAAGAGTGACATTCAAGCCGCGACAGGCGAAGTCTGCTGTTGCCGCTGCAAGCGACCCCGTCTCTTCTTTCCCTCTCTCGGTCTAACCATCAGAGCTCAACCGCCAAAGTAACCGTCTGCTCGACAGCTCCTGATCAAGCTTCTTCTCTACTCAATCAAGCTTCTCCCTTGCTCCATCAAGCCTCTCCACTATCCCCGCAAACCCTCTTCTTCACCTAGCTTGTGAGACCGAACAACCCGTTAACTAGAGGGCGCATTTCTTGCGTCAATAGTTAACACGCGACCTTCAGATCTCGAACAGACAGTAAAATCAGCGGTTACTCATGACAGACCATCAACCAGCCGAGAGTCTTGCTCCAAGTCCCAGTGAGGATTCTCTTTGGGAGGCCTTGGAGCAATCTCGCAGAGAAACTGCACAACAGTTTCAAGTGATCAACCGTACTCTAGCTGCTATCACCCAACGATTGGAAACACAATCTTCAGCAGTACCATCTCCTCCAATCAATCCAGCACCAGCATCCGAGACTCCTCAAGTCTACCCACCGGCCTATCCGCCGGTCTATCCTCCTCTTTACACTCCAACCTTTCCGCAAGGGCCTGCAGCCCCTTTGCGGTCTCAGAATGATGAATTTGCAGCTCGTCAGAACTTCTTCCGAGAAGCTGCCTGAGGAAGTCCTGTAAGATTTCTAAACTTCCAGGGAAGTTATCCCTACTCATCAGCTCCTGCCTTTGCTCCTTCCGCTGCAACTTTTCCCTCCTATCCACCTGCTCCTTGTGCAGCTACAACTTGTGCTCTCTTTTTTCCTTATGCTATAGGAGAGCAAGAGGAGCAGTCACCGTTTACAGAGAATGTTCGGCATGAACCAACTCCAGTTAACTTCAGAGAACCACGGTGTCCCATTTACACTGGAGAGACTGACCCAGTCAAATATCTTCAAGCTTTTGAATCAGCCGTAGCTCTCAAGACTCTTTCAGATGCTACCAAGTGCAAGCTTCTTATAACGACCTTTGACGGTCAAGTGAGTGATTGGTTCTATGGACTTCGTGCTCAGTCCATCTCTTCCTTTGCTGATTTGCGAAGAGAGTTTCTGCTCAGATTTTCTACTTCTACAAAGAGAAAGGGCGGTCCAGAAGCCCTCTTTGAGATCAAGCAGCGAGGGAATGAAACTTGCTCTCATATTGTAGATCGTTTTCAGAAAGAAATCTTGGACATTGAGATCGTCGATCAAGAAATGTACCGAGTGGCTCTTATTCACGGTCTGCGTGAAGGACCACTCAAGTTTGAGGCCAACGTCTGAGCACCGAGGACATATCAAGAGTTGATTGGTTTAGCAAACTCATACATCCATGGTGAGAAGAGCAACCCCAACTTTGTCTCCAGGCTTGTAACAGAGAAAAATTCACCTTACAAGCAGCCTCCAAGGTCTCCTCGGAAAGATTTTCCATCCCACTATAGGAAAATAAAGAAGTTCCAGCATCATCATCGACACCCCTCCCCAGGCCAGGATCGCGCCCACGAACGATTGCTACCGCTACCAGCCCCACCTCTGCAAACAGCTTCGGTGCATCATCCGCAAGATGATGACTTATCATACTCTGGACTCGATGAGGCCATGCTAGAAGTCTGCCAGATCATGAAGGATAGGGCAAATTCTAAAAGGCCTTACCAGTCAGCGAATCAGAGATCAAGAGACTCAGATCCGTTTTGTAAATTCCACAGAGAGAAATGTCATTTAACTGAAGACTGCAAGGCCCTTAAATGGTTGGTTGAAAGATTGCTTGCCGAGGGCAAGATCAACGACCTGGTCAAGAAAATTGATTCTTCGAAGCCTTCCACCTCCAAGGGCAAGGAGGTGGCTGAAGTTCAGTTGAAGTGTGTGGAGATAGAGGATGCATGCCGTCTGGGGCCTATCAATGTTCGGCCTGAGTGCTTCGATGTCGATGATGAAGGTGCCCTTGGAACCACCGAGATATCGTCAAGTCTTGCTCAGGGCCCCCTAGAGGTTGTTCTCTGGCGTAAGACCACAACGACCACATATAGCGGAGAGTTTTCACATATGTGCAGTGGAGGCCGTTCAACCCTCGTGCGGAGGATGACGGGACTTCGGATTCTGGCCGGCATCTAACACAGAGTGCGATTCCAGGGAGGACCCATGTGTTAGCTCTGCTGTGCTTCGCTAAAGGATACGTTACAGTTACGATGATCTTTGCGTGACAAGCAATGACGATCAAGTGTAGCCTTGTCTCTTCGATCATCTCACAACTGTGACGGCCGAACACTCTTTCAGTCCGTGCCTTCGCGGGGACCATAACTCCGCTGATCAATCCACAGACAAGCAATGGGCCACTTGACGCAACTAGTCTAATTGATCAGCGATGCTTGTAACCCGAGGCATGAGAGCAGTGTATCTATCGTTTCCTTCTCAGGAATTTCCGTGCTTGTTTATCTTTTGTGCCCTTCAGAGGAAGAGAGGCCAGCCCGCTCTAGGTAGGAATACACCCCGAATGATTTCTTCTTAAGGCAAGCGATGCATAATGCCCACGGGGAACACCTGTGGCAGCATCCAGTCTTTTTCGATCGTCTTCGAGGTGTAGCCCTCCTTTGTCTTTCTGCCTTCTTGCAGGTTGACATGTTAAATTCAACCTATTCTAAGGATCGACAATATCTTTTTGGCTTATGATCATCTTATATGCGCTGCCTGCATAAAGTTCTATCAGATGGTTATCCACAAGCTCTCTTATCAAATGCTAACGACACAAATCTTTTAAATCAGAGTATCTGGTTCTCCTTGATTGTCAAGTCATGCTGTTATAAGTCTAAATTAAGACGGTTTCATCTTGATGATCTGGATTTCATGTTAACATTATATCTGATCACGCGAGACGATCATTATCACATTCTGATCTCTATTCAGTTAATAACAGAGTTTGCCAGATATCCCTTCTATCATATCAAAAGTCAACATTCACAGGTTCTCTCCAGATACTTGCGATTTAGTTTTCTTTCATATCTACTTGCTCACTCTTCTTTTGCAGAGCTTAGCAGGTATTTGCAAGTCCCATCCAGGTACTTGCGACCTAGTTCCTATTTCATATCTATTTGCTCACTCTTCTTTTGCAGAGTTTTGCAGATATTTGCAAGTCCCATTCAGGTACTTGCAGTTTAGTTCCTATTTCATATTTGCTTGCTCACCCTTCTTTTGCAGAGCTTAGCAGATATTAACAAGTTCCGTCCAGGTACTTGCAGCTTAGTTTTCTTTTATACCTTCCTCTTATCCTTCTTGTTGCAGAAGTTAATCAGTGCTTGCAAGCCCCCTTCAGGTACTTGCAAGTTGTCATTCTTCTATGCTTTCATCTTATCACTGTTTTGCAGAACCCATTAGGAGACATTCGTGTCTTCTTCATTTTGCAAAGGCAACCCAGGTACGCATAAGGTGTACCTATTTTCGCCTACTTTGACTTTTTCCTTCGCAGGGGAAAGACAAGCATTAGCAAACTTTCTCTGAGGAGAGACATCAGATTCCATCTCTCCTTTCCCTTTTTTCGAGGGAAGGATCACGATTTTCGTGGGTCTCCTACTTTTTCGAAGTCCCCTTCAGGACTTGAAAAAGTGCGGGGATTATGTTAACTCCAAAATCGGCGATCCCTCCTCAAGGTCTCGAGCTCGCAAATCGCGGCCCGCCTAGGGGTTCCCCCCGAGGGTCGCAATCTGCCTCAGCCCCTCCTTTTTGGGCCAGACGGATAGAGTCTCCTATTCGCTCAGGCCGTGCGGCTAGGACGGTCTCCCCGATCTAACCGCCCCGATCACATAGCACCGCGTGCCCTGCGGGACGGCGAGCTGCTCCCATAACTCATCCTCGCAGGCCACGCGGTTAGGCCAGCTAACCGTGCAGCATTCTTCCTTGCAGGAGACAACTTACAACAGCAGGGGGCGATCTGTGCGATCTACTCCTTCAGTCCGCCGGGTCGCCCCGCCAGCGTCAACCCTCGACCAGCACAACCGTCGCGGGCTCGACAAGTTCTCTCCGGCTCAGGGTTCCGTCAGCCCAGGAGGGCGGCCTGCTCCTCAGGCCGCCAGCCCTGTGGGCGGCCTTCCCCAGGCCGCCAGCCTGGTGGGCAGCCTGCCTCAGGCCGCCGGCCCTGTGGGCGGCCTGGCCCAGGCCGCCGGCCTGGTGGGCGGCCTGCTCCAGGCCGCCGGCCTGGTGGGCGGCCTGCTCCAGGCCGCCGGCCTGGTGGGCGGCCTGCTCCAGGCCGCCGGCCTGGTGGGCGGCCTGCCCTAGGCCGCCGGCCTGGTGGGCGGCCTGCCCCAGGCCGCCAGCCTTGTGGGCGGCCTGGCCTTCAGGCCGCCAGCCTCAGGGGCGGCCTGCTCCTCAGGCCGCCCCCTCTGCCTGCCCTAGGGGCGGCCTGCTCCTCAGGCCGCCCCCTCTGCTTGTCTCAGGCAGCTTGCTCTCTTCAGCCGCCCAACAGAGAAAATGCCAGTCCGCCGAGTCCGCTCAGGTCGGCGACCCGCTTTCCGAGTCCGCCCAGTCTTCCATGATGATGTCACTGAGCCCCGCTTCTAGAAGATCCTCCTCAGGCCTATAAATCCCAAGGCTTGGGGGACGCGCGGGAGAACTGTAGCTGCCAGTAAGGTCTGCGGACTCGGATTTCTCAGTCTTCCACAGTTGATCCAGCAAGGTCTGCGGATTCAGTTTCTCAGTCCTCCCAGTCCTCCACAGTAGATCCAACAAGGTCTGCAGACTCAGTTTCCTAGTCCTCCCAGTCCTCCACAGCTGCTTGCAACCTCTTTTACTTAGTCTCTGACACCTTCTTTCTCAGCCGTCAGCTTCCCCCTTTGTACCCTTTACTGCTTTTACATGTAATGGTGCAATAGCAAGCTGTAATCCTACTTCTTTATTAAAGGAAAAGCCCGCCGCAAGAGTGACATTCAAGCCGCGACAGACGAAGTCTGCTGTTGCCGCTGTAAGCGGCCCCGTCTCTTCTTTCCCTCTCTCGGTCTAACCATCAGAGCTCAACCGCCAAAGTAACCGTCTGCTCGACAGCTCCTGATCAAGCTTCTCCTCTGCTCAAGCAAGCTTCTCCCTTGCTCCATCAAGCCTCTCCACTATCCCCGCAAACCCTCTTCTTCACCTAGCTTGTGAGACCGAACAACCTGTTAACTAGAGGGCGCATTTCTTGCGTCAACAATTATCATGTAATTTTTATTGATCTTTGTTGAAGAAAGTATAAAAAAGTTCATTGTGAAGGCCCGTGTAAAGTCTTCTTTGGATTTAGTCCCAAATCTTGGGATAAAGTTTAGACTCTCCCCTCTTCTCCTATATATATATATGTACAAATAATATGTTATGTAATTTTTGATTGAGAAATTAATAAAATCATATCTTTATTTCTATTTTCTCTCAATTGCGTGTTCGTCTACATGGTATCAGAGCCAAACGATCCACTATTTCTAAGATTGTTCCTTTGCTCCCTGGGTGGTTAGACCTCTCTAAACGCGCTTCTGTTTTTTTGCGGCTACGCTTTTCTTAACCGCAGACTCTGCTGCCTCTGTCTTCCGCTTTGCATCTTCCCCTGTGATTTCTCTGGCTTTTATAACCTTCATCTCGTCACTGTTGGGCCCCACAACTCTGTGTCCTGCGAATTCTTCCTGTCTGCCCGCCCGTTCTTTCCAGGACGCAAATCTCCTAGCCGCCTCTCTCTCTATCTCAAGACGCTGCTTCTTCTCAGGACGCAGCTATGCCTCAGGTCGCAGCTACGCCTCAGGTCGCAGTTCCCTATCAATCCGCATCTACTTCTTAGGCCGCCGCTTCTTCTCAGGCCGCAACTACTACTCAGGCCGTTCTTCTCCTCAGGTCGTTGTTCTCCTCAGGACGCAGTACTCTAGGTCGCCGTTCTCTTCAGGCCGCAGTACTCCAGACCGCTGTTTCTACTCCAGGTCGCTGTTCTCCTTAGGTCGTTCTCCTCAGGCCGCAGTACTCCAGGTCGCTATTCTCTTCAGGCCGCAGTAGTCCAGGCCACCGTTTCTTGGGTCGCAATTCTCCTGCCCGACCAGGTTGCTGTCTGCTCTTCTTTCCGTCTCCTGGGATTTGTCGCAGTTTCAGTTCGCTGGCCTAACCTCAGCCTTGCCTGGTCGCCAAGCCGCCTGTTCTTTCGCTGCTTCCTGACCTCAGCCTCTTTTCGCTTGTCCTTTCCTTTATTGCCTTACACATTGTCGCATTGATTGCTACTCGCTGTTGCTGATTGTCAGTCCGTCGCTGTTTGCTACCCGCCAGGCCGCTGGCGTTTGCTCTTGCCGCTGGGCATATTTGACTTGCCACTTGATTTTTCTTCCCTCTCCAGGCTTTGTCGCAGTTTTTTCCTGGTTGGATCTTCTCCCATGACAGATCCTGCTACTCCGATTTTTTTGACTTAAAAGTATTCTCATGACAGTCACATCCCTTCTCGGGGTAATGGTCGACACACTCGCGTTTCCCTTAAGTGTACTTACTGCGGTAGAGATGATCACCTCCCAACCACTTGTTGCAGTCTGCACGGTCTACCTCCTGCATCGTCTGCCTCTACTGTCGCCCCTTATCCAAACAGCAGTTGTGCTGACATTGTTGTCTTGCACACCCAACTCCAGAACCTTCAAGAGCTGATTTGTCGTTCCTCCGAGTCTATTGTGTCTATTTTTGATGGGGGTGTTTTTTGTCTTACCCGCAGTTCCTCCTTGATTATGGACTCTTGGGCAACCCATCATATTACCCCAACAAAACTTCCTCGATACTTGGACTGCGCATCCCAATTTCATTACTGTTGCCAATGGGGACACTAGTCACACTACTCCAGTCGCCGGATCAGCCGACGTCACCATTACCTCCTCCCCCACTCTTCGCTCGATTCTTTATGTTCCGGGCTCTCCTTTCAATCTCTTATCTATTCGTCTTCTCACACAAGATCTTGACTGTTATGTGACTTTATCTTCCACCTCTTGTGTTGTGAAGGATCGACGGTCGCAGATTGTCATTGGTAAAGGAAAACTGTTTAATGGGCTTTACATCTTGGACTCCCACCCCACGATTCTCCCCACTATTAGTTCTGTCGAGTGACATCAACGTCTTGGGCATGCCTCTCTCCGCATCCTCCAAAAAGCCCTTCCAGATTTGTCCCTCACCGACTTCACATGCGAGTCGTGTATTTGCGACAAACACCATCATTCTACCTTTTCACATCACTGTACTCAGAGCGATGCTCCCCTTGTTTTAGTTTATTCAGATATTTGGGGACCCTACAAAACCGCCAGTGTTTCTGGTTATCGTTACTTCGTTACTTTCATTGATGATTACTCTCGTATGACATGGTTGTATTTTCTTCATGATCGATCTGAACTGCCTTGTGTCTTTTGTTCCTTTATCCTTCAGACTCTCAACCAATTTTCTACTACCACTAAAACTTTCCATGCCGATTATGCTCGTGAATACACAGGATGTGTTTATCGGCTTGTGCACTGAGTTTGACATCATCCATCAAATCTCTTGTGTGTATACTCCCCAACAAAATGGTGTTGCCGAACGAAAGAATTGTCACATTCTTGAAATTACCCGCACCCTTATGTTTCAAATGAATGTTCCTAACATATGTTCGAATTTCGCGGTTTCTATGGTCTGCCACCTCATTAATCGCCCGTCCTCCCCTCTTCTCAACTTTGAGGCTCCCTTTAACCTTATTTTTCCCTCCACACCCCCTTTGCAGTCACTCCCCGTGTTTTTGGCTGTGTGTGCTATATTCACAATCTTGACCCGTCTATTTACAAGCTGGCCTCACGTGCCTCAAAATATATGTTCATTGTGTACTCTTCCAGTCATAAAGGCTATGTCTGCTATTCTCCTACTGATCGGAAGATTGTGGTATCCGCTGATGTCACCTTTCTTGAAGATCAACTGTATCATTCTCTACCCCTTGACCCTCCCATACCATTACCGTCTCCTCCTCTGCGGCCAGGATTTCTTGTTACTTCGCCGCTTCCACCTCTCCTCCCCACGCCACTTCCCATCCAACCGCCAAAACCTCCTCTGATTCGTATAATCGTATGTACACTCGTCGTCCATCTCATTCCAATGGCCTTAGTCCGTTACCTTCTACCAATGTCACTCTGCGCTCTCCTAATCTGGACACGCCTTCTGGCTTCTACAGCTCACCCCATCAGTAAATTTGTTTCTTTGCGTCGATTATCTCCACTTCTTCATACCTTTGCGACTTCATTATCGTCGGTTTCCCCCCCAATTGTTTGCAGAGGCTCTTCAACATCCGGGATGGCGGGTGGCTATGAAAGAAGAAATGGCTGCTTTTTGGGCCAATCACACCTGGGATCTTCTCCCTCTCTCTCTGCGCCGGACGTGGGTGGCTGTAAATGGGTCTTTACCGTCAAACATACTCCAACTGAGATAGTTGAACGGCTAAAGGCTCGCTTTATCGCTCGTGGTTCTACTCAACAACACAGTCTTGACTATGAAGAGACCTTCTCCCCTGTTGTAAAGTTAAACACTCTCTGTGTCTTGATCTTTCTTGCCGTTGATCGACATTGGCCACTGCATCAGTTGGACGCTACCTTTTTAAAGGCGCAAGGTGCATCGGGGCGCAAGGTGCACCGGGGCGCAAGGTGCACCAGGGCGCAAAAGAGTCCTGGAGCCTAGACGCAGACGCTCGCCCGAGGCACGTGAGATGCAAACATGAAAAATAGAATAAGTGAACTGGGCGCCCAATTCATTGAAAATAAGTGAATTCAACGCCCAATTCACTTATTTTCAGTGAATTGGGCGCTCAATTTGCTGATTTTCAGTTAATTGGGCTACCGATTCATTGAAATTCAGTCAATTGGGCGTCCGATTCACTGAAAATCAGTCAATTTGGCGCCCGATTAACTGAAAATCAATCAATTGGGCGCCCGATTCACTGAAAATCAGTCAATTACTCAATTGGGCGCCTGATTCACTGAAAATCAGTCAATTGGGCGCCCAAAAATCCTAAAAATATATGCAATTCATAGTTCGCAAACGTTCGTAAACAGTTAAATTAGATAATTATTTGTACTTTATATGAAAACATAAAACATTGAGGAATTCATCGTGCAAAAAATATTGCACAATGCCATACAGTGATACAAAACACAATGCCATACAGATTAAACAATTCCCTGCTCTAATAGATTAAACATACACTACCATACAAAAACACAGATATAGCACAATGCACCTTGGTATTCAACACAATAATATATAACCTATGTTCACATATACAAAGAATAACTAGCACAACAAATAAAACAACTTTATATTGCTAAATAGAACTATTTTATAAATTATTGGGTAATGTATAATGTTAAACTTTAGTTAGTGAGCTAAATTTCCCCAAAAGTCATTACTAACATGTTTATTGTATATAATTTTAACTTTATTTTAGCTACTAACCATGCATATTCAGCTCAACTTCATTCATTCTAGATCAATATTTACGCACTTTTATAGTTTCAAAACAAATAAAGACAACATGATAATAATCAAGGACATGACCAAGCTAAGGGGTGATTTTGAGCCATTCCAAAATAAAATACAAGTCCACACCGTAGGCTCACAACGTGGACATCAGGCATGTAATGATATGCACGAGGAAGTGTAATTATATTTATGAATTTAACTGAAATACTTGAATTTTTTTATAATTGAGAAGTCAAATTTATAGAAAATGACTTCAGAAGTCACCAGGCAACCAACATCAGTATTAATAATAATTAATATACGCATTCATTCAAAGATTAATCACGTTTCATATAAAATTTTTACTAAAAAAATAAAATGCTTATCTTGGATGAAGATTACATAAAATTGACTTAGAAGGGATCATAACTGGCCACAACGGTTATCATGAACAACATACAAACCACAGTAAATGGAAACAAATACCATCTATTCCAAGTAAAAAAAATGAAAAGACAATTCACACGTTTTTGGACTAGCTGCTATAGATCTATATAGGACTTCTACCAAACTACCAAACAAACAAACAAACATAAACACGTAAGCAATCATAAACTTAATTAACAATGAGCCAAACAGACATAAACTAGCAAGTCAACAATGCAATGTTTCGCACAAAAAACAAACATAAACTATCAAGTCAGTAATCATAAACTCTAAACTAATGTGCAAGAAAATAACACAACATCGCATAGATTTTCAATTTTCCCTCGGCCTCGTCATCATTAAATATTAAATACTCATTGTCTAAATCAATTAGGGCTTCATCTTCTTCACTATAATCTCCTTCTTCATTGAACTCAGCTTCTTCTTCATCCTCAACATCATCTGCGAGGATTGCTGGAGTAGTAACCCTCATCTTAGATGTGCTCCCCTTGTCAACTATCTTCTTCCCTTTGGATAAGCGCGTTTGGTTCCGCTTAACCTCCTCATCTTCCTCCATTCTTCCCATCAACCATTCATTGCTGTCGTCAATATGTTTCAGCGAGATCGGATCAATACGATCACGTGAATCATATTGCCGACGCAATGCGCGATTGTATTTTACAAATACCAAATCATTTAGATATTGCTGAGCTAGCTGATTTCTTTTTTTGCTATGAACCTGCAACATAAACAAATAAACAATTAATCATATAATGATATAAATTAATATTTACATACTTGTTCAAAAAAAGTCATACATGTTCAGAAAAACTTCAATTACGCTCACATTCAGATGAACTGCAAGTGAGACTTAGATCCTTTATAACAAATTTATTCATATTTGGGGTATCGGCTCCATAAGATTGTCACTATTCAGCTTCATCATAATAAAACATTTTTTAATAAATAAATTGTATGTTTGAAACTTTGAATAATGTTTAATTTACTAACCCGGGGACTTGTTTTCCTATGCCGATCTGCAAATTGCATTCCAAATAATCCTTCAGCATTTCTATATAAACTTAGGCTTCGTTTGGGGGGACTTATTTTCACCGGTCAAGCGGTTACGACCTCATGAACCAGACCTTAATTAAGGTCCGGTCATGCGGTCGTAACTGCCTGACCGGCGAAAATAAGTCTCCCCAAACGGAGTCTTAGTTGGTCCATAATTTTTTCTTGGATGTCATGACCTGGAATGATCCTTTGCATTGTTTGATATAAACCTCTTATGACTTCTCCATCTAATGCAATATCAGAGTTTGAATAGAAGAATTCCGGATTTAGAAAATGAGCTGCCGCATGCAATGACCGATGAAGCTGATTTTCCCATCTCTTGTCTACAATTTTCAGGATATCCTTGTATTTTTTTCTCTTTCCCATCGAAAGAGTTAATGATTGTCTCTTTCACTCTATCCATAGTCTCATAAATATAACCCATAGCCGGTCTTTTCTCACAATCTACCAATCTTAGTATCCGAACTAAAGGTCGATTTTTTTTTAAAATGTACAAAATAGTACTCCAGAAAGAGACCATTAATATAATGCCTTGTACTTGCTTACCTCCCGTTTTCTTTGCCCACTTACTTGATATCCACTCAAGTAAAGTGAACATCTTTCTTAGCTTGACCCTCTACTTATGAATGCGTTGAAGAGCAAGGAAATAAGTCACAAATCTCGTACATCCACAGATTCAAGGAAAAATGTTCCTTTAAGGGAATTTACCAAAAAAATTATAAGAGTTCTCTGTTTATTATCTGTCCATCCGTCCGTCATGAAAGAACACCCATTCACCCTCCACTCATCCTCATAATTCTTCATTATACTCTTGACTTCACTTACTTCATTATTCAACAAAGACACACAAACTTCATGATAACTGGGCGGTTTCATTCAAACTCCAAACTGTCCAACAGACTCAAATCATCACTGCAAAACTGGGAGAAGTAACAACATTAAAAGGATTAGCTGCATCATACATCCATTGAACTATGTGCTTGCAAGCCCTTCCTTTAAGTTCCTTCTTACACGCTTCGTTAATTGTAGTTTGCTTCATTAGCTTTTGTTGACCCTTTTTTTCATTTTCTTCTCGATGTTAAGTGGAAAAAAGCATCCATCGGTCCGAGGCTTTTTAGATGCACCGCTTGGTCCGCATCCATGAATCTTCACTCCGTTGTCACCCATATCTTCATCGCTTCCAAAAGTATTTACATCTGCAATGTCTGAGAATGCTTGCTTTTTCGTATTGCTTGTATTCTTTTTTTTTTTGCATATATTCTTGAATTTCCATCGTATATGTGGGCATTTCAGATAAGCTTTGGTATTTCTAAATCCCCCAACTTGGTGTTTAGCACAAAAAATTCCACACTTTGTGACTTTATCACAAAAATGGTAAGTTACGTCATTTTTATTAGCGGTAGAACTTTGAAGCACATACTTCCAGTCTGGATCAGTCCTAGATTGGACACTGGATGAACCAAAATTACTTGCATCCATTTCAGCCTATTAAATCATTTTAACAACAAGAATGAGTGTACACCAAGAGAATTAGTGAAATTCAATGAACTGGGCTTCCAGTTCAATGTAAATTCATTGTTTTAGGCTTCCAGTTCACTACAAAACAGGCGTTGGAACTAGCCAGATTATGGCATTATGACAACCACAATTATGAAAATTAATTTTATTAAGGCAAATAGATAAGGATTGCACACAAACAAAATTACTAGAACAACAATGGGATAATTCATAATGAGAACAACAATATACTATGTGAAAAAATATGACCAAGGTTAATCCTTAGAAGAGGGAATATTCATAATCAGAAGAGGGAAAAATATGACCAAGGTTAATCCTTAGAACAGCAATGAGAATTTTCATAATCAAAACGGCAACCCCAGATTTTTTTTTCATATTAGATTCTCAATAAATATGACCAAGGTATATGGCTATATGCCAAGGCTGCTTCATCTAGATCATTGTTATACATTCATAAATTTAAACATCTCTTAAATATATTTCAGGAGCCCTATACTATGTGAAAAACCATATGAAAAAAGTATTCATTTCAACTATTCAGTAAACAAAACAAAAGCAAGTCATATGACCAGCTGCTTCATATAGATCATTCTTACAATTCAAGATTTTATATGATATTGTAAAAAGTGAAAACCAGCTGGGATGTGGCTAATGATGATGATAAGAAAGAAATGCATTTTTACATGAGAATTCTGGCGTACCTTTCAAAGGAGCTTTGTCCTTGGGAACTATTTCAATAAGACAATTATTCCTGAATGATGAAATCAAGCAAATTTTGGCAGTAAACTGTAATGAAATGAATATAAATATAACTAATAGGTAGGTAAGAAATCAAAAGATAATTCAAAATGTTCAAACATATGCAGTTCTGCCAATCCCTTCCATATTTTTATTCATTTGTGTTTTTTGTAACTCATTTTGCTAAGATTTGTGCGACAAGATAGTATTGTGCTAATTTCAGTGCAACATGTGTTGCAGCAAAATAAATCCTGTTTCACTTGATCTGGTTTGTTGAAGGAAATTTATGTTTTAATACATAATTTGTTAAAACACATAAGAGAACAGTGAGGATATTTAGTTGTTTATTTTCTTGATTTGAGGCTATCTGTACCCCGTGAGGAGGAAGATGTATGAAAAAAATATCTGATTTTGATAGGTAATGCAAATGGAATGTGCATAATTGTAGAGAATAATGTGCAAACCTTGTATATACTTCTTCAAGTGTAAAATACAAGAGAGAGTACAAATATATAGGAGAAGAGAAGGAGAAAAAATCCTATACAATAGATGTGAGACTAAAGGAGAAAGAAGAAATGGGCCTATAAATGGGCCTTTACATCAATTTTCCCTATATCATCTAATACTCCCCCGCAAGCTGGAGCGTACAAGTCGTAGACACCAAGCTTGGACAAGAACTGATAATACAACTTGCGAGGCAATGCCTTGGTAAGGACGTCAGCAACTTGCCTAGACGCAGGAACATGTTCAAGCTTTAGCTCCTTTGATTGAACCTTTTCTCGAACGAAGTGACAATCAACCTCAATATGTTTAGTCCGCTCATGGAACACAAGATTCTTTGCAATGTGTATTGTAGCTTGATTGTCACAAAACAACGTTGTAGGTGAGGACAATTTAACTCCCAAATCCATTAGAAGTCTTTCAAACCAGGTTAGTTCGGATGTAACAGCCACCATCGCACGGTACTCAGCCTCAGCAGACGAGCGAGCAACCACCGTCTGCTTCTTACTCCGCCATGTGATAAGATTTGCTCCAAAGTATGTATAAAAACTAGTAGTAGAACGTTTATCATCCAACGAGCCCGCATAATCCGCATCCGAGTATGCAATAAGAGTAAGGGAGGAAGATGACTTATACACAAGTCCTTGCCCAGGGGAAGTCTTCAGATACCTGAGAATGCGTTCCACTGCCTGAAGGTGAGAAACCCGCGAGGTATGCATAAACCGGCTAACCACACCAATTGCAAATGATATATCTAGTCTTGTAACTGTTAGGTATATCAGTTTTCCCACAAAACAACGATAATATTCCGGATTCGGAAGTAGAGAATCAGACTCAGATCCCTGAGCACACAACATGTGGTTGACTTCTATCGGGGTTTCCGCAAGTTTGCAACCCGAGAGGTCAGCATCTTGCAGAAGGTCAATGCAATACTTACGCTGGGATAAGACAAGACCATCAGGTAGTTGTGCTACCTCCAGTCCAAAAAAATATCGAAGATTTCCCAGATCTTTGATTTGAAAGATAGAGTTTAAATGTTACTTAACATGTTGTATCCCAGCGGAGTCATCACCAGTGATCAGAATATCGTCCACATAAACCAGAAGTATTATAGTCCCAGTTGATTGGTGATGAGTGAAGAGAGAGGAACCTGCCGAGCTTTGTTTAAAGCCAACCTCACGAACGGCCTTGCTGAATTTTCCAAATCACGCCAGTTGAGACTGTTTGAGACCATAAATAGATTTGTGAAGTAAACATACACGAGACTCCCCTATGGTCTCAAACTTGGGCAGTTGATGCATGTACACTGTTTCAAGAAGATCGCCATTCAAGAAAACATTCTTGACATCCAGCTGATGAAGGGGCCACTGACGATGAACAACTAAGGAGAGAAAGACCCGAACCGAATTTAATTTTGCGACTGGTGAGAAAGTTTCCTCATAATCAAGGTCGTACTGTTGGGTAAAATCCCATGCCACAAGCTGAGCCTTTAAGCGATCAACTGTCCCATCCGCGACATGTTTGATAGTAAAGATCCACTTGCAGTTAACACAACTGTGACCAGGAGGAAGAGACACAAGATCCTAAGTGTGATTACCCACAGAGCAGTCATTTCTTCATCCATGACGACACACCACCTCGGATGCTGGAGGGCTTCCTGCACAGAGTTTGGTATAGAGATAGATGAGAGAGAGAGCAAAAGTAAGAAGAGGCGGAGAGAGCTTATGTAGAGAGACATAATTGGCCAAGGGATGTGCTGTCGAGGGTGATGCCGGATCAACAGGCCGTGAGATCACACCGGTAGAGGGAAGCTGCTGAAGAGCATCTGGACGTAGAGCTGTCACGGTTCCGGTTCTACTAAAACCATGAACCGAACCATTAAGGTAACGGTTCTTCAAATTAGAACCAAAATCTTATTTCGTTTGACCGGTTCCGGTTCTGGTTCTGGTTCCAGCTTAATTTTTGGAACCGTTATGTCAACGGTTCCGGTTACGGTTCAACAAGAACCAAAACCAAATCAGTCACTATCGGTTCGGTCCGGTTCCATGCAGTTCGGTCCGGTTTCAATCGGTTCCAACTTAAATCAAAATCAAGCTTGACGGAATGAAATAAAAGCGGACTGCAAATAGTAAAACTCAAAACAATATCGAAATAAAAATAATTATGTTGCGCACTTCTCGGCGGCCTTTTCTGCGATTGACGGGATAGTATCAATTTCCTTCCTACGCGTGTAGACTTGCCACGAATTCTAGTTGGCTTGCGAACGTCTCATCGACATGCTCAACCGTAACAACCGCCTAAAATTAGTTGTCTTTCATGATTACTAATAAATAGTAGTTTTATATTTTCTTTATTTTTTAAATAAAATATTTCAAAAAAATATGTTAGTAAAATTAAAAATATATTATATAACTGTATAAAAATAAAAAATGCACGGCAAAAATTTACTCCAAACCGCACCAATGTCAAATCATACCATACGGTTTTTATGCGGAGAAGTTTTGTTCGGTCCAAAATCGTCCTCTTTAGTGCGATTGCGGTTTGAGTTCAAACTGCACCAGATTCACTCATGATAGTAAGTATAAATATTATAGATAAATTAAAAAATAATAACAATATAATAATAAACGGGTTGCGGTTCGGTTCTACCTCGGTCCGGTTCGGATTGGGTCTAAAAATCTTGAAACCGCTTGAGACTTGTATGTTGCGGTTCCGGTTCCGGTTCCGGTTCCGGTCCGGATAATAAAATGTAAGAACTGCACCTGGACCAATGTTATTTACGGTTCCAAAATTCAAACCAAAACCCGAATAATTTGCGAACGGTTCGGTCCGGTTCTTTGCGGTTCCGGTTCGGTTTGCGGTTTTCGGTTTTAAGTGACAGCTCTATCTGGACGTGGAGGACGACGGGCGTACATTTGAATGATAGGAGGTTTGGAGGGGACTGGTGGTTGTGTGGGAATCAGAAGCAGAGGAGCATGGAGAAGTGGTGGAAGTGGAGACGTTACGGGTACGGTGGGCCGAGGTAGCAGAGGAGGAAAAAGGGGATCAGAAGGACTGATGTGATATGATTGGTCTTTATGAAAGGAGACATCAACAGACACAACTACCTTACCAGTGGTAGGATAAAATAAGACATACCCCTTCTGAGTACGGGAGTACCCAACAAACATAGCTTTGGTAACATGAGGGGCTAGCTTGTCAGTGGAAGGACCAAGGTGATGGAAATAACAGGTACACCCAAACACACGAGGTGTGAGAGAGAAGAGAGTCGTGGATGGGTAAAGGAGAGTAATAGGTGCTACAAAGTTGAGGACAGATGACGACATGTGATTGATGAGGTGACAAGCTGTAAAAACTGCAAAATTCCAATAAAGAGGAGGAACCTGCATTTGGATCATGAGAGCTCTAGCCACATCAAGGAGGTGACGATTCTTCCGTTCCGCTATGCCATTCTGTTGAGGGGTATAAGCACACGAAGTCTGATGTAGAATACCGAACTCAGCGCGCTGGAGAAGGTGCAACCGGTATACTCTCGAGCATTGTCTGTACGAAGTGTTTTTACACATGTAGAAAACTGAGTGCGAGTTTCCGTAAGAAACGTACAGAATGTAGTTGTGAGTTCGGTACGATCACGAAGTAAATACAACCAGGTAACTCACGAGTAATCATCTATAAATGTAAAAAAATATCGATACCCAAAAACACTAGGGACCTTATAGGGCCACCAGATATCAGAATGAACTAAGGATAAAGGAGCATTGCTCCGAGTACATGAAGAAGGAAAAAATACACGGTGTTGTTTGCCGAAAATACAAGATTCACAAAAAAACTCTTGAATAGAAACAGTAGGAAGAACTTTCTTGAGAATTGGAAGAGGAGTATGCCAAGACGACGATGCCAATCAGTGGTGGAGACAGTGGTGAGAGCAGCGGGAGAAACATCGAGAAAATACAGTCCGTTAGACAGTCGCCTTCTACCAAGTATATTCTGCGTTAGTCGATCCTGCACAACAAATAAAGAGCGTGAGAAAATAACACAACAATCAAGATCTTGTGTAAGACGACTAACAAAAAGTAGATTAAAAGGAGTGCCCGGAACCTTGAAGAACAGATGATAAGGAGAGGAAAGGAGTAAGAGGCAGATGCGCAGTGCCAGAAACTGGGATCGTGTCACCATTAGCCACACTGATGTGCTTGGGGTAAGCAATATCTAAATATTTAGGCGATGCAGAGAGAGATGATGTGTATCACCCAAGTCCACAATCCAGTGAGAGCTGTGTGAGAGACAAGATATACCTTCATTGGAGATCGAGGTCACAAAGCCAGATGAGCGACTAACCACTCCTTGAAGTTGTTGGAGTTGAGCACGTAACACAAAAATATCATCACTAGTGGCGGAGGGAGGTGTGGGAGCGACCGTTGTAGTAAGGTGAGGGGACAAGCCATGCTTGCGGTGGCAGGTGGCCTCCATATGGCCATCCCTGCCGCAGTAAGAGCACTTAAAGAGAGTTCAACCACCACGATCGTGTCCCCGAGACTGGCGACCACCACGAGCCGGTGGACCACGAGTAGATGGAGCGAGAGTGGCAACGGGCTAGTGAATGAGAGCGGGAGAAGAAGGCGAAGCATCCGGAGGAGTAACTTTTAGGAGCATCGAGCACACATCCGAGAGGGATGGAGTAACAACGGATGATAAAACATGAGCGCGGACACTATGAAGATGTGAAGGAACACAGACCATCATCACAGCAATCCCCACTGCCTCCTTCTGCTCCCTTTTAGTTACCAAGTCCGTGGTGGGAGGCTGATGTTGGATCTAAGCCTCAAAAAGAATTTTAGCCCGCGCAACAAAAGAGGTGATATCTCCAGTAACTCCAGCGTCGAAGGACTGAAGATCAGTAAGAATGTCAAACAAGTGCTGAAGACTGTCCTTCCCAGAGTAGAGTGAATGAAGATCGGTCCCCATAGCGTGAGCGGTCTCATGATACATGGCCATACGATAGGGCTCGGTGTCCAGAGAATTGGGAAGCCAAGATTGAACCCGTCCGTCGTCACGGATCCACTCATCAGTGGATTCAGTGGGAAGAGGCCTGGTGAGATGATGAAGGAAATCTTTAGTTTGTAGCACACGCCGAACGGAGCGTACCCATTGCACAAAATTTTGTTTGCCACGAAGAGAAATAGTGGTAATGCGTAGCTCATCCCGAAGCTCATGCGGAGCAGCATGAGGATAGCCTGAAAGAGGAGAAGAATCAGCAGTGGTGGAATCTGAAGCCATATTACTGGGCTGCGACTAGGCACAGTAACCAGGCGGTTAGAAGACACGCGGTTAGCCAAACAGAACCAGCGGCTACTATTGAAGTATGGTTGAGAGCAGCGAGTAGAATTAGCCGCGGAGTTAAGAAGGCAGCGACTAGAAGAGGTCGCTGGAGGCAGCGACTAGAAGAGGTCGCCGGAGGCAGCGACTAGAAGAGGTCGCCGGAGGCAGCGACTAGAAGAGGTCGCCGGAGGCAGCGACTAGAAGAGGTCGCCGGAGGCAGCGACTAGAAGAGGTCGCCGGAGGCAGCGATTTGAAGAGGTCACGCGGTAAGCAACGACTTCTGGGAGAAGTCTAGTCGCAGCAGAGAGAAGATGAAGTAGAGAGAAGAAGTCGACAAACCTTGACGGTCAAATCGTGGCCACCAAACCGGCAAGAACAGACCGCGCGGTTAAACAAGCCACAGTTAGCAGCAAGGCGACAAAGCGACAAAGCGGCAAAGCGAGGACGAGGCCAGCGAGAAGAAGAGATTGACGAACAGGCAGAAGACCGAGCGGTAAGAAGCAGACCGCAACAAGAACAAAGGCTGAGCGGTTAGTAGCAGACCACACCGGTTAGAAGCAGACCGCTACACGAGCAAAGACCGGGCGGTTAGCAGCAGACCGTACCGGTTAGGAAAAAAGAAAAATGAAAAAAAAGTAGGCCGCATCGGACAGAGACAAGTCGCTGTGGTGAGAAAAAATAGGTCAGACGGTTAGATCTAACTGCGGGAAGAGGGAAGACCGTATCAGATAGAGAGTAGCACGAGGCGGTTAGAAGAACACTAACCTTATGGGAGTGGGGTCCACGAGCCAGAGAGAGGAAGGCTATAAAAGGGCGTAGAAGAGGAGAGGAGGTGGATCCAGAAGAGAGAAGGAGGCTGTTAGAGAAGTAGAGAAATCACAAAACGGAGCGGTAAGAGGAAAGACCAAGTCGTCCGGTTAAACAGAAAGACCGAGCGGTTAGAGAAGTAGAGTATTGTGCGGTTAGACACAGATCGAACTGTTTGGCTCTGATATCATGTAGAGAACAATGAGCAAACCTTGTATATACTTCTTCAAGTATAAAATACAAGAGAAAGTACACATATATAGGAGAAGAGAAGGAGAAAGAATCATATACAATAGATGTGAGACTAAAGGAGAAAGAAGAAATGAGCCTATAAATGGGCATTTACATCATTTTTCCCTATATTATCTAACAATAATGAAGAACTGCGTTGACATCAAGATGATGAGGAGATGATTTGATATAGGAGGGTCTGTGTGCTAGTACCAGACAATGATGAACGAGAATGCGCCAGATGTTTGTACCTTTGAAATTTTAAGATCCTGGTCCGTTGATAGCAAGAGGAGCGGCGGACAACGAGCTTTCGTGCTGAAGGGAGCTGCGGCCGACGAGCTTTGGAGCAGAAGAGGAGCGGCGACTGGTGAAACTTCCAGCCGAAAAGGAGCAGGGAGGATGGGGCATGAAGGAAAAATGGCCCTGACTCTCCTTATATTCGTGAAAATAAAACCCTAAACCTAATTAAACCGGGCTGGGTGAAAAAATTAACCAGCTGGGTGAAAACTTGCCAGGCACGCCTGGTTGGCAAGCAAGGCGCGCGCCTGGGCCACTTCGCCCACCTTAGGCATATTGAGGCGCCCCGACGTGCACCCACCGCCTCAGGCGCGCGCCTTGATAATATAGGTTGTGTACAACCCATATTCGTCGAGGGTGGACCCATTCAGAGCCAGGTCAGCAAGAAGTCAAAGTCAGCGGGTCAAAACAAATGTTATTGTTAGCATTCAAGACTGTAGAAGACCTGAGTGAGTATGACGAACTCTTCTTGCATACTCGCCAGGTAGGCGATTAAGGCAGATACTCGCCCAAGTCGGGCGAGCTCCCCAAGTGGTAGCCTAGTCGCCGGTCGGGGTCGGGCTATGAATAAGATCCCCCACCCCTTGGTTTTCCTATAATTAGGACCCCAGGTGTACAAGGGTTTGGACTTCAGAATCTCGCAAAATATCTTGACTGGACCTTTTTCTGGACTTTTAGCCTTGCGTGATTGTGATCATCCCCTTGGTCACTAACCTCAGAAAGTTGCCAACTAGTGTCCTCATGTACCCTGTTCGGCTATCTTTAGTTGTGGAGGGAAAGCTTCTTTCAATCATCCGGGTACGTGGCGGGACCTCCCTGCCGCAACACCTAGGTTCCTTCTAGTTGTCCCTCTATTTTTGTGTCCGAGCCTGTCAAGCCTTCAAGCTCGACTGTCGCGACCCGTCTCAACAAAAGTTAGTGTGCGCTCGTGCGGGTCGTGACAGTTGGTATCAGAGGTATGTTAGTTTCTAAAGATAAAGTATTTTATAATTTTCACCTATTTTGAATCTTATTATATAAATATATATGCAGACATCATTCATTCACCCACCTTGTCATTATTTGTTGTTTGCGG
Organism: Platanthera zijinensis; assembly: GCA_039513925.1. Taxonomy (NCBI): domain Eukaryota; kingdom Viridiplantae; phylum Streptophyta; class Magnoliopsida; order Asparagales; family Orchidaceae; genus Platanthera; species Platanthera zijinensis. Next base: position 135,383,677 of record CM077097.1, on the reverse strand, counting down.
CTGAAACACACACACACTCACTCATAAGCACGAGTAGTATGCACACGAATGTTAAGAGTTGTAAGCAAACTGAACATTTTTGTGCATATGAATTTTCACTAGGATATATACCGCTTGCAAATATTAAATTGTATGGGCGCGGCGGTTTAATATTTTCAAGTGCGTTTACATTAGAATCACAATGTGCATGACATGTTAGTTGAAATGAGCGCTTAACATGACATGCGTATCATTTCATTTGCATTCATATCATAAATCATTGCACAAGTGCTACACTAAGAACAATAATAATGTTTGTACACACATGATTTTACTATTTGCTTGACATCGCACATGATCTTACTATTGCATTTGCATGATTACTACCTGGAGTTATCCAATGAAAATATTGTAATTATTATATGATTTATGTACCTGATAGTAGGAAATGTGTTAGAATCTCTAGTTTCAAGTCCCCGGTATTCGTAATCAGTCTATTCTGTTTCGCGTGTCTATCAATCCTTTCCGGTCCTTTTGTATTCCCTTCTAGTTAGCTCCTAAGCGTCAACGACGCAAGTAGACCGCTTCTTTGTGCAAAGGTTTTTCTCTCTTGAATTCTCAAGTCTTGCCTCTCAATTTCGAATTAATCGAAGAATTTATTGTGTTACATGAATTCAATTTTTCGTATCTGGCCGAACTTTTTAAGATCGTGAAGTATGAAGTATCACAAGCTTCGAAAGAAAACCCATTCCTATGGTAACTGTGTTTTGAATGCATGAAAAGTCTGAATAGTTCTCTCGAGAATTTGAATCCGATATGCGTAGCAAGTATTCATAAATTTTCTCTTGATCTTGGTAAGTCTCTGTGTTTGTTCTCCTTTCTGTTTCAGCACATTCATAGTTAGTCTCCATGCCTTGATTTGCAAACCTTTATGGAATAAATGACATCCGAATCTTCGCCATAAGAGGCCCCATTCCGGGAATTCTTGAAAGTTTCGGGACGAAACTTACTCAGTAGAGGAGAATGTAACTACCCACGTTTTGAGGATAAAATAAAAAGGGGTTTTAAGTAAATCAGAAATTGATGGTGTTTTTGTAATAACCTAAATTAGGTTTTCTCCTATTCCTAAATTAAATCGCCCCCCTGATTATATCTTTAGTATCGGCCCAGTCTCCCGATCCCGCAAGCCGTAAGCCCCGTCTCCCGATCCCGCAAGCCGCAAGCTCCCGCCTCCCTGCCGCTCCCGCTTCCCGCGCTTCTTTCTTCCATGGCCGGCGACGCCTCCTCCTGTTCTCCCTCAGGTCGGTAGTGCCTCCTACTGCTCTCCCGACTTCTTCTGTTGAGACCAGCTGCTCTTTCTCCAACGCCGGCTGCAACTAGTGGTCCCTCCCCGAGCAACAACAGTCTTTTTCCCCCTCCTCCGACAACACCTCCTCATCTTCTCCTCCAAAGAGGCCCGACATCGACTCCCTCTCTTCCTCGGGCTCCGATTTCACCTAGGGTTTTGCTCGAACCCTCCTCCACTCAGATATTGGGCTCGGATTTGACTTCCTTGGGTAAGATCTCCCCTCTTTCCCCCTTATTCAGTTTTTCCTAAATTATTTTGCTAATTTCGCGCTTTAAATTTTGTATATTTGGTAACCCAAACTTATGTCCATCGTATAATCGATTAATCACATTGTGTTTTTGATTTCCGACACAGCTCCTCCACTCAAGTGATGGAATCTCTCAAAATCTCTCTCCGAATTAGGGTTTTCGTAGCCTAAGCGCCGTCAAGTCTCCGTTTTCGCGTGATAGTCTCTTTTCCCCTCACTTTTGAGGGAGGTAAATCTCTGACCCCTCTCCTGTTTAGGTTATTGATGATAATTTCATGTGCTAGCGTAAGTTTTCCGTTATGTCAAGCATTAATCTCGTTGTTCTTAAACAAGTTCAAAATAAGGTTTTTGATTTTTGCTTGCGTCGCCTTGTCGCTTCTGTTAGATTCAGCCTCATTTAAGGCAAGTAAAGATCTTTCTCTCTTGCATCATTGAACTTAATTTACTTTGTCTGTTTTTAGGGTTTATGTAAATTCACCCTTGAATGTTTGTTTGTCAAATAAATTTGGATCTTGAATGCCGAATCTGAGAAGTTAATAATTTAGAGTTTAATATGTTTGAAATGACATGTGTTTGTAGTCAGGAATGAATTTATTTGAATAGTCACCTACATGAATGATTTTTATTTAGATGTTTCACTTTGGATGACATGAGTTAGGTAATGGAGAACTTACGCTAGCCAGTAACCTTAGGCTAGCGTAAAATAAACTTTGGATGACATGAGTTAGTGAATAAAGATGTTTTCTTGAAGACTTGTACTAGTGTCCATATTTTCCATATCTTGTACTTGTTCAATTCCTGTGGATGAAGAATCATAAGTATTTTAAAGGAATTTCCAAATTTCATATGCAGTAGGCATGGTATAGATAAGTTTGAAAATAGTTTGATCAAGTGCACAAAATAAACTGTTCATTGATTTAGCATTGAGAACCATTTTATTTTTCTTTAGAATAGTTGGGGGTTTATTAATAGTAATACTCACACTTCTTTATCTAAGGATTTAAGAAACTTTTCAATTAGTATCTTCCATCCTTTATAATTTGCACCTGTAAATAAAGGTGGTACTAAAGATTTCTTATTAAATAAATTTCCATCCCTTTTAGTGGAAGCAAGATCACTAGGAAGCAAGATTTGATGCCACTTGTTGGATCCTGTAGTGCCCTTAGATCCTGTAGCGCCATCAATTTCTAATTTAATTAAAACCTCTTTTTATTTTATCCTCAAAACATGGGTTGTTACACCGACCGCTTGACCAGTAACCTTAGACTGTATTGATCCGAATTTGGAGTAGAGATTTTCCCGGCTTCAACACTTTGGTGCGGTGAGTGTGGATCGTATTCAAGGAGGAAAGTTTTTACGAGTAGGCGAGATGGTGGATCCAGGAGAGAATAGAGAGATAGTCGACAACTCGGCAGGAGGAGGCAACTTTGTGACTGTGGTGGTTTTCGAGGAGTTCATGCGGAGAATCGGGAGGGCAATACTCACAGGGTTCCCTCCCCACGCGGACGTTACGGCGACCTCGTCTCGTCGCGTGACTCCGTTCGAGGAAGGAGAGCCACCCAGACGACCAGGTAAGAAGTGAGTGGAAGAGCCAGAGTGACTAGTGCAGTCGAGTTACTTCCCGACGAGCTACCGGGGTATCAGGTTTCGAGATGTGGAGAACCCGATGAGGTTCCATGATACTCGACAATGTGGCGAGTATGGAGGAGGTACTCGCCAGTATGAAGTCCTGAAGGAGCCCTTTCTGCGACGAGGAGTTAGCAACCCCAGTTTCTGAAGGCTTCAGAGAGCCAGTCCTAAGCTACTATTCTGAAAGAGATGATCCGGTCAGGTATCTCCAGTAGTTCGAGGACGTAGTGTCCATCCGCAACATGACAGATGCGTTCAAGTGTACATTCTTCTCCATCACCTTCGAAGGGAAGGCCAGAGACTGGTTCCATCAGCTGCCAGGAGGTTCTATCTATTGCTTTGAAGACCTGCGCTGGGGTCTGATGGCTAGGTTTGCAACGTCTAAAAAAAGGAAGGAGGCAACTGTCCTCTTCAAAATCTTGCAGGGGAAGCAGGAGAGGCTTGACCATTACATCGATCGATTGCAGGAGAAGGTTCTGGACATTGAGGAAGTGTATGAATTTACCTTGCAGCTGGCCCTGATGTTTGGGGTATAACAAGGCTTCTTCAACATGGAGATTAGCTCAAATTCCCCTGTGTCCTACGAAGACTTGATCGAGAGAGCGAACAAGTTCATGCAAGGGGAAGAGAAGAACGTCGATTTCTTGGCCAGGCTGGATGGAGAGGCCCCGGCCCCCGGGAAGCAGGGAGAGAGGAGGAACTTCCGAGGTAAAAGCCAGGGTTGTCCCGAGGAGAGAAGAGAAAAGAAGGAGAGAAGAGCCGAGGAGGAGGGAAGAACCCAGAAGGGTGGAAGAGCCTAGGAGGCAGGAGAGGCCTCGCAGACAGGAAGAGAGGAGGCCCGTAGCAGCTCCAGAGAAAAGAGAAGAGGCACGAAGGTTTCAATATCCAGAGAACCGACCCCAGTGGAGGCCGGCAGGAAGACCCCAGTACAAGAACTAGAAGAGGAGGAATGGTAACCAGCAGGAGAGGAGACATGTTAGAGCGCGCGTGGAGGCGATGACCATTGCCCAGCAAGGGAATAGGCGTCGCAGGAGGAACCAACCAGCAAGGAACCAGGCAGAAGAGATTCCCATTTACTGTGAGCTGTATCGAGTAGAGGGGCATGGGACTTTGGCTCGCCCAGACTTTTGGGAAGCAAGCAGAAGACTGGAAGCATGAGCGATGGAGAGAGAGCAAGGGAGGCAGGAGCCCCCTGCATGACCGGTAGCGTTCCAAGCTCCTGGAAGGAGTATTGAAGATCAGGTCGAATAGGGCGGTCGTGAGGAGGTGGCACATGGAGTAGGAGAATTACAAGTAGGGGTGATCCACGGAGGAGCCGGATTAGGAGCTTCCCGCACGAGAAGCCTCTATCTGATCTACCGCAAGAGTGTCGCTTCGACCTCTCAGACACCGCCACCGTTTGAGGAGACCACCTTTTCCGAGGATATGTTGGGGAATGAGAATCCCTTCCATGATGCCCTCGTCATTCAAGCCGCTTTCGAAGACTTTACCGTTGATCGGATTCTGGCGGGCAATGAGAGCTCGGTGAATGTCATCTTAAAAAGAACATTCGTCGGGTTGCAGGTAGAGGCGTCCAGGGTCCTAACTGCGGACAGACCCCTCTTTGGCTTCTCTGGAGAGAAGGAGGTTGAAGGAGCAGATCTTCTGATAACACTTGACGATACCTCGATCAGGTGCAGGTTTGTCATCGTGGACGCGCCAAGCTGTTACGGTGCAATCTTTGGCAGGCCGCTCATCAACTACTTCAAGACAGTCCAATATTTCTATCATCAGTACCTGAAGTACTGCCCGAGAGATGTCCAAGCGAAGATCAGAGGGGATCCTAAAGCTGTAAGGAAGTGCTACCTCAGTGCCGTCAGTACCATTAGCTGGATGGAGGATGCATAGAGGTTGGAGAAGATCTTGGAAGGAGAAGGTATGCTGAGAGTTGCAAAGATGCCGGAGGAAGTGGAGGTGATCACCAAGGAGGGATAGCCCGGGCTGCTGAAGATCAGAGGATCCCTGACGTTGGAAGGGAAGGTGGAGATAGCGACCTGCCTACTAGAAAATGTCGATATCTTTGCTTGAAGCACTGCGCGGATGCCGGAGATCGAAGCAGAGGTTGCCTGCCATCTCCTTAACCTGGACCCGAAGGTCACGCCCGTCCGTCAGAAGCAAAGGAAGAGCGCAACTGCGCTAACCGAGCCGATTAAGGAGTAAGTAAGAAAACTACTGGAGGCAGGTTTTGTTTCGGAGATCCAGTAAGGAAACTACTAGAGGCAGGTTTTGTTTCGGAGATCCAGTATCCAGGCTGGGTCTCCAATGCTGTAATGGTGAAGAAAGCCAGAGGGAGCTGGAGACTTTGTATCGATTTTTCGTTGTTAAATAAAGCCTGCCCGAAAGATTGCTACCCTTTGCCTTAAATCGACGTGCTGGTTGATTCAACTATCGATTTTCCTGTGATGAGTTTTCTTGATGCTTTTTTAGGGTATCACCAGATCCGGATGGATCCCCCAGACTGTTGCGATGTCTCCTTCATCACCAGCAATGACTGCTATAGCTATAAGATGATGCCTTTCAGGCTAAGGAACACAGATGCGACGTATCAAAGGATGATGGACCAAGTCTTCAAAGAGCAAAATGGGCGGAACCTGAGGGTATACGTGGATGATCTCCTGGTAAAGAGCAGGAGCATCGCGGAACACACTAAGGATCTGGTGGAGACCTTCACGACGCTTCAAAATTTCAAGATGCGACTCAATCCAGCAAAGTGTGTTTGGAGCAGGAAGAGGAAAGTTCCTAGGTCACCTCTTTACCCCGTGGGGGGTGGAACCTAATTCCGACAAAGTAGTGTCCCCAAAGACTTCTAAGGAAGTCCAGAGTTTGACAAGAAGGCTGACGGGTCTTAGCGGCTTCCTGTCCGAGGCAGAGGAGAAATGTTCTCTATTCTTCAAAATTCTCCGCGACAATCAACATTTCGAGTGGACCGAGAAGTGCGATGAGGCCTTCAGAAAGCTTAAGCAACAGCTAATTTAAGCTCCTCTACTCCAAAGTCCCAAGGAAGGCGAAGATCTCCTCTTTTATCTAGGAGTGGGAACGGAAGCAGTCAGTTCGGTGCTCATTAGGGGTCTGTTTGGCGCAGCTCTGGCGGCTGGAAAATCTCTATTCCAGCCGCCAGAGCTGCTTTCAGTCTGTTTGGGACAGCTCTCTGTGAAGAGATTTTCAAAAATCTGGAGCTGTTTTGCAGCTTTTCAGAAATCTCTCTCCCCCCAGCTTCTGCTCCCGCAAAATAGCTTTCTCTCTCACATGTTTTGGAAATCTAATGGTTTCTTCAGTTGGAACATGCTCAGAGGCTGGACGGCCTTCCTCCAGCGATTCCGAGCCCCGGACGGCTTTCCTCCGGCGATTACGAGCCCTCGACGCCCTTCCTCCGGCGATTCCGAGCGCACTTCTGCACAGAACACCCAAACAGTTTGCAGCTTTTCAAAACTGCTCCCCAAAGATCTATTTTAAAACAGCTCTATCCGAACAGCAGCTTTTCAATCCGCCAGAGCTGTCCCAAACAGACCCTAGGGAAGAGGGAAGAGGCAGCTTCCCATCTACTATGTAAGCCGAGTTCTCAGGCAAGCGAGACAAGATACCCCATCTTGGAGAAGCTGACATTCGCCTTGGTGATTTCAGCGCGAAAGCTCATATTTTCAAGATCACTCCATCAAGGTCGTCTTCGATCATCCCCTTCGAAGTATCTTGGATGAAGTAGAGCATTCAGGGAGGCTAGCGAAGTGGGCGGTGGAGCTCAGCGAATTCCACATTTCATTCTCACAAAGGGTGGCAATCAAGGCCTAAGCAGCCACAAATTTCCTGGCTGACTTCTCACCCGAAGTAGTAGGAGACGAAGGCTCTTATAGCCCCGTCTCCTGGAAGATGTTCGTAGATGGAGCCTCTTGCAAGAATTCGATGGGAGCAAGCGTCGTGCTAGTGAGTCTGCAAGGGACGAGGGTCGAGCAAGCTGTTTAGATTCTCTTTCCCATCACGAACAACTAGGTGGAGTACGAGGCCATGGTTGTAGGCTTGCGTCTCGTCAGGGAGTTGGGGATTTAAGATCTCAAGGCCTTAACTGACTCAATGGTGGTCGCGTCACGAATCACGGGAGAGTTCGAAATGTGCGACCATATCCTGCAAAGATATCTGGTAAAGATAAAGGGCTTGATTGAGAGCTTTCAATCTTTCTTCGCCGAGCATGTGTCGCGGGAAGAGAACTCAGAAGCAGACTGCCTAGCCGAGTACGACCCGAGGGCAGGTGGAATAGTGACAGAGTTGTTTCGACCATCCATCGAAGAGGGGGAGATGATGAAGATCGAACAACGAGCTTCTTGGAAGGATCCCTTCGTCACCTTTCTATCAATAGGCCGGCTTTCTGCTAGCGATGGTGACCAAAGGAAGTTTCGATACAAGGTAGCCTACTATCTGCTACACGAAGAAGAGCTATATCGCAAGACCATCTCAGACCCCCTGGCTAGATGCCTGTCAGTAGCCGAAATTCCTCCGGTACTCGGAGAGATTCATTCAGGAGAGTGTAACAGCCATTCAAGAACTCGTACTCTGGAACAGAGAATCCTCAGACATGACTACTTCTGGCCAACGATTTAGAAGGATGCGTAAGCCTTCTCAAGGAAATGTCCGGAGTGTCAACTCTTCGCTCCCCTCCAGTTACAGCCAGCTCAACAACTTCACTTGATCACCGTCCCTTGGCCCTTTGCCATCTGGGAAATGGATTTGATAGACCCTTTCCCCCATGCTAGCGGCCAAAGGAAGTTCATCATCATCATGATCGACTACTTCTCCAAGTGGATCGAGGCGAAAGCCCTTGCCAAGACTACGTTCCAGGTCGTATAGAACTTTATATGAGGAGAAATTACCTGCAGATTCAGGATTCCCCTGACCATCATCACCGACAACGGCTTGTCATTCGCTAGCTTGGAGCTGGAAGACTTTTGCAAGCAGTTAGGGACAAATCTTCGATTTGCCTCTGTCCACCTTCCCCAGAGCAACGAACAGGTGGAATCCGCCAACAAGCTGATCATTAACCTCCCGAAAACAACATACTATTTGAATTTCCAAGGCAGTACTTAATTCTCTGCAGGAATCTAGGAGCCCAAACGGCTAGAATAGCTGGCAACATAAATGCACTTCCTTAACTGTCTTCTTAAAATAAGACAATAAAATATTCTGTGAATATCATAATTAATGCTTGTGAAATACGACTATTAGCTTTGAGAATATTAGCATTAATTATCAGAATATAATTGCCACAAAATAATTGATCATAAAGAGAACAAATACTTCAGACAATTTCTGTAAACTGATATCTGCAAGCAGCGTAAAAACGTAGACCTGAGTTCAGAGATCGTCGAACTCAGTTAAGAGATCGTCGACCCGAGAACGACTATCGTAGATCTGAGATAACTGCTGAGAAACAAGAGATCGTCGACCTGAGCTCGTAGATCGTTGAGCTCAGTTCAGAGTAGGAGACTCTGAGATCGTCGAAGGGAGATCGACGATCGTCGAGCTGAGTTTGATTATAGTCGAACTGATATAAATACTTCACAGAAATCTTCTGAGTCTAAGTCTTGAGTCCACTGCAATGCTGGTCTGCAGAAACCTGACCTAAATGGAACTAACTTAGACTAGACAAAGACCCTGGCTATACAGGTGGGTCAAAACATCCTAAGAGTAGGCCTAGCACAAATCCAAATAAGGGTTCCAACACAGTTGTGGAGGAATTACTCGATGAGTTGTATGGCGCCTGTTACTTCTCCAAGCCCGACTTGTGTTCGGGGTACCACCAAGTTTGCATGACCCCATCAGGCGTGGAAAATACTGCTTTCTAGTTTCCGCACCCACCACAACCACTTTGAGTTTCTCGTGAGGCCCTTCGGGCTCACCAACGCACTGCCCAACTTCCAAACTCTCATGAATTTCATGAGGTATTCCAGGACCTCATGCGTCCTTTTCTACACTTGGGCATTGTATCTGGCTCACGCAACGCCATTCAGCTCATTCACGACCATAAGTTGTTTTTAAAGCGGCCCAATTGCACTTTTGTGACTGACAAGGTCGCCTACTTGGGACATATCATCAACACACCAGAGTCTCCTCCGACCCCGCCAAAGTCCAAGGGGGTACCGACTGGCCGGTTTGCAAACCCTCCGCAATCTTCACGACTTTCTAGGTCATACAGGTCAGTACAGACACTTCATTTAGGTGTACAACGTGTTTGCAACGTTCCTACTCTTCCTATTGAAGCGACACATTCTCTTGGGATGACACCGCCATGTATGCCTTCCGGACTCTTCAGGAAGGAATTTGTGATCGCACCGGTGCTTCGTTTGTCACGTTGTCGGATTTCACTATATCATTTTAGGTGGAGTGTGATGCCTTAGGCCAAGGGCGTGGAGTTGTCGTTCAGCAGGGGTGGGGGAATCCTCATTGCGTGGAGTTCTCTTGGGAACCCTTCAGATCCCTCATTTCCGCCCCATCTACGGTCGGGACCCCCCTCTCTTACTCACCTACGATGCTGGATCAGCGATCTCGTTAGTCATGGACAAGGAGCTTCAGACCTGCGACCAGATTCTTAGCCTCGCTCATAAGTGTCTTCTTCAGGTTCAGGCCCGCATGGAGACCACCCTCAACCGGGCCCACTGCGAGCTCTTCTTCGCACCCGGAGATTGGGTATGGCTGAAGCACCGACCCTATATACAAAATTCTGTCTTCAAGGATCCTTACTACAAGTTGTGACCCAAATTCTATGGGCTGTATGAGATTTTGCAGTACATAGGTGACGTGGCGTACTGCCTCCAACTCCCACCGGAAGCACGGAGTCAAAACTTCTTCCATGTTTCACAGTTGAAGCTGTTCATTGGAGTGCCACCCTCAAAACCCTTGGTCCAACTTCCTCCGCAGCCGCAGGACAAGCTTGATGTCGACAAGTGCGCAGATGTTGTGGATCTACGTTTTGGCGCCACATACCAACATCGCGTACGAAGACATGGTTGATATCATCTCTTTTCATGTTGCATATGTTATTTTGCCGATCGGGATTTATGTTGGAGCACATTTTTATGGTAAGCCTATTTGTCTAGTGAGGGGGCATTTTAGACAAATCAAGTATTTTGTATCCACCGGGTTTATGGTGGAGGAAATGTTTTGATTATGAGATAGCTTATTTTAATTTTTCCTATCTTTCTCTTCTTTTCTCTCTCTTTCCTCTATTCTATTCCCGCTGACCTAAAGCCGCCTGTCGTCCGATCAGCGTTTCTTGCACCTCTGCCGCTCACCACCGACTCCCGCATCTCCGCCTCCCTCCTTCGCCGAGATAGGGTCACGTGGGTCTAAGAAGGGGAACTTCAACCTTCTCCATAACTTCTACGTATCTCGATCGCGTACGAGATCACAAACGGGGATCCCTGTCACGAACCTGTGATTGGGGTTCAAATTGATTTTGATCAACTGAAATCGACCCCTTGCGGATTGCTTTCGATTTTTTTCAAACCGATTGAAACAGAACCACCTACACCCCTTGCGACACTGGTATGGCTAGATTATCAAAATATTCAAAGCATTTTTGATGTAGTGATAGCCGGATAGAAAATACACTAGATAAAGATGCAACCTAAATGTAGTGCATGTGTGAACATGAGACAACCGTCCCAAATCAAGATCATCCAACACGTAATTAAAACTATAAAGCAACTAAGTACCAATTGCACAATTGTGTAGCAAGCAGTGAAGAATAAAGAACAATTATGATCAACCAACAAAATGTGATGTGATTCCGTTCAAGTGCGCCGAATGTGCTCCGCAAATTACCCCACAATTAACGTAACAAATACTTATAAAAATCAATTCATTGAGCGAAAGTTCAACACCAAAGCAATCAATGAAAAGACACAACATTCATACCTAGATTTGCTTATGCACGCGACGGGCTGACTTCAGGATGGAGAACTGTGGCAGGTTGGCTCGGACATGCTGTTTGGCTCCACGAGAAGGATGATCAGAAGGCGTAGTTGTAGATCTGGGAGGATTAGGGTGGGTGGAGGGCTTGCGGGTAGTAGGAGGGGGTTGGACTAGTTTACAGGTAGTTGGGAGGGCTGGTCAGGCCGGGTAAGTGGTGCGATGGGGGTGTATCAAGGGGGGAATCAACAGGCTGGTAGTAGGGAACGAGAGTTGGGATTGGCGGATGTGGCCGGGCGGGAACGAGGTAAGGGGGAAGCGGAGGTGCTGCGGGTATGTGGGTGGACATGGGAGAGACCGACAAGAGGGGATCAACGAGGAAGGGGTAGGGAAGGAGGGAACAGGCGGAGGGAGGAGTTGCCGGAGACGTACCAGGGCTGGGAGGAGGAAGGCGGGTGGGGAGATGAAGTGTCGGAGTGCGCCGCTTGGGATTCCACAGGAGGCCAGTTGCTACACAACAACTCCGATCCCTTTTCCAACCCTAATTGTGCATATATATAGGAGGAAATGAAAGAAACTAATTAGGGCTCCCGATCGGACGGCTATTATTGTTCGGGCCGATCAGGGGTTAAATACAACAAAATAAAAACATCTCATATATGAAACTGACTCGGAACGACCCTTCGGGCGCATCTGCGGACTCAGATCGCCCAAATGGGTCGTCGATCACCACCTCCTACGGGAATAAACGCGCGCGTCGTCGATCGCCATCAATTCCCCCTGACTTGAAAGCACTCATCTCCGGTGAGTGAAGACGGTCGTACTCTCGGCGTAAGTTCAGGGCGAGTCTCTCGAGCTCATCAACAAAAATTCATGAATCATCCAAATCCGGGCGGGCGTGCCAATGAACCAGATATCGTAGAACCATCCGATCTGTAAAGTATCTCCGGTGTGTGTAGGCGACTGTCAAAGTGATGTATCTATGTATGGGAGTGGTGCTTGTGGTACTGCCGGATGGGTGATGTGGTCCTCCGAGCGATGCTCAATCGTCCGCGACTGCCTGGGAAATGTGGGTACCGAGGTCTTGGAGGGGGGTAGGGTAAGTTGTGGCTCAGGGATAGCCGGGGACAGTGGGTCCACATACACTCGCTCCTTGTTGTAAGGAGTTAAATCTTCCACATTGAACACTCGGTGAATTCCCATTGCTGGCGGGATATCAACCTCATAAGCATTTGCCCCAAATGTCGAGTAATTGTATAGGGGGCTATTCGATGGGCACTTAACTTTTTTTGCTGCCCCCTGTGGGAGCCTCTCAGGTGAAGGCGGTTCATAACTTGATCTCCAACGTCAAAAACTTGATCTCCAACGTCAAATACTTGATCCCTCCTGTGCAAGTCAGCCCGAGCTTTATAAATTTCATTACTAACAACAATCTTTCTTCAGACTGTCTCATGGAGTGCGTGTATATGCTGAATGAATGACTCGACGGACTCACTAGGTCGGGCCTCTAGCGGGACGTCAACCAGGTCAATGAGTTTCCTAGGATCGTAACCTAAGATGACATGAAATGGACTAAGACCGGTTGTCCAATTGACCGAGCTATTGTATGCAAACTCCGCGACAGGTAGGACGGAATACCAAGAGGATGGGCTATCCCGAACGAGACAACACAACTAAGTCCCAAGACTACGGTTGACAACCTCCGTCAGTCCATCCGTCTGTGGGTGATAGGTGGTGGAGAACTTTAGTGTCGTACCGACCTTCTTCCATAACGTCTTCCAAAAATAACTCATAAAGCGGACACCGCGGTCAGAGACAATAGAAGTAGGTAGCCTATGATACTTGAATACTTCCCTGAAAAATGGGTCCGCCACGTGGGGGGCATCATATGTCCTATGACATTGGATAATGTGGGCTATCTTCGAGAAGCGGTCCACGACAACGAAAATCGAGTCGAACTTCCTCAGCATACGGGGAAGCCCAAGTACAAAATTCAAGCTAATATCTGCCCAGGGCCTATGATGAATGAGCAAAGGAGTGTATAGACCCGTGGGTTGTCGGGATCCCTTTGCTGTCTGGCAGGCACGACAATGACGAACAACCCGAGCAACATCCCTCTTCAAGACAGGCCAGAAGAAATAGTTCTCCACTAGCGCAGTCGTCTTATCATGCCCAAAATGTCCCGCGGCCCCGCCCGCCTGCAGCTCCCAAGTGAGGAAGTCCCGAAGGGAGGTCTGAGGCACACATAGGCGTGACCCATAGAATAGATAGCTCTCTGAAATGATGAAGCCCTCACGGGGCTCCGGAGGATCCCTTGATAGGGCAGAGTAGATCTCGCCAAAATCGGGGCACTCAGGATAGTCATATCGAACACGCTCGAAACCCTCCACCCGCACGCTCATGGTCTAGAGAATGGTGATTCGGCGACTCAATGCATCAACCAACTTGTTCTCAACACCAGCTCGGTGCTTGAGAGCGTAGCGGTACTTCTGCATGAACTCCACCCATATCGCGTAGCGATGACTTAACTTTTTTTGTGAGTCCAGATATCGCAGGGCCTGATGATCATAATACAGGACAGACTCCTTGTGTAGGATATGGTGACGCCAATATCAGTGGGCCTGCACGACGGCGTAGAACTCTCGATCATAATTGGAGTACTTCTGTCGGGTTTCATTCAGTTTCTCACTGAAGTAAGCAACTGAATGACCCGCCTGACTCAGTACTCCTCCGTTGCCCACTCTAGACGTGTCACAAGATACTTCGAAAGCTTTCGAAAAATCCAGAAGGCGTAAAATAGGAGCAGTCGATAGTCTCCCCTTTATTTCCTCAAACGCTCGGGTGGCCGTTGTGGTCCAGGAAAAATCCCCCTTGCGAGGCAACTCGTAATAGGGGCCATGATCAAACTAAACCCCCAAACAAATCTCATGTAAAAGGTGGCGAGTTTGTGAAAGCTCCGGGCCTCGTGGATATTGGCAGGGACGGGCCACTCGCGAATCGATTTGACCTTATCGGTGTTAACTGAAATACCGGATTGCGAGATGATATACCCTAAGAAATGTACCGACAAAGTCAAGAATGAGCACTTCTTCAAGTTGATATAATAGTGCTCCTTCCGAAGGAGGTCGACCACCAATCGAATGTGGCCTAAGTGCTCTGTGTGATCTCGGCTATAAATCAGGATATCGTCAAAATAGACTACTAGGACCTTGCCCATGTAGGACCGAAGAATCTACGTCATCACTCTCATGAACGTGCTCGGCGCGTTCGATAGTCCGAATGACATAACCAACCACTCATACATGCCATCTTTTGTTTTGAAAGCCGTCTTCCACTCGTCACCTTCTCAAACCCTAATTTGATGGTACCCGCTCTGCAGTTCGATTTTCGTAAAGATCTGGGCACCAGCCATCGCATCGAGGAGGTCGTCGAGATGAGGAATCAAAAAACGATACTTCACCGTGATTTTGTTGATGACACGACTATCTATACACATCTGCCAACTCCCATCCTTCTTCGGGGTAAGAAGGGCAGAGACGACACACAGACTCAAGCTCTCCTAAATAAAGTTCTTCCGAAGAAGATCGTCAACCTGCCGCTTCAGCTCGGCATGCTCCGTCGGGTTCAAGCGATGGGTGGGAAGGTTCGACAAAGATTCCCCCGGGACTAAATCGATGGCGTGCTGGATATACCTCATGGCAGGGAGCTTATTGGGGAGCTCCTCATGTATGATGTCAGTAAACTCGCCCAGCAGGCGGCGAATGTCGGGATCCACACTCTCCAACTCAGTGGTGGTGTCAGAAACCAAGGCGGCGGTCACCACGTACATAACTCTCGACTCTAAGCTTTCACACAGGAATTCACCCTTCCTCAGGATATGCAGAGGTCTAGCTGACCTGACACTAATGGACGACTCGACCTGGACCTTGGGGGAATCCCGTGGCTGGGTCGGGGTGAGGGTGATCTTCCGTCCCTTATCGAAGAAGACATGCGCGTTGGAACGGTCATAACATGTGACGTCGCCGTCGTAAAGCCAGGGACGACCTAGAAGAACATGTGCAACATCCATCGGGATGACGTCGCACCAAACCTTGTCCTCAACCGACACTAGTCGGATCGGCACAAGACACCTCTGCGTAATCTGAATGGAGGACTTGTCCACCCAAAGGACACAATAAGGATGCGGTTTAGGCTCGACAGATAGCTGCATCCTCTCTAAACCTCTCTTCGCCACGATATTCACGCAACTGCCACTATCGATGACGAGTTTGCAGGGACCGCCCTCACTCTTGAAATATGTGTAAAAAATCGATGTGCGGCGCCAATCCTCCTCGACACGCGGGGTGTGTAGGAGGCGACGAATGACTCCCAACTCTAACAATCTCTCAGCGTCGCTCTCCCAACCTTCCCCAACCTCAGCGATAATCTCCTCCATCACCGCGCCATCTAACTCCGTACTTGCCTCGCCCTCGTCCCCAATCAGAAGGTTCCTCGTGGGGCATTGGGCGGCAATGTGTCTTCTGCCCGAGGATCGAAAGCACTTGCCTGGCTTGGGTTTAGGGACTCCCGGGAAAATCGCCTTGCCCTTCGCATCAGGTGGAGTGCGAGGTGGGGCGTCAGATCGATGTGTAGTCGTCCTCGCCCCCGCAAGGCGTAGGTAGGTCTCATACTCCAGTGCGAGTTGGAACACCTGCTCATTCGTCTCCATGGGGTGTGGGATGAGCTCTCGTCATTTCTCAGCCTTCAGTCCGGCTATAAATCTGTACGCGGTCGCAATAAGTTCCTCCATGATATCACTCATCATTACCAACTCGTCGAATCGAGTCATATACTCGGCAACAAAAAGTTATCCCTGCCGTAACGAATAGAGTTGGTCGAGAAGCTGATCTCGATAGGACGCGAGGAGGTATTTATCCCTCAATCGCTGTTTCATTTCAGCCCAACGGGTGACAGGATAGTACCCTTCTCTCTCCAACAATCTCTCCACGCTAATCCAAAACATCTTTGCTTGGCCCAGTAAATTCATCTTGGCGAACGGAACTCGCCGCTCATTGTTCATTTCGTACCAGTCAAAGAAGTGGTCCATATCCAGGAGTCAGTCGCTAAAAGCATTCGGGTCCAGGTGACCGTCGAAGGAGGGCGCGTCAATTCGAAGGCGCCGAGTGAGGTTGTCCTCAGCCGGAGTATTCTCTCGGCGGGGCGCCACATAATCATCATTTGACTCATCAAAATCGTACTCGTGTCGCGCATGCGGGCCACGATCTTGTCAGGCCGGTGGCAAACACGGCTCGTAAGGCGGCCAGGGGTTACCCCTCAGGGCGGGTTCACGACGATAGTCATGCGCAGGCTCGTGGGTCCGTCTCTGTGGTGCGGGGTCCCGACGCGGTGGCTCCCTAATTCGTCGATCAGGCGGGGGTGGGATGCCCCGTGGATCGTCTTAAGGCTCCTCATAACGTGGTCCTAGGGCTGGACCTCTATGGGCTCCTAACTGGTCGACTCTAGTGTTAACCTTAGCTATGCCTTTCCTAATGGTGGTGAATTGTTCGAGGACTGAGCGTTGAAACTCTGCGACCGTCATGTCTGAATTCGAACTGGAGGCCCGATCATCGGTGATGTTCTGGGTAGACATTGAGGTTCGAAACAACCTACCACTACGTAGCATGCAATGTGACTCGAACCTCGCTTTGATACCAAATTGATGCAGTGGTAGCCGGATAAAAAACACACTAGATAAAGATGCAACCTAAATGTCGTGCACGTGTGAACATGAGACAGCCGTCCCAAATCAAGATCATCCAACAAGTAATTAAAACTATAAAGCAACTAAGTACCAATTGCACAATTGTGTAGTAAGCAGTGAAGAATAAATAGCAGTTATGATCAACCAACAAAATGAGGCGCGATTCCGTTCAAGTGCGCCGAACGCGCTCTGCAAATTACACCACAATTAACGAAACAAATATTTATAATAATCAAATCCTTGAGCAAAAGTTCAACACCAAAGCAATCAATGAAAAGACAACATCCATACCTTGATTTTCTTATGCACGCGGCGGGTTGGCTTCGGGATGGAGAACCTTGGAAGGTTGGCTCGGGCACGCTGTTTGGCTCCACGAGAAGGATGATCGGAAGGCGTGGTTGTAGATCTCGGAGGATTAGGGTGGGTGGAGGGCTTGCAGGTAGTAGGAGGGGGTTGCACTAGTTTGCGGGTAGTTGGGAGGGTTGGTCAGGCCTGATAAGTGGCAGGATGGGGGTGTATCAGGGGGGAATTAGCGGGCTGGTAGCAGGGCACGGGAGTGGGAATTGGCGGATGTGGCTGGGCGGGAACGGGGTAAGGGGGAAGCGGGAGGTGTTGCGGGTATGTGGGTATGCGGGTGGACACCGGGTGAGACCGACAAGAGGGGATTGACGGGGAAGGGGTAGGAAAGGAGGGAACGGGCAGGGGAGGAGTTGCCGGAGACGTACCAGGGCTGGGTGGAGGAAGGCGGGTGGGGAGAAGAAGTGTCGGAATGCGCCGCTCGGGATTCCACAGGAGAGACCGACCGGTTTCTACACAGCAACTCCGATCCCCTGGCCAACCCTAATTGTGCATATTTATTGGAGGAAATGAAAGAAACAAATTAGGGCTCCCGATCAGACGACTATAATTGTTCGGGCCGATCGGGGACTAAATACAACAAAAAAAAACATCTAATATATTAAACTGACTCGGAACGACCCTCCGGGCGCATCCACTGACTCGTATCACCCAAATGGATCGCCGATCACCTCCTTCTGCGGGAATAAACGCGCGCGTGCCGTCGATCGCCATCAATTTTGCTTGATAGTAAAGCTCTTTTAGCTTTAAAATAATTTTAGTTCTATCTTTCTCAACTGAGAAATAAACTTCTTTTTTTTCCTATTTATTCCACTAGTGTAATTTTAAGCATTTCATTTTGCTCTCTTTTGTGATCGATTCTATAAACATACCGACATGTCTTTGTTTGTTATATGATCCTAATCCGTACTACTCAATTTTAATGTTATTTTCTTTGAGTATTTTTAATTTCATTCTTAATTTGTACATTAATTTCTAATCCAATTATCCATTAATGTTGGTGAGTTTGCATCTTGCAAATTCTGGCTTCTCTGGGTACTACCATGTTTTTCTTTTTACAGCTATCATTTGCTCAAACAGGCTAAGATATACAAATTTTTGCTGAAAACAAAGAAGCACACGGGCAGCAATAAGAAAGGTCAGGATGATACTGATGATCCTGTTGCAAAAGAAGAAGGACGTTTGAGGAAAAAGGTTGAAGATTTGATGAAAAGGAAAAAACTTCCCCAGTTAAGGAGTATAATTAAAGGGCAAGATAGCGCGAGGCCATGGGGCCCGGATATTCATGCTAAGGTTCTCTCTTAGCCTTTTCATTTACCAGTCTATGTTGTAAATTTATTACTATCCTGTCTATTTCGTGAAGAGATTACTTCTATATTTGTTTAATTTCCTTGACAAATATATTCTATAAATTTAGGTTGGGAGCCGCTTGATTGAACTATTGATTGAGACAGCTTATATACAGCCCCCAATTGATCAGCATGTTGAAGGTCCACCTGATATCCGCCCTGCATTTCGACATACACTCAAGACGGTGAAGGATCTGTGAGAAAATTAATTATTTTTTTATCTGTTAGATTTGTTTTATCAGTTGCTTGTCATTTTCTTGGGTAGCTGAGAATGTATTCACGAGCAGGCAAAACTCTAGCAGAAGGTATGGGGTTATTGAATGTGATCCATTGGTTCGTCAAGGGCTGGAGAGAACTGTAAGATTTACGATCTTATGTGTTTTCTTATTGCAATCTGTTTTGAGGTTTGTTCTTATGTTTTTTTTTTCTGTATAATGTAGGCTAGGAACATGGTCATTCCATACATGCCCATGTTAATTCCTCCAGTGAATTGGACCGGGTATGCTCTAATTTTTTGTTTATGACAATTGTGCTAATTGTCACTTTCATTTTTATTACCTCCATGAAAGTGTAATTAAGTATGCTGTAAGTGCTTGTCATCATCATGATTTTTAGCCCTTGTCCATTATTTTCTATCTATTGCTTTATTATGTGTCAAATCTAGTTTGTAAATTATTTTTTGGAGTTTTGTTGCAAAATTACATATTCCAGCAATTTCTTTCCTTGCCTTACTTGTTCATTCCATGCTCTTTGTTGAACATTTTCAATCCACGAAGTATTTTTTCTACAACACTGTCTTGTTACTTTTCACGTTGTTTTAATAATGCGATCATTGTACACACTATTTCGTACTTCTCAGTACATTCATCTCAGAACACTTCTGCTGGACTATTTTTCTTGATTACAATATCTTGAGAACTAAATTATTTTTAGACATGGAATGAAACTATAAGGAAAGACATGATGTACTTAAGAATTAGTGAGATTATGACAAAAGATAGGACACAATGACGACAAAGGATCCATATTGCCGACCCCACTATAGTGGGATAAAGGCTTGAGTGTTGGTGTGTTGTTGTATGTGTCGACATCCATGTTTCAGTTATACAAGTACCATTTGTAGGTAATTCACATACGAATTGATGTGATACGTATTTCTTCATGTTCATGTTTTTTTTTGTATTCTACAACTTCTGTCAGGTATGATAAAGGAGGACACATATTTTTGCCTTCTTACATAATGCGAAGTCATGGTTCAAGAAAGCAGCGTGAAGCAATAAAAAGGATACCGTTAAATCAAATGCAACCTGTTTTTGAGGTTTTTTTGCTTTCCTTTTTAGCTTTATTCTCTTCTTTCCGTGTAAAGGAAAAAATTTCATACATCCAGCGTTCATTTATTTAGATTCTTTGTACTTGTAACTGCATATTCTTTGTCAAAATTACTACCAGATCTCTAGATTAGTTGCATCTTCTCTATGATTGACAATTGTTTTAAATCCCTCTACAAAGTTTAAAATGAGCATGCTTATTGGACATTAGATGTCTTCAAAGAATCCTACATATATCTATATATATTAATATATGTGATGGGGATCCATCAGATCACGCACCAGGAGGGGTTCGCCGTAAGGCGGGATCCACGTCCGTGTATTCGCGCAGGAGGGCTTGATCGGATCGCCGATCCGACTCCTCGGATGTGTCCGGATCTGTGTTGCGAGTCAAATTCATATATTACTTTAGTATTTTTGGTTTATTTTTTATTGTGTTTGAGTGATCCTACCTCCGACCAATCATAGTCGTCGTCGTTCAGCTCCCCCATTAGGGTATCCCCAATTCTGCCCATAAGGGTTTCTGTTCCCTAGCGGAGGCCTATTCTCCCACCCACCCCCTCCTCTGTCGTTGCCGATTTGTCCTGACATCTCGGGTATGGGCAGGAGTCTAGGAAGCATCGGTACGGCGGTACAATAAAATTTAAAAACCAAGGATACGGGTACGCCATGATATGTCATAACAAATAATATATATATATATATATATATATATCACAAGTGTAATAAATAGTTCTCAAAATATCGAAACATCAAACATAAATCATAACATGAAGTTTTCAAACATTAAGTATTCATAAATATTATAAAATTTAACATCTTATATGTTTAACCAAAAGAGATAAAATTAAATGCAAGTCTACTCATCAGTCCTTTTTTCTTCTTCTTCATTGTTGGAGATCAACATTTTCAATCTCCAGTTAGTTTAGAGGCAAGTTAGTTGTTTTGTAACTAACTTGCGTCTTATCAACACGTTCAATACACGTACTTGTAACAGAAACATACCAGTACTAGAAACATGCTTGGTACATATACACAACTTAATTGGACATACCAACACTTCCTAACATAGAGCCAACTTTTGTTTACTTTCGAAAAATAGACTCCTGTCACAATATGTTGCATGATGTGCTAAGTCCAAGTGTGTCTACATAGGTGTATCTGTCGAGTATCGGGTACGTACCGGTACCGGATACGTATCCGATACGGGTAACACTGCCTTCAGGGAAGTATCCGTGCTTCATAGGCAGAAGTCCATCCCAATGGGGGATACCCCATCCCTTGGGGTCGTCGGCCCTCCTGGCATGCCTCCCGTGTCCAATTGAGGCCAAGGGGGCGTGTGTCTTTGCCGTAGGGGGAAAATCCAAGCCGGCGTCGTCGATACCACCAATCTGCAACGCGTCACTCCAAGCGGGTTCCATCGTGAGCCTCCAGCCCTTCCGTCGTCGATGCTGCCGCTTGTCCGATCGTGGCGATCGTTAGGCGCGAACATTCTGTTCAGGTTTTCGGATCCCGCCGCCATAGGCAGGGTCGCGAATGGTAGCCCGCTGGTTTCGTCGGCGACAATTGTTTTGCTCTTGTTGTTTTGCGCCAACAAACTCTTGATCTCCTGCATACGCGCATCCAACCGTTCTTCCAATTGCTTCTCTGATGCCCTCAATTTTTCTTCGATGGACGCCCGTGTCGGACAACCCAATGTAGTTTTCTTCTAGGGTTGCTAGTCGATTGGATTTGTCCTGGGAGCTGGTCACCATGGTGGAGAATCAGAAAGCTCTGACACCAAATGTTAGGAACAAAATGGGAGTTGGGAGGAAAAAGAGAAAGCTAGTGTTTTAAGAGAGGGAGAAAGGAATACCTGAGAATACTCGCTTGTCCACATCCAGGAAACCCTAAGGGTATTTATACCCATCAGGTTGAGGGCCCCCCCCCATAGGGGCTGAACCTGTCCGGTTTAGCCCTCCTTGTTTTAATTAGGGAGGGCTGAACCGGATGGTTCAACCCTCGCTTGATGCCGCATCCTTTTGCTTTCTCTGGTATGTATGTCCCGCGAATTGACCGTTATTAGGATTTATAACACTGTGTGATTCAAAAGGGAGTGGAGCGGATGGGTTTGGAAGCAGCCTGGGAGGGTCTGCAGTAGGGGGATACAGGATGCGGGAGTGGGCAGAAGGCTGAAACCTGCATTCTGCTGCTGTTTTGGAGTAGATCTTGGTGAAGGTGGGGCAGCAGCTAGGGTGGAGTTGACTCTGCCGTGGGTATGAGGAAAAGGGGCGGCCTGCACTAGGGATTGAGGAAAATATGATTAACTTAACAAAGAGTCGGCAGTTTGAAGGTTTTGTGGAGTCGGATCATGAGTGACCACCAAATTCTGGGAATAATCTTGTAAATAAACTGCAATGTCCGTGATGGCTACCCTTACATTCATATTTATAATATATAGGTAGTATACATAAAACTGATTAGAGTGACCATACATTGACAACTTTGATTGACCGCTCACGTTTGGCGCACAATCTTACTAAATAATACGCAAAAATAATAAAAAAAGTTGCGTTAAAATATGTAACCAACGTTCCAGACACATGCATGAGTTTAGATTGTCAATTCGGTCAAGATTTCATGCACGAGTAGACATAAGTTGGACCCATTGCGCGACGGTCCAGAGACGATGAGTTATTCCCATTAGTTATGTTAGTAGTATGTGTTAAGATGTAATGAAAGAGCCATTAGGAGGAGCCCATATAACAGCCCATGTATATTCTATTTAGTCCCACATTATAGATGTAGAAGGCTCTCCCTCTTTTTCTCACTATATAAGTGTATGTATTCCTGTATTTAGATATATAATAAAATTCTGGGTGATCTTCTCTCTCTTGCGTATTTCTCTACATGGTACTAGAGCTCTGATCCATTTAAGCGGCTAGATCTTTTCTAACCGCTTTCCTTGTTTCTTCCGGGCGGACTCCTGCCTCTGTCCACCCGATTCTTCTCTGCTATCCGCGATTAAGCTCCTTCTAACTACCGGTCTCTCCTTTATCTGCAACCCGCGGTTTCTCTTCTTCCGTGGCCCCACATCACTTCTTCTCTTCCTCCCCGTTGGCTTTTATAACTTCTCCTTTCTGCCTAGTGGGACCCCCCTCCTCTTTCTCGCTGGTCGCTGCTTCTAGCCGCTACAGATTCATCTAGCCTCTGTGGATTCATCTAGCCACTACGACCTCTTCTCCTCTAACCGCAGAATCTTCTTGTCGCACAGTCTGACCGCTGCTTCTGATCTTCTAATGGCAACCCTCTCTACTCGTAGCGGTCTTGTCGGCTAGTCGCTTGTCTTGTCGGCTAGCCGCTCTTTGCCTTCTAACTACCACGAGTTCTCCTTTCTAACCGCGCGGTTGCTCTCAGCTAGCGTTTGCTGGTCGCAACCTGTCTGCTATCAGCTAGACCGCTGCGACCTTCCTTAGCCGTTTTCCCCTGCTCTTCCTTACCGTTGCGGTTGACCCATTGTCGCCGCGGCCTGCCCTTCCTTTCACCGCTGCGGTCTGATTGTCCTTGCCGCTTGGTGTGGTCCGTGCTGCTGTTAACCGCGGTTCTTGCCGCTGGATAGTTTTCCCCGGGACCTGCGGTCTTCTCTCTGTGTTCGCCCGAAGTTCTCTCTGGCCACTTGTCTGCGGTTTGCACGGTTCTAACTGCCAGGTTGCCGTCTTCTCTCTAGCCACTCTTGTCTGCGGCTTGCCTGCTTCTAACCACCAGCTCGTCGTCTTCTAGCCGCTCAAACGTTTTTTTCTAGCCGCCCAACCACTCTCTTCTAGCCGCCATGTCCTTTATGGCAGCTCCCTCCCTTCCCGCACCTGCTGCTGCCCCATCTTCTGAAGTTCGTGATGAGCTTCACATAACCACCATCTCTTTTAGTGGGAAGACCAACTTTGTTGAATGAGTGCATTCGGTCCGTCATGTTCTACAGACAAAGAGTCTTCTCCATCATCTCACTCGGTCTAAACCTACTTACCCTACCGATGATTGGCTCCGTGATGACGGACGGGTCCAACCCTAGATGCTTAATTCCATGGACGCCGAGCCGTACCGAATGACCATGTATTATGAAACGGCCAAGGAAATGTGGGACGAACTGCACTCTCTCTACTCTGGCAGGGACAGTTTACAACACCTGTTTGATATTATCTCTGCACTTCAATCACTAGAACCTAGAGCCACGGACGACTTAACCTCCTTTATTGCGAAGGCAAACTCTGGTGGAATCCTGGATACAACATCGGCCCCCTCCACCGAACTTGCAACTCAACGGGCACATAAGGAAGCTGTTGGGATCATTATGATGATGACCCATGTTCCCAGTCATCTTCACAGCGTCCGGGCTGAGATTCTTTCCTCTTTCACTACGCCTTCTTTATCTGATGTTTGCTCTATGCTGAGAAATTGAACAAAAAACCACCGAATTAGTCTAGCAAATCTTTCTAGATCAAGTCAATATCTTTCCATTTTCCAATTTGATTCGTTGATACTTAAAGGGGGTTCCCTGGAATGAAAGCCTTAAGCCAACTCGCAACCCATCTACGTCTCAAGGTCACAACACCATCCGAGGTGCCTCCCAGCTTCTCTCCGACTCTGCTCCAGCAGCCCCTCTTACCTACTCCTGCTCCTCCAGCTTGTGGCTCTTCTAATCGGGGAGGTCGCTTCACGTCCCGAGGTCGAGGACGTACGGGGCGAACTACTCTCAAGTGTACTCACTGTGGTCGGGATGGTCATCTTGAAGCCACCTTCTACCGCAAGCATGGACTGCCTTCTCATCTTACTTCTACAACTGCTGCTGCACCTCATCACCTAGGCTCTACTTCAACCGAGTCACGCTTGTCTACCCAGCAAGATATCAATGACCTTCACCTACAGCTTCAGCAGCTCCAAGGCGTTGTTAATCGCTCATCTGGCCCGATTGCTTCTTTCTCCACCGAAGGTATATCATGTCTCCCATAACTCTCACTGGATCGTGGACTCCGGTGCGACTCACCACATTACCTCCTAAAAGCCACCTCAGTACATGCACTATGATTATCCCAAGTACATCACTACGGAAAATGACGACACAATTCTGGTGTCTGGTGCTGCTGACCTTCGACTCACTCCTACTCTCTCCTTATCCTCGGTCCTTCATGTTCCGGGATCTCCCTTCAATCTGCTCTCTGTTAGTAGGCTTGCTAAGGATCTTGATTGTTGCCTAATCTTCTCTCCTTCGTCTTTCGTTGTGCAGGATCGTCGAACTAGGAATATCATTGGTAAAGGACGACTGTCAAATAAGCTTTATCTCTTGGATATTTCTCCTACCATCCTCTCTGCAGTTCCCTCCGTTAATTGACATTGTCGTATTGGCCACGCTCCTCTCCCGATTCTAAAGAAGGTTCTTCCTGGTGTTTCCTTGCATGAGTTTTCTTGTGAATCATGTATCTTTGGCAAGCAACATCGTGTTTTTTCTCACATACATGTAATCGGAGTGATACTTCGTTCTCTTTAGTACATTCTGATATCTGGGGGTCCTATAAAAAACCCAACGTTTTTGGTATCGATATTTTGTTACTTTTATTGATGATTATTCTCGTCTTACATGGCTTTATCTAATTCGTGATCGTACTGAACTAACCTATGTCTTCTGAGCCTTTATTGTTGAGACGCGTACGCAATTCTCTGTTACCTTAACAACAATTCACATTGATAATGCTCATGAATTTATTAGCCGCACCTTCTCAAATTTATGCACCGAGTTTGGGATTGTTCATCAAATCTCGTGTGCTTATACCCCCAGCAAAACGGTATGGTCGAGCGGTAGAATTGACATCTTCTGGATGTCACTCGGTCACTTATGTTGCAAATGCAGGTGCCCACCAAATATTGGAATTTTGCTGTCTCTACTGCTTGTCATCTCATTAATCGCATGTCCTCCTTCGTGCTTGACTTTGCTTCTCCGTTTGACCTTCTATTTCCTTCCAAGTCTCCATTCTTCCTCATGCCCCGTATTTTGGCTGTACCTGCTATGTCCACTCTCTTGGACCACCGAATGACAAACTTGCCTCTCGAGGCACAAAATGTATGTTTGTTGGCTACTCCCTCACTCAGAAAAGATGTCTGCTACTCTCCTGCGGACGAAAAGATGCTCGTCTCCGCTGATGTCACCTTTCTTGAGGATCAACCATTTTACTCCACCTCTTCCACACTACCCCCACCTTCCACTATTGCTCGCCCGGCAGTCCCCATCACGACTTTGCCTCACACAACTCCTCCTCCACTCCCAGTGCCAACATTACCTCCACCACCTCCACTTCTCAGTGTCTATACTCGTCGTTCATCCCGGACAAATGCCCTACAACAACTCTCTTCTACCGATGCTATCCCGCGGCCTGATGATCCGGTCTCATCCTCCACAGCTTATCCAATGGCGAATTATATCTCACTACATCGCCTATCTCCGCCTCTTCTCAAATTTCCCCCCTCTCTCCACCAATTTTGTTCCTCACTCTCTGCAGGAAGCTCTCCAACACCCGGGGTGACGTGCGGCCATTGATAAAGAAATGACAGCCCTCTGGGCTGACCGGACTGGGACCTTGTTCCTCCCCCTCCAGGCCAGACTTGTCAGACTTGTGTTAGCTGCAAATGGGTCTTTGCTGTCAAGCATGCTCCAGATTTCACTGTTAAACGTCTCAAGCCCTCGTCGCCAGAGGTTTCACCCAACAATATGACCTTGATTACGACGAAACCTTTTCCCCGGTCGCCAAGTTGAATACTGTTCGAGTCCCGATCTCTCTCGCTGTCCATCGACAGTGACCCCTACATCAGCTAGACATCAAAAATACCATTCTCAATGGAGATCTCCAAGAGACTGTTTATATGCGCCAACTGCCCGGGTTTGAGACCACGAGGGAGTCTTGTGTCTATCATCTTCGAAATTCTATATATGGTCTTAAACAGTCTCCTCGCGCTTGGTTTGACAAATTCAGTAACGTGGTTCGCGAAGTTGGTTTCAAACAGAGCTTTGCTGATTTCTCTCTCTTCACTCGTCATCAACCAAGTGGCACTGTAATCCTCCTTGTGTATGTTGATGACATTCTAGTAACAGATGACGGCACTATCGAGATTCGAAACATAAAGCAACATTTAAACTCAGCTTTTTCAGACAAAAGACCTGAGCAATATTCGATATTTCCTTGGGCTTGAGATTGCAAGAAGACCTAATGGACTTGTCCTATCCCAACAGAAGTACTGCACCGATCTTTTGCAAGATGCGGGCTACTCAGGATGCAAACCTGCAGACACTCCTATGGTTGTGAATCACAAGCTGTCTGCATATGGATCTTGAACTGATCCTGTTCTTACAAATCCAGAGTACTACCGACTCTTGGTAGAGAAACTAATCTATCCTACGGTCACACAACCTGATATCTCATTTGCCGTTGGGGTTGTGAGCCGATTTATGCATACTCCTCGGACATCTCATCTCCAAGCCGTCGAGCGGATTCTCAGATACTTAAAGACTGCTCCAGGACAAGGACTTGTTTACAAACCACCCTCCTCTCTGTCCTTTGTTGCGTACTCTGATGCTGACTATGCCGGTTCCTTTGATGATAGGCGTTCCACGACTGTTTTTTGCACCTACCTTGGTGGACACCTTATTACTTGACGTAGCAAGAAACAATCGGTTGTTGCTCGCTCATCTGCTGAGGCCGAGTACCGTGCTATGACAACGGCTGTCTCTGAGCTCACCTGACTTGAGAGTCTTCTCAATGATTTGGGCCTCAAACTCTCCTCTCCGGCCACCCTGTTCTGTCACAGTCAAACAACCATACATATTGCCAAGAATCCCGTATTCCATGAGCGAACAAAACATATTGAAGTTGACTGTCACTTCATTCGGGAAAAAATTCAATCGAAGAAGTTGGAGTTAAGACATGTCTCTGCGTCAGAACAAGTTGCTGATATATTCACGGAAGCTCTCTCTCGGACATAGTTCTTATCCAAGCTTGGTGCCTACGACTTGTACGCTCCATCTTGCGGGGGAGTGTTAAGATGTAATGAAAAAGCCAATTAGGAGGAGCCCATGTATATTCTATTTAGTCCCACATTGTAGATGTAGAAGACCCTCCCTCTCTTTCTCTCTATATAAGTGTATGTACTTCTGTATTATTATATATATAATAAAATTCTGGGTGATTTTCTCTCTCTTGCATATTTCTCTACAATATGTATGTTTAAACCACCTCTATATATTGTATTATATTTCACATGCGTAATTCGATTGAACTCATTGTTTTGTTCTTTTGATATGCATTTTTCTTACAATCAATTTTGTATAATCATTTCACACTATCTTTTCCATTTTATATAACAAAATTTTTTAACATTTCAACATATTTATTAGTTGAGTTCATGCTTTAAGCATAAATTTATAAATATAAAAAAACTTATAATCAATTAAGGATATTGAACTTATAAATATTTTTATGTAGTATAAAATTTATTATTACATAAATAAAGTTATTTTATAATATCAAATATATTTTATAATATCAATTTGTACTTAGTAATAGTTATAGTTTGCTAACGATTTTTTTATACTATTCAACTTTATTTTGATACATACATAGCTCATTATTCGTGGACTTGCTATGTTATATTTTTACTCCGATGTTTTAAAATATCTCTGACATGCCGCTGAAATTTGACAATTTCAAACTCAATTTGACAAGTCTCTGACATCCGATATCATTACCATTGTGTGTGCACGCGAACCCACATACTCACACTAATGGTTGTGCTCTGGATCAACCCGTTCATAGTGTATGATGATGATATTATTCAATTTTCACCTGAGCTACGATCGAGCACTATTGAAATCGTATGTATTTAGAAAAAATCACTCATTTTGTTTGATGATGAAGATTAAAATCGGAGAAGTCAGATTCATTTGATGGTCCTATTTCATGACCATGACACTGCAGAGTTTTTCTTTTTAATATTGTTATATATTTAATCAGCACGATTTTAATTTGCAGGCGCTCAATACGCTTGGGACAACCAAATGGAGGATTAGTAGAAGGGTTCTTGGTATTGTAGACAGAATATGGTCTAGTGGCGGGGGTCTTGCCGGCCTGGTTGGCCGTGAAGATGTGAGTAGTCATGTTATGTGGTCTACTAACATTTTATTGTTTTCTTTTGGTTACTAGGTAATTTGTCTACTTTGTTGGTTATAGCCCAATTGGTAGCATGGAGCTTATGGTTCACATTTTTGGTGCAGGTTCCCCTTCCAGAGAAACCTGAAAGTGAAGATGAAAGTGTGATTAGAAAGTGGAGGTGGAAATCTAGAACAATAAACAAAGAGAATAGCGAGAAACTTTCCCAACGATGTGACGTGGAACTTAAACTTACTGTAAAGTTTTACTCTTTGTTTCGATAATACAATAAATTGTAAGGGACTGAATTTTACTTTTTGAGCAGGTAGCTCGGAAAATGAAAGATAATGAAGGCTTTTACTATCCACATAACCTCGATTTTAGGGGTCGTGCGTATCCGATGCATGCACATCTGAATCACCTTGGATCAGATTTATGTCGTGGTGTGTTGGAATTTGCCGAGGGCCGTCCGTTGGGGAAGTCAGGCTTGCGCTGGTTGAAGATTCAATTGGCAAATTTATATGGAAACGGTGTTGATAAAAGATCATATGATGGTAGATTGGCTTTTACTGAGAGTCACTTGGATGATATTTTTGACTCGGCAGATAGGCCACTTGAAGGCGAGCGCTGGTGGTTGACTGCAGAGGATCCGTTTCAGTTCTTGGCAGTTTGCATAAACATTGCTGAAGCATTAAGGAGCTCTTCACCAGAAACTACATTTTCTCACTTACCTGTTCATCAGGTTGAGCATTCTTCTCTCTTCAAGGGGCACTTTATTATCACATGTAATCCTTTATAATTTGTTTTGAAAGAAATGCTCCATATATTATACCTGCTATTTATGGCTCCTTCAAGTTTTTTGGAAACTATTCCAATAACCTAAAGAATGATTGCATGCTCTGCTGTGGCATGAATCTTGTGAATTCAGCCTTTATCGTCCCGAGTTATTACTGTATATTGATATTAGTAGAATGAAGCCGAAATCAAATTCGGCTCTTAAAATTGTCTCTCCAAATTCAAGATGAGAAAATTAAATGTCGGTTGATTTTCCCTGGTGATTCCCCTGAAACATATCTTTCTTTTGACTGATCTTTGTTTCTGAAAATTGTTGCCATATAACTTTCATTGTATCCATAAAAAGATCCACGGGGATGTAGACCATCCATTTTAGAATATTTGTCAATACTAACAAGAATATTTTCCTTGAGGTTGTTCTGGGATACGAGCATATTCAAATTCCAAATTTTATTTCAGGGCAAATTTTGAAAATAGACCATCTTTTGTACAATTTGATTTTTGTATTTTTAAAATATTAGTTCTGTTTGATAGTTATTATTTATTATTTGTATTTAATTTGGTATTAGCAAAATATCATTTTGAATATTATATTTGCCAGATTAAAGTTTCCCCTTACACAATTTCAAACTGAGTAGCTTAAACTACTCCTTTTTTCAGGATGGTTCTTGTAATGGTCTTCAACATTATGCAGCTCTTGGAAGAGATAAGGTAAAATTCTTATATTTTAATTTTCTTTTACTCTACTATTTAGTTTGTCTGGATACCATACACAAGGTGTAGATTTGTTGTTAAGGGTTAATGTGCAACTAAAAGCTTATGGCATTAAAACTTTCTCTTGGTGGTGAGCTACTGGGCTGATTCAATATAGCCCTTTTCAACTTCAACTGTTTAGCTAACATTCAATTCTTTAAGGTTTAAAGTTCAAAATGATTTGTTAATATATGTTTTTACTTTTTTTCTCAAGCATAGTTGTGTTCAAAAAATCAAATCCTTTACCATGCAGAGGATAGCTTCATATAATTTTACATGTAGAATAATCTGTTCCATGGTATTTAGGTGCCAATTGTCAACCACAAGCATCTTAAAAAGTATCCAAGACTGGACAACAAATAGTTAAATTTTCTGAATGGACATTATTTCAAAAACAATGTGCCTTTTCAGTAATGTACATGATACGTGGTAGCCGTATCAAGATCTAAAACAAGGAACATGAACTTGCATTGCATGTAATAAACAATACAATCAAGACAAGCTCTCGTCAAGCACTCGGAAACTGGGTCCTCCAAAGCACACCCCTCTCCAAAGAGAGACCAAAGACTATCACTCCAAAGATGACTCTCACTACCCAAGAGGCTCCTTATGTAGATGGAGAACTGATGGGAATCCATCAGATCGTGCACATGATGGGGCGGGACCCACGTTCATTTATTCCCGCCGGAAGACGTGATCGGATCGCCGATCCGACCCCGCGGTTGCGTCCAGCACGTCGCCGCGAATCTAGATCATATATTTATGTATTTTTTTTTGGACTCATATTTGGTTTATTTAGGGGTAAACCCACCGGCCAATCATAGCCGTTCGTTGGGATGCCCTAGTGGTTTATTTCTTATAAATAGGTTTAGAGGGGCTGGTTTTAGGTTATTGCTGAAGTTGGAGAGTCATCTTCCTCACTTCCGGTGGTCTCCCGCGGTGCCGACGCCGTGGACCCTTGGTGCCGACGCCTTGGGGTAAGTTTTCTTCCTCCTTCCCCCCCCCCTTCCACCGCTCTACCACAACCCACCACCCTCCCGCTGTCCCGCCCAGCAGCAGCCGACCGAACCCCCCCTTCTTCCTCCTCCCCGGCCGCCACCCAGCCCCGCCCTTCCCCGCCTGAAACCGCCCAGCCCCGGCCGGTTTCCGCCCAGATCCGGGCGGCCGACTACCCTCCGCCTCCGCCTCCCTCCAGCCGGCCACTCAGCCCCCCCCTTCCGCCTCCTACCAGCCCGCCTAACCCACACCCCCCCTACTCCAACTCCGTGGATCCACCGCCCATTAATCCCTCTACCATTAACCCCTCCGATCCGGGTCTACCGACCCCGATCTACCCTCCCTAAGCCGGATCCGGCCATCTATTACCGGATCCACCCACCCGAGCCCGGATCCGCGCATATTCATCCGGATCTACCCGTTTTCCTTCCCGATCCCGTCATCCACCACCAAAACAGCCCCCCCTACCGATATTTCCACCTCCGGATCCACCACTCGGCACTCGATCTACACCGCCGGAACCTTCCACTTCCATTGCCCGAAATCAGCCCCTAGTCTCGAGTTATTTTGTGATTGGTTGTATTATTTTCTTGACATTAATATTGGATAATCTCGTACTTGCTTGGAACTTGTTTGGGGTACTTTGGTATCGCTTGATTATTAACCTGCAGGTGGATCTCTTCGCCGCGCGCTTCGCTTTTGGCCCTCCGAGCGGAGGAAGGCCAACTAAGAAGTTCGCCCAATATTGAATTTAATTCTTGTTGCAGTTATTTGCTTGTGGCGTTGCTAATCTCCATTGCTCTAATAATTTGTCGTGTGAACCGAATGTTGTGTTGCATATAGAGTCTAGGTGGAGCACCCCATAGCCTACCCTACATCAGTTGGTATCAGAGCCCAAGGTTGGGCCGTTGTGCATGCTCCGTAGTGGTAGGACATTTAGAAGCATGGTAGATCCACCAGCCACCAATGACCGGGCAGCGGGCTCGAACTCGAGCACTGCTACCACAGACTTCCAGCGTCTTATCCTAGAGCGTTTTGATGCAATGGGCAACCAATTCGAGAATGTGCGTCGCGACATCGCCGCGGTGACTCGTCGTTTAGATCTGATAGAGCACGCTAGAGATACTCCCTCCCTTCATGACCATGAGATCGCAGGTGACCCGGGCGACTCCCCTCGTCGCGGGCAGCGGGTCAGAGATGATCCGCCACCGGCAGATCGCTACCACCGTGAGGCTCCCGTGAGAGCTCCCACCCCGCCAGCATGGCGAAACCCAGAGCCACCTCGTGGCCGACCCCCACCCCCGTGGGAGGATTACCGTATGCCGCGACAGCCTGGCCCTAGGAACCGCGCGCCCCCGCTTGATCGCCAAGACCAGCGTCGTGACGAGTATTATCCGCCAGGTCGACGTGAGCGCGGGGCCCCGCCCGCTCGACACGATTATGACCGTGACGATGACCCTGATGATTATCCTGACCCGCGGAGGGGCGACCGCGCCTTTGACATCACCCGTCGGATTCGCCTCGACGCCCCGACGTTCGATGGCCGCTTGGATCCGAAGGCCTTTAGTGATTGGCTCCTTGACATGGACCACTATTTTGATTGGTACGACATGCGTGATGAACGTTGTGTCCGGTTTGCCAAGATGAAGTTAGTCGGGCAGGCCAAAGTATATTGGATTAGTGTCGAGAGATCTTTAGAGCGTGACGGCTATTACCCTATCACCAGATGGGGAGAGATGAAGCAGAGGCTGAGCGAGAAGTACCTCCCTGCGTCCTACCGGGATCAACTATTCGAGCAATTACAGAACTTGCGTCAGGGAACGCTCACGGTGGCCGAGTATATGGCTCGATTCGACGAGTTAGTGGTTAGGAGCGATATTTCGGAGGAGCCCATCGCCACTGCCTCTCGATTCAAGGCAGGCCTCCGTTCGGACCTCCGGAGAGAGCTGATTCCCCATCGTTTAGAGACGGTAGACCAGATATTCCAGCTCGCTCTGGAATATGAGCAGTACCTCCGCACCTCTAGTACGAGGCAGTTTCCTTCTCGAACGGATTCGTCGACGTTTAGAAAGCCCGCTCCGGCCCAGACTGCTACAGCCACCCCACCCCCTCGAGTCACTCCTGACATGAAGGGGAAGGCTATTGCTACTGAGGGCCAGAGGCCTGGGGGTATTCAGTGTTTTAGGTGCTCAGGCAGGGGGCACGTAGCGGCCCACTGCCCTACGCGGAATCTGTTGATTGAGGATGAGGAGCACGATTTAGAGGAGGATGTAGAGGCCACAGAAGAGATTAGAGCCACTGTCGAAGAAGGTTGGGAGAGCGATGCCGAGAGGTCCTTAGAGGTGGGAGTGATTAGGCGCCTCCTACACACCCCACGTGCAGATGAGGATTGGCGCCGCACTACCATCTTCTACACCTATTTCCCTAGCGCAGGCGGGCCCTGCAAGCTAGCCATCGACAGTGGGAGCTGTGTGAACATCATAGCCCAGAAGGGGCTTGAGCGTATGCAGGTGAAGGCAGAGCCTCACCCCCACCCCTATCGTGTCGTCTGGGTCGACAAGACCGCGATTCAGGTGACCCAGCGTTGCTTAGTACCGATCAGCATCGCGTCCTTCCAGGATCGGGTGTGGTGTGACGTCATTCCCATGGACGTTGCACATGTGCTGCTTGGACGCCCCTGGTTGTTTGATCGTGACGTCACGTGTTTCGGCCGCTCGAACACGTGTGTCTTCTATGACAAGGGGCGGAAGATTACTTTGACGCCCACCCAGCCCAGGGAGAGATCGAAGGGCGTGGTTGAGCCTTCCGTGAGCACGGGTGCTTCGAGACCTTTACACATCCTGAGGCGTGGCGAGTTTCTCCGCGACAGCATTGAGGCTGATATTATGTATGTTGTCGCTGCCACTCAGGCATCCGAGGCCCCCTCTGTTGACCACCCGCTAGCGGTGCGTCCCCTTCTGGATGAGTTCGCAGATATTATGCCTGACGAGCTCCCTGACGAGCTGCCCCCGCAGCGAGATATCCAGCACGCCATAGATCTGATTCCGGGAGCTTCCCTACCGAACCTTCCCCACTATCGTATGCATCCAGATGAGCACGCCGAGCTCAAACGGCAAGTCGAGGAGCTTCTGCGGAAGCAATTTATTCGTGAGAGTATGAGCCCGTGTGCTGTTCCCGCCCTTCTTACCCCTAAGAAGGACGGCAGTTGGCGTATGTGCGTCGATAGCCGCGCCATAAACAAGATCACGGTCAAGTACCGTTTTCCCATTCCTCGATTAGATGATCTATTGGACACTATGTCTGGTGCCCAGATCTTTACCAAGATTGACCTGCGTAGTGGGTACCACCAGATCAGAGTGCGTGAAGGGGACGAATGGAAGACCGCCTTCAAGACGAAGGATGGCCTTTATGAGTGGCTAGTCATGCCATTCAGACTTTCGAACGCCCCTAGTACTTTTATGAGAGTTATGACGCAGGTGTTGCGGCCCTACATGGGCAAGTTTCTGGTTGTATATTTTGATGACATCTTGGTCTACAGCCAGACACAGGCCGCCCACCTCGATCATTTGCGGCTTCTCTTCAGCACCCTCCGCAGGGAGAAGCTATATGTGAACCTGAAGAAGTGCGCATTTCTTTCTGAGTCCGTCCACTTCTTGGGTTTCATCATTTCTTCGACTGGCGTGTCGGTGGATCCCGAAAAGGTCCAATGTATTCGAGACTGGCCTGTGCCTACGACTATCCACGAGGCTCGCAGTTTTCACGGGCTCGCCACCTTCTACAGGAGGTTCGTCCCGGGGTTCAGCACGATCATGGCCCCCTTCACGAGTTGTCTCAAGAAGGGAGAGTTTCAGTGGACCCCCGCCGCCACTAGGGCCTTCGAGGAGATAAAAGCAAAGCTGACGACGGCTCCCGTCCTGAGGCTTCCTGACTTTAGTCGTGCCTTTGAGGTCGCTTGCGACGCGTCTGGAGTTGGTATCGGTGGTGTACTGAGCCAAGAGGGACACCCGGTCTCCTACTTTAGCGAGAAATTAAACGAGGCCAAACAGAAGTATTCGAACTACGACCGGGAGTTTTACGCGGTTGTCCAGTCCTTACGCTACTGGCGGCACTACCTCCTCCCCCGGGAGTTCGTGCTTTACTCCGACCACCAGGCATTACGCTACTTGGATTCTCAGCGTAAGCTGGGACATCGCCATGCCAAGTGGGTTGAGTATCTACATGACTTCCACTATGTTCTCAAACACCGAGCTGGTGTTGAGAACAAGCCGGCAGACGCCCTGAGTCGCCGTGTCTCGTTGCTTCAGACTATGACGGCCCGTGTCGACGGGCTTGAGCGCGTGATCTTAGGATATCCGGCATGCCCTGATTTTGGTGAGATTTACACCGTCCTATCCCGAGACCCCCCAGACCCCGTTGAGGGATATCAGATCTTCGAGGGATACCTATACCATGGCTCCCGCCTATGCATTCCCCGAACATCGTATCGCGACTTCCTGATTTGGGAGTTGCATGCGGGCGGAGCCGCCGGACATTTTGGGCGCGACAAATCTATCGCCATCGTGGAGGACCGTCTCTATTGGCCCACGCTTAGGAGGGACGTGGCTAGAGTCGTCCGCCACTGCCGTATCTGCCAGACGGCCAAGGGCACGAAGCAGAATGCAGGCCTATACACTCCGTTACCGGTCCCACGCCGCCCGTGGGAGGATCTTAGCATGGACTTCGTTCTGGGGCTTCCCCGCACTCTTCGGAAGCACGATTCCATCTTCGTGGTGGTTGATCGCTTTTCGAAGATGGCCCATTTTATAGCATGCCGCAAGACGGCGGACGCAACCCACGTTGCATCCATTTTCATGCGGGACGTTTTCCGACTACACGGCCTTCCCAAGTCCATCGTTTCGGACCGCGACGTGAGGTTTGTGAGCTATTTCTGGAAGACCCTGTGGCTCAAGACCGGCACCACCCTTAAGTTTTCGACTGCTTACCACCCGCAGACGGATGGCCAGACAGAGGTAGTAAATAGGAGTTTAGGGAACTTATTAAGGTGTCTGGTGGGAGAGCGAGTGAGTAGTTGGGATTTAGACCTTCCGGTCGCCGAGTTTGCATATAATAGCTCCGTCAATAGGACCACTGGGTTGAGTCCATTTCATATAGTGTCAGGTTACGACCCCCGGAAGCCCATTGACCTTATTCCGAGCCCGTTAGAGTCCCGTCCTAGTGAGTCTGCCGAATCATTTGCACAGCACCTGCATGAGTTGCATGAGTCGGTTCGCCGACGTATTAGCATGAGCAATGAAAATTATAAAACCCACGCAGATCAACGAAAACGAGAATGTATCTTTAATATTGGCGAACAGGTGATGGTCCGAGTCCGCCCGGAGAGGCTCCCTTCGGGGCCTGCCAAGAAGTTAAGCGCCAGGCGAATGGGCCCTTTCTCAGTTATTAGTCGGATCGGGACCAACGCCTACAAGCTAGATATTCCGGCAAGTATGGGGATTCATCCAGTTTTTAATGTCGAGGATCTGACACCCTATTATGAGCCTTATGACTATGGGGACCCGAGCAGTGGAAGTGATCCACCTTCCTCCCCCTTGCCCGCTTCCTCCACCGCCCCACCCACGCCAGCTTACCACCACAGCCTGCCCACTACTGATACTCTTACCCTTGGGAGTCCGTCGCCAATGGTACCACAGCCTGCAGCACCACGTCCACCGGATCCCACCATGAGAGATGAGAGCATCACTGAGATCAGATCCCACCAGATTGTTCCCACCACGGGCGGGCCGCGCCTTCGCTACTTGGTTCATTGGCGGGGCCGCTCCGACGCTGACGACGCTTGGATACTACCGGCAGAGCTTGACCGACTTGCCCCCGGACTTCGACTCCAGTACGATCGTCTCCATTCCTCGGAGATGAATGCTTTTCAGTCGGGGGGAGTTGATGGGAATCCATCAGATCGTGCACATGATGGGGCGGGACCCACGTTCATTTATTCCCGCCGGAAGACGTGATCGGATCGCCGATCCGACCCCGCGGTTGCGTCCAGCACGTCGCCGCGAATCTAGATCATATATTTATGTATTTTTTTTTGGACTCATATTTGGTTTATTTAGGGGTAAACCCACCGGCCAATCATAGCCGTTCGTTGGGATGCCCTAGTGGTTTATTTCTTATAAATAGGTTTAGAGGGGCTGGTTTTAGGTTATTGCTGAAGTTGGAGAGTCATCTTCCTCACTTCCGGTGGTCTCCCGCGGTGCCGACGCCGTGGACCCTTGGTGCCGACGCCTTGGGGTAAGTTTTCTTCCTCCTTCCCCCCCCCTTCCACCGCTCTACCACAACCCACCACCCTCCCGCTGTCCCGCCCAGCAGCAGCCGACCGAACCCCCCTTCTTCCTCCTCCCCGGCCGCCACCCAGCCCCGCCCTTCCCCGCCTGAAACCGCCCAGCCCCGGCCGGTTTCCGCCCAGATCCGGGCGGCCGACTACCCTCCGCCTCCGCCTCCCTCCAGCCGGCCACTCAGCCCCCCCCTTCCGCCTCCTACCAGCCCGCCTAACCCACACCCCCCCCTACTCCAACTCCGTGGATCCACCGCCCATTAATCCCTCTACCATTAACCCCTCCGATCCGGGTCTACCGACCCCGATCTACCCTCCCTAAGCCGGATCCGGCCATCTATTACCGGATCCACCCACCCGAGCCCGGATCCGCGCATATTCATCCGGATCTACCCGTTTTCCTTCCCGATCCCGTCATCCACCACCAAAACAGCCCCCCCTACCGATATTTCCACCTCCGGATCCACCACTCGGCACTCGATCTACACCGCCGGAACCTTCCACTTCCATTGCCCGAAATCAGCCCCTAGTCTCGAGTTATTTTGTGATTGGTTGTATTATTTTCTTGACATTAATATTGGATAATCTCGTACTTGCTTGGAACTTGTTTGGGGTACTTTGGTATCGCTTGATTATTAACCTGCAGGTGGATCTCTTCGCCGCGCGCTTCGCTTTTGGCCCTCCGAGCGGAGGAAGGCCAACTAAGAAGTTCGCCCAATATTGAATTTAATTCTTGTTGCAGTTATTTGCTTGTGGCGTTGCTAATCTCCATTGCTCTAATAATTTGTCGTGTGAACCGAATGTTGTGTTGCATATAGAGTCTAGGTGGAGCACCCCATAGCCTACCCTACATCAAGAACCCACTACAAGAGAAGAAACAACATATAATATGATAAATGGCGAAGGATCCGAAATCGATCCGTAACATCATGCTCTAGAATGATCTTAACTTTTATTCATTTTCTTTTCTCTTATTCTATTTCACTATTTTCTTGAGGTTAGAGTGATATTGCTCTTGCAATTTCTCCCAGATTGATGTTATTTTTTTTGTAGTTGGGGGCTGTTGCGGTAAATTTAGTTGCTGGAGACAAACCATCTGATGTTTATTCTAGCATAGCTTCCAGGTAAGTTCTTTCATAATTGCAATACTTTCTTAAGTTTTCTTTTTCTGCACATCTTTTATACACATCACCTTTCATTCATTCATTTTATCCACTAGTTTTACTAGTTATTCACCCATTTTCTAAAAAATGATCATTTATCCAAGGTTGTAAATATTAGATGTCGGCAACGTGTCAGATTGAGTTTTAAGTGTCGGAAGGATGTTGGGGCGTCTTGTCGGTGATATTTTAAAATATCAGATTTTTCGTATCTCCTAAATAATTTTTTTAATGCATACTAAGTATAATTACATATTCTAAAATCAAAATTAGAATAACAAGTTCACGAACACTTAATCATGTATATTCTAAAATATATTCAATGATTATCCAAATAAAATATTAATAATACACTACAACTACTATTAAAAAGTACTAGTAGATATATTGTAAAATATATTTAATATACAATTGTTGCGGCCAACTCAACCCTCATGGTAGACCGAACTAAACTAGACCGCTTTAGCACGTGGAGCGGTCGAGCGCACACACAGTCACAGAGTAAGCAGAAGTGCACAAGACATTTTTAAATTGGAAAAATCCCTCAACTGGGTAAAAAACCACATGACCAATACAGTGCCAGTCAAACTTCACTATTGGAGGCAGTTTATAGAGTGTCTTGAGAATCGAGGGCGACAGACTGCTCCTCGTTACAGCTTTGAGATGAGAGACGGTATTACGCTTGGTGGGCGACAGACCGCCTCACACAAAGCTTGTTCCTTTCTATTTTCTGATGGGGTCGAGCGTTCTCGGACGCTGCTTGGCTGTCAAACTTCGTGGCGGGATGCGCGGAAATG
The DNA here is from genome assembly GCA_039513925.1 of Platanthera zijinensis. NCBI lineage: Eukaryota > Viridiplantae > Streptophyta > Magnoliopsida > Asparagales > Orchidaceae > Platanthera > Platanthera zijinensis. The sequence goes on along the minus strand of CM077097.1, from coordinate 135,343,769 downwards.
CGTCGACGATGACTTGAGGAACTTCGCGCACGTAGGAAGCTTCGTTGAATGGCGAGCAGAACGTCTTCTTCTTAGAAGCGTCGTGGACATAGGCAAATTTTCGGGTGGACTGACAGGTGGAGGAAGCACGTAGGAGGATTCCGACAGAGCTCCTACCCGAGGAAGAAGACTGGGAAGAGGAAAAGTTAGAAATGCGAGGGGGTCTGGGGTATTATTTATAGGTCCCAGAGGTGGTTATGCAGCTATCTGTACACCGTAACAACCAAAATCATTATATTTAGCATAGTTTTGAGCGTATATTATGCTCATAATATTTGTTATTCGCAGACCATTAATTAAATAAATAATATTCCCCACTAACCATGGTGATTAGTGGGTGGATATGCGAGTGGTTACCCACGTAAAGAATGACAGTGATCGTGACGGGACGGTCAGACGGCGGCAAAGGCCCGCCATGAACGGGCGGCCAACTTAGCAGCGGATGGCCGCCGACGAAGGAGGAGGAGACGCGGCCGGCGGAACGGTCAGCCGCGGCGGGAGAGAACGCGACCGCGGGGAGGGGCGGTGGTGGAGACCGACCCAGATCAGGTCGACGCAAAAGTGCCCGACGCCGCACCCGACAGGACCTCTATCGACCCTAAAATTTTCATATTTTGTGTCATTTTACAAATTTTTGTTATTTTTGCAAGTTCATGTAAATGTGTATTTCTTTATTTGGATATATATATATATAAGTAAAGCCGGTTCATTACAGCTCAAGCCGGCCCGGTACTGTTGTTCTTCCTCGATTTAATCCCAGGCAGCTCTCCCGGTTTCGGTTTGACAGCTCCCAGCCGCCCCGCACGCGACAATGGTGCGACCCCCGGAGAAGTCCCTCATGTCCACGAGCCTGCACGATTTCCCCGATAGATTCAACATCGAACTTCCCCACCCGGCCACGATCGCCTGCCTCCACGACACCATTACTGCGGTTGGAAGAGAAGGCCGAGGTTTGATTTTTTTTTTTGTTTTAGAATCGAAACCCTATAAAAGGGGCTGTCTATTGTGGGTGAATGGTGGTGAAAAAACTATTGAAGAGTTGTGGAATGTATTAAGTGATTGCTATTATTGAGAGTTTAATGTTCCTGTGGTAGTGAAATTGTTCTGTTTCCTGTTGCCGTTTGGGAAGACGATGAATATTTTGAAATTTTTTTCTTTGTTTTGAGAATTGAACTTCATGGTTGTTCCCTGTTTCAAGTCCTGTAGAGAAAATGGATAGTTGGATTATTCCGGCTTCTGTTTAGGGTTGGATGAGCTTTGATGCTTGCTGCTGCCTCTATTAAAAGTGATAGGAGAACTATATATGTGTGGGTGTATTCCCGTAAACAGTTTCCGATTGAAGTTAGGAATTGAAAGTTGACTTCCTGCTTCTTTATGAGATTTCGTGGATCCACCTTGAGTGTGAGAGCGAGTGAATTTTAGGTTGTCAGTTTGTGGCTTTCTTACATTTTTGAGTGAGTGAATCCATGGAACCACCTTGTGTGAGAGAGCGATTTAATTTCGTGGTGCCCGTGTGCGATAGAGGCCGACCTCAGAGTGAGAGATCGAAGGTGACGAGGAGTTCCTCGCGGGATCGCCATCGACTGCGGTTGCGGAAAGACGCATCTTTCCGTTGGTAATTTGGTTTTTCCCCCTCCTTTGCGCGTGTCTACTTTTCTCTTAGGATTTTAGATTCATTGCTGGGTTTTCTCCCGGATTTTGTCAGTGAACGCTACGTCAAAAGCTCCAAATGGAAATGTATTTGGAGTTCGCGATTTCCGTTTTGCTACGACAAGGGGAACGAAACGAAGTTGCGAACTTACTTCCCCGGATTTAGAATTGAACTATTTTTTTAAAGAAAATTCATTTTTTGAAACAAAATAATTAATTTTGTGTTGTTTCAAAAAAAATCTAGTTGCTTAATTTCTCAAAGTATTTGCAATGCCCACTCAAATATTTTCAAAATTAATTTAATGATCGCATACATTTAGGGTTTCTTAGAAATAACCGACAGGCGCGCAAACCCTACGTGCCATCCTGCATCAGGCGGCCACGGGGAGGGGCGACCTCCCTCGCGGGTAAAGCCCCACGACTGTGGGAGGCGACCGTGGGGAGGGGCGGCCACCCTTACTGGCGATGCCCCACGGCCGCGGGCGGCGACCGCGGGGAGGGATGGCCGCGGTGCGGCCGCCCACGCGGGAGAAGCCCAGGGAGTCGCGGGAGGCGGCCATGTGGAGGGGCGGCCCCGGCTTTGGCGGGGCCGGCCGGGCGCAGGCCGCCCGACCCCGACAATGGTGTCGCTGATGGCCGGCTGCGGTGGTCGCTTGGATTGCGCGCGTAGTAGGATCTACGTGCGGGCCGTGCGGGGGATCGGGCGTGCCTATCAAGTGCGCGGTACTCAACCCCATGATCCCACTAAATTAGTGAGGATCATGAGGTGTGGGCTATTGACATCCCATTTCCTTATAAATTTTAGGATGACCTCATCAACAGTAATTTATTTAGATAACACTACATTCTATAGCAAATATTTTTTTAAGCTAAATATTTTTTATTGGTTAAAAATGTTTTCATGCCTAATAAATTTATGTTAAAAATATAAAACTAAGAATAAATGTGTTGAAAGTTGTAATATTTTTTGCAAAATGAAATAAGATGATAAAGTAAGAAATAATTAAGAAAAATTATTATCCGAATAATAGTCTAAAAAGAATGTAACCATCTCTTATTGATTTAAACATATATAATATAATAATACATATAAGTGAAACATATACTGGTAACATAATAAAAAAAATAAAAAATCAGATGATATGTTCCAATGTCGTGCCTGCCAATATATTGGAAAAATCAGATATGCCGATCTATATTTACAAAACGACAATCCATTTTCTTAGAAAAATTATTGTTTTGCTCTCAGAAACGACATGTTAGACATGTTGAAGGACGTTTAAAACAATGCATTTATCACACTTTTCCTTTATTTTTTCCACATTGTACTTAACATTTTCGAACAGATCTACAACGAAAATGGTTTCTTTAGGAGGGGTTCTTTATTTATGCTAATATAGTGATATTGTTGCCTGAGTAAGAAATTTATTTGGAAAACCTATGAGGTTCACAGGGTCAATCATTACATACTATTAAATTTCCTTGCTAGTTGCATTAAACATTTCTATGATAAAATAATGTTGCTACTGTGACTTATTTTATAAGCTATATCTTTTCTTCATTATTTTTGAGGTTTTTTCTTGTTATTTTAAATGTGTTATTTTTGCCATAAATCTTTACCTCGAGTAGAGTGTTGGAAATCATGCAAAGCGATGCTGAAAAAGATTCTGCTACTAACTCAAACGTGGCTTGTGCAAGGCTTTTGATTGGTCAGGTATGACTTGTGATTTAATTCCTTCACCTCTTTTGTGAAGGATACTAGTCCTTAATTATTTTTAATTTCCTCAAGCAATCAGATAAGTCGACAAGAATTTTCATGCTTTCATTCCATGACATGGTAGATTGATATGATATTTTATTAATTTTTTGTGCTCACGAAGACGTGCGCTCTAATACTATTGTGAAATATGGATCTATTCCTTTTCCAGGATATGAACTTCTGGTTCAGGATATTGTGCTCATAATTTGAACTTTAGTTAATCAAGAACACAAATTGTCTTGTCTTTGCTAATCAAGTTGGTTTATATGGATTAGGTGGATCGCAAATTGGTGAAACAGACTGTTATGACTTCTGTTTATGGTGTCACCTACATTGGTGCACGCGACCAAATAAAGAAAAGGTTGAAGGAACGCAATGTCATTATGGATGATTCTGAGCTATTTAATGCATCTAGTTATGCTGCAAAGGTAATAAACAGAACTCTTATTGTGTCCACATTTACGTAATTTGAACCCAAAAATATAAGTATTTTCAATGTGATTGGACCTTATGATATAATGATCTTTACTGTTTGAGCAGACTACCTTGACCGCTCTTGGGGAGATGTTTCAAGCTGCACGAGGTATCATGAGTTGGCTCGGTGACTGTGCAAAGGTTTGCTTATCTAATAATTTATCAGCAACCTCCAGTCACCTTTCAACTTTTTCTTATACTATGGAGAAGCTTTTTTTTATCATCAAAGCTATGTGATTTTGGGCCCGTTTGGTACGGCGGTGAGGTCGTGAACGTAGTAGTTGTGAATGCTGAACCCAACAACCTCACCCTAGGAACTTTCTGATTCAAAATGAGGCTTTTCTACAACAGTGGGCACAACTGCCGTGCCAAAAAGATGTTCTATGATGGTGACGTTTTTGTCCGAATGCACCGGAGTAAGAACTTTGCGCCAAACAAGCCTATTTGTAATGCGCTACATAGAAGTTACCATGACAAATTTATTTTCACCTCCTGGATTTTGTACTATTCCTTTAATCAACTGTTTATGAGCTTGGATGTTCTATATGTAGTTTGAGTGTCAATAGGTCTTCCTAATTATGTTATCAGGGATGAGCATTCTATGTTTAGCTTGATTTTTAAGTACAAACCTCCAACATTTGCTACACTGTCAAGCTACAAATTTATGTGAATAAAAATGTAAATTGTGCTGAATGGAATGTGACTTCAACAACACAACACTCAAGCCTTTATCCCACTATAGTGGGGTCGGCTATATGGATCCTTTATCGCCATTGTGCCCGATCTTTTGTCATAATCTCACTAATGCCTAAGTATATCATGTCTTTCCTTCTATTTTCATTTAGAGGTGCGAGTTGAGTTGAGCCGGCTCGAAAGCTCGATGAGCCGGCTCAAAAAAAGCTCGAACTTGTGGAGCTCGAGCCGAAGCTCGACGAGCTCGAGCTCGATTACGAGTTGAGCTTGCATATTATTGTTCATGAGCTCGCGTGTTTTTTTATTCCTATAATTTTTTTAAAAAAATTAAAAATATAAAGAAAATCAGGCTCATGAGCTAAAAAGCTCGTGAGCAGCTCGAGCTCGACTCAAGCTCGCGAGCTCGAAGCTCGAGCTCGAGCTCGATAAACAGGCATTGAGCTCGAGCTCGAGCCAGGACAAAATGAGCTCGACGAGCTCGAGCTCGAAATGATTAGCTCGAGCTTGAGCTTGAGCTTGGAAATTTTGCCAAGCTCGACTCGAGCTTGGCTCGTTTGCACCCCTAGTTTCATTCTAAGTCTTTATTGGTCTACCCCTCCCTCGTTTAACATGCCTAGTAACTGGACTCTCACAACGCCTAACAGGTGCCTCTAATGGTCTCCTTTGTACGTGTCCAAACCATCTTAGACAAGCTTCTCGCATCTTCTTTGCAATTGGTGCTACTCCTGTCTTATCTTTGATACATTCGTTTCTAATTTTATCCAATCTCGTGTTTGTTGATACATTCATTCCTAATTTTATCCAATCTCGTGTTAGAATGGAATGTAACTTCAAACTCCAAAAATAAAGGCCTGTTTGAGAGAGTGGTGTGGGTGGATTCAGTTAAAAATAAAGTTCTTGAGTGAAATGAAGCTCTCACTCTTTGGTAATAAATAGGACTAAAAATAGCTCTGTTGGCCCTTCCCACTGCATCAGAGCACAAAAGAGGGGTTATTCAAACGCTTTTAGTTCCCGGCGTGGTGAATCAAAGATACCGCCAGAGCAAAAATAATGTATCAAACAGAGCCCATGTCTGCAACATATTTGCAATATTACTTGGATCATTGACTCATTTATTATATTGGAAAAAGAATGACACTGTTCTATCAAGTAGAATTATGGCCCATGATTTGGGTGATCATATCATGAAGAGGCCCGCGTTGGTAGCACAAACTTGATTATCGGCTATGAAGCATGGATACTTCCCCGAAGGTAGCGTACCCGTACCGGATACGTATCCAGTACCGGTACGTACCCGATACTCGACTGATACGCCTATGTGGATGCATTTGGGCTTAGCACATCATTTTGCATATTGTGACAGGAGTCTCTTTTTCTAGAGTAAACAAAAGTTGGCTCTATGCTAGGAAGCGTTGGTACGTCCAATTAAGATGTGTATCTGTGCTGAGTATGTTTCTGGCACTGGTACGTTTCTGTTACAAGTACGTGTATTGAATGTGTTGATACGATGCACTTTATTAACAAAGTGTCTAAATTGTCTCTAGACTAACCTGAGATTGAAGATGTGGATCTCCAACAATGAAGTTGATATCCAAGAATGAGGAAGAAGAAGAAAAAGACTGATGAGTAGACTTAAGTTTAATTTTATCTTTTTTGGTTAGACATATAAGATGTTAAATTTTATAATATTTACGAATGCTTAATATTTGAAAACTTCATGTTATGTTGTATTGATTTGTGGACTTGCACTTCAAGTTGTGATTTATATTTGATGTTTTGAGAACTATTTATTGCTCTTGTGATATATATAAATTATATTTGTTATAACGTATCATGGCGTACCCGTATTTTTGTTTTTTAAATTTTGTCGTACTGCCGCACCGGATACGTATCATACCTGGTACCGTACCCGTACCGGTGCTGCCTAATTTATCAGTTCTTTTGCATGGTGCTATTAACAATACTCTCCTCTTCTTTTACCAACCTGGTTTGAAGTACAGCCTGATTTGGAGCAGTTCTGATGTCTATTTTTGTGTTATAAGGATATCCTTTTAGACATTAAAGCTGAGCATATTAACATCTTAACATGGGATTGTCTTTGCCTTTTCCAAATTATGTCATGTTTTATGATAAAATTGTATGTCATAATATCGTGAGTGGTTAACAACTATGCGTTTTGCTTGTTCATATAGTTGATTGCTTTGGAAAATCAACCAGTGAGATGGGTGACACCACTTGGCATTCCAGTTGTTCAGCCATACTATAAACTAGGAAGGCATCTAGTAAGTCTCTCTCTCTCTCTCTCTCCATCCCATCACCCCCTCACATGAAGACTCTTAAAACTTATGTACAAAAAAGGACATTCACACACACAATGCTGACACAGGTAACAGGTTCTCAGATACAAGCATATTTGTGCGCTTGCATGTTTAGTTGTTTATGCACGAGCATCATTCATTACTCCTACTCAGAATTATTCCTGACTCTCATGAGTAAACACCGTTGCCTACAGATATTAGTGCACATACTTTCACCACTGTCTTCATCTCATGTGATGATACATGCTAACCAGCATTCCTGCTTAGGTTATAGCTGATTTGGTTGAATTTCCCTGTAGGTCAGAACTTCTCTTCAAGTCTTGTCTTTGCAACGAGAGACGAACAATGTAACTACTTTTACCTTTTAAATTCCGATAAATCAAATTCAATTTCTAAAATTGGAATTTTTTATGCATCTGACTATCAAATGTTATGTCTGTGACAATTTGACTTTTATGTAGGTGATGGTAAAACGTCAAAGGACAGCTTTCCCACCAAATTTTATCCACTCTCTTGATGGATCCCATATGATGATGACTGCAGTGGCTTGTAGAAATGCTGGATTGAATTTTGCTGGTAATATATTGCCATAGAATTTTCTCTCTGTAGATGTTTACGCTCTCAATTTTGTCTAAATTTATTTAATTTTAATTTCAGGAGTTCATGATTCATACTGGACACATGCATGTGATGTTGATGAGATGAACAAAATTCTCCGAGAGAAGTTTGTGGAACTATACGAGCAACCAATTTTGGAGAATGTAAGGTTTCTTTTTCCTTGTTTTTAACATGAGAACCTGCAGTAGCATACTCATTTAAGTGTTACCAATCTTTAACTACTGGGCATGTCATGTAATCTATATCAGATGTAACTCATTGCATTAAGTAAAAAAATTTAGAGGCAGGACATAATATGTTGCGGGAATTTGATGATTGCTTGTCATGCTTGACAATGGATGTTTGATAGAGACATTTTTTTACCTGTGGTGAGGATTCAGAATGAGCCAATTCCAATTCTTATGTTTGATTGCTCTCTAAGAAAGACCGTCGGTTTTTAATTTAGGGTGGAAGGAGGAAAAGTTGCCGAAGATGACGAAGAAGCAACCAAAGAAGATTAAGATGATGTAACAGTAGCCGAAGAAACAGCCAAAGAAGAGAAGAAAATAAGAAGAAGAAAAAGAAGCAGCAGACAAAGAAGAGAAAGATGAAGAAGAAAGAAGAAGAAGAGCTTAGCAGTAGGAAGATCACCTAAAACAGACTTAAAGAGGTGGGTTTTTGTTCATGCCTAAATTCCAAAGGAATGAAAAATCACGGTTTTTCTGGGATGCCAATTCCGTCCAAATAATGCACAAAACAAACACAAGAATTTGGAATTAGGTGACCAAAACAAATTCCACCCTCCCAAAACCAATTCTTCACTCCCAAAACACGCCAAACATTTGAAACCTTAGAATTCTCATTCTAATAAATAGGACCTTAGGACTGATTTAGGTATTAAAGTTATCGATTGTGATCTAGTGTACTTTGAGCAGCCATTTACTTCCTTCTCTTGTGTCTTTCTCCTCTCCCTCTTCTCTATTTATTCCTATTCTATTTCTCTACTCTAAGCGATATAAATTGGTATCAAATCGGAACAAGCGGGGTGCTCTCCTAATCATCCTTTCGCTCGCACTCTCTCATCTCCTCTCTCCATTTTTTGATTCAAATATCATTTAGCTTGTCCTTCGTCAAATAAGGTTCACTAGAGCTTTGAACCGATCATGATCAACCATTATTGCATTCTCTTGCTAGATTTCTCATGAATTTATTCGGTTTAGCAATGTACCTTGTCAATCCCTTCCTCGTAGTTCCATCATTTGCTAGAACAACCATCTTTATATAGCCTTTCTATGCAGAACGAGTGGTGCATGGCGACTTTAGGTGAAGGCCGCACGATACCCCAACTCTATATGCAATGCAAGCAATCACGAACAAATGCAGTGGACCGATGACTAACCCTAAAATGAAGATGAGATTACAATGCTATTGTAATTAAACGTTTGACAATCACATGTGCATCATATTGTTTTAGGAATCTTACGACACTTCATGAACGCCCACTAATTAGAGTTTCACTAGGATACAATTACACACACTGCAATCGTCCTGCGCCAGTATGTCTCAATGTGATATTATTGATACTTCCTTTGAGGTGGGTGAGAAGAATCCCAATGCAGAAAGCCTTTGTTTTATAAGTACCACAAATTTGTGGTAAATTGAACTATCTTACAATGAATCGATCTGAAATCTCATGTACCATTTGGTTAATTAGTTTATGGCAACACCATCTAATGGTCAATGGGATGTTGTACTTCGTATTGTTTAATATGTGAAGAAAGATCCTAGTCTTGGGCTTGTCTACAATTATCATGGCCGTATTGATATTTGTAGAAAAGTAGAGCAATGAAACTTGTGGGCTGTATTTCATGTATTTACCTTCAAGTATGAGTACATATATATAGGAAGAGAGAAGTCCCAAAGTATACAGTGTGGGACAAAACAAAAGATATAAAAGGCTTAAATAGGCCACAATTACAATGGACTTTTACACATTGATTTACTATCTTCTAACACTCCCCCGCAAGCTAGAACAGACAAATCGTAGGCACCAAGCTTGGATAAGAACTGCTGATACAATGACCGAGGTAGAGCCTTAGCAAAGATGTTGGCAACTTGCTCAGAGGCTGTAACATGTTCTAATTCAAGTTTCTTCAGTTGGATTTTCTCCCAGACAAAGTGACAATCAACCTCAATGTGTTTTGTTCGCTCATGAAATACAGGGTTCTTTGCAATGTGTATAGCAGCCTGACTATCACAGAACAGAGTTGCAGGAGAGGAGAGTTTGACACCCAAATCACAAAGAAGGCTTTCCAACCAGGTAAGTTCAGAAACGACAATATCCATTGCACGATACTCGCCTTCAGCAGAGGAGCGAGCCACCACCGATTGCTTCTTGCTACGCCATGTGATGAGATTTCCTCCAAAGTAGGTACAGAAGCCAGTGGTAGATCGTCGATCATCAACGAGTCAGCATCAGTGTACACGACAAGAGATAGGGAGGAGGATGGCTTGTATACCAACCCTCGTCCCGGGGCAGCTTTCAAGTACCTGAGGATGCGTTCGATAGCCTGTAGATGAGAGATTCTTGGTGAATGCATAAAGCGACTAACCACTCCAACAACAAAAGAGATATCAGGCCTTGTAACTGTTTGGTATATCAATTTTCCTACAAGGCGCCGATAATATTCAGGATTTGTAAGCAGATAATCTGACTCTGTTCCATGAGCACTTAGCTTGTGGTTCACATCCATAGGTGTTTCCGCGGGTTTACATCCAGAATAACCCGCAACCTGAAGAAGGTCAAGACAATATTTTCGTTGAGATAAGTGCAGACCATCAGGTCGTCGAGCAATCTCAAGTCCAAATATCGAAGGTTTCCCAGATCTTTTGTTTGGAAGACAGAGTTTAAGTATTGTTTGATCTATTGTATCCCGGTGGAGTCATCGCCAGTTATCAAAATATCATCCATGTAGACTAAGATAATGACAGTCCCCGTAGATTGATGAAGAGTAAAAAAAGACTAGTCAGCCGAGCTCCGCTGGAAGCCAATATCACGAACAACCTTGCTAAATTTTTCAAACCAAGCCCGAGGGAACTGTTTGAGACCATAAATAGCTTTATGCAGACGACACACCTGAGACTCCCATGTGGTTTCAAACCCGGGAGGTTGGTGCATGAAGATCGTCTCTTGAAGATCACCATTAAGAAAGACATTTTCAATGTCCAGCTGATGTAGGGGCCAGTGACGGTGAACAACAAGTGAAATGAGAACCCGAACATAGTTAAGTTTGGCTATAGGGGAGAAGTTCTCCTCATAGTCCAAGCCCGATTGCTGAGTGAACCCACGAGCCACAAGACGGGCTTTGAGGCGGTCGATTGTCCCATCCTGAGCATGTTTATTTGCGAAGATCCATTTATAATTGACGCAGGATTGGGCGGAAGGAAGGGGTACCAGATCCCAAGTATGATTAGCCTAAAGGGCCGACATCTCAGCCTCCATTGCCGCACGCCACTCAGGATGTTGAAGAGCCTCCGCACAATGTTAGGAAGAGAAATAGAGGAAATAGCAAGAGCAAATTTGAGCAGAGGAGGAGAGAGCCAATGTAACGAAATGTAGTTTTCAAGTGGAAGAACCGTATAAGCGGAGGCAGGATCAATTTACCGTGAGATTGTACTGGTAGACGGTAGCAGTGGTTGGGCTCTGGAGTTCGGATTACAACGGGTGTAGATATAGATGAGAGGTGGTTTGGGTGGTGGTGGTTCCGCGTGGGTTGTTGGAAGAAGAGGAGATAGAAGAGTCGTGACTGGGATTGCAGCACGGGGCACGGGTGGCACACGTGGAGGTACTACAGTGGATGAGTGAAAGGGTTGGTCTTCTAGGAAAGTAACATCAGCTGAAACAACCACTTTCTGGTCGACGGGAGAGTAACATACGTACCCTTTTTGAGTGCGAGAGTACCCCACAAACATACATTTCGTTGCAAGACGCGCAAATTTATCTGTAGGTGGACCAAGATTATGAACATAGCAGGCACACCCAAATATCCGAGAAGCAAGAGGAAACAGAGATTGAGAGGGAAAGAGAACGCTAAACGGAGTGGCGAAATTGAGAACGAAGGAAGACATACGGTTGATGAGATGACATGCAGCCGACACTGCAAAGTTCCAGTATTCGATGGGTACCTGCATTTAAAGCATTAAGGATTGGGCAACATCAAGAAGATGCCGAATTTTCTGTTCAGCCACACCATTTTGCTGAGGAGTGTAAGCACAAGATGTTTGATGTATAATTCCAAATTCAACACAAATTGTAGCGAATATACAGTTCATATATTCCCGCGCATTATCCGTTTGAATGATTTTAAGTGGAGAGGAGAACTGAATACGAAGTTCAGTAACGAACGTACGAAAAATAGAAGTGAGTTCGGTGCGATCCCTTAGTAAATATAACCAGGTCACTCGAGAGTAATCATCAATAAACGTTCCAAAGTAGTGGTACCCAAATACACTAGGGACTTTATAAGAGCCTCAAATATCAGAATGAACAATAGATAAATGAGTAGTACTCCGATGACAAACATGACTAAATGAAACTCGATGCTGTTTACCAAAGATACATGATTCACAAGTAAACTCATTTAACGGGATATCCGGAAGAGCTTGCTTGAGAATCTGGAGGGGAGCATGTTCGAGACGACGATGCCATTCGATCGAGGAGACGATAGAAAGTGTAGATAGAAGGACATCAAGAAGATAGAGCCCATGAGACAGCCGTCCGTTACCAATAATATTCCGCGTTTGCCGATCATGCACAACAAAGGAAGATGATGAGAATGTAATATTGCAATCAAGATCCAGCGTCAGGCGACTAACAGAAAGTAAGTTGAACGGGGATCCCGGAACATGAAGAACTGAGGTTAAGGAGAGGGTAGGTGTGAGATGGATGTCAGCAGCTCTTGAGACGGGTGGAGTCACCATTGACCACAGTTATGAACTTGAGATGAGGAGAAGCCAAGTATTGCGGCGGCTTCTGGCAAGTAATGTGATGGGTGGCACCAGAGTCCACAATTCAGTGGGAACTCCGAGAGAGACATGATATACCTTCATTGACGATGGAAGCCACGGAGCCCGAGGAGCGAGCAATCACCCCTTGGAGTTGCTGAAGCTGAGTGCGGATAGCATCAATGTCAGACTGAGCAGTTGAGGAAGTCGAAGTAGTAGCAGAGTACAGAGAGTCGGTCTTAGTAGAGGCAGCAAGGTGGGGTGGCAGACCATGCTTACGATAATGGGTGGCCTCCAGATGATTGTCCCGTCCACAAAAAGTGCATTTAAGGGAGGATTTATCAGTACGTCCTCGTCCCCGAGACGGATGGCGACCCCCACTGGTTGAAGGACCACAATTGGAGTTAGGTGGCGAAGGTAGCTGAAGAAGGGCTAGAGAGGGAGGCATAGGAGCCTCGGGTGGCGGGGTGACCTTCAGAAGCATTGAGCAGACATCGGAGAGAGAGAGAGTAGTGACAGAGGAGAGTATCTGAGCCCGAACACTATGCAGATGAGGAGGAACCCTTGCCATCATCATGGCTATCCAGACAGTCTCTTTTTGCGCCCGTTGGGTAACCAGATATGTAGTAGGAGGCTGGTGTTGTATCCAAGCCTCAACAAGCGTCTTTGCCTTGGCAATGAAGGAAGTCATATCGCCAGGTATCCCGGGATCAAGGGATTGCAGTTCAATAATGATGTCAAACAGATGTTGGAGGCTATTTTGGCCAGAATAGAAGGAATGGAGTTCCTCCCACATGGACTTAGTCGTGTCATGATACATGACCATCCTGTAGGGCTCAGTATCCATGCAGTTGAGAAGACAGGATTGCACACAGCCATCATCACGAAGCCACTCATCAGTAGGTGGGGCCGGAGGAGCCCGGATCAAGTGATGAAGAACTCCTTTCGTCTGGAGCACCCGACGAACTGAATGCACCCATTCCACAAAGTTTCGTATGCCAGTGAGAGAAATGGTGGTAATCCTGAATTTATCCTGAAGACCAGGAGCGGAGGTAGCAGCCCGAGGTGGCAGAAGCAAAGCAGCAGCAGACTCGCCAGAAGCAATAGTGGAACCCATGAAACCGCAACATGGAGACCAACCGGGTCTAGCCGCAGGAAGAGCCTGGCTAGACCGAGGCCGCAACGGGAAGAGCCGGCAGGAAAATACATCAAGCCACAACGATCTGAAGGCAACAGAGGCCAGAAGAACAAAAGGCCGATAAACAGGTGCTTGACCGGGCGGATAGAGACAGACCGCAATCAACAACCCCGAAGCGGTTAGAGAGGAGAGGCCACCTTGACGAGAGAACAGGAGAAACCGCACGGTCTCGGTGTCAACACACCAGCGACAAGAGGCCGCGACTAAGATGCGGAGCCCGCGACCGGTAGAGAAGCCGCAGCGAACAAGCAAATGAGGAACCAAGCGAGAAGTCGCAGCGACTAAAAAAGCCACAACGACTAAGAGAAGACCGCGCGAGAAGCACACAGTGAAAAGGGGAAACCACATCGGGTAAGGAAGCCGAGGTGGTTAGGGAAACCACAGGGATAGGGAAACCGCAACGACTAAATATGGAAGACCGCCCGGTCACGGTGAGCACACCAGCTGCAAGAAAGGATGCCGCGACCAAGGGGCGGTGAAACAGCAGTTGGGAAAGCCGCGGCGAAACAAAGAGAAGTCGCAACGACTCCGAGAGGAAGTCGCGCGAGTAGCGAGGAGAGGCGAGAAGGCGGGTAGAGAAACAGACCACGGCGAGAAGAGGGAGAGGGCTCCACCAGTCCGAGAGAGTTATAAAAGGGAGGGGGGCAGGAGAGAGGGGGAAGCCACGATAGAGAGAGAAAGGAGCGGCTAGAAGCTTAGCCGCGGATAGAAAAGGAGGAGGCCGCAAGACTGAGAGGTTAAGCTGGAGAACAAGCCGCCCGGTTAATCGGAGGAGCGGGCGGTTAAAAAAAAACAGACCGGTTAACCTGATTCTGATACCATGTGGAAAAGTAGAGCAATGAAACTTGTGTGCTGTATTTCATGAATTTACCTTCAAGTATGAGTACATATATATAGGAAGAGAGGAAGAGAGAAGTCCCAAAATATACAATGTGGGACAAAATAAAAGACATAAAAGGTTTAAATGAGCCACAATTACAATAGGCTTTTACACATTGATTTACTATCTTCTAACAATATTAAAGCTTTTGTGTCACTAATTGGGCAGGATGCTTAGTTACACAGAAATTTACTGCTGTTTCACTGTCTTTATGGATGGTAATATGATTTCTTGGTACAATAAGAAACACATCACCATTCTCTCTTGTGCTGAGGCTGAACATCTGTGTGATCTCTCACACAATTGTAGAGATTATGTAAGTTTCAATGGTTTCTTTCATGAGATTGGTTACTCAATGCAGAGATCAATTCCGTTATGGTGTGACAACCAAACAACCATTTGATTTGTACTAATTCAGTCCTTCACGAGCATTCCAAATACATCAAAATGGTGTATCGCTTTGTTCGAGGAAAATATGAAGGGTTCATTTCTCTCTGGTATGTTAAAATTGGAGACCAACTTGCAGATCTACTAACAGGGGATTTCAGGTCCAGGAGTGAAATGTTTTTGTATCAAGTTAGGCATAATTAACATCCATGATCCAATTTGAGGGAGATTATTAGAATTATTTTTTCCTTGTTATATTGTACTTTCATTTATTCAATATATATTATATATAAATAAACACCTAACCTCTCATTTAGGTTTCAGAATGCGATGAGGACTCGAGCATGGGGATTTTGTGGCTCCTTTTAATCATAACCTTTTCTCTTTAGTTTGATCCTATTTTAATTAGCATCACTTACTGCTTCACCCCTACCAGTGTTTGTGAGTTGATTAATCTCATTAGTCTAATTAAACATTTAGTAAAATTCCCATGCCACTATTCATTGTTTTTTTTACTGTTGCTGTTGGAGGAAGCATGCTTGCTTTCATTTAACTTTAGTTATAATTTTATTAAACCTGATGACTGGAACATTTTACAGTTACTCGAGAGCTTTCAGAAATCATTTCCCAGTTTATCTTTTCCCGTGTTGCCGGATCGTGGAGAGTTCGACCTCAAAGATGTTCTGGATTCACCCTATTTTTTCAACTAAAGGAAGCAGCAGTAGATTCGCGCTTGATTCAACCTATTCGTTCCCGCTCTGTCGCTAACTTGCGTCATCAAGAAAAGGTTTTCGCGTGTTAATGCCTATCCATATGGCCTGCGCCAGATTACTCGATGGACTCCATACTATCAGAATTGCAAGTCAAGGAAAGAGCTGTTGGCAGCGGGGAGAGCAGTTGTCCGGCAGTGAATCGAACCGATCAAATAATACTCGGATTAATACGGGAGAGCTGGGAAACAGGAAGAGTATATACTAAATATCCCTTTTCTAGATGTATGAGCTTGTTCTACTCAACCTACTCAACCATTTGTCCAGTAACTTGGTAAAGCTTCTTCTAATAATATGAGATGTTTTATTGTGTTATGAGTCTAGGAACTGAGTTGGGCGTCTTTGTAGGAGTTATTTGTTGTATCACCCCCTAAAGGAGGTGAACTCCTGTCAATGTGTTTATACTTTTTACATATTAAGGTGACCTGCACAGAAGGTCTCGCAGGCCGCAAGTCACAATATCGCAAATACACCTCCCACGCAGCCGTGCTCCTTCCCCACTTCCCCTCTCCGAGAAGGCGTGAAGAGTGAACTATCTTTCTGAGACGAGTTTGAATGATTTTTTGACCCTTTTATAAAATGAAGCTGTTTTTTTGGCTTTCGATGCAGAAACATGAAAGCTGTTATAAAATGAAGCTATTAATTATCAACATGCACGCAAACATTTTTTTTATTTTATAGTATGTGTATAACCAAGAACTAAATCGGACCGAGCTTTCCGGATTGGTTCCGATTCTATATTGTGGGTATATGGGTTGGTTCTAGTTTCAAAAAGTTGGAACCGATCTTTTACTGGTCAGATCTTGTTTCTGAGTGGAACCGTTCTGAGTTGCATCTCTAATCTCATACTATTATCTCGTGATAACTAATGAATTTTTATGGAAATAATAAAGAAGACATAGGTTGTGTTTGGATTAACGATTAGCTCCGGCGCGTTTGGGCTGAATGAAATGTTGTAATTAATTTTCGTTTGTTTTCTCGCCCTGGTTCAAAACTATCTGTAGAAGCTGTTTGTGTGACTTTCTCGCGTCCCCAAACCTTCAGGAAGACCTCCAGTTTGTCGCGTTTAGGTTACACACTAGTGGTGAGGAAGTCGAAGCTTTTTTGCTCCACTCTCGTGTCTTCTTCGATGACATCACATCTATTGCAGGCCAGAGCTTGACATCACGCCGTTCTCTCCGATGTGTCTTCTCGGACAACATCCAGAACTTGAGTGTCTAGCTCGACATCCCGTGTCTTCTCTGGCGACATCACATCTAGCTTGACATCCGGTTTGATCTTCGCTGGAGCCGAATCTACTGCATGCCAAAGTTTTTCCATTGGATCCTGCCAATCACTGTTACGCCCAATGAGCTTCATCTTTATTCATGTTAGTTTCCTCACTGCTCCTTTAGGATCTTGATTCCTCATAGTTCTTCACAACTCCTCAATGTTGAATCCAGATGTTAGATCTCTTATACAAAATCAACGCTTCATTTTTGTAGATCAGGATACATTAATGTTGAAACCGGGATTCGGTGTCTGTGAAGTTCGGGACCCTAGTAATGGGCAACTTGCACCTACTTCTCCTAAGCGAGAGCTCTTGGCCGGTCTCGCTGAACTAAGGAATAGACCCTGGGCTGCAGCGTGGAGGTCCCACCACACACCCAGAAGATCTTAGAGCGCTTCCCATCTCTAGCCAATGCTGAGCTAGACACCTTGGGGGGAAGAAGAAAGCCTGAATCTGCCCCTCTCCAAGGTACCTTAAGGGTTTATTTATAGTTTTTCGAGTCTGGTCTGCTGATAGCGGAATTCTGCTTTTTAGTTTTACTAAATGCACACCAAAGTGGTCTGCCAACAGCCAAATTTCGCTGTTTTGAGGGGATATTAGCAGACCTAAAGAGGTATCCTGGAGTTGGCGAGTGCCCGATGAAGCTGTGACTCGCCACACGCCCCAGGGTGCCTGGATCTCGCTCCTTGGGGATGACACTTTCCCAGGGTGCCTGGATCTTGCCCCTAGGGGATGCGCTCGCCCCAGGGTGCCTGGATCTCTCCACTAGGTGATGCACTCGCCCCAGGGTGCCTGGATCTCGCCCCTGGTGGATGCACTCGCCCCAGGGTGCCTGGATCTCGCCCCTGGGGGGCTGCACTCGCCCCAGGGTGCCTGGATCTCGCCCCTGGGGGATGCACTCGCCCCAGGGTGCCTGGATCTCGCCCCTGAGGGGATGCACTCGCCCCAGGGTGCCTGGATCTCGCCCCTAAGGGGTTGCACTTGCCCCAGGGGGTCTGATCTCGCCCCTGGGTAGGTAAGGTCCTCTAGACCCTCCTCGGTCATCTTTGGTCTCGACGAATTACGGGTTATACATTGATGAGTTGTCAGCGCTACATGTCTACATTGCCGAATAACTGCACACAGCTTGAACATATTTGATGTTTCTGCATATTATGCTGGAATCGATGTATTTCGAGTTTTTGCATACATTGATGTATATATATATTTCTAATTTATGCATGTCTTTTTCGAGTTGATAAACATATGTATTGCTAGCATGAAAAAAATTCATGATAATAATATCACACTGTTGTTTTATCAAACAGTTCTCTGTTCTGAACAATTCTGCAAACACAGACTAACCAAACTTATCTTCATTAATTTTCAATAGCTCCATTTACAAACGTTCATTTACAACCATTGCTTTCTCAACCGCACCCGCTTTCCCCTCCGTTGAATTCCGTCTTCAGGATGAGAGCGGGCGCGAACTTAATTCCTGAAGATTGTTCCATCGGTCTATGCAGGCTCGAGAACACCAGTAGTCATCGTCTGGCATATCCCTTCTTAGTAACCAAGCACTTGGGCGCATGCGCGGTGGTGAATGAACTCGTCTCCTTCAGTGAAAAGTTTCAAGAAGATTGCCTAAGCTATTTCAAGGAGACTGCTTCAAATTCAGTTGAGGACTTACTACACAACCACTGAGTTTGGGTGTCACGACATCAAGATCTCAAAGATTCTGACGTTGAGAGGTTTCCTCCCCGCCAGCTTCTGTCCGCCGGCTCCATCTAGAACACGTTGATTGGAACAACCATGGACTGAAAAAACGGCGCATCAGTTCATGAACACGAACGACACAGTATTACAACGACTTCTTCGCCGGAACAGCATTAGGCGACCACTTCGGTGGGATCCGGTCAGGCGCCGGCGGCAGTGATTGTTGTTTAATTTTTTTTTTTTAAACAGCAGCTCACTTGAGCTAACAGCTACTAGATGGCAGAAGAAATCTAGTTAGGGGATTTTTTCTGTTCAAAGGAGTTTCAAGTTTGTTTTAAGACTCTAATTTGTTTGTCATTTCTCTTTTTTTTGAGAATAAATACAAAAAACTAAGCAAATCAATTGCATATGCACACTTGAATAAAGTGATACTTGACATCGGTTTTTAGAAAACTCTATTTGACCGGCTGCTCAAAAAACTCTTAAAACATCCTTCTTGTAAAAGTTCTTTTGAAAAAATTTCTCATCCAATAATCTAAAAAGGACGGTGACAGTGAGAATAAATTTTTTTCTACCACCGCCCCCAAACAGAGCCATTGTCTTTATTTGATATGCTATTGATAGTAGTGCTAATATATTCTTCCACATACTCAATTAAACAAAATCTCAAATAATAGTTGTGTTGAAGATAAATTCCATTAAAAGCACTAAGATTCTTGTTTTCCCCTTAACTAGCTCTCTTCCTACACCCAATGTTGAACTAAAATTATAGTAGAATGTAAGAGTAAGTGATCCATGATAAAAAAGAATTTAAGAGAGCATAATTTCACCATTTTGGTTGACGAAGAACTTTTGATCGGCGAATGAGGTTGCACGATCCTGACCACTTGGATTTCCAATTTATGAAAAATGTATTGGATATTGAACCGACCTGCAAATGTTAACCATGTAATTAAGTAATTGAGTAGTTATGTAGAAGACTAGGGCTCTCTTTGGGGGGACTTATTTTCACCGGTCAAGCGGTTACGGCCACATTAATCGGATCTTAATTAAGGTCCGGTTCATGCTGTCGTAACTGCTTGACCGGTGAAAATAAGTCCCCCCCCCCACCAAACGGAGCCTAAGCGTCACTTATCTTTTTATCTCCCTATTATCCATATCTAATTAATGCATTGTGCTGTTATGTATTCCCGTTGAATCCCTATATAAACAGGATCTGCATCAGAGAAAGTTATCAATGAGAAATGCTGAAACGCTTTACCTTCTTGTTGTTGTTCTTCCACCATTCTTTACCTTTTCCTGCTGTAACAACACAATTAGTATAAAACTCAAATACTAACAGTGGTATTAGAGCTTGATATACTGTATTTCTGTGCATTTGGCTCTCATGGGCTTATCATCTACCAACTCATACCCTCCACAACATGTTCCACTACTCAATGGGGAACTGTGTCATCATTGGGCCGTCAAGATGGAGACTCTCCTTGAGTCACAAGATCTCTGGGAGATTGTTCAAAACATGCCAAAAACAGATCCTAGAGACAAGGCAAAAGACGGAGAGGAAGCTAGAATACCCAAAGGAGAAAAGCAAAAGAACTCCTTGACATTGCTACTCATCCAACAAGCCGTCACAACCAATGTTTTTCCGAGGATTTTGGGAGCCAAAACAACCAAACTTGAGTGGGACAGTCTCAAAGAAATTTACCAAGGACATAGAAAGGTAATTTCTATTCGAAAAACAAATAATATAAAGAAGCAATTTGATTCACTTTCCATGAGAGAAGATGAAACAATATTTGAGTTTATGCCTAAACTCACAAATCTCACCAATCAACTAAGCAATCTTGGGGCACCTGTACGGTAGTCGTGCATATTAGGGCTGCCGGGCCGGTCCGGGACCGGTCTGTTAAAAGACCGGTCTTTTGGCCTACTAGTCCCGGACCGGTCCCGCACAAACCGGTCCCGGTTCGGGACCGGTTTTCCTCCTCTTGAGGAGGACCGGATGGGACCGGAGGACCGGTCCTAACCGGTCCCGGACCGGTTTTTTAATTAAAAAATAAATTATATATACTATATTTAATTAAAATATGAGGAGGAAAACCGGTCTTTTACCGGTCTCGGTCTTTTATCGGTCCCGGTCAAAGACCGATCCGGGACCCGTCTTTTACTGGGACCGGATCAGTCGTAACTGGGACCGGTCCTATCTGGTCCGATCCCAACCAGATCGGTTAGGACTGGTTTTTTTGTGCATGACTGCTTGTTGTACCTGACAAAGAGGTTGTTCTCAAAATATTGACAAGCCTACCAAAGACGTATGACCACATTGCAGCGGCGATTGAGGAAAGTAATGACATAGAAACTCTCCTCGTTGCTGCACTCATTGGGAAAATTCAATCCCATGAGGAGCGTTTGAAATGACACCAACCATCTCTCACCCACGCCTTACAACTAGAGCTATCACGGTTCTGGTTTGGTTCCGGTTCTACTAAAACCGTGAACCGAACCATTAAGATAACGGTTTTTCAAGTTAGAACCAAAATCTTATTTGATTTGAGCGGTTCCGGTTCTAGTTCCAGTTCTAACATAATTTTTTGGAACCGTAGGGCCTACGGTTCCGGTTCTGGTTCGCTAAGAACCAAAACCAAATTATTTACTTGCGGTTTGGTCCGGTTCTATGCGGTTCCGATTCAAGGGATGTTAATGTTATGAAATGTAAACTTCAGAAATGTTTTTGTAATGTTGAAAGTAAGAGGGGTGCAACTTGTAATTTAGCAAACTTAGAGGAGAGGTCCCAATAAATGGCCATATATATATGTATATATATAACTGTGTAGACTAGCCTGTGGTATCTATTATGAAAGTACAGTCACTTTTATGCATAAAGTTGCTACATAAATTGTCACATAACTTAAAATAAAAACAATCATTCTCACAGAATGAGTGGTGCGTCGCCTATGAAAAATGTTCCTATGAAAAAAACCATTCTATGAAAAATATTCACTCCTCGTATAGTCATATACATACACATTCATATAAACAAACAAACATACAAATTCACTCTCCCTATTATCATTTTTAAATGAAAAAGTACAATATTGTTTATGCATAACTCCTAATTTACCCTCAGCCACATAAATATTGAAGTTTCAGAGCAAACCATAAAGAAGGATGAATCTGAATAAATTTACATCAGTAAAAATTATATAAAGTTGCAAATCAAAGCGGTAAAAAGTCATCAGAGTAAACAATTACACCCTTCTTTGCATGTCCTTTATGCAAGAGACGCATGAACGAAACATTGTGATGGAGAACAAAAAAGTTCATATCTTTATAAAATATTTGAAGAAAATGTTGTGAATATGGAAGAGATGCGTACGAAGAAAGCGATTAAAACATTGCAGATCATGGAAAAATAAATAAAGAGATGCGTAAGAACAAAACATTGCAGGCCATGAGAGAAAATTGTATCATTTTTAAAGGGATTACAGTGATGCACAAGGAATGCTTGCAGAGTACACTGATTTAGAGAGAAGATCCACAAATGAGTGATGCGTCGCCTCAAGCTCTTTCCGATCGGTGGCGAGGGGCTGCCGATGAACGGAATCTCACCTCTGTTGCCGGAATGCCAACTTCCGTTTCGTGGAGGAGCCACCCGTGAACCCTAAACCCTCTGCAAAAATAGAATCAGATAGAACACAGAACAATAGAAGAAGTAAAAGAAGATTGGCGATGGATTTGGTACGGTGGTACCTGAGCTGAGAGTAGGAGAGGGATGGAGTTCAATGAAACCAGCCGGCGACGACATCAGAAAAAGCGGGTGCTTTGGGATAGTGAGAGAGGAGATGTGCTGATGTGCAACACTGTAGCTCGGAACCCTACGGGAAAGGAGATGCGCAACACTGCAGTCAAGAAAAAATAAATGTGCTGAACAAGAAAAGCAGACACTCATGTGTAGTTGAACAACCATATACAACTGTACGAGACAACCGCGGATTGATATTTGACATATTTTTTCTATGATATTATCAAAATATAAAACAAATACTATAATAATGCAAAAAATAATAATAGTAATACTAATAAATAGTACAAAACATCTATACACACAACGTTCAAAATGATACAGATAAAAAAGCTACGATATTTATTAAATAGTGCAGAACATCTTTTTTTTACTTAAATATAAAATATGTGCAAAATATCTATACACACAGCGTTTAAAATGATCAATATCTTTGCATATTTTTTTGGGTATTATCCAAATATTAAATAAGTACTAATAGTATATTTGTATGATAAATAATTTTTTTATATTAAAATAATAATAATAATAAATGGTTTGCGGTTCGGTTCCGTGTCTATTCAGTCCGGATCGGGTCTAAAAATTTTGAAACCGTTCGAGACTTGCATGTTGCGGTTCCGGTTCCTGTTGCAGTTCCGGTTCCTGTTGCGATTCCGATTCTGGTTCCGGTCCGGATAATAAAATGATGGAACCATACCCGGACCAATGTTGTTCACGGTTCCAAAATTCAAACCGGAACCTGGATAATTGGCGAACGGTTTGGTCCGGTTCTTTGCGGTTCTGGTTCAGTTCCGGTTCGATTTACGGTTTTCGGTTTTAAATGACAACTCTACTTGCAGCCAAAGATGAAACTTGGGAAGCAACAATATATTGGGAAGAAGCCCAGGAACTCAAACAATGTCACTGGGTCCCGTGGACCCCAATGGAAGCAAACCCCTCAAAACCGACAACATCACAGTCCTCCACTGCATAGTGAGAACAATCAAGGAAATGAGGTTTATTGTACCCTATGAAAAAATCTAATCACGAGAATTCCAAGTGTTTTTACAGATGCAAACACTGTAAGAAACCCACACACTTTGAACAAGACTATTGGTTCAAAGATAAAGAAGAAGCCAACTTTATTGAAAATAAAAAAGAAGAAACTGTGGAAAAGCTTTTTCTTTCCCACAACAAGGAGATGGAACAATCTGTGAAATCCCTCAAATGGTATATAGATTCATGCTGCTCCAATCACATGACAAATGATAAAAGCCTATTCCTCCAACTTGATGAAAGTGCAAACTCCTCTATATACTTGGGAGAAGGACACTCAAAATCAATTGAAGGCAAAGGCTGTATCACTATCAGGGATCAATAAGGAAGGAGCAAAGCTATTACCGATGTCCAATATGTTCCCTCACTAACTCAGAACCTGGTCAGTGCCGGTCAAATGATGATCAATGGGTGTATATTAGTAAAGCTAACACATGCATCATTTTTTTATTCTTGTGGCAACCAGGTGGTAGCTATGGAAATGTCAAAGAACAAGGTATTCTCCTTATCTTTGAAGCACCACAAAATTCAGCACAAGATTCAGCACTTGTCTTAATAGAACCGCCCTCAGGAGTCATCATGAAGTGGTATTGTCGGTTGGGACACTTGAACTTCAGTGCTATGCAGAACCTGTTTGAAAGAAGCTTGGAAATGGTCTACCTGAGCTTAAGGTTCTTCATTGCCTCTGTGATACTTGCGCTATGAGTAAGTCACTTCGATTGCCATTACTTCAAGCTGCCCAGCGATGTTCAAAGCCTTTCGAGCTCCTGCACTGTGACCTTTGGGGACCATCTCCAATTCTCACTATTGAAGGTAAAAAGTACTTCCTTTTAATCGTTGATGACTTTACAAGATTTATGTGGTTGTTCCTATTGGAACAAAAATCAGAAACTTTGTCTTGCTTTGTTGAATTTAAAAGAGAAATAGAAAAGAAGCTAGAGAGAAGTATCAAAGCCATCAGAAGTGACAATGGTGAGGAATTCATCTCTTATGCCTTCTTGCACTTCTGTAGTATCAAAGCCACATGCAAGATGTCCAGAAGATGGGGGAGGGAGTAGAGGAAGAGGATCCACCTTCGTCGGGGGGGGGGGGGGGGGGGGGGGGGGGGCTTTTGAAGCTCTCGACCAAATCCACCATTAGAGGGTGGTGGGGTAGTGGAGCTCGGGCATGGGCTTTTTCCGGCAAGGCAGGGCTCCGTCAGAGGGGTGGTCGAGCTCTACTAAGCTTGGGGATATGTGTGCCTTCCTCTGGTGGAAGAGGGGTCTATTTATATGGGTTGGATCCCCCTCTCTCTCACTATCGGTGTAGGACTAATGCCCCCCTTTGGAGGAGAATCATTGCCTTCTCCTTCTCTCCAAGATAGGTGGTAGTCTCCTATTGGGGTGGGGGTGGGGGGTGGGGGTGGGAGGGGTGTACTCCTTATAAAGCCTAGCCTAGACTTTTGATAATGTGGGAAGGGGTGGGGGGGTGGGGGATATGGAGAGAGGATGGGCTTGTTCTTGGCTTGACCCAAGACCCACCTACCTAACTGCTCTTTTGCTGGAAAATAGACCCCACTTGGGCTGGGGGTTACGTCCAAGATGGCCTCGATGATGGGGCTCAAGTGGGGGGGGGGGGTGCTTTCAAATCTACTCAAAAGTGCGACGTTTAGAGGATTTGACCAAAGTCAACCATGTGTGAGTCCCCTATGGCAGTCAAGGTCTAAGTAGGTTAAAGTTATTGGGTGACGAGTCGATATTGGAGTATTTGAGTAATATTGTCCATGCACGCTTTTCAGTGTACACAATACTTGATTTGACCAATATTGACCAAATGACGTCAAAATCGAGCACAATGAATTCTTTTTGTCTCGTATTGAACACACAAGTCCAATGCAATTTGACTGGGGTGCATTCCGAATTCATTTGCTTAATATTCTAAAATGACTTCGTCGTGACACACAAAAATATCAGAAGGGTCATATCCTCTATATGGCCCGGGATAGGAACGAAACGAGTTCCGTTGCCCTCATATCGACTATACAAGTCTAATGCAACCGACAAAACTGTATTCAAAGCTCGTATGCTCCATATTCAAAAATGGCATCGTCATGATGCGCTGCAATACTCAAAATGACCATGTTCACCATGTGACCTCGGATTGAGACGAAACTAATTCCATTGCACTCGTATCGACTTTATGAGTCCGACACATCTGAGGAAACTTGATTCAGAGCACGTATGCTCAAAATTCAAAATCTATGTCACCTTCTAGCTTATTGGGTCAACTAGTGCCCTGGTGACCTAATAAAATCGAGATACTACATCTGCCAACATCAATTTTTTTAGATCTTATTGCTTCTTGATAGGAGAATAGATCATCCTCTAAATGGTAGGTGACAAAATTTTCACCAAATTTCTTAAGATTTTTTTTTTCACTTGTAGATGCTCTAACAGGAAGATGTTCATCTTCTAAATGTTTGGCAGTAATGAGAAGGGTCAGCTTCATGTTCTATAATTGATTTTGAAATCCTGTCTGTAGATTTAGATACGTTAAAGTTTGCTCTTTGGTAATTTTCTTTTCAAAGATTTCAACATTTCTAGACTCTATTAGTATATTAGTAGATATATCTAGAAAGCTATCAGTTTCACTACGTAAATATATATAGGTTGTAGTTTTGTCTTATCTTATGCCCGTTGAAGTCTTATGTTTTTACATAAATAATACACCCCAAGTTTTTAGAGTTTCATATATATAAGTAGGAGTGTTCATGAACCAAATCAAATCGAATAACTCTTCAATGGAATTCAAATCTGACATAGAATGCAGAGATTCAGATTCGGATTCAATCGAATATTTGGTGCCGGATTTCGATTCGTCATGAAATGTTGGATTCAAATTTGGGTTCGAACATGGATTCGAATTCGAATTTTATAATATTTAATATAATATACTATTAAAATAATATTTTATTTAATATTTATTTACATATATTAATTTTTTTAAATATATATTTCAGTATTTGTGAATTATTCGCGAATCCTTCGAATCGGAGGAAAATTATTCGGATTCAGATTCAAAAACTATTCGAATATGGAATTCAGATTTGAATTCAAAATACGAATTTTAATCGAATCTTCATGAATTGAATCCCGAATTTATTTACGAACTATACTATTTGTGAACTGCCTTACTCACAAGGATGCTTATACCATAATTGCCTTATAAGGATATGCTTATACCATAATTCATAAGTTGTGGAAATAAGTTTGGAGTACGACAATATATTCAGAATGTGATTTGTTGTTAATACTGCTTCTCCCCAATAAGAGATATGCATGTTAGTTGTAAGTAATAAACATTTTAACATTTTTGTTAAAATTTTATTCTTTTGTTCAACAACATTATTTTGACTAGAGTGAGTAGTTGTTTCAAGTATTATACCTTCAGAGACACGAATATTCTTGAACGCATTAACAGAGGAAAATACAAATACAAATTTTCATCCCCAAGCCCCAGTACTGGGATTAGAAAAGCGGATAAGCTGCTTTCTCCGCTCTGCCTCCACAGCCTTTCTGCCCTCAAACGCACTTTTTGTTTTTCAGGCGTAACCTACGGCTCGCTATTCCCCTTCCTCTTCCCGTCAAACCCACCCGACATTTTCCGAGCAGGCTGCCATTAGGGCTTTCCGCCGCCTGCTTCTGCCGGTTCAAGAATCCCGTCTAGGGCTTTCCAGAATTCCATCCTTCTCGGTCGCTGTCGCGTCAAAGGATTTTAGCTCTTCTGCCAGTTTGTAAATGAGCTCTCTTCCGCCCATTCGGATTTGCTGTGCTTCTTAATGTGCATGGAGAAGATGAGAGCCATCTCTCTCTCTCTCTCTCCCGCGCTCTCTCTAGCTCTCTATCCTTCTCTACAGAGGAATCTGGAATGCTGCTGCTCTCTAATTTGGCTGTGAGGTAATGGATTGATTCCAGAGACTGCCAGATAGCTTTTTTTTTGAAATTTTTTATTCAATATTCTCATTTTATTGAGCTGAAATTTGGAAAGATTTTATTCAATATTATGTGAACGATGACTCATTTGCTCTATTATATTATACATGTTGTTATGATTTGCACATATAAGAGTTGTTGTGGGTCTCCTTATGCATGTTATTGTATTATACATGTTGTTGATTGTCACATGAAGGCAGTGGTTTTGATGATAATCACAAGAGAGGGTGGTGAGTTTTTTTTTGCTAAGCTTTGATGTATTGTTTGGATAATTCATGCTATTACTAGGAATTATTGATGTAGGGTAAAGTATCCATCTTTTCTCATGGTAAACAATCTTTGTGTATTTTTTATTGAGCCCAAAAAAATGCTTAAAGTTTGTTCCAGAATATAGCTATTTAAAAAATGACTTTCAAAAAGTTGTTCTTCCAAACAACTTAATTAAAAAAGCTTTATTAGATCAGTACTTATGTACACACGCTTCAAACAGTCTGCAGCTTATGCATCACTGCTTCTATAATAACTCTATTCAATTAGTAGCTTTTTCATCAGTATCAGTTATCCCAAACAGAGCCTAAATCTCTTAATTTTCATGTTTAACTGGCTTTCAACTTTCGATTTAAAGATTTTAAAGGTATCGAAAGCTTCGTATTTTAATTTTAGTAAATAGACATGACAATATCTTAAAAAATCATTTATGAAAGTTATCAAATATTTCCTTCCACCTCTAGTGACACAACTCCTAAACTCATAGAGGTCGGAGTGTATCAACTCAAGAAATTGTATGCTCGACTTAAAAGGTTTTCTAGTAATTTTGATTTGTACACACACCTCATATCTATCAAATCAAATTGATAAGTCTAAAAGGTTTTTACGACTTATAACTAGATCATGTATTTTCTATAATTCATTTGTCCAAAATCTATTGTGTAATGACTTACGGTCAATAAGATTTGAACTCACTTGGTTAATGTTATCATTGTTTAATCTGTGTCTATGCATTCTATTTATCATATGAACACAGGAGAGGGATGGAGTTCAATGAAACCAGCCGGCGACGACATCAAAAAAAGCGGGTGCTTTGGGATAGTGAGAGAGGAGATGTGCTGATGTGCAACACTGTAGCCCGGAACCCTACGAGAAAGGAGATGTGCAGCACTGCAGTCAAGAAAAAATAAATGTGCTGAACAAGAAAAGCAGACACTCATGTGTAGTTGAACAACCATATACAGCTGTACGAGACAACCTCGGATTGATATTTGACATATTTTTTCTATGATATTATCAAAATATAAAACAAATACTATAATAATGCAAAAATAATAATAGTAATACTAATAAATAGTACAAAACATCTATACACACAACGTTCAAAATGATACAGATAAAAAAAGCTACGATATTTATTAAATAGTGCAGAACATCTTTTTTTACTTAAATATAAAATATGTACAAAATATCTATACACACAGCGTTTAAAATGATCAATATCTTTGCATATTTTTTTTGGGTATTATCCAAATATTAAATAAGTACTAATAGTATATTTGTATGATAAATAAATTTTTTTTTATATTAAAATAATAATAATAAATGGGTTGCGGTTCGGTTCCGTGTCGGTTCAGTCCGGATCGGGTCTAAAAATTTTGAAACCGTTCGAGACTTGCATGTTGCGGTTCCGGTTCCTGTTGCAGTTCCGGTTCCTGTTGCAGTTTCGGTTCCTGTTGCGATTCCGATTCTGGTTCCGGTCCGGATAATAAAATGATGGAACCATACCCGGACCAATGTTGTTCACGGTTCCAAAATTCAAACCGGAACCCGGATAATTGGCGAACGGTTTGGTCCGGTTCTTTGCGGTTCTGGTTCGGTTACGGTTCGATTTACGGTTTTCGGTTTTAAGTGACAACTCTACTTGCAGCCAAAGATGAAACTTGGCAAGCAACAATATATTGGGAAGAAGAAGCCCAAGAACTCAAACAATGTCACTGGGTCCCGTGGACCCCAATGGAAGCAAACCCCTCAAAACCGACAACATCACAATCCTCCACTGCATAGTGAGAACAATCAAGGAAATGAGGTTTATTGTACCCTATGAAAAAAATCTAATCACGAGAATTCCAAGTGTTTTTACAGATGCAAACACTGTAAGAAACCCACACACTTTGAACAAGACTACTGGTTCAAAGATAAAGAAGAAGCCAACTTTATTGAAAATAAAAAAGAAGAAACCGTGGAAAAGCTTTTTCTTTCCCACAACAAGGAGATGGAACAATCTGTGAAATCCCTCAAATGGTATATAGATTCATGCTGCTCCAATCACATGACAAATGATAAAAGCCTATTCCTCCAACTTGATGAAAGTGCAAACTCCTCTATATACTTGGGAGAAGGAAACTCAAAATCAATTGAAGGCAAAGGCTGCATCACTGTCAGGGATCAATAAGGAAGGAGCAAAGCTATTATCGATGTCCAATATGTTCCCTCACTAACTCAGAACCTGGTCAGTGTCGGTCAAATGATGATCAATGGATGTATATTAGTATTTAAAGCTAACACATGCATCATTTTTGATTCTTGTGGCAACCAGGTGGTAGCTATGGAAATGTCAAAGAACAAGGTATTCTCCTTATCTTTGAAGCACCACAAAATTCAGCACAAGATTCAGCACTTGTCTTAACAGAACCGCCCTCAGGAGTCATCATGAAGTGGTATTGTCGATTGGGACACTTGAACTTCAACTCTATGTAGAACCTGTTTGAAAGAAGAATGGAATGGTCTACCTGAGCTTAAGGTTCTTCATTGCCTCTGTGATACTTGCGCTATGAGTAAGTCACTTTGATTGCCATTCCTTCAAGCAGCCCAACGATGTTCAAAGCCTTTCGAGCTCCTGCACTGTGACCTTTGGGGACCATCTCCAATTCTCACTATTGAAGGTAAAAAGTACTTCCTTTTAATCGTTGATGACTTTACAAGATTTATGTGGTTGTTCCTATTGGAACAAAAATCAGAAACTTTGTCTTGCTTTGTTGAATTTAAAAGAGAAATAGAAAAGAAGCTAGAGAGAAGTATCAAAGCCATCAGAAGTGACAATGGTGAGGAATTCATCTCTTATGCCTTCTTGCACTTCTGTAGTATCAAAGCCACATGCAAGATGTCCAGAAGATGGGGGAGGGAGTAGAGGAAGAGGATCCACCTTCGTCGGGGGGGGGGGGGGGGGGGGGGGCTTTTGAAGCTCTCGACCAAATCCACCATTAGAGGGTGGTGGGGTAGTGGAGCTCGGGCATGGGCTTTTTCCGGCAAGGCAGGGCTCCGTCAGAGGGGTGGTCGAGCTCTACTAAGCTTGGGGATATGTGTGCCTTCCTCTGGTGGAAGAGGGGTCTATTTATATGGGTTGGATCCCCCTCTCTCTCACTATCGGTGTAGGACTAATGCCCCCTTTGGAGGAGAATCATTGCCTTCTCCTTCTCTCTAAGATAGGTGGTAGTCTCCTATTGGGGTGGGGGTGGGGGGTGGGGGTGGGAGGGGTGTACTCCTTATAAAGCCTAGCCTAGACTTTTGATAATGTGGGAAGGGGGGGGGGGTGGGGGATATGGAGAGAGGATGGGCTTGTTCTTGGCTTGACCCAAGACCCACCTACCTAACTGCTCTTTTGCTGGAAAATAGACCCCACTTGGGCTGGGGGTTACGTCCAAGATGGCCTCGATGATGGGGCTCAAGTGGGGGGGGGGGTGCTTTCAAATCTACTCAAAAGTGCGACGTTTAGAGGATTTGACCAAAGTCAACCATGTGTGAGTCCCCTATGGCAGTCAAGGTCTAAGTAGGTTAAAGTTATTGGGTGACGAGTCGATATTGGAGTATTTGAGTAATATTGTCCATGCACGCTTTTCAGTGTACACAATACTTGATTTGACCAATATTGACCAAATGACGTCAAAATCGAGCACAATGAATTCTTTTTGTCTCGTATTGAACACACAAGTCCAATGCAATTTGACTGGGGTGCATTCCGAATTCATTTGCTTAATATTCTAAAATGACTTCGTCGTGACACACAAAAATATCAGAAGGGTCATATCCTCTATATGGCCCGGGATAGGAACGAAACGAGTTCCGTTGCCCTCATATCGACTATACAAGTCTAATGCAACCGACAAAACTGTATTCAAAGCTCGTATGCTCCATATTCAAAAATGGCATCGTCATGATGCGCTGCAATACTCAAAATGACCATGTTCACCATGTGACCTCGGATTGAGACGAAACTAATTCCATTGCACTCGTATCGACTTTATGAGTCCGACACATCTGAGGAAACTTGATTCAGAGCACGTATGCTCAAAATTCAAAATCTATGTCACCTTCTAGCTTATTGGGTCAACTAGTGCCCTGGTGACCTAATAAAATCGAGATATTACATCTGCCAACATCAATTTTTTTAGATCTTATTGCTTCTTGATAGGAGAATAGATCATCCTCTAAATGGTAGGTGACAAAATTTTCACCAAATTTCTTAAGATTTTTTTTTCACTTGTAGATGCTCTAACAGGAAGATGTTCATCTTCTAAATGTTTGGCAGTAATGAGAAGGGTCAGCTTCATGTTCTATAATTGATTTTGAAATCCTGTCTGTAGATTTAGATACGTTAAAGTTTGCTCTTTGGTAATTTTCTTTTCAAAGATTTCAACATTTCTAGACTCTATTAGTATATTAGTAGATATATCTAGAAAGCTATCAGTTTCACTACGTAAATATATATAGGTTGTAGTTTTGTCTTATCTTATGCCCGTTGAAGTCTTATGTTTTTACATAAATAATACACCCCAAGTTTTTAGAGTTTCATATATATAAGTAGGAGTGTTCATGAACCAAATCAAATCGAATAACTCTTCAATGGAATTCAAATCTGACATAGAATGCAGAGATTCAGATTCGGATTCAATCGAATATTTGGTGCCGGATTTCGATTCGTCATGAAATGTTGGATTCAAATTTGGGTTCGAACATGGATTCGAATTCGAATTTTATAATATTTAATATAATATACTATTAAAATAATATTTTATTTAATATTTATTTACATATATTAATTTTTTTAAATATATATTTCAGTATTTGTGAATTATTCGCGAATCCTTCGAATCGGAGGAAAATTATTCGGATTCAGATTCAAAAACTATTCGAATATGGAATTCAGATTTGAATTCAAAATACGAATTTTAATCGAATCTTCATGAATTGAATCCCGAATTTATTTACGAACTATACTATTTGTGAACTGCCTTACTCACAAGGATGCTTATACCATAATTGCCTTATAAGGATATGCTTATACCATAATTCATAAGTTGTGGAAATAAGTTTGGAGTACGACAATATATTCAGAATGTGATTTGTTGTTAATACTGCTTCTCCCCAATAAGAGATATGCATGTTAGTTGTAAGTAATAAACATTTTAACATTTTTGTTAAAATTTTATTCTTTTGTTCAACAACATTATTTTGACTAGAGTGAGTAGTTGTTTCAAGTATTATACCTTCAGAGACACGAATATTCTTGAACGCATTAACAGAGGAAAATACAAATACAAATTTTCATCCCCAAGCCCCAGTACTGGGATTAGAAAAGCGGATAAGCTGCTTTCTCCGCTCTGCCTCCACAGCCTTTCTGCCCTCAAACGCACTTTTTGTTTTTCAGGCGTAACCTACGGCTCGCTATTCCCCTTCCTCTTCCCGTCAAACCCACCCGACATTTTCCGAGCAGGCTGCCATTAGGGCTTTCCGCCGCCTGCTTCTGCCGGTTCAAGAATCCCGTCTAGGGCTTTCCAGAATTCCATCCTTCTCGGTCGCTGTCGCGTCAAAGGATTTTAGCTCTTCTGCCAGTTTGTAAATGAGCTCTCTTCCGCCCATTCGGATTTGCTGTGCTTCTTAATGTGCATGGAGAAGATGAGAGCCATCTCTCTCTCTCTCTCTCCCGCGCTCTCTCTAGCTCTCTATCCTTCTCTACAGAGGAATCTGGAATGCTGCTGCTCTCTAATTTGGCTGTGAGGTAATGGATTGATTCCAGAGACTGCCAGATAGCTTTTTTTTTGAAATTTTTTATTCAATATTCTCATTTTATTGAGCTGAAATTTGGAAAGATTTTATTCAATATTATGTGAACGATGACTCATTTGCTCTATTATATTATACATGTTGTTATGATTTGCACATATAAGAGTTGTTGTGGGTCTCCTTATGCATGTTATTGTATTATACATGTTGTTGATTGTCACATGAAGGCAGTGGTTTTGATGATAATCACAAGAGAGGGTGGTGAGTTTTTTTTTGCTAAGCTTTGATGTATTGTTTGGATAATTCATGCTATTACTAGGAATTATTGATGTAGGGTAAAGTATCCATCTTTTCTCATGGTAAACAATCTTTGTGTATTTTTTATTGAGCCCAAAAAAATGCTTAAAGTTTGTTCCAGAATATAGCTATTTAAAAAATGACTTTCAAAAAGTTGTTCTTCCAAACAACTTAATTAAAAAAGCTTTATTAGATCAGTACTTATGTACACACGCTTCAAACAGTCTGCAGCTTATGCATCACTGCTTCTATAATAACTCTATTCAATTAGTAGCTTTTTCATCAGTATCAGTTATCCCAAACAGAGCCTAAATCTCTTAATTTTCATGTTTAACTGGCTTTCAACTTTCGATTTAAAGATTTTAAAGGTATCGAAAGCTTCGTATTTTAATTTTAGTAAATAGACATGACAATATCTTAAAAAATCATTTATGAAAGTTATCAAATATTTCCTTCCACCTCTAGTGACACAACTCCTAAACTCATAGAGGTCGGAGTGTATCAACTCAAGAAATTGTATGCTCGACTTAAAAGGTTTTCTAGTAATTTTGATTTGTACACACACCTCATATCTATCAAATCAAATTGATAAGTCTAAAAGGTTTTTACGACTTATAACTAGATCATGTATTTTCTATAATTCATTTGTCCAAAATCTATTGTGTAATGACTTACGGTCAATAAGATTTGAACTCACTTGGTTAATGTTATCATTGTTTAATCTGTGTCTATGCATTCTATTTATCATATGAACACAACACAAATAATGAGAACTAACCATTAAAGTTATTCTACTATTTAAGGTTGAAAAAGACATTCCAGCCACATCTGGCAAACTCATTGGATTAAATTTCTCTTCAAGGAGGAAAGTACTCTAACATGCTTTAAGGTTAGTATTTACGTGAAGATAATACTAAATCTGCTATCCCTACATGATTCACCTGAATTTTTTCATAATTGCAGTTCTCCATAGTGTCCTTGATCACTAAAACCCTACTGAGTAATCTTTTGTCATTCGTAGCGACAAGTAGCTCGGTTGTCCTACCACCACTCAGAGATTACACAACTACGACCACTCCCCATAATACTAACAAATGATTGAGGTCCAGATTTGTTCACTTTCATGTCCGCCTTATTTTAGTTATTTTGAAGTGCATCCTCCTTAGGCTTTTTAGGAAGTCCACTGTCTGCGACCCAGTGACCCCATTTTCGATAGTTATGATACTTGCCCTTCTTTCTTTTAAAAAAAGTCATTTGGGCCTATAATTGTGATGAAGAATCACCTTTAGGTCTCAGTGTCTTCTTTTGAGGTTTACTTGAATGTGAACCTAAGTTAGAAACGTAAATGGGTTGACTAACCTTTTCTGTGCACTTCGTGACAGAGTTTTAATTCTTAATATGGATGGAATTTTTAAGTTCATCAAACCATATTTGCTATTTCAGCCTATACATTTCAGTCTTGAAAGTGTTCAACTTAGGAGGCAGTTTCCTAAGAATTAGACCGATAAAGAGATTATTGGATATGTCTGACTTGTCATACTTTAGCTTGTATTTTCTAGTTTAATAAGCTCAGAGGTGACTTTCGTATTCACATTGAATTTGAAATCAACGAACTTCTCAACAATGAAAGTTTTTGATAGTTCCTCTTATTTTTGGAAATGAGCGTTCAAGCGATACCAATTCTCTTTTTTTGACTTATATTTACTGTAGGTCATGACAAAGTAAGCATTCAAAGAATTTAGAAGACAATCTCTACAAAAATTTCCATATTTATTCCACTGAAATTCATTGACATCTTTAATGTTGTTGCAAAATTACTGAGAACCGTGTAGAAAATCTCACGTTCTTTCATGTTGAGTTGAACGTGCAGTTTTCAACTATGGAACTCAGTGAAGTCGAACGATTGCAATTTCACAATGTCATAAGTGCTACACTTCGGCATAATTATTTTTTTAAAAATATCATTTGAGTCGGACAAAGTTGAGCCACGAAGAATGGCACAAAAACTCTTTCGGTACCGACCGCAATCAAGATCCCTTTTGCTCTATATGCAGACAAAAGTTCCTCCTCCTCTAGTCAGCAACGTCAAGAGAATGGCGCAGAGAAACCTTCTCCACCCCTTCAATGGGTCAGGACAGAGAAGCCTCCTTCATCGTCGGCGCAGACTTGCACACTGGTGGCAATAGAAACTGAGACCTCCAGCAGGAGGTGCCTTCTTGTTGGTACAGATTTGACATTGCAAAGAGCAGAAACGTGCCAAAGAAAAACTCCTTTGTGCTACGCCGAACAGATCGTTGATTGGTTCCTTCTTGCATCCAACGGACAAAAAAACTCCTAGCCCAATAACCTGCATATTGAACAAGAAATTGCAGGCATGATTCACAAATCGAATAAGAAATGGCAGGCTTGACTCCTCCGAGTTTACCTTCCTGCAAGCGACGAATAGAAGAATGCAAATGTCCAGCGCTTCCTCCCTTCGAGCGGCAGAAGGTATGAAACCATAGCAGAGCGCGCACATGTTACTTTGAGAATGTTAAATGCGGTGCTCAAAGTATTTTACATCAAAGTTTGGAATGTCTTATATAGTATCTCCAGCTTAGAGTTGCGCCCTAAATTGACACACCACTCACGTGTCCTATTGAATCAATATCGACAAGTGCAGACATATTCCGAGCGAAATATTCAACATTATATAGATCGACGCATAGGCTTAGACCGTTTTAAAAGATGAAAAAAAAATGACACTAGTTAATATTGTAGCTTGGCATTTAGTTCCAATATCTTCCAACGGGTTCCTTTCTTCTATGCAGTTTTCGGTGGCTTCATCATTAGGGCATATCATTCCCGAATCATCTCGAGAAGTTCTTCTCTTCTTATTCCCTCTTCTTGGCTCCTTTGATTATGTTCTAACACCGCCAACCCATTGTATGATCATGAGCATATTGAACATGTTGGTGTAGACTATCATAAGATTGTACAAAAGTGCTAATAAAACACAATACATTTCCATTTAATGTTATATATTAAGCAAAACATGCACTCTGAACTATACCTCAATTTGCCATATATTGAATGATTTTATAAAATTATTCTTGGAAATGATGCTTTCATATGAAATGACAAGAAATGCATTGTGTCATCTTTCATACACTTTATTAACATAATATTTTTTCAAAATCATTACAAGACGGGGCAATTTTCCACAACCACACCACGAGCTACAGGACAAGAGGCAAGTGGGCAATGATCATTTGCATCACCTCCCCACCAATCTATTCCAAAGATGTTATGCGATTGCAGAGAAAAGAAGATCAGTATTCCCATGAAGGCTACTCCAGCATCCAAAGCAGCCGACATTACATATGTGTGTCTTGCCCACCAATTTTTATGTCTTTTGTAAACATAATGATTAAAAAAAATTCCAACAAAACCCCACATAATATAGTTTACTGAGTGTACCGGTGGAACACCAGATCCTCCCGAGATTAATAAAGGAATGTGTATGTACTTGAGCCATTTGTATTGAGGGAAAGATTTTGCGAGATACCAAAAGGGAATGGGCAGCGAAAAGCCTATAAGGAAGAAGAAGTTCAAAGCTGAGTAGTGCCCAAGCTTCCCGAACATCCTCTTCGGTCCAACAAGTCCCCAAATTATTGATGCATTATAGAATACATCATCACCAGGGCAAGTCCATGGGCTGCCCTGCGGCAACTTACTTGGTTCACATATATTCTCCACTGTGTCAAGAATGAACCACGCTGTTCCATAGGAAACAGTAGATGATATCATCGTGCCTGCGAACTATAGAATATGGATTTTATATAGAAATATTAGAATGCGTGTGTTGAAACAATTGAAATGGATAGAGTGTGTTTAGATTTATTACCTGTGCGATGAACATGGACCTTGGGGGTATTTTCATGTAATGCCCCAAATTTAAATCACTGAGTAGTGTGAGTGCTTGCCCCATACTCATCATGCTATATATCTTGAATGTCACATTTGCGAGTGGCTTTCCTGGTAGCATTAGGCCAATGATGTATTCTGAAAGAACATTCAATCCAACTCCCTGCATAACATTTAGTAATTGTAATAGTAAGTTTGTAACAATAATAATTAACAAGAATTCTCTTGTCTTCTTAATTTTGTTTTGTTATAGAATGAAGATTTATCATGTATAATATACAATATTGATGATCACCGTATTAGTTGTTGCCACTATAACTCCAATTGGCAATGTGAAAAGCAACGCCATAGCTCCGGCCAATAATACCCCCCACCATGGGAGTTGCAGTTGCTTGTCAAACCCTAAACAAGTGAGGAAAGAGAGAAAAACGACTGCAACTAAGAGGACAAGAAACCACCACTGGGGCACCGACGCATAATTTTGTTTCATCAATCTGCTGTGAACATCCTCTACACTTCCCTGAGCATATTCTTTTGAATTTTTCATCATCTTCCAAATATCCCTATCGACGCAACAAATAGACTTAAATATAATGAAAAATATGCAATTGTGTAACATGAATGGGCATAAAATCATCACAATACATACTTTCCATGATGAAGAGCAACATGCATGATTGAAGCGGTCAGGCTAGCAAAGCTTGTACCATAAACCAATGCAAATGAAAAAGTTATATTCAACTTGCTGTAAATCTCTTCTTGATAGCCATTAAGAGTGAAGCTGTTGTCGTTGATGATCCGAGTAATATTATAGGGCTGTCCATGGGAGTCAAATACATTGGCAGAGATCAACGGAAATCTTTTGGCATTATAAATATTTGTCCAATACCCAAGTGGGAGAAGCACATAAACTAACAGAATGTAGCTGATCACTATATTGAATATTGCAGTTGCAGGTGTGGCCAATGGGCTACCTAAGAACCCAGCAACAGTGGACCAATCAAGACCAAAAGAGCCAATGCCAAGGCCATTAAGTCCAGAACCAATCTGATGCATGGTGATGGAATTTCTATATATTAAGCATAGAATAGAGATGACGGAGACAGAAGGAAAAAGGAAGCCAGGGATCACATAGTATCCAAAGCTTCCGATGAAGACCATTATGAAGAACTGAAACCTCGTTAGGCTTCCCTTTTCCCTATTTTCATTGAGATGCAGTGCTCTAGCAAAGTGACATTGATATAGATATATAAAGAGTTCATTAGTATAAGTTTCATAATTAATAATGCAAACTAAAACTTTGAAAATGTAATTTTGTTTATAAAAATTCTAATTTCGATCCTACATGTGCATGCATGCTATAATCTTACAAAAATCTTTATATATATATATATATATATATATATATATATATATATATATATATATATATATATATATATATATAGATGCCATGGTTTTGTCAGCATTTTTTCATTATGTAGATGCCATGGTTTTGTCAGCATTTTTTCATTGTCCCAAACTTTAAAATCTTTGTTGGTAAAATCCTTCATTCTATGTTAAAAAGAAAGAAGCAAGAGCATATTGAGTTTTGTAATTGAAGAGCAAAATGAGAGTTATGAAGTAATACTTGAAGAGTGAGACTTGGACAAGGTTGCCTGGCCACCACATATAAGGCGAGTCTACCAGGTATTTTTTGTAAATTCCAGCCCAGCTATACCCAAGCAACTGCCATAAATGTTCCAAAAACAAAATTGAATTAAAATTTACTTAAAATACTATATAATAATGTCTGCATCATACTAATTACTTGTACCAGAATTTATTAATAATGCATCATACTAATTACTTGTCCAAATAGTATTTCATTCATCAACATGAAATTTTATTTGGCCTTAGCTAGAAATTTGCTATGCAACTTGGATGCTGCATGGGTGATATAATTTTTGGAGAGCAAATTAATGGAAGTCACATTTTTTATTTTTTTGTAGTTATCTGTCCTATATATGAAGTCATATTTATGATCATCATGAAATAATTTGATTTGTTGTGTTTCTTTAAATATATCATTATGCGCCTAATGATGCCAAGTTATACCACTTAACTATATTTAAATAAGCTATTGTTTTCTATTGCTCAAGATTTATCATTTTTAACATTTAATATTTTTCTTTTTTTTCACGAAATTTTGTTGTTTCTGCAGCATCAATCTATGTTAACTCTGTAGTATTGGAAAGGTAAATTTGAATTTGAATTCAAGCTTGAATCCAAATTCGAATATAGGATTTATGGACTAATCTGAATTCAAATATTCGAACGAATTAAAATCTGGATCTCTACATTCTATGACAAATTTGGATTCGAATGAATAACTATTCGATTCAATTTGGTTCGTCAACACCCTTATTTGTACCATACATAATAAAAATATATAATTATGAGAACCAAGTCCTCAAGAGCTTCTCACCGCTGTTGTCTGCACCAACAAAAAAGCTGCGATGGGGTTTATCTTTCTGTGATAGAAAGCCTTAACAATTGTTATTATTCCAATGGCTCCACCGCCACCTCCCGCACCTGCTAAGATGGTGATGAGACAATGCTCCTTCATAGAAAATGGCCCGGGATTGAGTGAGAAGGACGCCCAATTTGCAAACGGTATCACATTCACTTTTTTGTTTGGGAGAGTTTTCGCAAGAAATCTGCCGATGGGAAGGGTGATGATCTGCACGCATACAGAACTAATGTACAGTTGGTTTGATCTGTATCCGAAGAAGGTGTTTGCGAAGGAGAGCAGCACACATGATGTAACCCCAAGTACCCATGCACGCCATGTTAGCACAGGAAGATTTGGATTGTCGATCGGGTCCACTGTTAGCCTCACCTCTTCAATCGGATGGTCATTGGCTTCAACTGTAAATAAATATAGACCAATTAATGTTTGATAAGTTATTGAAGAGTTATATCTATTGACTCATGTTATGAAGTGCTATTTAATGAAAAATTGTTTTTTTTTTGCATGAATATGCTTTTTATATAGCTGTCTCCTTGAAAGATCATGTTTGTTCAAAAGATTATATCTTTTCCCAACATATATATTCAATGAATGTATGAATATGTGAACATAGTAGTTATGTAGAGGCTGCACTTCCATTAGCTTGTCAAGACAATAAGATTGGTGGTTTTAATCAAGGATTTTGCGTAGCTAGATCGGTGTAATTAAAATGGAGTATGTTGGTATAAATTTATTCATGCTTCATAATTTGTCATACAAATTAAAGATGAATATATCCCAAGTTTACTTGCAAATAGTTATTTATTTTATGAAAACTCGTCTTTCTAATATAAAGAAATAGATGTGGAGCAAGGTACCCTAAAACCTAAAAATAAAGGGATAATTAAATTAAATGGCTGCATACCCTGCCAACCTTCTGTTGGGTCTAAGTTATATTGCCTGCCTTCAGCTTCTTGCATGGTTTATCTAGTAAAGTTGTAAGCCTGCTTCCTCTTCCTCTTCCTCTCTATTAATATACTTTCAGGGAATATAATTATTTATTTATCATTTCTATTTTTAAATATATATTTAAAATAAATGCGGCATGCCGGTGAAAGCAATTTGATGGATTGTTCATGACATATTGACATGTGATGAAATAATAATAAGGGTTATTTATCAGGACGTCCCCTTGAAGTTTGCATAATTACAGCTTAGCTTGCACACTGTAACTTTTAAAATTACAAAAATCTCCCCTCAATGTTTACATTTCCTAACAGCCATGCATGAGAGTACTCCCTTAGAGTAAATCTTGAGGGAGGTCTTTTTGTGCACGGGTGTTATGAAATGTAAACATTGAGGGGATGTAATTGTAATTTTGAAAGTTAGAGGGGTTCAAGCTGTAATTACGCAAACTTTGAGAGGAGGTGCCGGTAAATAACCCATAGTAATAATAATAATAATATATAAAAATTAAGAAACTTAGCAGTAAGCCTGGTTTGTAAACTTAATTATATTTATATATCTAACAGTGCAGGAACAAAACTGTCCCTCCTACTGTTATTTTTTTGGTTTCAAGTCACCATTATGGGTGCGGCATTGCCACGATGATCGGAGAATCACTTTGGATTTTACCCCTCGCAATTAAAAAATTTCAACTTTTAAAATTTATGTGTTTTTCTTTTATTTTAAAAAATACGTTCTTATATAGATAAAATCCTCTATCCACAATAAAAATATGTTCTCCCGTCGCTCGCAAACCATAGTGCACATCGTAATGTATAGCACTTAGGGGTTTGAGAGCAGTGGGTGTACCGTCGCACCGGGACATTGTCGTGGCCGGGATAATATTGCGCGAGATACGGGGCCCCCGTGCACTATTGTAGATGAGATACTATCGTGATTGGCCATAAGACGGAGCCTCGTGCCTATCAATCATATATATATATATATATATATATATATATATATATATATATATATATATATATATATATGTAATCCTGTCACAGAAATGTTATCAATGAAATGAATGTGCGCTTCCTCTATTCCGTTTCTCACATGTTACTATACTTCTTCCTTGTCCGTCGATTCTGTTGTGGTATTTAGAAATCAAAGAGAGTGAAACAAATGTCACATCGTATTCTTTCCAAGCAGGTGGAGATGGGTGGCGCGTGCCCGGGTGTGCG
This sequence comes from Platanthera zijinensis, assembly GCA_039513925.1. Classification (NCBI taxonomy): domain Eukaryota; kingdom Viridiplantae; phylum Streptophyta; class Magnoliopsida; order Asparagales; family Orchidaceae; genus Platanthera; species Platanthera zijinensis. The sequence continues at coordinate 135,301,293 of CM077097.1, read as the reverse complement.
TGAAAGCGGATCTTTCCAAGCCGCCGGGGTGTGGGATGGGGGTGCTGTACTGCACCGTGCATTGCGTCATCTAATATCTGTCAGTGCATCAGCACTCGTGTCGAGACCCGTAGGTCAGCAGTCGGGGGGGGGGGGGGGGGGGGGGCGGGGGGGCTCTTGAACGACAGTATTCTGACCACAGTATTGCTCTGACACGATGACACAACCGTCGCTCGCAAACCCTCGATTGCCCGCTCGCTGTTAATTTTTTCTTTTTGCACAGGGGGTTAGTGAGCTGTAGGGGATCACATTTTTTATTGTAGGTAAGAGACTTTGTCGATATGAGAGTAATTTTTTAAAAAATTAAAGAAATAACACCTAAATTAAACAAATTAAAATTTTGCTGAGAAAGTTGGATAAAATCAGAAAGTTGAATGTTTCACCAAAGAGTGTTCCCTTTTAATATAGCATAAATATATAGTATTACTGCGGGTCACTTGAGACACTCGTATATTGGTCTGAAAGAGCCATCCTAGCTCGTGAGCGTGTCGAGTATGCAAACATTCACAATGACACCTTTGTAGGGGTTTCGATTTTTTGCCTTCCTCCTCCTCTGGTTAGCCTTGATTGGCTTATAGTGCCCTCCAAGGTGCCTAACTCAGCATTGGCTAGGGAAGGGAAGTTCTCTTCGATCTTCCGGGTGTGTGGCGGGATCTCCTCGCTACAGCTCAGAGTTTGTTCCTTAGTTCCATGCAACCAGTCAGGTACTCTCGCCTAAGAGAAGTAGGTGCAAGCTACCCAATGAGTTCGAACTCCTCTTGGAACCAGTTTTCGGTTTCAAAAGTCGCTCTATTGCGGTCACCAGGATTGCCAATTTTCATGAAATGATGAACGTGCCTGAAAGACTTGATTTCAAGAGCCTAGACACCTAGAGGAGGGGGGGTGAATAGATTCTAATTTTCTTTAATAAATTTTAGGCAATTAACTTATTCTAACTTAGCACAGATAAAAACAATTCTCAGCACAGCAATCACAACACAACAATCACAGCACACCAATCACATCACAGTACAATACATCAGATTTATAGTGGTTTCCCAAGGTATGGGTACATCCACTTTCCCCCTTCGCTTATCCAATAGAGAACTGGATTCAACCCAACTTCCTTCCACTTACTCAGATCCACAGATCTTACAACTCAGAAACAGATTGATTCATACAGCTCAGACTTATGTAAGTCTGACCTTAGATTCTTCTCAAGAATCCTACCTCAGGCCTCATCCCTACCTCAGCCTTTATCACTAGGCTTACAACTCAGACTTTCACAAGTCCTACACCTCAGGCACTCAGCCCTACCTCAACCTTTATAATTACAGGCTTACAACTCAGATCTTACAAAAGATCCTACAAGAAATTGAATGTTTTAAAGGGTACAGAAATTTCACCAGATAGAACTCTCTATTAGTGAGAGCTTCTTGATCAGTTCTTGAATAGACTGAATCTTCAGATCCAACCTGACTTGGCTGTTTCAAAGTTTCTTGATTGAACAAAATAAAGTTGATCTTCACTTGATGTAGAAGTTGATCTTCAGATAACTCCTTCCTTAAATTCAGAATTAGATCTGAATCTTTTTTACAGACTGTTCTGGATCTGCCTTCTTAAGGATTTCTCCTTTACTTGTTGTCAAACTCTCTTTCCCGTAATTGCTTGATTACTTTGTTGGGTTTTTTGGTTGTCAAGGATCAGTCGCTTATATAGAGTTTCCTCATGATTACCGGCTGATCCGGTTTGTAACAACCTTCTGACAGTTCTGACAAAGGTGTCAGACCTATTGGTTATGACAGCTGTCGAGTCACCAATCATGACAGTTGATTCCTCAAAGACTTTACAACTCAGCATGAACCACTCAGCAAACTGCTTCACATGTGTCGACACAAATAGACTAAGTGTAGACACAAGTCTTGATGATGTCGACACAACACTCCATGTGTTGACATAGTCATTCTTCTGCTACTCGACACAGCTTCTGTTTGTATGTGTCGACACAAGTCTTGTGTGTCGACACAACTGCTCCTGGTCTCGACATAACTGATGCTGACAGATGGAGTTGAGTGTATGTCCAGCTGTCGGTTAGTGTGTGTCAAGATGTCATTGAGTGTGTGTCGACACAAGTCCTGTGTGTCAACACAAGCTTTCAGACTCAGTATAGCTGTTGCTGTTAGATGGCGTTGAGTAACGTCTAGATGTCGTTGAGTGTGTGTCGACACAAGTCCTGTGTGTCGACACAACTGCTTCTGGTCTTGACATAGCTGATGCAGACAAATGGCGTTGAGTGTGTGTCGACACAAACCTTCTTCAGGTGTCGACACAATTCCTGAGTGTTGACACATGCCTTTCTTCTGATGTCGACATAACTCCTGGGTGTCGACACAACTTTTGCTTTAGGTGTCGACACAATTCTGGGTGTCGACACAGCTTCTTCTTCAGGTGTTGACACAATGCCTGAGTGTCAACACATGCCTTGCTTCTAGTGTCGACATAACTTCTGGGTGTCGACACAATTCGTCACAAATGTCGACACTTGTACTTAGAGAATTTTCTTGCAAACCTTGCACCTATACAATGAAACTCAAACATCCCATCAAATACAAATTGATGTATATCATTGAGTAAGATGAGACTTCTCCAAATCTGGTACATATTTTTCAGTGTACCCAACAATCTCCCCCTATTTGGAGAAGTCATAACCCTTAGTCAAAGATATACATCACTTATAATAAAGCACATAAAAATAGATGTACATACATTTCAGTGGAAGAAAACATATAAAACAATTTAAATAACTAAAATCAATAGTGAAGTTGATTTTATTTTTTAATCAGAAAATTCTGGGTTTACATGTTTTTCCTTAGAACAAAAACAAAAAGTTACATTATTCTATACATAAGCATATTTATCCTATAATTGACTAGACTCCTTAATTACAATGTCTTTTCCAGATCTAATCTTTGCCTGCACAGTAGGTTCTGTATCATCAGCAGGTTTCTTCCCTTTGAGATCCTTCTTCTTCAGTTCTTCAGCCTTTATCCTTTGCCTTTCAAAATAGTGAAAAGGCTTGGGGAAGTACCTGCTAGGCTCCAGAGCATTAGCAGGTAACTTCCCAGCTTTTGCACTCCTTCTGTACTGAAGAATGACTTCTTGACTGGCTTGATACTTGTTCCACTCTTGCTCAGAATACCATTTACCCCTATCATAGGTCTTATCCTTTACAGCCTTCTAGGCAGTCAAAATAATATTCCTAGAAGTAGAGCTCCATTGCTCAAAATCAGGCTTTAATTCAGTCTGTTCTCTAAACCTTTTATTAAGTAGCTGTGTTTCCTTCTGAGCCTCCTTGGCAGCCTCTGACATCTCTACTTTTTCAATAATCATATTTGGTGCCTCCTATGGAGGGCTATATATTGTCTGTACTTTTTGTTGAACCATTTCAAAGTCAGTAGGAGGGTAAATAACCTGCGCAACTTCAGGCTGATCTCCTTCAATATAAGCAGGTTGCACTCTAGACTCAGCAATATTGTCATCATCACACAAAAGAGGAAAGCCAAGTGTAGCTATGATGTTATTAGAGACCCATTTTGCATGATTAAAGCCAACTTTGACTAATAATCTCTCCCCTTTTATGACTTCTCTAGCTATATGATCTCTGAGATCATTCTTTTGAAACCTTATTTGATCAGCTAGATATTATGTACCTTCTTGATAGTAGGCTTTGAATTTAGTTAGGTAATCAGAAATGGTCTTTTGAGAGGCTCCAATAGCTGTTTGGACAGCAGCTAGATCTTCTTGTATTTGCTTTGATATTTCAGTTTTCAAATCAGTGGAAATACTTCCCAGTTTTTTTATAATTTCTTCATGGGAGTCTTTGAGATTTTCATTAGACCTGAATTGATTTTCTAAAACATATCCTTGCTTGGTGGCAATGTCCTCAACCTCAGTCTTCAGCAGCTGTTGTTGCTCAACCAAATATACTACAGCATTGCCTCCCTTATGAAAGCAATCTGTTATCTCTTTCTTATGCAGATTGACTTCAAATCTGATTGATTTAATGTCTTGAGCTAGCTAAAGCTGTAGTTCTTTATTTGACTCATCCACATATTTCTCTAAGGACTGCCTTTGTTCATCCAATTTAACTTGCAGTTAGACCAATAATGAACTGAAGTCCATGCTTAGAGCAGGTGGTGGTGTGACTATTTGCAAGGCTTTCTTGTAGCATGAGCTCCTTTTCCTGATTGCAACCATTTCCTCTTCTTAGCCATAGAGGCTTCCTCATCATCAGAGGGTTGTGATTAGCTTTCTATATCAACTGTTTCTTTATTAGATGGGGGCATTCAATAGTTCCTCCCCCTCAGTTCCTGGCAGTTCCTTTTCTATCTATGTTTGCTCCCCCTCAGTCCTTGCAGCTGGTAAATCAGGAAACAGCTCTTCCATAGTTACCTCTTGTTGCATCTGTACAGGAGGAACAAGATTAGTTTGGAAAACAAAAGGTTCTCCCTGGACATCCAAATTGTTGTCCAGGGCCTTCTCTATAAAGGAGATACTTACTTGCTCAACTTGAGTTGTATCTTTTATCTACACATCTTATGCTTCCTTCTCAGCAATTTCTAGTGCTTCTTTGTTTAAGTCTGATACAATGTCCATTACTGTATCAGCAGCATGCTCACTTTCCAGAGTAGCTTCAGCAATACCTCCCCCTTGGGCAGGCAGCTCAGATAATTTAGTGACTTGTACTGCTGGTTTAGGATGTTCTCCCCTAGAGTGGAGGCTATATGTTGCTGTGGGTGTTGACTGCTCTCTTCTAGATCTTGAGCTTTTTTTGGTTGTTGGTCTTCATCTGAACTGAAGACTACCTCCTCCTTAGAATCACTGGAGGATTCTTCTTGATGACCAATTTCTTTCTTTTTCTTATCTTTCTTGACCTGTTTCTGTGGAGTAGAAACCTCTTTGGTCAATACTCTATCCCATTTGGATAGAATCCTTACATCCATTCTTCTCATATGGTTGATTTTGGATCCTGGTAGTTGGTTCATAACATCAGGTATTGTAGAAGCTAGACATAAGCTTAGTATCCTTCCCAGATTTGGCTTCTTTACTCCTTGGATTTTGTTAAATACTATTGATGCCCAGTCTGTTTTTACAGTGAATATGACCCTTGTCATTAGATTGAACATGGAGACTGAAACTCTGTCATGTCCACCAGTCTTATACAGAATCACCTTGCCTACTATTTCAGAAAGAAACTTTCCTTGAGAATTCATCCATTTCCGGGTAATGGATGATCCAACTTTGGTATTAGGGTTCAGCCCGCACCAACTTAGTGCATCTTTAGTCATGGATGGAACTATTTCATCATCATTCTTAACTATGGGAAGTTGGAGTGATTTACTGATTGTCTTTAGTGTTAGTTTCACTCGGGATTCCTGAACTGTCGCTTTGATCTTCTTCCCTTCAATGTCCATAGTTGCTGATGAATAAAATTCCAGTACTTCCTTTTTCCAAATTCTTGTTGGTTCTGAGATCAAGAACTCTAACCCATTTTCTGAAATTAGGGTAATTACACCCTAGATGTCTTGTGAGGCTGTCGTGAACCCCCCACGAACAAGCTCATAACCTTCATTCACCTTGTCGTCCTTGTGGGGCGCCATTGACGAGAGGGAGAGAGAAAGAAGAGAAGAGAAGTGAATATCTATGTCGACACAAGGTCTAGAGTCGAGAAATCTGAAGGCGTAGTCGACCAGATTTTGTCTCACCCTATTTATAATCTACTAGTAACGGGTAGATCAAAGGACGCACCTTACTTAGTAAAAATACTTGTCGACATAGTTGTACATGTGTCGACATAAAAGACTTAGGTCACGACAAAACTAAATTTTAGTCGACATGTCTATGTGTCGACATATCTATATGTCGACATATCTATGTATCGACATACTTTTGTTAGTGTCGACACGGGCTGGTCAAGTCTCGACATAGTTGTGTCGACACCTATTCTTCTGTCGACACAGATACTGTTTCTGTGTCGACACATCCTTTTTCTTTGTCGACACAACATACTAAGTGTGTCGACACAATTTGCTTGTGTCGACACAAACTTTGTACTTAGATAAATTTCCTGAGAAATATTGTGCTTACATATTCTACTTAGGAATGCTTGAGCTAACCTATTCTAGGTTCAACATACCTAATTCAATTTTAAAATAATTGAATTTAGTTTCATCCAGAGGTTTTGTAAAAATATCAGCAATTTGATTATTTGCGTTTACAAATTCTAGACTAATATCTTTCTTCTCCACATGTTCTCTTATGAAATGAAACTTAATTTCTATATGCTTGGTTCTACTGTGTGATACAAGATTCTTAGCAATAGAAATAGCACTAGTAGAATCACAGAATAGTGGAATTCTACTTACCTTGATGTCATAGTCTTCAAGTTGATGTTTTATCCACATCAACTGTGCACAGCAGCTGCATGCAGCTATATATTCTGACTCAGCAGTTGAGATAGCTACACTTGTTTGCTTTTTGTTGCACCATGACACCAGCCTTCCACCTAGGAATTGACAAGTTCCTGTAGTACTTTTCATGTCTTCTTTGCATCCTGCAAAGTCTGCATCGGAGAAGCCAGTTAGTAAGAAATATCTATTTTTAGGGTACCAAAGACCTAGATTAGGTGTGCCCTTAAGATATCTCAAAATTCTCTTAACTATAGTATAATGAGATTCCATTGGGCAAGCTTGGTACCTAGCACAGACACATGTAGCATACATGATGTCAGGTCTACTAGCAGTCAAGTAGAGTAGGGAGCCAATTATCCCTTTATACAAAGACTCATCAACAGGTTTCCCTGTCTCATCTTTGCCTATAGGCATACTTGTTCTCATTGGAGTTTTCATGGTGGAGGCTGAGTCCATTCCATATTTCTTAATCAACTCCTTGGTGAACTTAGACTGGGATATGGACAATCCATCATCAGTCTGTTTTACTTGAAGTCACAAGAAGAACTTCAGCTCACATATACTGCTCACCTCAAACTTCCCTTGCATAAGTTTGGCAAACTTTCCACAAAGGTTGTTTTCAGTAGATCCAAAGATAATGCCATCAACTTATATCTGGACTAGGATTATCTTGCCTTTAGATTCCCTAAAGAATAGAGTTTTGTCTATCTTTCCTCTACAGAATTTAATCTCAATAAGAAAAGCAGACAAGGTTTCATACCAAGCTCTAGAGGCTTGTTTCAAACCATATAGAGCTTTCCTAAGCCTATATACATAATAAGGATAATGAGAATCTACAAAACCTGAGGGTTGTTCAACATAGACTTCCTCTTTTAAGTCACCAGTCAGAAATGTTGACTTTACATCCATCTGATATACCTTGAACCCTTGATAGACATCATAGGCCAAGAACAACCTTATGGCCTCTAGCCTTGCCACTGGTGCAAAGGTTTGATCAAAGTCAATCCCTTTCTCTTGCATGTAGCCTTTTGCTACCAGTCTGGTCTTGTTCTTGATTATAGTGTCATTCTCATCAAGTTTGTTTCTGTAGATCTACTTGGTTCCTATAATGTTATGATCCTTTGGTTTAGGAACCAGTTCCCAGACTTTACATCTTCTGAATTGATTCAGCTCTTCTTGCATAACATCAATCCATTTTGTGTCTAGCATGACTTCTTCAAACTTCCTGGGTTCTATCTGTGACAAGAAACTTGAACATAAAACTGTGTTCATGTTCTTGCTCCTGGTTAGTACACCTTGACTTGCATCACCAATGATTTGATGACCTGGATGATCTTTTAGGTGTCTTCTTGCTGGAAGAAATCTGCCAACCTCTTGGCCTTCTTCATTTTCCTCAACCTGATGCTCATCATTGTCTTCTTCATCTAATGAGTCTTGTTCTCCTCCTGGACAACATGCATCCTTTTCTTCATCCAGCATAGCAAGTGCTTCTTCATTAATAGTCAGCTTGTCCAGCCTATCCTTTAAACATGTAGAACTACCTGAAGAGCTAGACAATTCACTGTTAATCAACTTAGACTCATCAAATACTATATGGACAGATTCTTCTACAACTTGTGTAGTCAAGTTGTAAATCCTGTATGCCCTACTATTATTGTTGTACCCAACAAATATTCCTTCTAAGGATTTGTCAGCAAACTTAGTTTGATAGTACTTACCATTAACTAGGACATAACACTTGCTACCAAAGATTCTGAAGTAGGAAATGTTTTGTTTTCTACTTTTCAAAATCTGATAGGGAGTCATCTTATATTTCTTATTGATGGAGGCTCTATTGAGTACATGACATGCAATATTTACTGCATCTACCCAGAAGTACTCAGGGAGAGTAGTGTCACTAAGTAGTGTTCTACTTGCCTCAATTAGAGTCATATTCTTTCTTTCAGCAACTCCATTTTGTTGGGGTGTTCTAGGTGAGGAGAACTCTTGATGGATCCCCAGTTCTTCACAGAACTTTGTCATACATTCAGACTAAAATTCAGTTCCGTGGTCACTTCTGATTTTTACCACTGAATTATTAAATTCATTCTGAATTTGTCTAACAAAGGTCTGGAAAATAGTAGGAGTTTCAGATTTCTGCCTCAAGAAGAAAATCCATGTGAATCTAGAATAGTCATCCACAATAACAAATGTGTATACTTTCCTACCAAGGCTATGAACTGGCATAGAACCAAACAAATCCATATACAAGAGATATAAACATCTCATTGAATCTTTGGTATCAAGTGCATGGAAAGAGGACTTAGTCTGTTTGCCCTTTTGACAAGCTGAACACACACCCTCTTTAATGCACTTGACTTGAGGATAATTCCTCACTAACCCCATGCTGAACAGCTGTCCTATTGACTTATAGTTCAGATGAGCTAGCCTATTATGTCATTTGACACATAGTGAAGCTTTCTCTCCTGCAACTAGACAAATGGGTGAGATGTTAAGCTCACAATTTAGGTTAAGACAATATACATTCCCTTTCCTAGTGCCAGTCAAAATGATCTCTTGATCACTTGACCTCCTTATTTGGCACTCCCCTTTGAGGAAAGAGATGTAATAACCTAGATCACTAAGTTGACTTATGCTAATCAAGTTATGTTTTAGACCCTTCACATAAGGCACTTTAGTGATAGTAATTGAATCACTAGAAATGTTACCAAATCCTTTGATGATTCCTTTTTCTGATCCACCAAAGATTACTTTGGGTCCATTCTCTATGGGTACATAATCCCTCAACATTCTTCTTATTCCAGTCATGTGTCTGAAACATCCACTATCCAAGTACCATATAGGGGTATGGCCACTTGGACTCACCTGCATCAAATAAAGAATCACTTATCCTTAGAACCCAAATTATTATTGGGTCCTAGGTCCTTGTTAGTTTGAAATCCTGCAGCTGTTCTAACAAGAAAACTATTCTTAGTTTTAATACTTGTGTTGAACCAGCAATCCATGGCAAAGTGGCCCACCTTGCCACAACACCAACACTCAAATCTATTGTACCTTCTTTTAGGTACAGTCTTCACAACTTTATTGTCAGCAGTCCTATTAAGTGTAGGTGCTGGAGCAACAAACCCCAAGAATTCCTTTTGAACCCGATGAGCTTGCCTATAGAGTGACCTATTGGCATTTGCACCCTTGCCCATGAGATCTCCATACTCACAGTGATCATGAGTAATATCATGATCATACCTGTTTGTAGGTTGCATCACTTTCCTAAAGAAAATAGGAGGATTATTAGCTAGTGGCTGAACTGGGGCCTTACCTTTTCTATGAGAATTGGTGGCCCTAGTTCTTCCCTTAAAACCTAGACCAGTCTTTCCTTTATGGGAAATGAAATTATCTATTAAGGGCAAGACAGATTTTATCTTAGAGAATTTAGCCACTAACTCTCTTTCTTGCTAAAGTTTTGCCTCCAGTTTCTTGATATGATTTTCCTTGAAAGAGATTGTGCCCATCTGAATAACAGTAATGTTTTTTAGTTTGACAACCTCCTTCAGTTTTAAATCTATCAACATGGCTGAATCTGATACAGCATGCTTAAGAGAATCAATTTCCTTGGTCTGCTCCTTGACAAGAAACTTGCTCCTCATCAGAGCTTGCAACAGCCCACCATACTCATTAATGAGTTGATGTACATCCCCCTTAGAATCAGAACCATCCACTTCTCTTGAAGTTGATGCTACTGATTCTGATCCAGTAAAATAATCAGAAGCTGAGGGAATTATATACCTTGCTTGGACCAGGCTGATCTTGACACTGATCTTTTTCTGACAGAGCCATCAGCCCTCTATAACAATAGTCTTCCACTCCATTTATGTAGTCCAGCATTTGTAGGAATTCTAGTTCCCTAGAATCCTCTTCTGTTGAGAACAGCCCAACATATGCTTCTGCATCATCTTCTTCTCCTGATCCTGAAGATGAAGAGTCTGTCCAACTCTTCTGCTTTTGAGCAACAAAGGATTTCTCCTTCTTGTCTTTCACTTGATGCTTCTTCTTATCCTTAGATTCAGTCCTCTTGTCTGGACAGTCTGCTATGACATGTTCAGGCCTGTTACAACAATAGCAAACAATCTTAGAATTAGTTTGTTTACTAGGTTTTGAGGCATACCTGTCCTCCTTGGGAGTCTTCTTTTTCTTGTAATACTCATCCTTGGAGAAGAATGTAGATGACCTGATTCTCCATTTCTTCTTTTTCATGAACCTTTGAAACTGTCTTGTAAAGGCAGCAAAGTCCTCATCATAGGTGTGGCTATCTGATATGTTGTTGTCAAGATTTTCTTCTTCTGCCTCAGCACTCCTTCTAGGTGGATAAGGAGACTTTCTCCTACCCTTTCTTGTGCCTTCAGCCTTGAAGGCTACTGACTTCTCTTTGTACTCAGACCTACTGCTTTTCTCCTCCTCTTTTCTAGCAGTGAGCTGCATTTTATTGGATAGCAACTTTCTAAATAGTATTGGTGGAGGTGAATCAGCAAGCCTGAACACCTCTCTGATGGCACATATCTTTGTGTCTCAGTCCTTTATTAGTGATCTGAGAAACTTGTCATTTAGTTCATATGTGCTGAAGACTCTTCCATAGGTCATTAGCTCATTTACTATCCTGAAGAACTTTTTGTAACATTCAACTATGCTGTCAGACTTGGCTTGTCTAAAGCTCTCATATTTTTGATTTATCATAGATTTCCTGTCTTCTCTGACTTCTTCAGTTCCCTCCACGTAGACAATCCAGGTGTCCCACATCTCCTTAGAGGTTTTGCAATGCAGCAAATTCTAAAATGTGGCATCATCTATAACACTTACAATAATGTTTTATGCTCTTTTTTCTAATGTTGCCAGGATGATCTCATCCTTGGTCATTTCAGAATAACTCTTTGGGGTTCTATCATTTGCATCCAGAACTGATACCTTCATTGGAATGAAGGGGCCTTCTTGTACTGTAATGTAGATTCTTGGATCAGATGCTTCCATGAACAACCTGACTCTTTCCTTCCATATGCCAAAACATTCTTTCCTGCAGATAGGCAGTTTCATAGATCCAAATTCCTTCTGATTCTCATTTGAACCCATTCTTGAAATCTGTAAATTGTCTTGGAGATTCACTCATACTGTTAGGTCTATCTTTGAGTAACCTCCCTCTGATACCACTTGAAAGACTTTATTTCAAGAGCCTAGACACCTAGAGGGGGGGGGGTAAATATGTTCTAATTTTCTTTAATAAATTTTAGGCAATTAACTTGTTCTAACTTAGCACAGATAAAAACAATTCTCAGCACATCAATCACAACACAGTAATCACAGCACACCAATAACAACACAATACAATACACCAGATTTATAGTGGTTTTATAAGGTATGAGTACATCCACTTTCCCCCTTTGCATATCCAGTAGAGAACTGGATTCAGCCCAACTTCCTTCCACTTACTCAGATCCAAAGATCTTACAACTCAGAACTAGATTGGTTCTTACAGCTCAGACTAATGCAAGTCTTACCTCAAATTCTTCTCAAGAATCCTACCTCAGGCCTCAGCCCTACCTCAACCTTTATCACTAGGCTTACAACTCAGACTTTCACAAGTCTTACACCTCAAACACTCAGCCCTACCTCAACCTTTATAATTACAGGCTTACGACTCAGATCTTACAAAAGATCTTACAAGAAATTGAATGTTTTAAAGGGTACAAAAATTTCACCAGATAGAACTCTCTATTGGTGAGAGCTTCTTATCAGTTCTTGAATAAACTGAATCTTAAGATCCAACCTGACTTAGCCGTTTCAAAGCTTTTTGATTGAACAAAATAAGGTTGATCTTCACTTGATGTATGTTAAAAGTAGCGAACAAACGACTAGAAAACAAGCCGGAACTTTGAATAATTGAAATTTTATTATCCAAAAAGATATCATTTACAAAGGTATGGCCTCCCTTTTATAGAATGGAGGAGAGAGAGAAGAATACAAATTAACAATGTGGGACTAAAGCTATACAACAGATCTGGGCGGCTAGAATAAGAGACCGGAACAGGCCGCGCGGTTAGACAATGTTCTAACCGCTCGGCAACACCAGAACCAAGAGGGAGAGATGCGGTAGGAGACCGCTAGACCGGCCGGTTTCCAAGCCGCCAGAGATAAGCCGACAGACCGCCGGATACCATACGGCGACAGCCTGGAAATCAACCCGTCAACCTCAATCCGCCAGGCACAAACCGCCAGACCGCCCGGTCAACAACCCGTCAGGCTCAAACCGCCAGACCGCCCGGTCTCATACTTCGACACTCCCCCTCAAGCTGGAGCATAGATATCAATCATGCCCAGGTTGTCACAAATATGGAAGAAGGAAGTAGAAACCGGCTTGGTGAAGATATCAGCCAACTCTTTGTCGGAGGTGACGAACGGAGTGCAAATCTGTTTCTTCAAGACCTCTTCTCGGATGAAATGGCAGTCGACCTCTATATGTTTCGTTCTCTCATGGAAGACCGGATTTTTGGATATGTATATAGCGGCTTTGTTGTCACAAAACATAGGCAGAGGATAGTTGTAGACCTCTCCTAGGTCAAGCATGAGAGCCCGCAACCATTTTAACTCACACGTGGTTGACGCCATACTCCGGTATTCGGCTTCTGCACTGGACCTTGAGACAACAGACTGCTTCTTGCTCTTCCAGCTCACAAGATTACCTCCAACAAATGTGCAGAAACCCGATGTAGATTTACGGTCACCTTTATCATCCGCATAGCTTGAGTCTGAGTAGGCTTCAATTCTCAGATGACCATGCTTCTGAAAGAGTAGCCCTTTCCCTGGTGCTGCTTTGACATACTCTAGTATCTTCAAGGCAGACTGAAGATGACATTCCCTGGGAGCTTGCATGAACTGACTGACCTTGCCTACAGCATAGGCAATGTCGGGTCTGGTCACCGTGAGATAAATGAGTTTGCCCACCAGACGTCTGTACCTCGTGGCATCGGATATAAGCGGTGAGTCATCTGTCCATGTTTTGTCTTCTCCAGTGGCCATGGGATACCGGGCCGGTTTGGCCCCGGTCAATCCTGCCTCTTGTAGAAGATCAAGCGCATACTTCCGTTGGGAGAGAACCAACGATTCGGGCTTCCGAGAGATTTCTATCCCCAAAAAATATTTCGGGGAGCCCATATCCTTCGTGACAAGGTGTTGACGGAGGTGTTTCTTTGTTAAGTCCACCCCAGCCTGGTCATCGCCGGTAAGAAGGATATCATCCACATATACTGCCAAAACCACAAGGCCAGATGCGGTTTTGCGAATAAACAATGAGTGATCGGCGGAACTTCTTGCAAAGCCAATTGCAGCCACAATGCCACTAAACTTGTCAAACCACGCCCGAGGGCTCTGCTTTAGGCCGTAGATGGCCTTCTTCAACTGGCATACTCGTGTCTCCCCCTGAGCAACATACCCTGGAGGTTGCTCCATATAGACGTCCTCCTGAAGATCCCCATACAGAAAGGCATTCTTGACGTCAAGTTGAGAAATGTCCCACTCCCTGTTGACGGCCACAGAAAGAAGAACCCGGATGGTGCTGAGGCGAGCAACCGGAGAGAAAGTGTCAAAATAGTCAACTCCATAAGTCTGAGTAAAGCCTTTGGCCACCAGGCGGGCCTTGTAACGATCCACAGTGCCGTCCGGGCGAAACTTCACAACGAACACCCAGCGGCAGCCAACCACATCAGTACCGATCGGTGGAGGAACAAGGTTCCAGGTACCTCTTTCAGTAAGAGTGGCAATTTCCTCATCCATGGCAGATTTCCAATGAGGAATAACAAGAGCCTCCTGGTAAGTGCGGGGAGTGGTAGTAGCCGAGATGGCCAAAGCAAAGCACCTGCGAGAGGGAGTAAGCCGATCATAGGAAACAACAGCCGCAAGCGGGTGTTGGGTACACGCCCGCACCCCTTTGCGAAGGGCAATGGGACGATCCAGGTCGTCTTGTGCCTCAGGGACCGGAGCATCCGTGGCAGAGAAGGCTGGCCCGGGACTAGAGAGAGACGGCTGCGGAGACGAAGGAGGGGAGATAATAGGGAGAGGAGGAGACGGAGGAGGAGACGACATAGGAGGGGAGACGTCGACTTGTGTGGAAGGCTCACAGAGAGATGGTGGAGAGTCAGAGACAGCAGGAGGAGGTGAAGATGGGAAAGAAAAGTAGGAAGCATTTTCAAAGAAGGTGACGTCTGCGGAAACAAACTGTTTGCGCAGAACAGGATCAAAGCAACAGTAGCCTTTTTGAGTTGTCGAGTAACCCAAAAAGACACATTTGGTGGAGCGGGGGGAAATCTTGTCGCGAGTAGCAGACGGAGCATGCACGAAGGCCGTACACCCAAAGATACGGAGAGGAAGAGGAAAGGGTTCCTTGGTTGGGTAGAGAATGGAGAAGGGGGTCTTGCCGTGAAGAACAGAAGAGGGAATGCGATTGATGAGATAGCAGGCAAGGAGAACAGCATAGCCCCAATAGGAGTGAGGCACCTGCATCTGTGTCATCAGAGTGCGAGCGATATCGAGGAGATGGCGATTTTTACGTTCTGCCACCCCATTTTGCTGGGAGGTGTAAACACAGCTGGTCTGATGAATAAGACCATGTTGCATACAAAAAGATGAAAACTCATGACTGAGATATTCCTTAGCATTATCAGAGCGCAATACTTTAATAGAAATAGCAAACTGAGTGTTAATCATATTATAAAAAGATTGCCATACAGATAAGAGTTCAGAGCGATCTTTTAATAGATACACCCAGGTACATCTGGAGAAATCATCAATAAAAGTTACAAAGTAAAAACTACCCCGACCAACGGTGGGAGTAGGAGCAGGACCCCAGATATCAGAATGAACGAGATCAAAAGGGCGGGAGGAACCACGGCCTTGCTTCTGCGGGAAGGAGGAACGGTGATGCTTGCCAAGCTGACACGCATCGCAGTTGAGCGGAGGACTGGGTTGAGGTAAGTGGGGAAGAAGCTGATGCAGAATCCGAGGAGGAGGATGTCCAAGGCGAAGATGCCATTGAAGCAGATCAGTAGATGAGGAAGAGAAGGCGGACAGAGCGGAAACATTGTCGAGGAAGTAGAGGCCGCCGCTCTCAGTCCCAGTAGCAATCGTCCGTTGGGTGCTCGGGTCCTGAAAACAACAAGAAGTAGGAGTGAATAAGACAGAGCACTGAAGTTGCTTGCATAAAGTAGTAACGGAGAGTAAATTGCAAGGGAACTTCGGGACATAGAGAGTGTCCGCTAAGCGAAGCGAGGGAGTGACTTGAACCATGCCCGTTCCATGAACAGGGGAAGGCGAACCATCTGCAACGAGAACCGGGGGTAACCGAGCATGCGTCTCTAGGAGAGAGAAGCAGTGAGGGTTTCCGGTCATGTGATTTGTAGCACCAGAGTCAATGAGCCATTTACCTTGGGTAACGACGTGTGCACTACCTGAGGTGGTGGCCACAGAAGCAGACTGCCGAGAGGAGGCGGAGGTTGAGGAAGAAGTATCACCGGAGGGACGAAGATGAGGATGTTTTTGCCAGCAGCGGTCAACTGAGTGGCCGGTACGACCACAGTGAGAGCAGAGGAACCTGGACGGACCGCGCGTACCAGATTGGCTGCGACCACTATTGCCACCCCGCTGGACTTGGTGAGCATAGGAGTCCGGTGGAGGAGGGGAAGACAATAGAGGACGTTGGAGCAGTGAAGTAACCGCGGCGATGCGAGCTGCGGTGGCATCCAAGGTGGGAGACTCGGCTTCGCCCAAGATCTGCTGGCGGATCATATCAAAAGACTCAGGAAGCCGGAGAAGATAACAAACAACCAGGAGTTCCTGGAAGTGTTTGTGCTGTTCGGCCAAGTCCGCGGAGAAGGGGCGATTCTGGAGGATTTCGGCCCCAAGAGCCTGAACTTGCTGATAAGCCGCAGCAGGAGACATGGAAGGGCGAGCGAAGAGATCCGCGTAGAGAGTATAAATGCGGGATGTCTGGGCTCCCTTTGAGTAGAGAGCAGCAAGGTGAAGCCACGCGGTCTTGACCGTCTCATCATGGCGTATGACAGGAAGACATTCATCGGAGAGGCTGTTAGCCAACCACGTGCGGACAAGCGCATCACTGGCATCCCAGTCATCAAATTCAGCAGAGTCTGAGGGAGGAGGGTCATCGGTGAGGTGATGACGTTTGCGCTGAGAGCGGAGAAGAAAAGTGAAGGAGACGCTCCAATCCGGATAGTTGGAGCCAACAAGTTTAGAAACCGTGCCAAGGTTGCCAGAGGGTGTAGGAAGCGGCGCCGGAGTGGCGATAGGAGTGGTGGTGGTGGAGGTCTCAGAAAGGGCCATAGGAGATAACTGCGAGAGGCCGCGCGGTTAGAATATAAGCCGCGCGGATAGAAAGAAGACGAGCTGCGGCGGTCAGGATGTTCGACACCAGCGGCCAGAGAAGCCACGACCAAGCCGCAGGTCCAAGACGGGGAAGAGGTCGAACGGCTAGAAGATAGACCGCGCGAACGTAAACGGCGAATAAAGAAGCAGGTCGCGACGAACAAGGAGACAGGTCGCAGCGACAGAAGGGCAGGAGAAGGAGGACGCGCGGATAGGGCGCAAACAGCGAGAACAGGTCGCGAGAAGAAGGGGCAAGCCGCGCGGACAGGGCGCACAGAATCAGGAGGAGAAGATCGATTCCTCTGATACCATGTTAAAAGTAGCGAACAAACGACTAGAAAACAAGCCGGAACTTTGAATAATTGAAATTTTATTATCCAAAAAGATATCATTTACAAAGGTATGGCCTCCCTTTTATAGAATGGAGGAGAGAGAGAAGAATACAAATTAACAATGTGGGACTAAAGCTATACAACAGATCTGGGCGGCTAGAATAAGAGACCGGAACAGGCCGCGCGGTTAGACAATGTTCTAACCGCTCGGCAACACCAGAACCAAGAGGGAGAGATGCGGTAGGAGACCGCTAGACCGGCCGGTTTCCAAGCCGCCAGAGATAAGCCGACAGACCGCCGGATACCATACGGCGACAGCCTGGAAATCAACCCGTCAACCTCAATCCGCCAAGCACAAACCGCCAGACCGCCCGGTCAACAACCCGTCAGGCTCAAACCGCCAGACCGCCCGGTCTCATACTTCGACAATGTAGAAGTTGATCTTCAGATAGCTCATTCCTTAAATTCAGAATTAGATCTGAATCTTTTTATAGACTGTTCTGCATCTGCCTTCTTAAGGGTTTCCCCTTTACTTGTTGTCAAACTCTCTTTCCCGTAATTGCTTGATTACTTCGTTGGTTTTTTTGTTGTTGTTAAGGATCAGTCCCTTATATAGAGTTTCCTCATGATTACCGGCTGATCCAGTTTGTAACAACCTTCTGACAGTTTTGACAAAGGTGTCAGACCTATTGGTTATGATAGCTGTCGAGTCACCAGTCATGACAGTTGATTCCTCAAAGACTTTATAACTCAGTATGAACCACTCAGCAAACTGCTTCACATGTGTCGACACAAATAGACTAAGTGTCGACACAAGTCTTGATGATGTCGACACAACACTCCATGTGTTGACATAATCATTCTTCTGCTACTCGACATAGCTTCTATTTGTATGTGTCGACACAAGTCCTGTGTGTCGACACAACTGCTCCTGGTCTCGACATAACTGATGCTGACAAATGGCGTTGAGTGTATGTCCAACTGCTGTTGAGTGTGTGTCGAGACGTCGTTGAGTGTGTGTCGACACAAGTCTTGTGTGTAAACACAAGCCTTCAGACTCAGTATAGCTGTTGTTGTTAGATGGCATTGAGTGTCGTCCAGATGTCGTTGAGTGTGTGTCGACACAAGTCTTGTGTGTCGACACAACTGCTTCTGGTCTTGATATAGCTGATGCAGACAAATGACGTTGAGTGTGTATCGACACAAACTTTCTTCAGGTGTCGACACAATTCCTGAGTGTCGACACATGCCTTTTTCTGATGTCGACATAACTCCTGGGTGTCGACACAGCTTCTGCTTTAGGTGTCGACACAATTCTGGGTGTCGACACACCTTCTTCTTCAGGTGTCGACACAATGCCTGGGTGTCGACACAGGCCTTGCTTCTAGTGTTGACACAACTTCTGGGTGTCGACACAATTCTTCACAAGTGTCGACACTTGTACTTAGAGAATTTTCTTGCAAACCTTACACCTGCACAATGAAACTCAAACATCCCATCAATTACAAATTGATGTATATCATTGAGTAAGATGAGGCTTCTCCAAATCTGATACATATTTTTCAGTGTACCCAACAGTGCCCCAGGGCGGCTTGGACAACCCAGGTAGGTTGCCCGACGATGGTGGTGGCCGGAGGAGACCAGAGGCGGTTGGGGCGCGGGCACGAGCGGGTGTTGCATGCTAGCGCTAGCGCGCGCGCTGTAGGTCGTGCGACGCGCGCTGTGGGCCGCGTGGGGTGCGCTGCGGGCCGTGCGGCGCGCGTTGCGGGCCGTGCGGCGCGCGCTGCGGGCCGCACGCTCGGGCAGGCGTGTGCGCGAGGCAGAGCTCTAGTGGCCGAGGACCCGGGGCCGCGCGATCAGGTCGCCTGCGCGCGCGGGCGAAGTTGTCGCGCACATTCGTCATTTCAAGAAAACTAGTGATTTGGGTGATTGGAATGAATCGACGTCATTCGCCCACTCTAGATCAAGTTAGACGCAATTACAGGTACGTCCCTCCAGAAAACTATAAAAAGGCACATAAGCTTTCATTTGAAGACAAGCAACAGTAGGGACTAGAGAGAGTTCTGAGATTTTCCGGTGAAAATGTGAGAATTATATCGTTCCTCTGCTCAGAATTCACTATGCTCCCTCTCTATTCTGCTCAACGCTCACTTGAATGCTTCGATGAGCCCGGAAGAAGGTACACGAGAACGCTCTCACGGACCGATCGTTGAAACTCCGTTGGCTTAACATTTTCCTCTTCCTTCATTCTCTCTGTACTTAAAGCTTGTCACGGAGAGCTGACATGTCGCCCTCCAAGAAACTTCAAACACTTGTAAACAAAGCTAAATAGTTAATTTTAGCTCAGCACAAATCCGACCATGCGATTTTCACTCTTTTCGAGTTTTTCATGGTAAAAAAAACATCTTGTCATTACTGCTTGGTTTTCATTTGACTGCTTGCTCACCCAGTCCGACTCAGAGCTAAGACCGATTCTCCCGACCAGAGCAAAAACAGGCAACCCGCATAGAAGCGGTCTCCGCTTCCACGCAATTCAACGGCTCGGCGCAACAACCGCCACTCGCTGCCTCGCGGCGCGTATGCATCGAATAGTGGCCAAAACCTTCACCACTTTTCCGATTCTGCCGCTTCCGCCGCGTGGTAACACCTGTGCGCTCGACATCGCAGAGGATAGTCCGTCGCTGCTTTGCATAAGCTCCGCTGGTTGCAGAAATGGCCAAAACCTTCACCACTTTTCCGATTCTGCCGCTCCGCCGCTTCCGCCGCGTGGTAACACCTGTGCGCTCGACATCACAGAGGATAGTCCGCCGCTTAAAGGGACCACGCCACGCTTCCTCTTATTTTAAAGCCCCGACATTCTTCCCTTTCCCTATTAGCGATCGCAAAAAAGGGCGCAGTTCCTCCTCTTTGCTCGCCGCAGAAGATCTCCGGCAGTAGTGTCGTCGCCGGTCTCCGATCAGCGCCTCGGCGTCTTCTTCTTCGTCGGCTGCGGTTTGGTCCTCCGGAACTGTCTTTCGCAACTCCGCGAGCACGGTAAAGGATATAGAGGAAATCCAGTTCCTGCAATTTTGGAATGCACACGCTGCCCTCTCTGTGAAATTTTGCAGGTATAGTTTCTCTACATCTGCATAATTAGTGGTTGTCCAAATTCTGGAATGCTTACTTGAGTTGATAACAACATAATTAGTAGTTCTCCAAATTTTGGAATGCTTACCTGAGTTGATAAGAAGTAGGATGTACAAAGCATACATACCTTTTCTTTTGATCATACATGTGAACTGGGCAATTGATAAATACACATCCCTAGAATCCCCAACTTAACTTCTGGTATATAATAATGCGTGAAGAGGGCTTTTCCTCTCTGAAAAATCATTTACTATTATCATACTAAGGCTCTGTTTGGGAGGACTTATTTTCACCGGTCAAGCGGTTACGACCGGATGAATTGGGTCTTAATTATGAACCGGTTCATGCGGTCGTAACCACTTGACCGGTGAAAATAAGTCCCCCCAAACGAAGCCTAAATGAAGAACACCAACTGCAAGCTTGAAAACTGACCTGGCAACTATTTTTAAAGTTGCTGGGCCACATATAACTGACATAGCAAACTTTCATCATAAAGTTTTGAGATTTATTTTGCAAAATAATTGTTTACATAACCCTCCCAAGGGGAACGACGGAAGGTAAGTCAAATGTCTATACTATTATTTAAAATTATTGTAACGATGCAACACGTGCTTTATAGCAATACTTCATTGCATTTTCCTTTACCTAATTTGTGTTCACTTACCTGCTCCAATTCAATAGTGATATTGTACAACCTATAAAATTGATTTTGTTTTTAAGGTATGTTGACGGTGTATTTGGAATTTTCCCCCATATCCACCAATTTTTTTGTTTACAAATATCCCTCACATACTTTAGTAATTTATCCTCTTTGTATGATAGAATTTTCATTGGCGTATCTTCTCTTATTTCAGGCCAGGCCGGGCAAAGCCTGATTTTCGGGTCGGCCCGGGCCCGGGCAAAGGCCGATCCAGGGCCGGGCAAAGACCGACCCAGGGAATTCGCCCGGCTCTTATAAGAGATGTTAGCAGCACTGCTGTACAACAGAGCTGCTGTACAACAGTCAGAGGCTAGGGCCTAGGCTGGACAGCCTAAGCCCTATGCTCTAATTTTAAAAAAAAAAAAATTTCTATAAACCCCTCTCTCTCTCTCTCACACACTCTCTCATTCTCTCAATACCCGACCTGTCGGCCGCCCCTCTCTCTCTCCCTCCCACTCACTCTCTCTCTCCCTCCCACCCTCTCTCTCTCTCTCAACATCAGGGTCGTCCTCCTCAACGCTAGCATGACATCGTCCTCCTCAACGTCAGGGTCTACTCAAAATATGTCTGTAGTGGTGGAGCACAATCGTAAGGCGGTAGTTTGGGAGAATTTCGATAAGATTCAAGTTGGCGCTGAATTCAAGGCGCGATGCAAATTATGCTCAAAGTTGCTGACCATTACCGACAACTCGACACTATCAAGACACCTTAAGTCTTGCGTTTCGAAATAAGCTCCTGAGTCCAGTCAGACCAAAATTTCAGGAGCAGGGCAAATTTGGACATACGATCAACTTCGCGAACGAGACCTGCAGATGAAACATGTCATCAAATGTGGGTTGTCATTCAGCCACTATAACAACGAGAATGCAACGGAATACATACATGCTGGGCTTCAACCCAAATATCAACATGTAAGAAAAGCTTCTCTTAGGTGCGACGTCATTAAAGCCTATTTAGAATCAAAATAATTGTTAATAATTATTTTTGAAACTTTCGAGGGTCGTGTAAGTTTAACGATTGACGTTTGAAACAGTGACATAAAAGTAGGATTATCGTATATATGTATCACGTGTCATTGGATCAATCCCGTTTCATGGGAGCTAAATAAGCGCGTAATATGTTTTGAAGGTTTTGAATATTCGCAAACAAGGAAAAGCTATATATAATGTAATTATTAAATGTGTGCGAGAATTTAAAATAAAAGATAAAATAATGAATGTTTCTTTTGACAACGTCTCTAACAATACTGTAGCTATTAAGTGGTTAAAGCGCGATTCAAAACCAATGCTAAGCGGTGCATTTTTTCACACTCTATGTATTTGTCACGATTTAAATTTAGTAGTGCAAGATATTTTAGCCATCATAGAACTTTATATTGAAAAAATTCGTCTAATGGTTAGAGTCATTTATAGTTCTAGACAACGATCTCAGGATTTTAAAAATTTTGTAAGCGCAGAGAATAAAAAATATTTGAAACCTCAATTTGATATGCATATTAGATGGAACTCAACATATTAAATGTTAATAAGAGCGTTTCAACAAAAATCACTTTTTATGGAATATTATAATATAGTAAAAACTCATGATTTGACCGATGTCGATTATGCCGTATTAGCAAATTATATGGATTTATTAAAATATTTTTATAGGACGACTGTTTTTTATTCGGTGTGTATTATCCGACTAGTTCACTAGTAATTGAAAATTTTGTAAATATTGCACAAAAATTTAATTAATATAAGCAACATGCTGGATGACTTTCATTAATTGAAATAATGGAAGAATTTTTTTTAAAATATAATAGAAAAATTCCGGTAATGTTTTCATGCACGCTTTATATTCATCTATACAAATTTAAATATAAATTTAAATTTCGATGATTATGATGACGTTAGTACTC
Source organism: Platanthera zijinensis (assembly GCA_039513925.1). Taxonomy (NCBI): domain Eukaryota; kingdom Viridiplantae; phylum Streptophyta; class Magnoliopsida; order Asparagales; family Orchidaceae; genus Platanthera; species Platanthera zijinensis. Next base: position 135,278,331 of record CM077097.1, on the reverse strand, counting down.
AAAAATTTACTCCTCTTTTTACCGAGTGTTATAATTATTATGATAACTTATACGGCTCGCGGTCTCGGGAAGAAATATCGCAATCAAAAACAAATGATGCTTTTAAAAATAAAATTTTAGAATTAGCTGTCAGGGAAAAATCGCGCACATCTAATAGTTTAAATGAATTATGATTGTACACTAAACACAATTCCGTGATTTTATGAGAACGGAGGAGATTGAAAACTTCGATCTCTTAAAATGGTGGAAAGATAAAGTTAATACATATCCTATTTTGACCTATATGACCCGTGATTTACTAACAATCCAAGCTAGTATCGTAGCTTCGTAGTCCGCTTTTTCTATTAGCGACAGAGTTTTGAATGAGCGGAGGAGCCGACTTAACGAAGAATTTCTATAAATGTGCATCTACTACAAGGACTATTTGAATGTTAAGAAGAAGAAGCGGCATATTATAACATTAGAGGATAGTTCGGAAGAGATAGAAGACGAGATGGACGCAATAAATTTAAAAAATGATTAAACGCATTACACATTCATCACATGACCGATTAAAAATATATTTTTGTGTTTTGTTAATTTAATGAATATTATAAATTTTATATCTAAAATTAATAATGATAATAAATATCTTTTTTTTCAATTAATGTAAATTGTAAATGTTATTTAATATTAATAAAATTTCATTTTTCTTGTCCATGTGAGAGAATTTTTTTATTATCATAATAAAATAATAATTATAAATTTTAATGTATTACTTTTTAAAAATAAATCAAAAATTATAATTTTTAAATAAATTTTTTTAAAAAAAAAACCCGGCCCGGCCCTAAGGGTCGTATCAGGCCCCTTCCCGGGACAGGTGCCTGAGCCCGGTTTAAGGAAAGCTCGGGCTCGGCCTGGTTGACTAAAGCCCGGGCTCGTAGGTCCTGGTATCGGGCAGGCCTGATCGGGCTTTATGCCCACCACTTATTGTTAACGTTAAAAATGTCAACATATATAAATATATGTTAACCATAAAAATATTAATATTAAAAATTCTAAGAGAGAGAATGAGCACATCTTTCGCACTAATAAATTAAGAGTGTTGTTATTAGCAAATCCACTTTCGTTACTAGCAAATCAGAAAAAAAAACAGATTCAGTTATTTTTTGAATGTTTTTCTCTCCCAAAAATTACTACTAGCAAACCAATCACGTTTTTTTTTGCATTTTTTAACTTTTGAGTCTCAAATGTTTCTCATTTGAAAAAGTGATCAACACGAAAGTTGTAGATCTCATTGATACAACTTTCATGTCGAATTGAACATCTTTTGATTTAGAGCAGTTTAAGCCTCCAATTTGGGCCCGAAAAAAGATACGCACGGAACGAGTCGTTCGTACATATGTTCGGCGTGACTTTTTAGGGGACAAATCTGGAGTCTAAATTGCTTCAAATCAAAAAATGTTCAACATGAAAGTTGTAGATATCGTCGAGATCTACAACTTTCATGTTGAACACTTCTCATGAAAATGTACGTATAAGACGCAGTTCAAAAAAACGTGCATATTCTTATATACACTTAACTCGTATATACAACACACCCTTATAGGAATTAAAATCAAATATATTTCTAAATCGGGCGATATTTTGTTTAAAGATTTTGATGCAGATGATGATATTTTATTGAAAAAGGAGTTTTGGACATACAAAACAAAATTTTGCGGTATTTTGACTCATTTCTAATGCTAACATAAGTGGTTGAATGAATACATTTGAAATCATTTGTAATGTCATTATATGTAGTGAGTTATTTTGAAAAAATGAATGTTTTAAACAAAATTAAAAAATTTTTTTAAAAAATTTATGTTGCTTTGCTAGTAATAAAATGATTTTCAAATAATCATTTTAAAAAATAAAAATTTGCTAATAGTAATGATTTGCTAGAAATCAAAATGAATTTTCTAGCAACAACACGCACCCTAAATTAAAATATAAAATATAAAAAAAAATAAAATAAGAAAAATAAAGAAGAGATAACCTTAAAATATGAAATATAAAAATGAGATAATAAATATTGATATATTAAATTTAGAAATATAAAAATGAGATAATAAATATTGACGAAAAATTTGATGCAAACTTGCAATGATAAATTAAAATAGGACTGAATTTTGGAATGCAAGCGGAAAATTTGATGCAAATTTTTATAATGGGACTATATTTTGTGACAAATTATGCAAAATAGAATAATTAATTAAATATACCAGCATTTTTGAACAGACTTCGCCATTACTTGATGCTCAATCTCGAGTGAGATTCGCCCGTATGAAGCCCTTTCTCGCCGCTCGCACCCTACTGTCACAATATATTTCATCTGTTGCTCGATCATTTTGACAGTGAGTTGCGAGCAGTGAGTGTGTGTTTCATGTGGGCGCAATCTGCATTAATGCGGGCAATGCCCGCCTGAGAGAATCGACAACAGGCGGAGCCCGTGCAAAAATAGGAGGCCAAAGCCAAAGCTTTGCTCATAAATAACGTAATATTTTTTGAAAGGTTAATCAATGGGCAAAGCCAAAGCTGTACTCAATCAAACCTATTTTATAAACTATTTTAAAAAGGAAATAATTGTATGCAGACCCACTTCGGCTATATGCAGGCAACGTAATTTCATAACAGTTATGTGCTGACCAGACCTATACTTGTTCACCACTTCCTATGATTTTTTAGTTTGACTTGCATTTATTTTTGAGTGCACATATCCAAAAATGACATGCATATAACATGACCCTTTTTACAAAAACAGGATATATACATATGGTGTGGGCGCCAATAACAATTCTCTTTATTTGGGGCCTCAAATAGAGATTTATTTAATGATGCGGATGCATTCTCACTTGATCTAATAGTTCAAAATTTTTTGATTAAAAAAGAAAATATAAAAGAATAAGATTAATGAACCTTACATAACCGCCACACCATAAATTAGTTTACGAAAGCTGGCCAACGAGAAGGCCTTACCTTTGTTTCACGAGAAATCAAGCTTTGAGCAAAAGGCGCGACCCAATTCCAAGCCGCGACGGCCATCTCACTATTTTTTGTGCATGTGGAGGCAATATAAACGCCGGCCTTCCATAAAGTAGCATCAAGTGGGACAATACTCCAAATGGATTTCCAGCATATCTGTATCAACTAAGACTTTATTTGACGCAGCGGTGGCGGGCCCATCCGGCGGTTCCTCCCGCGGAGATGGAACTGGAGGCGGAGAGCTGGGGATCAAAACAGAGCGGTTTGCGGTGTTTTTCGGGGGGGGGGGGGGGACGGAGCAAATGCCGGCGGAGAGTGTTTGTTTACCCGCCGTTCGGCGGTGTTTGCCCCAAACGGCCGGCAAAAACGTCGCGCCAAATGACAGCGGCGGCGGTTATGAACATTAGGGTTAAATTATCATTTGTTAACGCCCACCTAAGGAACTTCATCCACTTTTATGTTCAAACAAATGATGTTTGTTAGGATATACTTAACAAATGACATTTTAACCCATATAGTTATGACCGCCGCCACTGTGCCAAACGGAGCCTAAAATTTAGGTAGTTGTAGTGATAGTGAAGTAGTCGTTGGGATCCAACATCCACAGTACTGGTTATTTCGGTCGCCCGCAGATTTTTAAATCTGAATCAACGACTAAGGTCGCTGATGTGTTCAACGGGATGAGTCGAATTCATCGTCTGGCGCTTGCATTTGAATTAGGCTCCGTTTGGGGGGATTTATTTTCACCGGTCAAGCGGTCACGATCGCATGAACCGGGCCTTAATTAAAGCCCGGTTCATGCGGTCGTTACTTCTTGACGGGTGAAAATAAATCCCCCCAAATGGAGCCTAATTCAAATGCAAGCGCCAGACGATGAATTCGACTCATCCCGTTGAACACATCAGCGACCTTGATGAAGAGATCGCGCGCCGAATGTGTTGGGTGTGGTTCCCATCCGAGTCGGTAAAAATCACCGGGCGCGCTAGTTGCGGCTCGTGATTCTACCATCGGGCGCACAAGGAAATTGAAAGGGCAAAATTCAGCATTTATCAAATTCTGGCAGAGATGTTGCAACATCAAAAATATTGGTTGCAACATTGTGGGCTCTGTTCACTATTCAGGAATTCTGAATACTTGGTATTATTTAATGGATATTTTATTAATGGCTATTTTAATGGCATTAATGGAAATCAGGAAAGGCCAGCGTGGGGAGGCGTGAGGAGGCAGTTTCTTTTGGAATGTCATTATTTATATTTATCCTTCATTCCAAAAACGACAGGCCACCGCTTGAGAACCGCATTCCCTCCTTCTCTCGTGTACCGTTTTTCCTTCCCACTCGCTCTCGCCGCCGCCACCGTTGAAGGGCTCGCCGGCCGTTTTGCTGTTGGAGCCGCATGCCGCCGTTCGTTTTGCTGTTGGAGCCGCCGGCCGCCGTCCTTGTTGCTGTTGGAGCCGCCGGCCGCCGTCCTTGTTGTTGTTGGAGGAACCGCCGCCGCCGTCCTTGTTGCTGTTGGAGGAGCCGCCGTCGCCGTCCTTGTTGCTGTTGGAGGAGCCGCCGCCGCCGTCCTTGTTGTTGTTGGAGGAACCGCCGCCGCCGTCCTTGTGTTTGTGGTGGAGGAGTGGAGATCCTTTGTGGATCGGTGGTGGGAAAGCCTGTATTCCGTGCGTGTGTTTTATCACACATTTTAGTGGAGGCTTTCCGGGTTGGACTCCGATCGTCCCGTGGTTTTTCACCCAATTGGGTTTTCCACGTTAAAATTGCCTGTGTCTTTTATTTTTCCCGCATTTGTTTTTGTATTGCTTGTTTGAAATACCGCTCAACGCGGTCGCACAGGTACTTACTCGCAAAACTTCAGGTGCTCTGGTCGGGAGTGTTTGCTCTCATTCCCAACAAGTGGTATCAGAGCCAGGTTCGTTTAGTGACAGAGCAGTTTCAGTGGCAGGGCAGTTACCGGGCTGACCTTTAGGGTTTCAGGACGAGTCGATCGGGATCTCGGGTGTGCAATTGGGAGTGGTAGTTTACGACCATTGGCCCGCTGGCTATCCTCTCCAGTTGTATACTTTGAGATAGTCGACTCAAAGAACTGTGGTCGGTCCGGCCAGTTGGCAGAGCAAGATGGAGTCTACATCAGGTTCTGGTTTAGAGCAGATGGTAAAGTTAAATGGTGCCAACTATCACCAGTGGCACCTACTGATGGAGGATTTGATATATGTGAAGGGTTGGCATGCTCCTATCTTTGAGGAGATGCCAGAGGACACGGACCCGGCAAAATAGAAGGTGGAGCATCGGAAGCTGTGTGGGTTCATCAGACGATTCGTGGAGCCGAATGTCTACAACCATGTGGCTAGCATCAATGATGCAAAGGATCTGTGGACGACTCTCGAGACATTGTATGCCAAGAGCACGAGCATCAACAAGTTGTATTTACTGAAGAAGCTTGGAGAGTTCAGAAACCGGGAGGGCTCACCCATTTTGGATCATGTCAACGAGTTCCAGGGGATCATTGATCGTTTGACTGCCATGAAGGTGACATTTGAAGATGAGGTGAATGCCTTGTGGCTACTCAAGTCACTTCCAGACTCGTGGGAGATGGTCAGAGTTTCTCTGATCAATTCTTTCCCCCAGGGGATTGTGTCTATGGAGATCGCCAAGAGTGGGATCTTGAATGAGGAGGTGAGACGAAAGTCTCAAGGGACTTCGGGCTCTTCTTCACGAGCCGACGTTCTCTTTACTGAGTCCAGTGGGAGAGGAAGGAGTAAAAGCCGAGGAAGGAAGGAGGACAGGAGTCAGAGTAGGGGCAAGTCGAAGACACGTTATCAGAACATGGAATGCCACTACTGCCATAAGAAGGGCCACATCAAGAAGTTTTGTTATACATTGAAGAACGATCAGAAGAAGAAAGGGATTGCCACTGAGGGCAAGGATGAGGGTCACACGGCAGCCACTGTTTCGACTGAGGAGGACGACGTCATTATTGTTGGCGACGACGTCACAACTGCACTTTCGTGTGACGACCGATGCTGGATTGTTGATTCTGGAGCTTCTGCGCATGTCTCCCACAACAGGGAGTTATTTGCCACTTACACCACTCATGACTGTGGGGTGTTGAGGATGGGCAATGGAGATACGTCCAAGGTACTTGGGCGTGGAGACATGCATTTGAAGACGAGCACTGGAGCCTTACTTGTTTTGAGAGATGTGCGACATGTGCCTGACATCCGCTTCAATCTCATATCAGTTGGCAGACTGGGAGACGAAGGGCATCTGAGTGTCTTCGGAGGAGATTTCTAGAAGCTGATCAGGGGATCACTTGTGATGGCCAGAGGTTACAGAGATTCCGGCTTGTACTACATGGAGGGGAGGCCTGAAGCTGCTCAGGCCAACTCCGTCAGGGATGAGGCATCCACTTCCTTATGTCACAGGAGGCTGGCACACATTAGCCAGAAGGGATTGGGATTCCTGGTGAAGAAGAAGCTGATTAGTGACATTTCTGATGTTCACTTGGAGAGGTGCGACCACTGTATGGCTGGGAAGCAGAACAGGGTATCATTCCACAGCCATACGTCCACCAGGAGAACAGAGCCTTTGGAGCTAGTTCATACTGATGTCTGCGGACCACTGAAGGTCCAGACTAGAGGAGGAGCATCATACTTCGTCATTTTCATTGACGACCATTCGAGGAAGCTTTGAGTCTATGCCATCAAGACCAAAGATCAGGTACTCTATACTTTCAGGAGATTCCACGCTGAGGTGGAGAGACAGTCTGGGAAGAAGCTAAGGTGTATCAGGTCTGACAACGGGGGAGAGTACATTGGTCCCTTTGACGAGTACTGCAAGGACCATGGCATCAGACATGAGAAGACCCTGCCGAAGACGCCGCAGCTAAATGGCGTAGCTGAGAGGATGAATCGAACACTGATGGAGAGGATTCGATGCATGCTATCTGAGTCGAAGCTGCCAGGGATGTTCTGGGGCGAGGCTCTTCTTACTGCAACGCATGTCATCAATCTCTCTCCGAGTTCAGCCTTACAGGAGGATGTCCCAGATAGAGTCTGGTATGGGAAAGACCCCTCTTATAGTCACTTGCGGGTATTTGGCTGCAAAGCCTTTGTGCACGTCCCTAGGGACGAGAGATCGAAGTTGGATTCGAAGAGCCGGCAGTGCATTTTCTTGGGGTACGGCTACAGTGGAGAGTTTGGGTACATGTTCTTTGATCCAGTTGAGAAGAAGCTTGTACGTAGCCGTGATGCTGTGTTCTGTGAGGATCAGACTGTTGGTGATCCTGAGGTGACTGTTGAGTTGGAGGTTGACTCTCGCACTGCTGCAGAGTCACCTATGGTTGGAGTTGATGATGCTGAGGAGACTGCCGAGCCCGAGCCTGCACAGGGCGTTGATATACTTCCGGATCATGATATCACCACTAATGGTGAACCAGGAGTTGCTGAGGACATTACTGAGGATGTGCTTGCACCGGCACCTGAGCCGGCCTTACGGAGGTCAGATCGGGCCAGGCACCCGTCCACCAGATATTCCGCATCAGAGTTCGTCTTGCTGACTGATGCGGGGGAGCCTGAGAGTTATGATGAGGCTGTGGAAAGTACCGAGAAGCGTCAGTGGATGGATGCTATGCAGGATGAGATGCAGTCACTGCAGAAGAACCACACTTATGACCTGGTGAGATTGCCTAAGGGCAAGAAGGCCTTGAAGAATCGCTGGATCTTCAGGGTGAAGCAGGGAGATTCCTCCACACCTCCCAGATACAAGGCCAGGCTGGTGGTGAAGGGTTTTGGACAACGACATGGTGTAGACTTCGATGAGATCTTCTCACCTGTGGTGAAGATGTAATCTATTCGTGTCGTCCTTGGACTTGCTACGAGACTAGATTTGGAGGTTGAGCAGATGGACGTCAAGACCGCCTTTCTACATGGCGATCTTGACGAGGAGCTTTACATGGAGCAGCCTGAGGGCTTTAGTGTCAGAGGGAAGGAAGGTCTGGTGTGCCACTTCCAGAAGAGTTTATATGGCCTGAAGCAGGCCCCGCGGCAATGGTATAGAAAGTTTGACTCTTTCATGGGGGAGATCGACTTTAGGAGGACTACCCTTGACCACTGCGTGTTTGTCAAGAAGTATGCTCCAGAGGACTTTATCATTTTGCTTCTGTACGTGGACGATATGTTGATCGTCGGGAGGAACACTGCACGCATTGCTGAGTTGAAGCGGCAGTTGAGTTCCACCTTTGAGATGAAGGATCTGGGCGCTGCGAGGACAATTCTGGGTATGCACATTCGCAGAGATAGGGGAGCCAGACTCCTTTGGTTATCACAGGAGCGGTACATCCGCAAGGTACTGCAGAGATTTGATATGGATCAGGCGAAGAAGGTGAGCGTGCCGCTTGCAGCTCACTTCAGGCTTACCGCTGATCAGTGCCCCAACACACCCGAGGAGATCGAGGCTATGCAGAAGATTCCCTATGCATCTGCAGTTGGGAGCCTCATGTATGCGATGGTGTGTACACGTCCAGACATTGCGCATGCTGTTGGGACTGTCAGTAGATTTCTCTCCAATCCTGGGAGAGAGCATTGAAGCACAGTGAAGTGGATTCTGAGATACCTGCAGGGGACGTCCGACATGACGCTGAGATTTGGAGACAGTGAGTCGGAGCTGTTGGGCTACACTGATGCGGACATGGCTGGAGATGTGGACTCCAGGAGGTCGACGTCTGGTTACTTGATTCTGTTTGCAGGGGGAGCCGTCTCGTGGGCATCGAGACTACAGAAGTGCGTTGCACTGTCCACCACAGAGGCTGAGTTCATTGCGGTTACTGAGGCTGGGAAGGAGTTGCTTTGGTTGAAGAGGTTCATCAAAGAACTCGGTTTCACTCAGGAGCGTTACACACTCTTGTGTGACAGTCAGAGCGCCATTCACTTGGGGAAGAACCCCACATTTCACTCGAGGTCGAAGCACATCGACATGCGGTATCATTGGATACGCGATGTCCTGGAGCAGAAGGAGCTTGATCTTCAGAAGGTGCACACGGATGACAATGGGGCAGATATGCTGACCAAGACGGTGCCGAGGGGGAAGTTCGAGCATTGCGTGAGAATCGCCGGGATGGCTGTTTCTTCCGCCTCGATGTGAAGGGGGAGATTTGTTGGGTGTGGTTCCCATCCGAGTCGGTAAAAACCACCGGGCGCGCTAGTTGCGGCTCGTGATTCTACCACCGGGCGCGCAAGGAAATTGAAAGGGCAAAATTCAGCATTTATCAAATTCTGGCAGAGATGTTGCAACATCAAAAATATTGGTTGCAACATTGTGGGCTCTGTTCACTATTCAGGAATTCTGAATACTTGGTATTATTTAATGGATATTTTATTAATGGCTATTTTAATGGCATTAATGGAAATCAGGAAAGGCCAGCGTGGGGAGGCGTGAGGAGGCAGTTTCTTTTGGAATGTCATTATTTATATTTATCCTTCATTCCAAAAACGACAGGCCACCGCTTGAGAACCGCATTCCCTCCTTCTCCCGTGTACCGTTTTTCCTTCTCACTCGCTCTCGCCGCCGCCGCCGTTGAAGGGCTCGCCGACCGTTTTGCTGTTGGAGCCGCAGGCCGCCGTCCGTTTTGCTGTTGGAGCCGCCGGCCGCCGTCCTTGTTGCTGTTGGAGCCGCCGGCCGCCGTCCTTGTTGTTGTTGGAGGAACCGCCGCCGCCGTCCTTGTTGCTGTTGGAGGAGCCGCCGCCGCCGTCCTTGTTGCTGTTGGAGGAGCCGCCGCCGCCGTCCTTGTTGCTGTTGGAGGAGCCGCCGCCGCCATCCTTGTTGTTGTTGGAGGAACCGCCGCCGCCGTCCTTGTGTTTGTGGTGGAGGAGTGGAGATCCTTTGTGGATCGGTGGTGGGAAAGCCTGTATTCCGTGCGTGTGTTTTATCACATTTTAGTGGAGACTTTCCGGGTTGGACTCCGATCGTCCCGTGGTTTTTCACCCAATTGGGTTTTCCACGTTAAAATTGCCTGTGTCTTTTATTTTTCCCGCATTTGTTTTTGTATTGCTTGTTTGAAATACCGCTCAACGCGGTCGCACATGTACTTACTCGCAAAACTTCAGGTGCTCTGGTCGGGAGTGTTTGCTCTCATTCCCAACAGAATGAGGATCCAATAAACCCACAGGTGGTCTTTCCCCAATCCAAACGTCCTTCATAATGTCTTCACTTTGAAGGTGATTGCAAAAGGATATATGTAAATCAAATATGGCTATATACAAATCTTTACTATATACAAATCAATGCAAAAAAATTTGTGTTATACACAAACAAAATGATTATATACAAATCAATACAAAAATTTTAAAAATTTAAATTTTATTATCAGCTAAAAATTTAAATTAAATGCGACTCTTTGATATCATATTTTAAAAACTAATTACTTCTTATCAAGATACAAAGCAAAGCATACGATAGACTTGAAATCTATTCATGCTACACTCAAAATATTTTGGATCTTAATTTTTCTTCATACTCCAAAACCAGAATACACCTACCTGTACAATGAAAATTAGAGCCAATTAGTTGCTTAAGGCTCTGTTTGGGACAGCTTAGGATGATGAATAAGCCGCTAATTAAAAATTGATGGTTGAATAGAGATTTTATATAATCAATGATGAATAAGCAGTCGACTGTTTGGATAGTTTGTCCAAAAATGTTTATCTAAAATTTCATTCATTCATAAGGATTTGTTTGTTTGTACGCGTTTTTTTTATCCGTGCACGATTTTTTTGCCTGGGGGCGATTTTTCGCTCGGACGTATTTTTTCGCCCGTCACAATTTTTTTCGTCCAGTCAAGATTGTTTTCCCCCGGGCGTGATTTTTTCGCCAGGTTGCGTTTTTTCGCTCGATCGCGTTCTTTCGCCCGCTCGATTTTTTTCAACCGGGTGCATTTTTTTTATGCGGGCGCAATTTTTTCGCCCGACCGCGGTTTTTTTCGCCCGGGCTCGTTTTTTTCGCTCGAGAGCGTTTTTTTCCGCCCGATCGCGGTTTTTTTCGCTCGGTCGCAGTTTTTTCGTCCGGGCGCGTTTTTTTCGCCGAGGCGCATTTTTTTGTCGGGGCGCGTTTTTTTCGCCCGAGCGCGATTTTTTCGACCGACCGTGTTTTTTGTCCCGGGCGCAATTTTTTCTCATAGGTGTGATTTTTTCCCCAGCAAAATTTTTTCAACCCGAAACACTTTTTTCGGCGGGAGAAAAACGAAAAAACGCGTCCGGATGAAAAAATCATGCCCGAGCGAAAAAAAGACGCCCAGGCAAAAAAATACGCGCCCGAGCGAAAAAATCGCTTCTTAGCGCACCTGGGTGAAAAAATCATTTTCGTGTGAAAAAATCGCTTCCAGGCGAAAAAATCGCCTCCGGGCGAAAAATTCGCGTTCGGGCGAAAAAATCGCGTCCGGGCGAAAAAATCGCGTCCGGGCGAAAAATTCGCGCCCGGGCGAAAAAATCACGCCCGGGCAAATTAACCGCGCCCGTGCGAAAAAATCGCGCACGGGCGAAAAAACGCGTCCGGGCGAAAAAACGCGTCCGGGCGAAAAAATGCAGTCGGGCAAAAAAAACGCGCCCGGGCGAAAAATACGCACCCGGGCGAAAAATAACGCGCCCGGGCGAAAAAATAACGCGCCCGGACGACAAAATAACGCGCCCGGACGAAAAAATAACTCGCCCGGACGAAAAAATAATGTGCCCGGGCGAAAAAATAACGCGCCCGGGCGAAAAAACGCCACCGGGCGAAAAAAATGCGCCCGGACGAAAAAATGCGCCCGGACGAAAAAATGCGCCCGGACGAAAAATTCGCGCCCGGGCGAAAGATTTGCGCCCGGGCGAAAAATTCGAGTCTGGGCGAAAAATTCGAGCCCGAGCGAAAAATTCGCGTCCGAACGAAAAAATCACATCTGGAGAAAAAAATCACTCATATGGCTTTTTTTAAGAAATAAGCGCTTATGAGGAATCGTAAGCTGGACCCGGATAGCTTATAAAAAATCAACTTATAATCTGTTTTAAAATAAGTGATTTTATATAAGCTGCACAAACAAACAGCTATAAAACAACTTTTGCGTTTTAAGTAGAGATTATAGATCAGCATAAGTTGTCCCAAACAGAGCCTAAATGATTATTTATAAGTATTTTTTATGATCATTCTTACCTTTCCAATATATCAATATTTTTGTACTTTTTTTTGCTTTTTCTTACACCTAAAAAATTGTTAAATCCTGTAATCCAAACCAAAAAAATTATATACATACGCGAGGTGGACTCGAGATGAAGAATGCTAGTTCGGGAAGAAGAACAGTAGATGAGGAACCTTTGCGTTGGCACAAGAGCTCACGGGAAAGCCACCGGGACGATGCTCACGAGGTCGTCGGCCATGAACTGGAGTGGGAAGCCGCCGGAACGATGCTTTGCGATCGCACAGTGCAGGGAATCTAGATGAATTGATCTGCGCCGCCGGGAGGCCGCCGGGAAGCAACCGGATTTCATCGCCTGCAGTATCGCCGAAGCGGAAATGAGAATTGGGAGGAAGGCGGTTGGGCTAGGGCAGGAGGGGAAATGAAAAAAAAAGAGTTTTAGGTTTAATATATGATTTGTATCTAGTAATTAAAAATGAACTAAATTTTCTAAAAATCTGATTTATATATAACAATTTATGGTTTATATATAACATTACCCCTACAAAAAGCTTGCACATGAAGGTGTCGGTCATATATAGTTGGCCCTTAATAATTTAAATTTGGTTTGAGGGCAATTATGGAATAACACCACACGATTGATGGTTATCATGAGGAGTTTTTCATTGACGGTTGGTTCCCAAGAGACACTTACGTTTTCATCCAAATCCTAAAAAGGGAAAGAAGCATTCTTGGCAATGAGTAATCTCTATTTTTAGGATTTTAGGGCTTGTGCATACACCATTACTTTCGTGAGGCGATCTCTTGGAAGTTCCAACTGTAAATTTTTACTGTGTGGGTTCGTTCACTCAAACATCAATGCCTGGAGGTAATTTATGCTATAAATGATTATTCCGCATAGATCAAAGAACGAATTCGTTGTTCGTTCGGAGTGTATTTATCTAACATTTGGTATCAGAGCGAAGGTTTTTTTCCTCCGTCTTGATGTTTTCGTGAAGTTTGCTTCCGGAATTTTTTTTTGTTCAATCGGTTCATTCTCGAACAATTCATCAAATTTATGGAAGCATTTTTGAACTTTACATTTTCACTATATATTAACTTCCATTTTCGGTAAAATTTTGCAATAAAAATTTTGTTTTTATTTTTATTTGTTTCATTTTGGTTTATACATATGTTGAAAAGTTTAGATATGTTGAATTTTGCCTATGTTTTGAGAGAATGGAATGGGTTTTGCATGGTCGATCCCTGGAATCGAATTATTCCCATGTTCGTTCTCCATATATTTCTTTATGAAATTTTTGGCGCCGGAATGACTAAATTCATGTTCGTTTGCACCGTTTTCACAGTCGGCTTTCATTTTGCTTCAAAACGAAAAAAAATCAAGTGTTTTCGTATTGGTGTAAAACAAAAACTTATGTTCATTTGCAGCATGATTTTCATGACAAAACTATAACTTATGTTCATTTGCACATCAAGACAATGCAAAAACTCAGGTTCATTTGCACTTCAAGACAAAACAAAAACTTATATTTGTTTGCACCATAATTTTTAGTTTGATAAAGTAGAATTTAATTCGCCGGGAAGAACATCCGGAAGAAGAAGTTCAACATGAATAATAAAATAGCTCCCGGAAGAAGTAAACAGCTCTGGAAAGCCGGGAAGAAGTAGTTCTTGACGGGAGTCGGGAAGAAGATCGGGAGGGGTTTTGCCGAAAATGAAGCTCAATTCCGGGAAGAAGTTAAACAGCTCTGGGAAGATCGGGAAGAAGTAAACAACCCCTCCTGAATAATTTTCCTAATGTTTAGTTCCGGGAAGATCGGGAGGGGTTTTCCTAATGTTTCCTAAATTTAAACAGCTTCGGAAAGATCAGTTCCGAGAAGATCTCCTGCCGAGCAAGAAGCAAAACAAACCTAGTGAAGAAGAGAAGAAATTTTTGGCTTCATCCCTGGAAAATCTCCCGCCGGGAAGAAGAAGCAAAGCAGCCCCAACAAAGAAGCAAAACAGACCTAGCGAATAAGCGAAGCAGTCTTCATCCCCGGAAAATCTCTTACTGAGGAAAACACGAAGAAATTTTCAGTTGCTTGTCTATTCTCAAAACCGAGCAAAACAGATCTAGTGAGGTCAGTTTTGAGACTGGGCAAAATTAGAAGGAGTGAAAACCGAGTGTTTTCAGTTCAAAATCAAAATCGCGCAAAACATAGCCAAACGAACACCTACATTTGGACCGCGAAAACTGAAAACGAAAACCAGCTGTGAAAACGGTGCAAACGAACGGTGGTTAATGCAAAATCACAGCAGTATTCGATGATATTATTTGTAATTGATTTGTACTTACCATGAAAATTTCTCACATGATATTTCTCATGTTATAAGCGTTCAATTAGGATAAAATATGGGTAATGTTATTCATAATATACCTACATGATATTATACATTATTTTATATTTGATAGTTTTATAATGATAAAATAAAATCATGAACATAACATTAAAGTTAAGTTATGTGGGAATAATATGATTTTCATTTTGTTATTTTATTCAATGAATCTGTTTGAATCAAAAATTTTGTCCACAGATAATTTTTATTTCAGTTAGATTCATGTTTTATTTGATGCACATTTGTAGATCAATATTTTTCTTTATGCTTCAATTTCTGATATTAGTTGTGAGATTCCTGATCTAAAAGCCTACAGTAACAGATACTAGTTCTCCTTGTGATGTTGCTCTTTATGAACGTTTGGGAGCAATCTAATCGCCTTAGTGTTATGTTCATAACGACTAAGATCTCATCTGATATTCGTGGTTTAGTCGATCAACATATAAAAGTCTGCGATTTTCTTAAAGCCATTGACGAACAATTTGTCACTTTAGATAAGGCATTAGCAAGCACTCTAATAATGAAATTCTACACCTTAAGGCTCAACACTGTGAAGGGTGTGCACGAGCACATTATGCAAATGAGGAACACGACAGCTCAACTTAAGAAACTAGAAGTTGATATTTTTGACTATTTTCTCGTGCACTATATTTTGAATACTCTTCCACCTCAATATAACTCTTTTAAAATCTCTTATAACACATAAGGATAAATGATCAATAAATGAACTCATGATCTTGTGTGTGCAAGAGGAAGGGAGATTGACTGCTGAGATGGGAGAAAGTGCAATATTGGCAACACAAGGAAAGGAGAAACATCAAGCCAAAAGGAAACTTAAGCGTATTTTATTGTTGTTTGGCGATAGTCCGCTCCTCATTATAGCTTGGATATGAGAGGGAATACATGTGCACCTGGTGGGTGACAGACCACCCCCCATGAAGCTTTGTTTTTATTGTTTCATGGCGATGACAGACGTTCTTGGATGCGATCAGGCTGCTCAATACTACAGTTGGGTTCGATATGGAGCGTTGGCGGAGACTTGCCTGATGCTGCGCACGTAGGAGGCTTCCTAGAGTGCCGGCAAAACGCCTTCTTCCTTAGAGCGTTGTGGGATAGATGAATTTTAAGGTGGTTTGATCGGAGGAGGTGGCTCATAGGAGAATTTCAGCAGAGCTTTGACCTGAGGAAGAAGAAAGCTGAGAAGAGAAAATGTTAGAAATAAAAGGGGTCTTGTGGCCTTTTTATAGGCTCTGAGTGGTGGTTATGTTAGTTATGCGGCTATCCGCACATCGTAACCACCCAAATTACTAGGCGCATACAATATTTTGTATAGTTTTAAATGCACATTATTTTTATAATATTTTTTATACGCACACCATCATTAATTAAATAAATTCCCCCACTAACAATGATGGTTACACCGGCGGATATGTGGGTGGTTACCCACGTAACGGACGATGACGATCACGATGGAATGATCGGGCGGTGGAAAGGGATCGCCATTAACAGGCGACAACCACTTGGCGGCTGGTGACCACCAGGAGAAGATAAGGAGCCGCGACCGGTAGAACGGCCTGCCGTGGGAGAGCAAGGGGGGGGGGGGGCACGGCTTGCGTCTGCACGCGCAAGCGACTGCCCTTGGCGCCGGTCGCGCCCTACGGCCGCGGCGCTGACCGCCCCTGTTGCGAGCACCGGCCCTACGTGTCTAGCCGGGCGAGGCCGGTCGTGGCTTGCGGCGCCGTCCGCTCTGCGATCACTGTCACGCGACTGCGGGGAGAGGCCGCGGGGAAAGGCCGTGGAGGTTGGCCGTGGTACTGGGATGGCCGCGGGAGAAGCCACGCTCGCCGGCCGTACCATGCGGCCGCGGGTTCGCGCCTGCCAGGTGTGGCCACGGCCGGCCAGAAGCACCTCGACACGAGATGGTTGGCCGCCGGGGGAGGATGAGGCCAACCGTTTTAGTCAACCGCGAACGGTTTTCGAGCGTGATGGGATCTCCACATGCAAATCACGCGGGGGTCAGGTTCACCAATCACGCGCACTGCGGCTATTTTCATGATGCTCACTAAATTAGTGGGGGTGTTGGGGGTCCGGCTAATCACATACCCGTTTTTCTTATAAATTAAGCTTGACCTCGTGAACAACTATTTTCATCAAATGACATTATATTTTCTAACCTAAAAAAAATTACAGAAATAACTTGAAATGCATTGAAGATGTCATATTTCATACTTTATTAACATAACACTCTTCCAAAATCATTACATGACAGGGCAATTTTTAACCACCACACCAGGAGCTACAGGACAAGTAGCAAGCGGGCAATGGTCATTTGCATCACCTCCCCACCAATCTATTCCAAAGATGTCATGGGATTGCAAAGAAAAGAAGATAAGTATGCCCATGAAGGCTACTCCAGCCTCCAAAGCAGCCGACATTATGTAGGTGTGTCTTGCCCACCAAATTTTATGTCTTTTGTAAACAAAGTGATTAAAGAAAATTCCAACAATACCCCACATAATATAGTTTACTGAGTGTACTGGTGGAATACCAGATCCTCCCGTGATCAATAAAGGAATGTGTATGTATTTGAGCCATTTATATTGAGGGAAGGATTTTGCAAGAAACCAGAAGGGAATGGGCAGCAAAAAGCCTATAAGGAAGAAGAAGTTCAAAGCTGAGTAGTGCCCAAGCTTGCCGAACATCCTCATCGGTCCAACGAGTCCCCAAATTATTGATGCATTGTACGTTACATTATAACTGGGGCAAGTCCACGGGCTGCCTTGCGGCAACTTACTTGGTTCGCATATATGCTCCACAGTGTCAAGAACAAACCATGTTGTTCCATAGGAAACAGTAGCTGCTATCATCGTACCTGTGAACTGTAGACGGAGTTTATGTAGAAATATTAGAACACATCATGCATTCTATTCAAATGAATAGAGTGTGTTTATTACCTGTACGATGAACATTGACTTGGGGGGTATTTTCATGTAATGCCCCAGCTTTAAATCATTGAGCAACGCAAGTGCTTGTGACATACTCATCGAGCTATATGTCTTGAACGTCACATTTGCCAACGGCTTTCCAGGTAGCATTAAGCCAATGATGTATTCTGTAATAACATGCAATCCAACTCCCTGCATAATATTTCATAATTGTAATAGAAAGTTTATAACAATATTTTTTTCTTATCTTCACAATTTTTTTTGTTACATAATGAAGATGTATCATACAAACAATATTGATGATCAATAAATTCAACTGAATATATCACAAAATAATCACCCTATTAGTTGTTGCCCTTATAACTCCGATCGGTAATGTTAAGAGGAACCCCATAGCACTGGCCAATAACACCCCCCACCATGGGAGTTGCAGTTGTTTGTCAAATCCTAAGCAAGTGAAGATAGAGAGACCAAAGACTATAACTAAGAGGACAAGAAACCACCACTGGGGCACTGGCTCATAATTTCGTTTCATCAATCTGCTATGAACATCCTCTACCCTTTCCTGAACAAATTCTTTTGTATTTTTCCACATCTTCCAAATATCCCTATAATTCATAAGGTTAATTAATATTATCAAAAATATGTGAATGTGGAACATGAACTATCTTAATATAATCACAATGCATACTTTCCATGATGAAGAGCAACATGCATGATTGTAGCCGTCAAGCCTGCAAAGTTCGCACAATAAAGCAAAGCAAATGCAGTAGTTATATTCAACTTGCCGTAAGTCTCTTCCCGATAGACATTAACAGTGAAGCTGTCCTCATTGATGATCCGAGAAATATTATAGGGTTGTCCATGAGAATCAAATACATTGGCAGAGATCAACGGGAAGCTTTTGGCATTATAAACATTTGTCCAATACCCAAGTGGGAGAAGCACATACACAATCAAAATGTAGCTGATCACTATATTGAAGATTGCGGTTGCAGGTGTGGCCAATGGACTACCTAGGAAGCTAACAACTGTGGACCAATCAAGACCAAAAGAGCCAATTCCAAGGCCTTTAAGTCCAGACCCAATCTGATGCATGGTGATGGAATTTCTATATACTAAGCATAAAATAGAGATGACAGACACAGAAGGAAAGAGGAAGCCGGGGATCACATAGTATGCAAAGCTTCCAATGAAGACCATTATGAAGAACTGAAACCTTGTCAGGCTTCCCTTTTCCCTATTTTCATTGAGATGCAGTGCTCTAGCAAAGTGACATTAATAGAGATATATAAAGAGTTCATTAGTATAAATCTCATAATTAATAATGCAAACTAAAACTTTGAAAATGTAATTTTGTTTATAAAAATCTTATATATATGCAGATGACATGGTTTTGTCAACATGCTTTCATTGTCCCAAACTTTAAAATTTATTGGTAAAATGTGTGGCATGAGTGAACGTTATAGGCTCGGTTTGTGTGGTGGTAGCGGTCATTAACATGGTGGTTATGAACCGCCGCTCGTGACCGCCCAACCTCACATAAGGAACTTGATCCACTTTTATGTTCAAAACAAGATTTCATGCCAAACATACATTCTATGAAGGTTGTTTTTTTGTCCAAACTCATCGGAGTAAAAACCCTGCGTCAAATGGAGCCATAATTTTAATAAATTATACATTGGAACAAAATGAGAGTTATGAAGTAGTATACCTGAAGAGCGAAACTTGGACAAGGTTGTCCGGCCACCACATATAAGGCGAGTCAACCAGGTATTTTCTGAAAATTCCAGCCCAACTATACCCAAGCAACTGCCATAAATGTTACAAGAACAAAATTAGATGATGTATGTATCATACTAATTACTGCTACCAGAATTTATTTTGATTGACATGTTGATGTTTGGAGACCACAGTTTATTTTGAGTAGTAAATATTTATGTTTCTTTCATGAAATACGTGAACTCAATAGCTCATTGATGTTGTTTATTAAAGGAAATTGAAAGCATTATAAAGAGATTACATTATGCACCTAATGATGCCAAGGTATGCCACTTGACTTTTCTTTTAAATATGCAGTTTTTTTTTCAATTCTTCAAGATTTATCATTTTCTTACATTTAGGGTTATACTTTTTTTCACAAAATTTTGTTGTTACTACATTGTCAATCCATGTTAACATTTGTAGTATTTGAAAAAGGAAATCTGAATTGAAATCCAAGCCTGAATCCAAATTCGAATCCTGGATTTTGAGACGAATCCAAATTCGAATATACGAAAGAATCGGAATCCGGATCTCTGCATTCTATGACAATTAAATTTGGATTCGAAATAATAGTTATTCGATTCAATTCAGTTTGTGATCACCCCTACTTGTGCCATATTTAATAAAAGTATATAAGTATGAGAACTAACTCCCCATGAGTGCTTATTACCACTGTTGTTTGCACCAACAAGAAAGCTGCAATGGGGTTTATGTTTCTGTGATAGAATGCCTTAATAATTGTTATTATTCCAATGGCTGAACCACCATCTCCTGAGCCTGCAAAAATGGTGATGAGGCAGTGCTCCTTCATAGAAAATGGCCCGGGATTCAGTAAGAAGGACGTCCAATTTGCAAACGGGATCATGTTCACTTTTTTGTTTGGGAGAGTTTTCGCAAGAAATCGACCGATGGGAAGGGTGATGATCTGCGCACATATAGAACCAATGTGCAGTTGGTTTGATCTGTATCCGAAGAAGGTGTTCACGAAGGAGAGCAACACGCATGATGTAACCCCAAGCACCCATGTGCGCCATGTTAGCACAGGAAGATATGGATTGTCGATTGGGTCCACTGTTAGCCTCACCTCTTCAATCGGATGGTCATTGACTTCAACTGTAAATAAATATAAACCAATTAATGTTTGATAAGTTATTGAAGAGTTATGTCTATTGACTCATGTTATAAACCAATTTGTGTTATTTAATGAAAAGTTATGGGATGGTCATGTTATGAAGAGTTGTATTTAAGGAATCACAGTGTGAAACAAAGATTGAAATCAAATCTGTGCTTCCTTGTTGTCCCCTCCATGGTTTGGTAACTAGAGCTCCTCTAGCTTTTGGAGAAAACAGGCGGTCCTCTGCTTTGTTGTCTTGGCGGAGAAAACGATCGGTTCCCTGCCTTGTGGTTTAGTTTTGGAGATCCAAAGCAGTGGAGACTGGTTGGCTCGATTTGCCGACTGCCATCCTGCTGATCCAACGAAGTAGAGCCGGAGATTGGGTATTAGTTTTGAACATCCGGGGCAGCGGCGACTGGTCGGCTCGATTTGCGGACACACACACACACACAATTATCTTGCTTGCTTCAAAAGAACCTATGCACCATACCTAAAACAAATTGAGAAGAACTAAATTCTACTATACTCAATGTATAAATTGCATGGGGTTACTTGAGTTTCTCAATGTGAGGTTATATTTTTTGACACAAAACGATTCTTATTTCAAAAAGTTTTTTTTCAAAAAAAATAATTATGCAGTCTATCTATTGTTACATTTTTCTAACTACAGTGAATTTTTTTTTATATTTTCTAGCTTAAAATTGCAATTATGGTGCATAAAATACTATATGAACATCTTTGTATAGCATTAAATAAATATTTATGAACATAGAGAAATAAATAAAGGGATAATAAAGTTAAAAGGCTACATACCCTGCCACCCTTCTGCTGTGTTTAAGTTGTATTTCCTGCCTTCAACTTCCTTCATGGTTTATCAAGTAAAGCTGTAAGCCTTTTTCCTGCCTCTTTCTCTCCCTCTTCCTCTCCATTTAAATAGTTATAAGGAATATATAATTATTTATTTACCATTTCTATTTTTAAATAAATGTGGCAGGGCGG
This sequence comes from Platanthera zijinensis, assembly GCA_039513925.1. Taxonomy (NCBI): domain Eukaryota; kingdom Viridiplantae; phylum Streptophyta; class Magnoliopsida; order Asparagales; family Orchidaceae; genus Platanthera; species Platanthera zijinensis. Next base: position 135,256,969 of record CM077097.1, on the reverse strand, counting down.
TGAATGCAACTTGATGGATGGTGACTTTAGATGGATTATGTCATATATACTTTTTTTAAATTTTTGGTTGAACTAGTATTCTAGCATTCAAAAATAATAATCTTGACAAAAATAAATTATGAAATATAAATTATAATATTCTTACAATTATTTTTTACTGAATTTTTTTCAGATTGAATTTTCTTTGGTTTTTATGAATGGATCAAATATGGAAATTTTCATATTTCCATATATATATATATATATATATATATATATATATATATATATATATATAGGAAAAACTGGAAAAACGCAGGCCGCGTTTTTGGCTAAAAAACGCGGGACCCAGAAAAACGAAAAAAAGGCCTCCTAAACAGCATTTTTTGAAAAAGTGGTCAACATGAAAGTTGTAGATCTCGTCGAGATCTACAACTTTCATGTTGACCACTTTTTCTAAAAATGCTGTTTAGGGGGTCTATTTTCAAAAGGCGCGAGAGGGGTTCCGCCCGGTAAATATTACGATTTATATTTTAGCATCTTCGAACAGGCTCCGCCCGTTCTCGATGCGTCGCTACGGGCTTCACCCGCAATCAAGCGGGCTACGCCCGCTTGGCATTTGGGCGGGCTTCGCCCGCAACCTAACGGGCTTCCCCCGCTAGGCATTCCGGCGGGCCTGATTTTGATGATGCTTGATCCTACGGTCCAGATTCTTTCTGTGGTGTGATTCCAAATAACACTATTGTATTATATAATAAATATATATATATATATATATCTTTATCTTTTAAAAAGAAATAGTTTTGAAATTTTGAAAACTTCACAAGAGATCAGAACCGTTCAATATAACTCAACCTTCAGTTGTTCACCATCTCATTTGAATCATAATACTGCCAAAACATGGATTTCAAAACAAAATTATATCATTTTTTGACCCCGGTCTGCGGCCTGCGTCTGCACAGATAAGCAACATCTGCCCGGTCTGAGTTGTCCAATCACATTTACACTCTTTTCCCCTCTTCCCGGCGCATCTCATTTAATCCCGCCTGGACTTCGCAGGGGCACTCCTCTCCTGCCAGAAGGAAGCAGCCGGCGCTGCGGAGTTGGCGGTGAAGGAAGTATCCGCCGCCAACACTGCAGGGACACCTCCACGCCGCTCGATTTTTTCAGGCGCTGGATTTCTTCCTCTCTGGTGCTGGACTTCAAGATCTCAGACGCTCGGCGCAGGGCCACTTCATCTTCTTCATCCGAATGCCGGCCGTAACTCCGGTAAACCCTCCAGAACATCCTCCGCCTCTTCAGCTTCTGCTAGCGCTAGGTCGCGCAGAGCTTCCCACAGATACCTCCGACACCGGTAAGCTACTTCACCCACGGCTTTCCTAGCTTTCCCCCGACACCGCTCTGCAACTTCACCCACTGTTTTGCTGGTTGTGCAGAGCTTCCATGCCCTCCGTTCCACTTCCACGGCGAACTCGCTCCTTCAGTACAACAGAGCAGAGCACCTAAAATCTTAACCACTTCAGCGGCGGCCTTCCAGGATCCAGAGCAGAGCACCTAAAATCAGAACCTACTCCTTCTCGAAGTAGCTGCTTCAATTTTTTCCATTTTTCGTCATCCGTAATCTGTGAATCTGTGATGAAATTGGTAGTGATCTGAATCTATGATATGAACCAGTACTGTTCTACTGTTTGGTTGGAATGATTTGGAATGTTTTTTTTTCATTTTGTTGTTTGGTTGGAATGATTTGAATGAAATTGTTAGTGCTCTGAATCTGTGATCTGAACCACTGTTTTGTTGTTTGGTTGGAATGATTTGAAATGTTTTTTCCCTTTTGCTGTTTGGTTGGAATGATTTGAATCTGTGATCTGAACCACAATTTTTCCATTTTTTGGATTATCCACGTAATTGTTTCACCTATTGATGGTAATGTATTTGAAATTGTTAGCACCTAATTGATGTTTATGTACTTGAATTGTGTTGGGTGTTAATGTGTTATAAGTGTTAAGCAATGTTACTTTTTTCATTTTTTTTATAAGTGATGGGAGTTATAAGTTTGTTAATGAGAGGTACTGTCGCGCGGGGCCGTGGGCGTACAAAGCCCGCCGGGCCACGGGGCCGTAGGGCCGGGGGGAGGCGAAGCCCGCCGTCACTGGCCAAGTACTGTGGCGCGCGCGTGGCCATAGGGGCGGAGGGGGCGGGTGAAGTGTTGAAATTTGATATAACGGAAGACGGGAAAACAGGCGCAGAAACACTCAACCTATCCGAGCCCAAATAAACCAGATGGAAACCAGAAGAGCAAGAATCTTGTACTAAACAATCTTTACAAGTCGAGACATGCAAGACGAGACATGATTTCGCCAAGTACAAAGGAGAAGCAAAATAAGCAAACAAGAGATTTAAGCCGGGCGGACTGCCTCAGAGACCGCCCAGTCCGCTTAGACCATCAAGCCGCTACTGCACCACTAATCTACGGAGTCCGCTCAACCCGCCTAGTCGCCAGACCGTAACCAAGACGCGCGGACTGTCCGTTATTCCAATGCTGAACTCTAACCGCCGATCTGCAAGCCGCCTAACCACGAGGTCGCCTAGCCGCCAGACCGCGCGAGCTGCTACTGCCGAACTGAATAGGCCGCCAGAAGCGGACAGCTTATTGAACCGGGAAACTAGTTGCAGAAGAGAGATCGCCTAGTCGCAACCCGCGACCTGCTGTTAACCGTTGGTTGCTATCCGCAAAGTCCGCACTGTCCCTGACCGCAGTTAGAATCAAGTTCTGTCCTTCCAACGCTATCTGCTCAACCTGCACAGCACAACTCAGTCAATCTTCTCAAACCGCCCGGATACAAAATCTAGTCCGCAGTAACTATCCGTGAATTCACTTACTGTTCATTTTCCTTTAGTTGATGTGATAGAGGGTCCTATTTATAGGCACGATGAGGAGTGTGGTCACTGCCCTAGCCGATAGGATAACCGCCCTATCCCATAGCCAGAACTAACTATATCCGCAAGCCGCATATACACATTCAGTCCGCCGCGACCTGTGCCGAATAGCCAGCCCGCCAAGTAGCATCACCAAGGCCGGACAGTAACTCTAACCCCCGTGTCGCCAAGGGCCAAGCTAGGACGCCGCCAACAGCCGAACTTTGTAGCAACACCTTGCCCGCCTATCCGCGGACACGGCTCCAGTCTGCACGCTCTGCAGACTTACCTCCTGTCCGCATTCCCCAAGCTCGCAAACAAGGCACACGATACTGCTGCCGAGCTTGGCGGACAGAGAAGCAGTCCGCGCTTATCCGCGCGACCTCGCCGGACTGAGTCAAATCTGGAATTGGTTTAGAAGCAACCAAGTCCACGCTATAGGCCACAAGGGCCAGTCTGCACTTACTGGCGGACACTGGCATCGGTCTGCCTAACCCGGCGAACTCTAGCATCTGTCCGCTCTTACCGGCAAGCTCTGCGACTTCCGCCAGCCGCACCACCAGAGCTAGACCAAGGCAACTATCATGCCGGTCTGCCGAGCACTAGTCCAGTCCGATCCATATGGTAAACTTCACGGCTACCACTTGCCGCGCCACCAGAGCTCCAAGACACTTTCCATACCAATCTCCCGAGCTCCAGTCTGCAGCTTGCCGAACTCCGCGGATAGAGAAGCTATCCGCCGGGTTACCTTCTGGGAACAAACCGCCTGCTGAGCAAAGGCCAGCCTGGCTGGTCGCCACCTCTATCCGTACAGACCGCGCGTCCAGAACGCCCACGCCGTCATGGAACAAGCCGCCTATAGCAGCTCTGCCGACCAAGCTAATTGTCAGTCCTGTCTACATAGTCCACGCGGATAGGTCGCCCAATCACCCACTTTCACTTCACCATTTTCAACACGAAGCCCGCCGGGGGGTGGGCGAAACCCGTCGTCGCCGGCCGGGTACTGTGGCGCGTGGCCATAGGAGTGGAGCCCTTTGTCGAGCACTCAACGCCTCCGCAGCAGCCCGAGGCGTTGAGTGGGCACTTAACGCCTGGGGCGTTGAGTCCAGGCGTTGAGTGGGCACTCGACGCCTGGGGCGTGGAGAGGGCACTCGACACTCCACGCCCCAGGCATCGAGTGCCCACTCAACGCCTCAGGCGTCGAGTGCCCACTAAACGCCCAGGCGTTGAGTGCCCACTCTACGCCTTGACTCAAGAATTGGCACTCAATGCCTGGGGCATTGAGTGGACACTCAACGCCGCGACAGCAGCCGGGGGGCTTGCAATGCCCGCCGTCGCTGGATTAGGGTACTGTTGCGGGGCGACCCGCTGGGGGTGGGCGAAGCCCACCGTCGCGAGCCAGGTACTGTGGCATGTAGCCATAGGGGCGGAGCCCCGTGTCGGGCACTCGTATATATGTATGTATGTATGTATGTGTATATATATATATATATATATATATATATATATATATATATATATATATATATATATATATATCTTTCACTATTATAAGGGAAAAATTGTCTTTGGTGAAACATTCAAAAATATCAATTATATTCTCATTTTTATATTTTAATGACTTGACATATATTATAATCTATTTTAAAGAAATTAAAATACAATGTCCATTCAAGTAATTACACTATCAAAAAATTAGAAGTAATGATGAAAATCCATTTAAATTCAAAAAGTTTTTTTGTAGAGCTCCTACACCTATTATGGTAGGTTGTCATTAGACATGTCAGCAGTCTATTCAAGAAAGGTTGTCATTAGGCATATCAGTGATATTTTCGAGATGATGACATTAAATCAATTTTATTAAAGTCAAAATTAATATTTTTATGTCAAAATGTATATTGTTTTACAAAATAAAATTGTAATATTTATGTATATATCACTACAAGAAAAATCATAATTAGCAAGGAGTAGAAAACCTTGCTAATCCTTTAAATTCGTTGCTAATTTTAATTAGCAACGAATTTAGAAACAAAAAAATTTTGTAGCTAATATGCTCATAGCTAATTTTAGCAACGAAATTTTTTCTTTCTATATAGCAAGAATTTTTTAGGAAGGTATTTTATCCTTTCTAAATTAGGAAAGAATTCTGTTTTTGTTGCTAAAAAATATATTTGTTTAATTGTATATGCTAGGTTTGGAACACACAACCTACTCCAAACACCCAACCATTCTTACAAACTGCTCTAACTTAATTCTTTGTTTATAAGTGACGATATTATTTATATGTAACGTATTCATAATTCATAAAATTATATACTCAAATATAAATATATAATATATACATTTCTTTCTATATAACATATATATTCTTTTATATAATAAATATTTATATTATATAATATATTTATATATATTTATTATAAATATAATATATATTTATTATATATATAATGATATTTTTTTGTTATATATATATATATGTGTTGCTATATAATTATTGAATATAACATTATAATATATAACTACATGAATAGTTATTTATATTATATATTATTCATATAATTTATATTTATTATAATTATAGTTAATTTGTTAAATACTAATAATCTTTAATAATTTATAAATTTATATATACGATTTTAAATAATATATACAAACATAAAATTAAATAAATAATTACATATATTATTAATTATTTTATTGAATAAAAATAATTAACACTATTTATAAATATATTAAACAACAATTATATTTTATGGCAAATGATAATTTTATAAGATAGAGTCATGTCATTTTTTGGAAAAAAAAATTCATCAATAAATATTTTGCAACAAAAAAAATTTTAATGTAAAAATTTGATTTGAAATAAATATTTTCCAAATTCGGTTTGCACATAATATTTGCCATATTTTAATGCAAAAATTTTAGCATGAAATTTTTGAAAGAAAAAATTTAAATTTCGTTGCTATTTTTGTAGCTAAAAAAAAATATTATATGCGTTGCTAAATTCGTTCCTAATTAGCAACAAACTGGTAAGTCTTTCTAATTTTCATTGCTAATTCATGTTTTTTTTGTAGTATTTTTTACGGTCATTTTGAGTACTCATATGTATATGTTGTGGGCGAAACCCGCCTTGATGGAGCGGACGAAGCCCGTCGTCGCCGGTCGGATACTGTCACGCATGACCATAGGGGCGGAGCCCTCTGTCGGGCACTCGTATATATAAGATGTATCTTTGAATTCTTGAAATCAATCCAGATCATTAAATAGAAACAATTTGCTTGATCTCTGTCATTCAATAAAAAAAGAGAAATAAAGAGAGAAATAAATATAGCCCTCCTAAACTTACTGTCGTGGAAGGATCGGTTAGAAAGAGAGGACTCAACAATCAATCTAGACCCTCCAAATGATGCATCCCATTTAATCTAAACCATCAAAAAAAACTTTATTTTGAATCCCTCTACTTTAATTCGAATCCCTGACCATGTTCCATCTCAAAGCCCTAACTTCCTCACGTCATATCCCTCCTGTCGCATATCCCGCCCGTCGCATATCCGAAGCTCCTCCATCCCGCTTTTCGCTCTGAGCCGCTGCAGAAGAAAAGGAGCAGCTCGCCGCCGAGAATCACGATATGGACGCATTCCTCATCTTCTTCGGTCATCCGAAAACGAGCATCCTCGCCGCCGATATGCATCCTAGGCTTGTCTTCAATCCCGATGGCCTCGCCGACTCCGCCAAATCTGGTTCCTCCAAGGAATCATATAGGTTCAAATGTTTGGTTTTTGATTTTACTCTCCCTGGTGTTTTTCTCGCTCACTACTTCCTCCCAGGTTCTAGGGCGTTTCCTCTCCCCGCAACCTTCTTAGATATTCCTCTTTCTATGCAGGACCATCTTCTCCGATCTTCCTTTGCAATAACCATCTTCGCCAGAACCTTCTTTGCGGGAGATTCAAGATGAATGCCTTCGAGGAAGCACTCCTAATCCTCCTCTTCTTAGGCTCCGTTTGGGGGGGGGGGGGGGTCTTATTTTCACCGGTCAAGCGGTTACGACCGCATGAATCGGGCCTTAATTAGTGTCCAGATACGCCCTTACTCCTCTCTTCTGTTCTAGGGCATCGTTCACTCCTTCCATAATATTCCAATAAGGACAACGCGATCTCAATGGACAACTCCTGTAAGCTCCTTCCATAAGATTTTATCCATTATTTTTCTTCGTTCAATGAATTCCGAAGATTTTATCTATTATTTTCGGGATTTTTGCTCCCCAAATCAGACCAATAGCTGGATATTTTGATCATTTGTGTTAAATTAAATTCAAAGTTTGTCAAATCATGCAAATTAATTTCATGCTAAAAGAGGCACGCTTGATTGTTTTAAGATTTGTCTTCGGCCTCCGCCGGCCGCCGCCGCCGTCGGGTAACCTGCTCGGGCCGCCCAGACTGTCTGGGGGGCACTTTTGTCTTTTTGCTGAATTTGGTGATTCATGTGTCTGAAACGGAGTGACGTCATTCGTCAGAACAAGTTCTGCTCCGGCGCAATTCCCAGCGTATTCCTCAAGAAAAATATAAATAGGCTCTTAGACCTTCATTTGAAGACAAACAACTCTAGAGACTAGAAAGAGCTCTGAGATTTTCCAACGAGTTCGTGGACTTAGGCCGATCCTTCGCTCAGGAATTCGCTCAACATCTCTTCTAATGCAAAGGCTCCAGCAAGCTTCAACGCACGTCGTTCATCTCCGCGAGAGCGCTCCCACCAATGTTCCACTTCTACAGGAGCGCTTCCATCAAGCCTCCGTGGGCTTAGAGATTTCTCCCTGTCAGAAAGCCTCCATCGAGGTTCTGTGGACTTAACCATTTCTCCCAGTCGGAACGCTTCTATCGAGGTTCCGTGGACTTCATTTATTTTGCATCGTTTTTGTACTTCACACTTGTAACAGAGAGGTGGTCTGTCACCTTCTGAGAACTCATTTCAAACTATTGTAAACTCCAACTAAATAGTGAATTTTGGCTCGGCGCAGATCTAACCACGTGATTTTTCATCCTTTTCGGGCTTCCCACGTCAAAAAAAGTTAAGTCATTTATTGATGTTTCTTTGACTGTTTACGCGCCCGATCTGATTCCGAGCTAAAACGGTTTGATTCTCCGGTACGGGAAAAAACTGGGTGACCCGCAACAAGCATATATTAGCTATATAGTCTATAATTTATATAATGGTCTCTTCATTTTTTTAGAGCATATAGCCTATATTAGCTATATAGTCAAAAATAAATTTTGCTCCAACCAATCTTTATATGAGGCTCCAAATTTGTTGATCCTTCTCTCCTCCACTAAATTTAGAGAAGGGAGAGAGAAAATGGAGGACCTTCATTTCATTTTTTTAATATTTTAATGCTGTTTGGAATACTCATCTTTTAATTTATAACTTAAGTAATCACTAATATAGTTTTCAAATTATAACGTATAATATATCAATAAAATCATTTTTTCGAGACCTATAAAATGAGATTATTATTGAATATCTTTTAATAATTAATTAACATAGTATTATTAAGATATTATTTTATTTGTATAATTATTATATATATTTATATATACTGATAAGGGCAAGGTAAAATTTATATAGAAAGTGGAGTGTCAATAGCCCAACATTCATGATTCTCACTAGCTTGGTGGGATCATGAGGCTAACTACCGCGCATATGATTGACACACTCGATCCCCCACATGCAAAATCCCACCTCGGGCAAAAAACCGCTCGCGGCCAGCCGCCACCGTCACTACCCAGCGCTGCCCCCGCAAGGCGGGGCTAGCGCTGCCCCCGCTTGGGGCGGCCAATGCCTCCCCTATTAGGAGCGGTCGACGCTGGCCCTGCAAGGGTCCGCTGCCTCCGCCCCCGTTGGGATCGGCCGACGCCGACCTTGCAAGGGGTGGCCGACACCGCCCTCGTTAGAGGCGGCCGGCGCCGGCCCCACAAGGGGACACCGCCGCCACCCCCGTTGGGAGCGGCCGACGCCAGCCTCGCAAGGGGCGGTGGCCGCCGCCCCCGTTCAGAGCGGCCAGCAAAGGCCCCGCAAGGGGCGGCCGATGCTGGCCCCGCAAGGGGCGGTCGATGCCACCCTCGCTCGGTGCGGCCGGCGCTGCCTCCGCTAGAGGTGGTCGGTCGGTCGCTCATGAAACTTCAATGGAGGGCCCTTTATGCCATCTGATCTTCCCGTCACTATCACCGCTGTCTGTTACATCAGTAACCACCCACATAACCACCTACGTAAGCACCATGGTTAGTGGGGAAAATTATTGTAGTCTGAATAAAGGGAATATTACATAAATAACGTATGTTCAAAACAATACATTTTGTGGCCTGCACCCAGTAATTTGGGTGGTTACAACGTGTGGATAGCCGCGTAACCACCATAACCACCTCTGGGACCTATAAATAAGAACTCTGGTTCCTCTCATTTCTAACTTTCTCTCCTCCCAGCTTTCTTCTTCCCCAGACCAAAGCTCTGTAAAAATCCTCCTACGAGCTGCCACCTCTCGTTGAGTAGCCGAAGAATTTGTCTAAGCCCACAACGCTCCGTGGAAGAAGACGATCGTCAACCTACCACTCCAAGAAATCTCCTACGTGCGCAACATTCCGCAAGTCTCTGCCAACGTATCTTTGCACACCATGTTGCCGTGCTCAACATTCAAGTGGTGTCCAAGAGCATCCGCAACTTCCAGAAAGTGATAGAAATCGAGCTTCGTGTAAGGCGGTATGTCGCCCACCGAGCGCACCTGCAATCTCTCTCACCTCCAAGTTGTAATGAGGTGTGACCTATCACCCTCGATTTCCTTGACAATCTGTAAACTGCCGCCAATAGTGATGTTTGACTGACGTCGTACCAGTCACGTGGTTTTTAAACCAGTTGAGGGGTTTTCCACGTTAAAATCGTTGTGTTCTACTCTACTTATTCTACGACTATGAGCACGCTCGACCGCTCCGCGGGCTAACGGGGACTAGTTTAGTTCGATCTACTAGGAGGGCTCAGTTAGCTGCAATAATTTGACGTCATTTGTGGGAAATGAGTTCCCAAAATCCTTGAAAGATGTAAAAGATAGTACCCCTTGCACAATGACACTCGTTACTGGCTACAATGTCAAGGAGGAGAGCTCATACCATGGAGGAATCAATCCTCGGAGGACATATTAAGTTGACTCCCTCTCACTCACTGATCAATGTACCTCTCAATAGAGAGGCAGTGCTCGCACCTATGGCTTCTTTGGAAGGGCGCATACGACAAATTGAGCAATAAGTCGAAATACTGACTCTCCTCAAAAATTTGGGAGCTCCTCCAGTTCCCCTTCAGCCTCCTGCATCGATCAATCCTCCTCCACCGGATCTAAATCATGCTCTGACCCAAGAAGCTCCCCATAGGGAGAATATCTCTCAAGAATTTTTTGACGCGGCTAGCTCCACGCATCCTACTCATCCTCAAAGGAAAGCTAGAGTTGGCTATCATCATCCTCATCAGGAAGAAGTAGCCCATACGCCATCGGGTTGAAGAATCACTCGCGAAGAGATATGTAAGTTGATTGCTCAGGAATACAGATTAATGGGACGACAGAGTGCCTTTGCTCGCCGCCCTCTGTATCAAATCTCCCCACGGATACCCCAAGTTCTATCGCATCCAGTCCTGCATGGTTTCAAGCTTCAAAACATCGATATATTCATTATAACAGATGATCTGCTAGAGCTTGTCAACCATTTCACTACCATCATGCGAATCTACAATGCTCTAGACCAGCTGCTCTGCCAAGTGTTTCCAGCAACGTTGAAAGGGAAAGCCCGCATTTTTTTATATTTCTTGCAAGATGGCACCATCGATAACTTCGCGTAGCTGGCATGCCAATTTACTAAGTAGTTCATTGCCAACCACAAAATCATTCGAGATTCCTCACATTTGTCAAGAATCTGCTAGAATGAGGGGAATACCCTAAAGGATTTTTTCTATTGATTCACTGTTGAAGCACGATAAATTCTAGGGGTTTACCTCGAGCTTTTGAAGGGCGTTTTCCTTGGAGCACTCCACCCTATTGGCTTCTATTCAACATTAGTGAGGGAAAATGCCTAGTTATCCAGACCCCGTGCATCAGGTCGAGGCCTAGATAGTAGCCGATGAAGATATCGAGGCGCACCGTCAATGGCTAGGAATTCAGAAAAGAAAGACGGGGTAGGAGTAGGCCCCTGACAGGCAAGAAGAGTGTTAGAATGGCGAGCGTCGGTGCGACCCCCAAAGAGATCTGGGTCAGCGACCGCCTTGGGTTTACACTTCGTTAAATACCACTCGAGCCAATTTGCTCTACACAATTCAAGACAATATGGCGCACCATTGTCTGAGAGTACCCCCACCAAATCTTAAGAAGTACCAGACGAAGTTCTGTGATTTCCACCATAGAATGGGGCACATCACTGAAGAATGTACCAGGCTAAAGGAAGGAAATAGGACCTAAAACATTATACTTTATTTTTATAGGATATGCATCCAGTAATATTGCTAATAGATTTCCTATAACTAATTCTCTCATTAGTGAAATCACTAATAACTCCGTTATAAAAGCTAGAGATGCAGTATTTTTTGAAGATAAATTATCATATAAATAAAATAATTCTTCTCAACCTTCAACTAACTCATCCCAATCTTCCTCTTTTCTTATAGACACATTAGGAAATGATGAACTTAGAAAAAGCAAAAAGGTTACAACCAGAAAGACATTTGGAGATGACTACTTCACCTATCTAGTTGAAAGAGAATCCAATTCCTATGAGGGCGAAATTATGACCTCATCTGATTATCCCTTTTGAAAAGAATCTATAAATTTAGGAATCAATTTTATTCTAGAAAATAAAACTTAGATTCTAACCGATTTTCCTCCTGGTGCCAAAGTCACAGGTTGTAAATGGATATTTAGAAAGAAACTAAATCTAGATTGCTTTATAGATAAATATAAGACTCGTTTTGTCGCTAAGTCTATGCTCAAAAGTAAGGAATTGATTATTTAGACACATATACTCCCGTAGCTAGGATCGCATTCCTTCGTGTTTTAGTTGCCTTAGCTTTTATCCATAAGATGATCATTCATCAAATAAATGTCAAAACTGTCTTCTTGCATAGAGACCTGGATGAAGAAGTCTATATGACTCAACCTAAAGGTTTTGGGGTTAAAGGCCAAGAAACTAAAGTTTATAAACTAATTAAATCAATTTATGGTCTAAACCTAACCCCTAAATAATGACATCAAAAATTTGATTCAGTAGTGTTATCATTTGGTTTTAAATCTAATGAATTTGATAAATGTATTTATGCTAAATAAGATGAAAATGAATTGTCTTGATATGCCTCTATGTAGATGACATTTTATTTTTTGGAAACTCAATTAAAATGGTTAATGAGACTAAAAATAATTTATCTTTCAAATTTGATATGAAAGATTTGAGCGTAGCTAATGTCATATTAGGAATAAAGCTAGCTAAAACCGTCTCTAGTGTATTATTGTCTCTTTTTCACTCGATCGAGAAAATGTTATATAAATTTAACTTATTTGATTCTGCTCCTGCATTTACTCCTTATGATGCTAGCATAAAATTTTGCAAAAATTTGGGTGAACATGTTGACCAACATAGGTATGCACAAATTATAGGATCTCTGCTTTACATTGCTAACCACAATAGGCCTGACATTTCTCATGTCATATGCCAACTAAGTAGATTTACTAGCAATTCAAGCAATGAACATTGGATAATGTTGACTAGAATTTTTAAATACTTTCGCGGAACTATAGATTATAGTTTAGTATATACAGATTTTCCCAAAGTGCTAGAAAGATATACAAATACAAATTGAGTAACTGATTTGTTAGACGTAAAGTCTACAATAGGTTATGTATTCCTCCTTGGAGGAGCCGCCATTTCTTAGACTTCGAACAGACTGTTATTTCTAGAAGCACCATTGAATCTGTTCTTATGGTTTTAGACACTACATGTGCTGAAGCGGAATGACTTAAGAATCTTCTTGCTGAAATTCCTTTATCTGAAAAACTCATGTATTTTATTTCTTTGCATTATGATAATAAATTTATTGTTGATTTAACTGCTTCTAATAGTGTTAATTCCAAAATGAATAAGTTCATGAGAATCAAGTATAAATCAGTGAAGTAAAGAAGAAAAAAAGTGATATCACTCAACTATGTAAAGTCAGAATTGAATCTGGCTAATAATCTTATCAAGAGATTGTCTCGAAGAGATATTTTGTTGTCATCGAAGGGAATGAGACTTAAACTCACATAATTTGCTGTCAATGATGGATATCAAATCCATGTGATTGAAGATTTCATGAATTAGATTCAATGTGGTTGAAAATAAGTCATCGATGTTGCATAGTTGTGAGAACAAATTTAAAAGTTGAGAAAACATTCTCCTCATTCATATGATGTAGTGTTCTACGTAACAGTTTAGGATGAACTTTAAATTCTTAATGGTTGTCAAATGAATATATTTTTGCGAGATATTAGTTACGAAATATATCTTGAGGCACCGCCTATGTGGGGGTAGTCGCGGGACCGCGATTTTAGGATCCGGGCTGCACCCTAATGACCCTCATGAAAAATTTAGAAATGTGCATGACCATTAACGTGTCAACCGTCACAATCCAAGAACAACCAATCTTTTGTGTACTTATCTAATTTACCGGTCAAAAGTTTATAATTCAAATCCTCCGGCAGATTATACTTTTCAGTAGGGGAAATAAGTACTAATATCATAATTTGTATTTGATTGTATTTATCATTATTAATATCATAATTTATGACGTTGGCTTTGAGTTTTTTGCTTTTGTGGGAGATTGTTAGAAATTTAATGATTAAATGTTTTATTGGAGCCTAATGATGTTTTTTGTTTGGGCTCCTCATTCTTGATAAAAAAGCTTCAAAATCAAAATGAAGGGACTCCAATTTTTGGAGGGAAACATTTCATGAAGAAAGGTTGAAACATTTAGTCAACCTTGTTTAACGCCACTCTTGTAAGTGCATATATAAAACAATTTACTACTTATTTGTTCAAAGGAACATAAGGAAGAATTATAAACCACACGCGAGCACGCACACACGCCGCACCAGATTGAATCAGATTTGGGATTTGGGGTTTGAGGAATAATTGAATTATAATTTTTGTACTATATAGTTTTGGCACTTTTTGAATCCTAAGATTTTGAGTTGCGTCGATAAGTATTCGACGCATGCGTTGTCTAGAACGTGTAGAATCATTCTTGCGTCGATAAGTATTCGGCGTTGTGTCGAATAGTTCTCGGCGCTCTTGCTTCGTCTCGGCGTTATGTCGAATACCTCTCAACGCATGCGTCAATTAGCATTCCGTCGACTTGTTTGCATCGATAAGAAGTCGACGCACGTCGATAAGGAGTCGACGCAACTTGCGTTGACTTGTCTGCCAGTCCTTTGCATATTAATGTTTGTTACACGTTATCTTGCCTTTACTCTTTTATGTTGGAATTCCAACGTTCCTTTGCACAATTAAAATCTTACTAATTATAACCGTTGAAATTTATTACGTGATGAATTTCTTGTCATTTTACGAGACTCTTATATAGGAGATTTTTCAATTTGTTTTAAGTGCTCTCTCTCTAAATTTTCTGTGGCTCTCGCTATCACTCATACGACGATCTTCCTCGTGATTTCATTTTCTTCTTGTTTGTTTCATCAAGTGGGAGTTTGAGTGCTCTGTGTTTCTCCGTTGTCCTTGCACATTGGAGTTTTGCGATCTAGCCGGGTGGTATACCTTGGAGAAATGAGCATCAGTTGAAAGCCATGTCGGAGGGTGGTGCAACACTTTAGGACGGTGACCACACATCTTATCCATGCTCGGTTCTAAACTATATGATATTCTGAATTTTATTTCACATCTTTTGTTTATACAAGTTTTTAGAATCATGTCTTCCTAGATCTGATTTATTATTAGCATTATTAACATTTTTCAAAATGAAAATTATATATTATTTTGGAATATAATTAAAATTATTCTATTATTACTGACATAAGTGGTGTTTGGAGCGATGCATTTTTCAGAAGACCTGAAAGCAATGGTAGCAACGAGTCCAACTGCCAATTTTGAAAGCTGCAACATTGTAAGAGTTAAGCAGACAGTAGAGTTTTTGTTAAATTAACCATCGCACCCATTTTCATTCCAAAACCATGATCAAAGATAGGAGAGGCGGGACATATTATAAATGTTAGTGGACCGATTTAATAGACAATGTGAGACTAATCATGACATGTCATTTTCTTAGTTTTAGTTTTTTGGGGTTCACGTTGGACTGCCCAACACACCCCTCTGGCGTGAATCTCCCTCTGATACCATGTTAAATTAACCACAACACTCATTTTCCATTCCAAAATCCGGGTCAAAGATAGGAGAGACGAGACATATTATAAATGTTAGTGGACCGACCAGATAGACAATGTGAGACTAATTATGACATGTTATTTCTTAGTTTTAGTTTTTTTTTGTTCATGCTCGATCGCCCAATTCACAAAAACTCACAAAAACATATCACTAGCTTATTAGAACTCACCCACCATGGTTGATATGGTGTTTTTTTAGGGTTTAGGGTAGTTTGGGGGTTGTCTCACACAATTTGTATATTTTTTCCAATCATTTATTTTTGATGATGCAAGTTATGAAATGTAAATTCAGATAGAAAGTTTTGTAATTTTAAAAGATAGAGAAATGCAGCTAATAATTTGTCCCATTGAAAAATATTTGTACTTCTTGTGTATGCGTTGTATCCTCTTGTGTTTCTATTTAAATTTATTTTAAGATAATGATATAGTAACAAAAATAATTGTACAACTCAACTTATTCGTCGAGAGTGGGCCCGCTCAGACCACGACAACATAAGTCAAAACCAACCAGCTGAGACGATCACCACCCTATTAATGGCGAGAAATTAATATCTCAAGTCACCTAGTAGGCGAGAAAGCATTTTTGGTGTCCTAGTTGGCGAGAAAGTCCCTCAAGTCGCCCAATTGGCGAGACGCCTCCATAAGTCGAACGACGGGTATCTCGCAGGAGAGGGTCATTCTCGCAACAATGACCCCCACTCAGAATTTGTCCACAAATAAGACCTAATGAGTACCAGAAATGCCACATTGAAATATTAATACCCCCCCCCCCGGTCGGGCCTCACTCCCGTATGACTGAATTAGACTTATTTTCCGTGTTTCCCATTTTACCCCTGCAGTATTCTTAATACTCTCCCGCAGCCTCTCCCTCGCTCGCCATTTTTCTCCCGCAATCTCTCACGCTTTATTTCTAATCCCCTGCCCGATAATCTCTCACGCTCGACATTTCCCTTCCGGATATCCAGCGCCGCCCTAGCTCCCCGCGTTTTCTCTCCCTGCTCGACGGAAGCCCCCGACGCTCCGGCAACAGCACGACATCTTCCCGGATTGCGTGAGTCACGCACGACATCCTCGATCCTGAAGCTTCAAGAGTTCCCTGCTGAATCTCTCCATTCGGCGAACGATCGGCCTCCTCTCCTCGCCTCCTCCACCAGTGGACTCGCTGGTCCCCGACGACCCTTTCCATAAGCAGGTATTATATTCCATAAACCTGCAAGCCTCTTCCCCCATTCTCTCGTGATCATCCTTCTCGCAAAACCCTCCCTCTTCTTGCTTTCAAAAATCATAGAAACCCTCTCCTCACGCAGACGGCTACGCCAATCGACCATTCTTTTCCTTACGCACCAGACTCCGATGGCTTCTCTGCTCGCCGATCTAGGGCAAGGCATCCTCTATCTCCCAGTTGGGCCGTATCACCATCTCCTCTGCTTGCCGATCTAGTTATGATATTTGGTTCAAAACATTGCAATCTTGATTAATTCTTACCGATCTTTATGACATCCTCTTCATTTACTGTCAATAAATTAGGGCCATTTTATTTAGGTCAGTTTGCTTACACGAATGAACAACCGTATTGTAGTTTTGAAGAGAATAATGCCTAAAAAAGATCTCAAAACATATATCATCCTCCGTGCCCAGTTCACTCAAAATTAGTCATTTTAGAAGGTATCTTAGTGATTGAAGCTGCAATAGTTAGTATATTGTGGTGATCTCTCTTCTATGATGCTTCAATACATTATCGTTGTGATTGTTTCTATATTAGATATGTTGTTTATTTTTACGGTGGACTTAATTTTTGGTCACATTGATAGGACACAGGGAGAACTTCAGTCATAGAACATATGAAGATGATTACTTAACAATCTTATGATAATAACTTTTATTTTCTCTTTGGTTCACTGCATGTTGCTAGTTAATAAGTGATTTCTTTTTATAAAATTTGAGGTGTAGAGTTTTTGATTACTTTTCATTACATGAAAGTATGACACTTTGTTAGTACTTAGTAGTAGTATTTCTCAATTTTATTTCTTTGGAAATGTTGTTCATATACAGTCTCGTCTTCCGGTTGTTTCAGTGACATTGTCCCAATTCGTGTCCTAAAACTAAAAAATTTGCATGGTTATTAGATTGCTGTGTTCTTCTTCCATAAATCAACTAAAAATATATACTCTTATATTTGATTACTCGAGCTTTAGTTGGGTGAATAAAAGATTACTCTTATATTTGATCTATCAAAATGAAAAAAGCTTCTAATATTCAGAGTTATTTTTTCTCTGTAACTGTACATGTTTATCACAAGGTTTGACTTCGTTGCCCCATTAAATTTTTTTGTCTTTCCATATCTGTCATATAATTGTGGTGAGCATTACATGGTTGTTTTGGTTATCTTACTATCATGAATCAAATAATGTTTGGTCATTCCTGATTCCACATTAATGTGTGATCATTTATGTAAGATCACACAATGTTTGATCAATCACTAATTTTGTCCGATCCATTCAAGATTGTCCGCCTGTTAGTTAGCATTTTAATTTAATTATGATTTATATTACGATAGGGGGAATGGTTTGCTAGAGCATTTTGAATAAGAGGAGAGCCACACCCTATAGATCCGGTCATTGGTAGAAGCAGGTATTTCATGTCTATTTCGTGGAATTTAATTTTCATTGTTGATTGAATTTTGAGAAAAATTGTTGAGTTTGGATTAATTATGGCTTTGTTTGACAGAGCTTATTTGCTCCAGTTAGTCTTCGTTCTTCTTCCTCTCGCCACTAACTTTACCTGATCCATCCCAGATTGGCGGCCTGTTAGTCATCATCGTCAATGAACGGTATCGATCTTGTGTTGCGGGACATTGCAAAAACACAACGCTTAGAGGAGACCCTCGTCCGCTGCTGTCATGAAATTCCGCCGGAATCGATTCCGACTCAAGCGCCGCCATTCTATTCGTCAGCATTCGACCGCCCCACTAGTGAGCCGTGCGTTTGTGGCAAGCATTCTGGCACGTTGAACAAGATTCAGGAGGATTGGATCAAGATCCAACTGCAACGGATCGAGGATGGCATGCGCCCTCCTATCCGAATTGATCCGCTTGTGCCACTGTGGAGCAAGCGCCCTGACCTGAACGCGTATCTTCTGAAACCGTTGTTCGTGATCGATCCGGAACGACAGTACGACATCAACGTGACAGCAGGTGCATGTCCTTATTGCAACAAAGTTGGCTTTCTTTTCCGCAAGCAATTCAGTGCCCCGCGAATCGTCGATTGCATCGACACCACCGGATTTGCTATCTGTGCCCGATACGTGTGCAAGAAGTCGAAGAGCTCGGGCGGTTGTGGTGCCACATTCCATGTAATGGATGAGGCCAAAACAGAGAAGTTGATCCCGACGCCCATCGCCCTTAACTATCCCGTGCAGTTGTTTGAGCAGAGCGCGCACGACGTCGGTCTTGTTCAAATGATATATGACTTGTACACGTCCCGTTCCGGCAGTGCTGATGTCGCCAAGGTGATTCGTTGTGCCCGAACGACTCGATACATGCGTCAAGCCGCGCTATATCGTGGTCACGTGTCGTGGCAATCGTCGTCGCCTATCGATCTGACAGTGTTTCCCGATTTTCCGTCGTTCTTTCAGCATTGCAACGGGTACAATGGGACTCTCGGTCCAGTGGAATCGACGTTGACAGGCCTGGTCAACGACTGCATTGCTCGCCAACTCCCGTTCTTCAACCAAATGGAAGGCGCCATCACCGGGACTCATCTCTCGGCCGACCATCATCACAACGTGCCAGGATGCATGAAATTAACGGATGAGTTCAACGGTAGGAAATTCGCCCCCGTTGCTGGATTGCACTCCGTCATGAACGAGCGCCAACAAATCCTTTCCCATCAATTCACAAGCACGATGGGAAATGCGGAACGTCGATCTGTTAGTCGTGGTTTGCTGAGACGCTACAACGCTTACGGTATTGATACTTCGCTGCTCATCATGTACCTAGACAAGTGCTGCGATGATCGGGAGTGGCTGGAAGAGTTCGAGAACATCATTGTTCTTCTCGACAATCATCACCTGATCACAAGATACCGAGACAATTCGAACAGCACGGATCGCGCTAGGCATGAACAATTCATGTCTGTCGTGGCCGAAATCATTGTTGGCACTGGACAAGCTCCGATGCGAGAATGCAACATCATTGAGGCTGAATTGAATGCACTGTTGGATTGCATTAAAAAGTGGGAAATCGAGAATGATGTGCCCCCATCCAAGCGCATCGTGACGAGCAAACTTCTCGCTTGTCACGAGACACAGAAAAAACACATCAGAAATTGCTTAACGCCGCCCGCATCCGCGTTGACTACCGTAGTGGATCACTTCTTTCGTTCGAGTCTGCGCCGTGGATCGGGGAAGAATGAAAACTTGTGGCGTCATGGACGAGCTATATTCTCGGAGACCATATCCCTGGAAGGAGGGAACTTACTACTCCATGCTGTTGTCGCTCAAATCAACTTTCGAGGCGAACTCCAATTTGATCCTCGCTGGGCGTATTTGCCAATCTCTGGGATGCATATCATTCTCACTCAATATCTCGCACTATTTTCGACTGATGGCATCATTCCCTTGCCTACGTCTCTAACGACGATGTTTCACTTATTGCCTCTCTCGATTGATGATTGTGACGACGAATTTGGATTGACGACAGCGTTTGGACAATCCCTTCCTCAACTACCCGAAATTCCTGCAGGACAACTGAAATCGCTTGGAGTGATCGCGGAATCAATTGCCGATAATGCAATTTGGTCAAGTCATACGTTCGATGCAATTGTGCACGATGCCCTTAATGTTGCCGCTGTTGTCGTCGAGCGGGCTCACGATGATCATCATATCGTTGAAGAAGACAATGCTGCACCACGGGATGATTGTGATCCGAACCATGTCGACGACGTTGATCCTTTGATTGGCTCCGAATCAGGCGTCAAATTTAGCAACACACCCCATTCCATTCAGTCCAATCGCAAGCGCCGCAAGCCAGGACCAACATCGCATGAGTGCAGCTCTTCATCGAGTCATCATAAAAAATCTCGCAGCCTCAACGCATCAGGAAATGAACGTCAGTCGGCATTACAAGGGCTTAATCTATGGGAAGCTGTCATGAGCACTTCACCAATGATCAACCCTTTGGAGCGTTGCTTGCTCCGAACGATTGCTATCAAATTTCTTCTGTCCGATGAAGTCCAGGATCTGAAGGATTTCCCTATTGAATCTTTGCATCTTCCTCAATTGCACCGAATCTGGTCTGTTCTAGTCTCAGCTCTGCGTACCACCAATTTTGCTTTCAAACGGTTCATTCGGCCGAAATCAGAACAGGTCTTAAAGCAACACTTGGAGGATATGGTTGCCCAGGCCCAATTCAGATTGCCCATTCAACGAGCAGCGCCCAAACGCAGCATCATTATAGCCCTAAGTCAAGCCGCATCAGTGATTGCTCCATTGCGATCGTCCCCTGTTGCCAGTTTCAACATTGTGCAGTTGGAAGAGACTGTGACAATGACTACAACTCGAATCGTCACCTTGGCAACCAGCGCCAATCAAAGTTCAAGTCAACCTCATGCAACGGATCTGCAATCTACGCCCGAACAATTCATTGAAGGGTCATCAGACAATATCATTGATCGACTGGTTCAACAAGAGATTGATGCCGGGCATGCCGGTAATATTCATTGGACCAAAGTGGTCGCCCCCGCGTACGCCCGCATTACTTCCCATCGTGATGATCTGCTCGAGATGACCCACAAGGAGATCCAGAATCGCTGGGAGTATCTTGCACGCCTCAAGAAGCGTACGCCATCAACCACATCATCACGACCAGGTTGTCATTATCGTTTGCAATCGCATTCCGAGGCGGCCCATCAGCACGACAATCCAGGCTCCCTAAATATTCCACCGTCGCCGCCGGTCAAACTATCAGTTCCAGCCGCATCTCCGACCACCCGGAATTCAAATCAACCGACCTCTTCTACAGTCATCACGACGGCGGAGGAACCTGCTGTGGCCAACATGTCTTCTGTCAGCGAGATTGTTTTGCGCCCGCCATTCATGATCGATCATCAGTTGCCTGGTTTGGATCAGATATTGGCGGCCACCGTCCCCGCCCCATCTGCAGGGGAGTCGTTTTCCCAAGCGGAGAAGGAGCTGCTCAATTACTTGCTGACCAGTCCAGCAGAGCGCTCCCATGTGAAATCGGCGACTGGTGATCAAACGTCTTGGAAGAGTCTAGCCAAGCGTTTCTTGTACTGGGCGCGAGTTGCGCGGGTATTGGGGATGAACCAGTTTCGAGCCCGATCCGATGGGCAGCTCAAGCAAAAGGTCAAGGATGATAACAAGAAAAAAACTGCTAGCAGGTAGAAAATATTTGGCTTTTGGTTTCATTTCCATCTTCAAAATTTTCCTTCTCAATTATTGAAATTTTCCTTCTTTTAATCTCACTAGGCTTGTTGAGGTGGCTCAAGCTTGAGAGGATCATACTTTCGCGATATGCTTCATTTCAAAAGCTGACTTAATTTTTTTACTCCTTGGGATTAGGCATCAATCGAGAAAGACAAGAAGGTATTGGTTTCTTTGGTTCTCCCTCAATTTTACCTGCCTGAAATTTACATATTCTTGACAATTGAAACCATCTCCTTTCACAGGTGCTAGGTGCAGGGAATCCTGAGATTAAAAGAAGGAAAATTACTGATCTGAAGAAAATTCCTTTCACGGGTACTGTAAAATATTCTTTTTCATTGATTTATTCTTCCTCAGTTGATGAGTCCAAGTAGATTATACTTAATTGTGATGTAAAGAATGAATAGCTCTGGATGTATTGCTCTGATCTTGATCTTGATCTTGATTTAGTTGATTCATTCGTTTCTCAAACTTATTCTTTTATTCATTCCATCTTTAGATCTACT